>JARGCV010000137.1:3209827-3957155 GCA_034064705.1 Bothrops alternatus | reverse complement strand
AGAGAGAGAGAGAGAGAGAGAGAGAGAGAGAGAGAGAGAGAGAGAGAACCCTTCCTACTTTCTCATCCTTTTCCTCCAGCTGCACCTGAACGGAGTGGGAGGAGGTAAAAAAAAAGAAAAGGGGTGGAATAATGGGGGAAGCTCTCCTTTTTTGTAACACCTCAGTTTCCTCCTCCTCCTCTTCCCCTCCTGGCTCTCTCTCTCTGTCTCTCTCTCTCTCATACACACACACATAGAAACCCTTCCTGCTTTCTCCTTTTTCTCACCCTTTCTTTCCAGCCACCACAGAGTTTCACATTGCCAGCACAACTGCGCGTTCCCCTCTCTGGCCTACATGTGGTGGAGAGGGCGACTGGGAGCCGGCTGGTGCTGGCTTTTGCCACCGCACACTCACATCTCTGCGCGCCTTCATCCCACAGGCTGGCATGCCAGGGGTGCTAGCTTACAAAATGCCATGGCCCAAGCAAGGAAAGGTGTGGCACAGTGTGGCAAAGCAGAGCCACATGAGGAGAAGCCCGGCAAAGTGGGGCATGGCTGGGCGTGATGCAGTTAAGCTGGGAGGGGTGGGGCGGGCTGAGGCAAATGAGCTGCAGCTGCTGCTGCACACCACCAGCCCCTGAGTGCTCGCTGTTTCCTGTGCGTGCGCCAGGGCGCCCAGTTGGGTTGGGGTGGGCCAGGGCTGGGGCAGCGGGGGCCAGTCCCTTGCCATTTCTGGGACAGCCGGGGGGGCAAATCTGGGCCCTTCCTGGGCCAAATCTGGCCCGCAGGACTTGTGTTTGACATGTCTGCCATAGATTAACTCCAAGGTTCACACTGTCAGACCTTCAAACACTCTGAATACAGCCATGTTTCTTCATTTTTCGGCTGCCACAGCAATGGGAGGGGGGAGATGCATTCTTATAGTTTAGTCAAAACAATAACTTTCTTGTGGGAACCAAGGTCAAGCAGCCTAAGTGTTTTGCAGGGTTGAGCTACTGTAAGGAAGCCCGCCAAAGGTGTTAATTGGGGATTGTGATTTATGACACACTAAGGGGTAGGGAGTTCAACTTTTACTTTGTAACCTTTTGGGGGGGTAACTTTCAGTCTTAGTTTCACCTTTGTTCATGCTGATATTATGTAGCCATTAAAAGTGTTCTTTGAGGAAAGCAATTGCCTCAGAGTTCTTATTTCTACTGGTCTCATTTATCGGAACCATGACACACATCAGACCAACAATCAACAATATCCCAATCAAAAACTGCCAAAGAACTAACAGTAAACAGCCCAATCAAAGAATATCTAAGACCATCCCCACCAACACTGACAGGGCAAACCACCAGAATATAAACTGACAGCAAACCGCACTCCTCACTAGCATTGATGATATTACCTAGTTTGGGTCATGAACCGTCTGCAAGAAAACAAGCAAGCTCAGAGAGCACCAAGGACCCCTCATGTGGTGAACAAAAAGCAGATGGCCAAATGAACTGTAGAATGCATTCAAGTCAGGGTCTTGGAAAAAAACATCAATAAAACTTTATTTTAAAAAAAAGTCAGGGGCTTGGGGTCATGCCACCCATTTAGGCTGACCCTGGATCATGAGATGTACCAAACTCTTGTTCAATGTTCATTCATGTTCAAACTGGCTGGAGAATTCTGGGAGTTGAAATCCAGACATCTTAAAGTTGACAAAGTTGAGAAAACCATATGTTCCTCAGCATACAATCCTCTTAATAGGGAAGGAGCTGCAGTCATCTGACCCTCTAACTAAAAAGTTTGAGTGAATATCACTTCAGCCACAATCAGGACTAGGAAGGGCTCTGACTTCTCACACATTTCCAAACTACACTGTGGGCACAATTATTAGGCAAGTTGTATTTTGGAGGATTAAGTTTCTTATTGAACAACTACAGTGCTCTTGCTCAGTCCAAAATGTTAATAAACATCAAACCTCAATATTAAAGAAAGTAAAAGTGAGGTTTTGGCTTTCTTAGGAGAATATCTATGTGTGCACAATTATTGGGCAACTATTACTGTGTTTCACCGAAAGTAAGCCCTACCCCAAAAATAAGCCCTAGTTTTGAGGCGAGGTGCACGCCTAAAAATCAAGCCAAGGCAGGGGTGGGGGGGGTGGAGCTGCCCACACACCCTGCACCCACTTACTGTTGCAGCCAGGCCTCCCATCAATCGACACCTGCCTTGCCTCACAGGTCCACTTCTTCTGTGGTGGCTCACCGCCACTCATGCATGTCACCCCCGGCCTCCATTTCGCTGTCAGAGGCCTTCAGCAAATGCCTATGCAGCTGAGAATGGAGCTCCAGATTGATGTGCGTGGTGCCCCCAAGCCTCCATTTTGCTGTCAAAGGCCCACCGGAAAGACCTCTGCAGCTGAGAACCGAGCTACGGAATCTGTAGCGAGCAGCGGTGAGCAGCCACAGAAGAAGTGGGCCGGCTGGGCGAGGCTGTCAGTACTGCTGCCGCAAGGTGAGACTGTGGAAAAGACACTCCTGAAAATAAGACCTCGTGCCTCTTTTGAAGGCGGGTCTTATTGGAGAAACACAGTAGTGTGCAGAATTATCATGCAACTAAATGAAAAATGAAAATTTGCCCATTTATTTGCATCTGTTAAAGTGAGAATAACTCAAAATGTACAAATAAACATGTCTGACATTTAAAATAAAATCAGTAACCAATATACCCACCCTTGTTTTCAATAACAGTCATAAGCCTTCCATTCATGGAGTCTGTCAGTTTCTTGATATGTTGATGATCAACGTTTTGTGCGGCAGCAACCACAGCCTCCCAAACACTGTTCAGAGAGATGTACTGTTTTCCTTCACTGTAAATCTCCTATTGAAGAAGGGCCCACAAGTACTCAATAGGGTTTAGGTCAGGTGAGGAAGGGGGCCATGTCATTATTCTTTCATCTTTAAGGCCTTTACTGGCTAGTCATGGAGTGGAGTACTTCGATGCATGCTATGGAACATTGTCCTGCATAAAAATCATGGACTTCTTGAAAGATGCAGACTTTTTCCTGTACCACTGCTTGAAGCAAGTGTCTTCTAAAAACTGGCAGTAGGTTTGGGAGTTGATTTTGAGTCCATCTTCAACCCTAAAAGGTCCAACTAGCTCATCTTTAATAATACCAGCCCATACCATCAGAGTTTCAAGATGGCGGTGCCTGGCTTGGCTGCAGCTGCATCGGCTCTTCAAGGTGAAAATTTTTTAGGGGGATATAAGGGATATAGACTTCATGGTCTGGAAGGTTTTGATGTGTTTGAGCAAGGCAATGGGACTAAGCTATGACCGACAGTCTCAGCCCATACCAGTACCCCCACCTCCACCTTGCTGGCGTCTGAGTCAAAGTGCAGCTTTGTGCCCGTTAACTGATCCAGCCTCGGGCCCATCCATCTAGTCTGTCAAAAGTCACTCTCATCAGTCCATAAAACCTTTGAAAAATCTGTCTTCAGTTATTTCTTGGCCCAGTCTTGCTGTTTCAACTTATGTGTCTTGTTCAGTGGTGGTAAGGTTTTAGCCTTCCTTACCTTGGCCATGTCTCTGAGCACTGAACATCTTGTACTTCTGAGCACTCCAGGTAGGTTGCAGTTCTGGAATATGACAGCACTGGAGGATAATGGGTTCCTGGTAGCTTCACGTTTGATTCTTCTCAAATCTTTGGCAGTTAATGTGTGTCTTTTTTTCTCAACACATTTCTTGCAACCCTGTTGACTATTTGCAACAACACTTTTGATGGTTCTGTGATCACGCCCAAATATCTTAGCAATTTCAAGAATACTGCATCCCTCTGACTTTTCAGAGTCAGTTAAATCTCTTTTTTGGCCCATTATGCCTAAGGAAAAGAAGCTTCCTAATAATTATGCACACCTTGATATAGGGAGTTGATCTCCTTAGGCCACACCCTCCCTCATTACACAAAAACACATTACCTGATATGCTTATATCCACTAAGCATTCAAGTTTATACAGCTTGGAGGTGGAAAATATACATGAAAATGATATGGTCAAAATACTCACTTTCCTAATGATTGTGCACACAGTGTATATTGTTCTGATTCATTTTTCATTATCCATTGTCATCTTATGGTTTAGCTGGAGGTGGAGATTAAGAACATTATAGCCATTTCCACATTTCACTATGCAAAGCTGGAGGTGTGTGTGTGCACACATGTCTTTTAAATGCACTTCATTATTTTGTGGCAAGACAGCAAACCATTCTTTTTTAATTTTCAAAAGCAAGCTTATTGTAATCGCCCAATTAAGAAAAGCTTAGCACTTTAAGTAGCTTTCTGCTTTTGTTTTCCTTATCATTCAGGCTGAAGTGTTTTTTAAAACCAAATTAATTAAAGAGCTATCTTGTTTCTGCTATAAAATGTTATTTATTTATTAAATTTATTTTCTGCCCATCTCCTTTCAAAGGGAAATGTTATGGCATCTTCATGGGAAAAAAATTGGAGACCTTTTGAACAAGAGAGGGTATTTGTGTGTCTGAGGACTGTAGAGTGTTTTCTATTAAAAAGTGAAAATATATTTTCTTTTAACATATGAAAGGTTTTACGGTGGATGGAGAAAATCTATGTGGTGGTTAAGAGTCAAAATCAACTTAATACATGTAATCAATCAGTTGGTTAGTCACTGGGTGTTAAAAGTCACCCTGTCTTAGGGCCTGCTACAAAAGCCAGGAAGGTTGAAACTATGAGGATTTGGTGGAGGAGGGGCTGGGGGGAGGCTGTATTTCCAGGGCAAGGGTGTCAAAAGAGAAAGTCCAATAAGATATTATTTTGTTGATATGACCAGGACCTGCCCACTTTGCTTGACCTTATAGAAGGGAAACAACTGCAGGAGAGATGATCCTGTAGTTAGTTCTATAGAGGTAGTCCTTGAGTTTAACTTTAATTGAGCTTATAATTACAGTCGTACGTTGTGGTGGTTGTTAAGCAGGTCACCACACGACCAGACCCCATTTTATGACCTTTTTTGAAGCAGTCATTAAGTGAATGCCACGGTCATAAAACAAACCCATTGTTCACTATGGGACAGTTTTTGCTGGAAACCAGAAGTAAATGCTGGTTTCCAGTAAAAATATCATAAATTGAAGTCATGTGACTGCAGGGCACTGCAAACAGCTGTAAATGTGGACCGGTTGCTGAGTACCCAAAATGAGGTCACATGACTGGAGGAGGGGGCACGGACATTGGAACTTCAAAACCGGGTCATAAGTCCCATTTGGGGGGGGGCATTGGAACTTGTAAGTTGAGGACTACCTGTATACATCTCATATTTCAAGATGGCTCCCCTGTGTGATTAATATTCTTACTCTCTCCATGCTTTGGGGTTGTATTTTTTTAATATTTCATGATGTTTCAATTTTTCATAATGGATGTTTATATTTTTATAATTATTGTTTTTATATTGGTTTATTTGACAGTTGTACGTCTCCCAGAGTCATTTCTTGTGAGATGGGTGGCCATATAAATCTGATAAATAAATAAAATACATAATAAATAAAATATTTTGAAGGTAACAAACCACAAAAATAAAGAAATTCTCAACCTTGGCAGTTTTCAGATATGTGGACTTCAACACCCAGAATCCAGCCAGCCACCATGCGGAAGTTGCCATGATTGAGAAACACTCCTCTACTGCAATGGAGGTTGCAGCACCCGAATTTTGATCACATGACTGTAGGGATGTTGTGATGGTCTGTTGGAGGACCGGTTGTAAGTCACTTTTTTGGTATTTTTGTAACTCCAAACGGTCACTAAACAGATGGTTGTAAGTTGAGGACTATGTGTAAATGAAATAAAAATGTGTTCAGCATCTGAATGCTGAAGACATTGATTGACATCATCCTCTGCAGCCTTGCAAGGCTGGAAGAAAACAGCAAAGTAGATGTTGCTGCCTTGAGCCAAAATAAGTCGTTTGCATCAGCTTTGTACTGATTAAATACTACTGTAAATATTAAGTTCTGCTGTTTTATTTCTGCCTTGACTTTTTTTTATCACTGACTCCCATGTCAGCTAATCTTTTTTCCAAATCCATGATTCACTGAGGACATCAACATGGGAGAAAAGATGGAATTATATAGCCTCCCCCCCTCCCCCATGTGGGAAAGAAGAAAAATGTTTCTCTAAACTCGCTGTGACACACAGTACTCCCAAAAGCAAAAATAAAACAAAATTTATAACCTTTTTCCAGAAGCCACAAAAGCTGCCATCAAGTCTCAAGGAGCTCTTATGATGCCTCAGTATAATTCACAGCCATTCTTCCTGTGCCAAAGGACCTCAGGCTCTAATATCATTATGTTTTCATTCTCCCACACTTTCCAATTGGCTGATCCACTGAGGTTTCCTTATACTCCAACAACTGCCAAGCAAATAGATTGCATTCAACCCTATTTTTAGTGACCTTTGTAGTTGTATGCAATTCCTATTCTTCTTTCAAAGAAAAACAAAGGGTGTGCACATACTGTAGATGCTCCTTTTTTCCTTTTGAAAAAAAAAAGGTAATGGAACGGAGGGAGGGAAGGAGGGAGGGAGAACAATAGGAAGAGAGGAAGGGCAACAGGGAAAGTCAGAATTAGCATCAAATGCAAAGCCTGTGTGCAACACATACCGTGTTTCCCCGAAAATAAGACCTGGTCTTTTTTTTTTTTTGCCTCCAAAAGAGGCACCAGGTCTTATTTTCAGGGTGTGTCTTTTCCACGGTCTTACCTCATGGCGGTGGCACCGACTGCCCTGCCCAGCCGGCCCACTTCTTCTGTGGCTGAAGAAAATGCCTCTGCAGCTGAGAATGGAGCTCCGGCCTGCATTTCGCCATCAGAGGCTCGGTTCTCAGCTGCAGAGGCCTTTCCAGAAGGCCTCTGATGGTGAAATGCAGGCTGGGGGGCACCGCAGAAGAAGTGGGCCAGTGAGGTGAGGCAGGTGTCGATTGATGGGAGGCCTGGCTTCCAAGGTAAGTGGGTACAGGGCATGTGGGGCAGCTCCACCCCCACCCTAGCTTGATTTTTAGGTGTGCGCCTCACCCCAAAACTAGGACTTAATTTTGGGGTAGGGCTTATATTAGGCCCACCCCCAAAAAATCAAGCTATGGCTTATTTTCAGGGTAGGTCTTACTTTTGGGGAAACAAGAGATAACAAAAGCATCTTGACATCTCACAGGTCAGGAGATCATTGCAGAAGTGATGTGAATTATGCTTTCATTATGAAGCTTGTAAAATTTCCATGAAATTTGACCTATACATCCTCAGAAATATAAGCTTTTTTTAAAAAATGTAAATACAGTAAATCTTCAATTTAGCAGACCCTCCATTTAACAGACTTTGGATGCAAGGGACAAAATTGGTCTGCACATTTCCTGTGTCAGAAGAATAATTTGGAGTTCCAAATTGATCTGGGGTTGTGCAGGAATAAATCAAAATGAAATCCAGACACGCTGTGAGGAAAGGAGATTTATTCCCAAAAGCAAAAAGGTTTGCTTGTGTGGGTAGCTACTGAGAAAATGAAGTACAAAGGGGTTGTTTTATAAGGGAGCTTGTCCTTGGTGTGGGTCTTGAGGGGCATGGGTATATATACGTGCTGGTTCTAGTGTGTGACTATCAAAAGCTCAGTCTTAATTCCTGGTGTCTGTCAGCTTGCCTTTGTTGTGTAGATTGTGTCTAGGCAGTCTATTTGTGGGTATGGGGAAGTGAGAATGAACAGGTTGTTTGTTTGGTTAATTACTCTTGCCCAGGTAATTGGTTTTACTATTTATCAGTTGATTGAGCAATCTTAGCAGTGGATCTTTGTTAAAATGTACCTATTTGATTGTAACATGCAACATACCATGTTTCCCTGAAAATAAGACCTATCCCGAAAATAAACCCTAGGTTGATTTTTACACATGCGTCCAATATAAGCCCTACCCCCAAAATAAGCTGTAGTTTTGGGGTGAGGTGCACGTGTAAAAATCAAGCTAGGGTGGGGGTGGGGGGGTGGAGCTGCCCCATGTGCCCCGCACCTGCTTACCTTAGGTCTGCTGCAGCCAGGCCTCCCACGTCCCAACACCTGTCGTGCCACTACCTGACTTCTTCAGCCGCTTGTGGCTGCACACCAGGTGGCACATCGCACTGCTGCTGCCAGTCATAGCAGGAGGCTGCGAGGCTCATCATGCTGATCGCGCCACTGCTGCCACTCACGGTGGTGCATCGTGCCGATTGCGCTGGTGCCACCACTTGCGGCAGCGCCAGTACAATCGGTGCAAGCCTTGTGTCCTCCTGCCATGAGTGTCAGCACCAATGCAATCAGCGTGATACACCATGCGGTGTGTTGCGAGTGGTGGCAGTGGCACTCACAGCACAATGAGCCATGCAGCCTCCTGTGAGCGGCAGCAGCAGAGCGATTGGCATGATGAGCCACATGGCATTCTGTGACTGGCAGCAGCAGTGCAATGCGCCATGTGGCATGCGGCCGCAAGCGGCTGCAGAAGAACTCATGCAGCAGCACAACAGGTGTCGGGGCATGGTAGGCCTGGCTTTGGTGGTCCTAAGGTAAGTGGGTAAGACATCCCCCGAAAATAAGACCTGGTGCCTCTTTTGGAGGCAAAAAAATATAAGATCGGGTCTTATTTTTGGGGAAACCTGGTAGTTCCCTGCCCTGGTCAGCTACTTGAGACAGTGGAGGAAAGAATCTATGATCAGGGACTTTCAGCAACAGGATGGTCTCATGCCATTCTCGCACAAGCTCCTCCACTTTCATACAAGGGGGGTGACATCATATGGAAAGGGAGGGAGCTTGCAGTACAACACCTCATTGCTGCATTTATTGAATGCTCCCACCCTCATCCCCTTACCCAGTTTGCAGATACCTCTACATCAATGCTGGCATAAAATCACATCTGCCATTTTATGCAAGTATGAAATATGTAAAATAGCCCCAAATCCAGTTTTAACTGATTTTTGGCTTTAACAGGCTTTCCTCTCCTGTGCCATCGTGATTTCATTTCTGTTTGCAGTAAAACATTCCTGAATATAACGTTAGAAATCTTCAGAATACAAATCCAAATGTGGGGTTAGAAGTCTGTGTATTGTACACATTGACAGGGAAATAAATTCCACAGTAACAATGAGAATGAGTCAGCTTCTCAGCTAGGAACAAGGATATGGCAGCCCTTCAGGTGTTGACTGATTATAACTCCCTCAACACTAGCTATAATGCTGGAAGTTATGATTTAACAGCACATGGAGGGTTGCCCATGACAGGGGCAATCTAGTGGGATGGTGTCCAGGAAGTCAACCTCCCTTTTGTTAGGGTTGAGGTGGAGCTGGTTCCTCCCCATCCAGATCTTCACAGCCTCTAGTCTGGCTGGGGGAGGAGGAGGAAGATAGCCATGGGGAAGTTATTCTCAGGGGTGGCGGATCAACCAGTGTGGGCTCTGGGAGGCTTCGCAATTTCTCTCGCTTTGAGGTTGTGGTGCTGGGGTGGGACAAAACTGTGTCCAGCTCCATGCTGGGCTGCCAGCAGTTCAAGAAGCAAGGAGCTGACTTCCGGTTCTGGTTCGCGGCATCACTAGTTGTGCGCGGAGACTGCTCTCCTCACCGACTAGTTTTCCCTCCGCCGGTGGACCCTTATACGGGTCCAAAGTCGCCCTGGAGAGTGCGACTTCCAACAAGGAGGCTGTGATCTGACGGCGGAGGAGCGGCAGCTCCTCCAGCTGTCTGGACGAAACTCCAAAGGGCCGACGGAGAAGAAGATCGGCCAGTAAAATGGCCGATCGCCTAGCCGCTTCAGACCGTAAGTCAGACAACATCTAAGCTGTGAATGCCCCCGTGGTGAGCCCGGGTGAGAACTCTGCAACTTTCCTTTCTATCTTCTGTTCATTTTAATACCTGCAAGAGCCTTTGGAATTATTTCCCTGGCTTGGAAAGGCGGCTTCTGCTTTTTTGGGGGGAAAGAAGGCATTTTTAAAATATTGAAATAGACTATATTTTATTTCTATATTTATCTTTTTTGGATACAAAAAAGGAAAAAAGTTGGAAAAGGGTTTTTTTTTCTCTTTCTTCTCTCTTGGTAAGAACTGTATTTTTTCCCCCCCTCCTATATATTATATTTTAAAGGGCAAAAAAAAGGAATGGATTTTTTTTTTCTTTTTTTTTTAACTTTAATTCATTGAGGACATCTAGTGGCAAAAGTTTGAGACTGTAAGTTCAGACTATTTTCTTAAAGATGGAACATTGAACTTTAAATACTTTTGGAAAGATAAGCTGTGCAGCTGTGGAAGCTGTGGAGGTGGATGTTGTTTACATTAAATATAGCCTTCACAAAAGAGAATTTATTTTAAGTATTATCATCTAAAATGGAGACTCAGCTACAATTGAATTATGCACTCATACTGGAAAAGATTTATGAGGCCACTGTTGACATATGTGCCACAATAAAAAAAACTGTACTTTAGAATCAAGATTTAGAGAGTCTACTATATCTGTTCAAACTGATGCCCAGGCTACATCTGACTATGGTATAAATCCAAATATACCAGAAGAGGAATCTATAGAGATAGAAGAGGAACCTATCTCACTTGACAACCCTTTCATCTGCAACTTAGAGAATCAGAAGAAGCAAAGACTAAGATCTCAAACTATAAAGCAACAATGCTGCAAGAAGAAGACAGAAAGGTTTCTATTGCAGAGGGAAAGATCTATATTCTCTTAAAGAATCCTACAACTAATAAAAATGGATCCACTGGTTGAAAAGAAAGCATTATTATGGAAGCCTGTTTGGTACAGAAGAAAACCCAGAATTAGACTAAAAAAGAAATCTAAAATTGTTTAATGGATTAAAAGGCAATATTGGTTTTATGGATTGTTTTAAGGATAATGATTTAGATTTAGAACTATGAAAACTGATTTAAAATTGTTTGATGGATTAAAAGGCAATACTGGTTTTTTGGAGTGTTTTAAGGATAATGATAATGTGTGTTTAATTTAGTTTGATGATTTTTCATTGTTTTATGGAAATTTGTTTGATATGGAAATATGAAAGTTAAATTTGGAGTGAAGCTTAACTAATTAAGAGATTTTTGTGTATAGTAATATGATTTGATAAGGTATGATAATTAATTGGATGGATTTTGGAGTTTGTGTAATGAATTGATTTGATGATTTTTCATTGTTTTATTGAAACTTGTTTGATATGGAAATATGAAAGTTAAATTTAGAGTGAAGCTTAACCAATTAAGAGATTTTTGTGTATAGTAATTGTTATGTCTGGCCTCTCGCAGCTCATTAAAATCCACGTAAATATGTCTTTAAGAGGTTTATTTAACACATTTCAAAAGGATTCATTTCAAAGCAAGCTGCTGGCATTATGTTGGCCTGAACGGCCAAATCAGATCTATGTACATTTAGAGTAAACATGCTCTCCTCCCACATTCCAATTACTCACTCTTTCTTTATCACATTGTCCAAGACCTCATTATTCTTCGGTAGGTTTTCAAAACACCAGAAAACTGAGTTCCAAAGCACTGCCAAAGTTTTCAGCCCACTCCTTGATTAACGTTGCTCGTGACAAAGGCGTAGTCTTTCTTTCCCCTTCTAATATAGTGTCCGATACGTCACTTCCCCAATTACTTCCTTTTTCCAGTTAACTGACACCTTCGCTTATCAAACCTTTGGAACCTCGGATCAATCCATTTATCTTCTTGTTCTAAATCTGACTCATCATTTTGAGAGTCTGATTCAGAATGCATACAAAGCTCCTCATTGTCTATCTCAGCTGCCGGGAGGGGAAACCACCCAGAGGGGCCTGGCTGCTGATCCTCGGCTGCCGGGAGGGGAAAACACCCAGAGGGGCCTGGCTGCTGATCCTCGGCTGCCGGGAGGGAAAAACACCCAGAGGGACCTGGCTGCTGATCCTCATCCTCTGATACTTCCCAAGCTGGTCTAGGGACACTCACAACACTATCCCCCCCGCAGGCCCCTCCCCCCGGGGCCGTCACAGGGGATGTGGTTTGTAGGGAAACGCAGAATGAAAATCCCAAATTAACCGAGGAGCCTCAATATCACGAGCATCGACCCAACAGCCAGCGGCTGGCCCACCCCCGGTCCAATCAACCAAATATTGGAAGCGGTCGTTGAGCCATCGGGAATCTCGGATGCCGGACACATCCAACCGGGAAACGGGAACGTGAGCACGGCGAGCTGTCGGGCCCGGATCAGGAGGTCGAAGCGGAGAATCAGGGTTAACAGGAACAAGCAAGGAGCGATGAAACACGGGATGTACACGAAGAGACCTAGGTAAAGTCAAACGATAGGTCACCGGATTGATGACCGTCTCCACAGGAAAAGGACCCAGGAAACGTTGATCAAGCTTGCGGTGAATTCTCCCTGGAAACAAGTACTTGGTGGAGAGCCAAACCCGATCTCCAACAGCTAACGGCGGCGTGTCGCGACGAGAGCGGTCTGCAACCCTCTTGTAGTCTTCCTTGGCCTTAGTCAAATGGTGCTTAACCATCTCTTGGACAGACTGGAGTTCGGTTAAGTAGTCTTCTGCAACTGGAACTGGAGAATCGAGGAGCGTGAGCGGGAAAAACCTGGGATGATAGCCGTAGTTGGCAAAAAACGGAGTGGTCTGAGTGGAAGTGTGCTGAGAGTTGTTGAAAGCGAATTCGGCCACGGAGAGATATTTGGACCAATCGTTCTGTTGGTCGTTGATGAAACAACGCAAATACTGTTCCAGAATGCCAATCACTTTCTCTGTACCCCCATCAGTCTCTGGGTGATGCGTGGAGGCTAGATTAACTTGGACTTGAAGCGCAGACATGAGTTCTCTCCAGAACTCCGAGGTGAACTGGGTTCCTCGGTCGGACACTATTTTGTCAGGCAAACCGTGTAGCCGGAAGATATGTTGAATGAACAGCTGAGCAGTGACCTTGGCTGTCGGTATTCTTCGGCAAGGAATGAAATGTGCCATTTTGGTCAGCATGTCCACCACTACAAAGACAACGGTGTAGCCGGCAGAAACAGGTAGACAAGTCAAGAAGTCCATGGAAATAGCTCCCCAGGGTCTCTCCGGCGTGGGTAAAGGCTGTAATAATCCCGGAGGGGCTCCTGTGGCATGTTTTGCCTGACGGCACCGTACACAGGAATTCACATAGGATTGCACATCATGGCGAAGCCTGGGCCACCAAAAAGTCCGAGACACTAAGTGAAGAGTCTTAAAGAAACCAAAATGACCTGCTGCAGGGTTATCATGGCATTGAGTCAGGATGAGACCCCGGAGTGGGCCTGCTGGAACATATAACAGGTTGCGGAAGCGTAATAGTCCCTCGGACAAGGTCCAAGGTGAGTCGGGACCCACCTCTTGTCTCTTCCGTATCGCAAAGTCATCTAGTTGTTGCGCTTCCCGAATCTGTCGTCGTAGATCTACCGGATCGTGCACGGCTGCGATCGATTCGAGAGGCAGAATGGTTCGAAGCGGTAAGGGATCCTTGATCTGTAGATACTCAGGTTTACGGGACAGGGCATCTTTTGTTGTACCCTTTCGGAATGTAGGTGACTTTGAAGTTGAATCGAGCGAAGAACAAAGACCAACGGATCTGACGTTGATTCAATTTCCTGGCAGATTGCAAAAATTCCAAGTTTTTATGGTCAGTCCGAACTTCAACTTGGTAGCGGGCTCCTTCCAGGTGGTGTCTCCAGGTCTCAAAAGCAGTCTTGATGGCCAATAGTTCCTTTTCCCAAATGGTATAATGGCGTTCGGAGGGAGTTAGTTTCCTGGAGTAATAAGCACACAGGAACAGGAGGCCGCCATCTTGGCGTGTTTGAAGTAGCACGGCCCCTACCGCAACATCTGAGGCGTCAGCCTCCACTACAAAGGGACGACAAGGATCTGGATACTTGAGAATGGGTTCTTGAACAAAAGCCTTTTTGAGGGTCTGAAACGCCTGTTGCTCGGCATCGCCCCACTGGAACTTAATGCCTTTCCGTAACAGTCGAGTAAGGGGCGCAGTCAAGGCAGAAAATCTTGGAATAAATATCCTGTAATAGTTCGCAAATCCCAAAAGTCTTTGGACATCTTTTGCTTTACATGGTGGTTGCCAGGTTTGCAAGGCCTCAACCTTGCTAGGGTCCATGGCGATGCCTTGTGGAGAAATCACATGTCCCAGAAACTCAATGGTGGTTTGATAGAATTGACATTTCTCTAACTTGGCGTAAAGGTGATGCTCTCTCAAGCGTTGCAAAACTCACCGGAGATGCTGAAGATGAGTTGCTCGTGACGGGGAATAAATCAGGATGTCATCAAGGTAAACCACCACAAATTGATCTAATAAATCCCGGAAGATGTCATTCATGAAATGTTGAAAGACGGCCGGAGCATTGGTGAGTCCAAAGGGCATAACGGTATACTCAAAATGACCATACCTGGTTCCAAACACGGTCTTCCACTCGTCCCCCTCTCGAATGCGAACCAGGTTGTAAGCACCCCTTAAATCTATCTTGGTGAAGATGGTCGCTGATCGGAGACGGTCCATGAGATCAGGAATCAAAGGCAGAGGGTACCGGTTGCGCACCGTGATGGCATTGAGCTTGCGATAGTCACAGCATAGGCGTAAATCTCCGGTTTTCTTCTTCACGAATAACACAGGAGCTGACAAAGGCGAGGAAGAGGGACGAATGAAACCCCTGGCCAGGTTTTTGTCCACAAAGTCTTTCAATGCGGCCAACTCGGGTTCTGACATGGAGTAAAGGCGTCCCCTTGGAAGCTTGGCATTTGGTAGCAAATCAATGGCACAGTCATATGGTCTATGCGGAGGCAATTGGTCTGCCTCTTTCTCATTGAATATATCTGCAAAGTCCGCTAGATCGGCCGGCAAGGTGATGTCAGGGTGGGATGGTAGCTGGGCTGCACAAACTTGGCGTACGTGGTCTACGCATTGCAAACTGGGAAATGAAACAAAGTTCTGGGACCACACCACACAAGGATCATGGGTTCTCAACCAGGCTAGGCCGAGAACTAAGGGGAAATGAAGTCCCTTGGTAACATAGAATTGGATGGCTTCTTCATGTTGTCCTATGACCAGGCGTATGGGCTGGGTCATAAACTTGATCGGTCCAGACAACAACTCACGACCATCGATTGTCTCAACCAACATAGGCGGCTTCACGGAGCACAAAGGTATGGCATGCTGACGAGCGAAAGCTTCATTCATGAAATTGGTGGTGGCTCCAGAATCCAACAAGGCGTGGGCCGGAATGCCCTGGGCATGATTTCCCAGAAGTATATTGGTTGCTAGGATCAGATGTCTCGGAGGACCGGGGTCGTCGTCTGCGGAACTGGAACTGGGTTTGGCGCCTGCCCGACCCAATGTTTCCATTAGGCCGGGCTCTGGCCGTTTCCCGGCAAGGTGGCTTGAAACTGCTGAGTGGGAGGCCGAGCTGGAACAGGAGTAGGACCTGCCGTACCACGTCTTTTCTGGGGGCAGGCCATGACGAAGTGACCCATCTCTCCACAGTACAGGCACAAGCCCTCAGCTCTCCGTCTTGCCTTCTCAGCCTCGGTCAAACGAGATCTGGCTGCACCAAGATCCATGGGCTCATCTCTGGTCATGGGTGCAGGGCGCCTCTCAGTGTAAGCCGGCCCTGTTTGGAAAATACGTCTGGGTGCCGGGATAGGTGGAGCGATAGGTAGGGTCTGGAATCCTCTGCGTGGTGCAGGAACTGGCTTGGCACTTCCGGTGACTGGAACCATCTGTTTGACCAGGCGGGCATCCATGGCTTGCGTTTGCGCCTCAATAGCCAAACAATGTTGGTATAATGCATCCAGGGTCGCAGGTATTACAGTAGTTTTCAATCCATTCAAGATCTGAGAAGACAGGCCATCTTGAAAGATTTCCATGAGAGCCTCATCATTCCAATTAATTTCTTGAGCTAGGCGGCGAAAATCTGATATATAGTCCGCTACGCAGCGCGATCCTTGACGTAGCTCTCGTATCCGCCGGGTGGCATTTTGTCTACGAAGGGGGTCAACAAATTCTCTTTCCATCAGCTGGCAGAATCCTGCATAATTGCGCAGGACAGGATCTTGTCCGTCTATCAGAGGAGACGACCAATCAGCAGCTGTCCCAGAGAGTAAACTTAAAATGAAAGCTACTTTCGTTTCATCAAGCTGGAAGTCTGCTGGAGTTGAGGCAATGAATGTTTTGCATTGGTTTAAAAAAGCTGGAAATTTACTACGCTCTCCAGTAAACTTATCAGGCAAGGCTAAATAACATCTGCTCCGTCTGGGAGGGGGGGGCTGGAGCTGGGGCTCCTGCAGCTTGCTGAATCTGCTGTTGCAAATGTCCAATTTGTTGCTGGAGAGTTTGAACTAATAGATGCAGAGCCGGGTTATCAGCGAGGAGTTGCTCCATGACGTCACTGAAAGCTCGGACTAATTTTCGTCTTTTCTGTTTTTGGGTCACGAGCAATCTGTTATGTCTGGCCTCTCGCAGCTCATTAAAATCCACGTAAATATGTCTTTAAGAGGTTTATTTAACACATTTCAAAAGGATTCATTTCAAAGCAAGCTGCTGGCATTATGTTGGCCTGAACGGCCAAATCAGATCTATGTACATTTAGAGTAAACATGCTCTCCTCCCACATTCCAATTACTCACTCTTTCTTTATCACATTGTCCAAGACCTCATTATTCTTCGGTAGGTTTTCAAAACACCAGAAAACTGAGTTCCAAAGCACTGCCAAAGTTTTCAGCCCACTCCTTGATTAACGTTGCTCGTGACAAAGGCGTAGTCTTTCTTTCCCCTTCTAATATAGTGTCCGATACGTCACTTCCCCAATTACTTCCTTTTTCCAGTTAACTGACACCTTCGCTTATCAAACCTTCGGAACCTCGGATCAATCCATTTATCTTCTTGTTCTAAATCTGACTCATCATTTTGAGAGTCTGATTCAGAATGCATACAAAGCTCCTCATTGTCTATCTCAGCTGCCGGGAGGGGAAACCACCCAGAGGGGCCTGGCTGCTGATCCTCGGCTGCCGGGAGGGGAAAACACCCAGAGGGGCCTGGCTGCTGATCCTCGGCTGCCGGGAGGGAAAAACACCCAGAGGGACCTGGCTGCTGATCCTCATCCTCTGATACTTCCCAAGCTGGTCTAGGGACACTCACAACAGTAATATGATTTGATAAGTCATGATAATTAATTGGATGGAATTTGGACTTTGTGTAATGAATTGAAATGAATTAACTCAAAGACCACCATAATCAATAAAAATGTGCTTTATTAAGGGGAAAATATATATAGATTTATATATATATGGTTATACAATTATAAGTCATTTATCAGTGGAAGAAGAAATAATTAAATTGAGGATAAAGAGAGGGTTGAGAGAGAGTAAGAGTTTGAATATATGTGGAAGAGACATTTGAAATGTTAATCTGTTGATATAAAATAATATTTGACTATGGTAATTGAAATTGATAAAGTTTTAAAACAGGTTTAGTAGTAATAGAAACTTATGATAGAAATGGAATATATTAAATTTATTATGTTTTTTGAGGAAAATAGAGAGATGAAAGTGAATGTACTAAGTTGAGCTGTTTATGTGTGTTTTTATTTTGGAATCTTTGTTTACCCAATCACCACGGTGTGTCTTAAGTACTTTTTGTTAAAATTATAAAACCAATAAAATATTTTTCAAAAAAAAAAAGAAGCAAGGAGCTGGTGGGGCACTGAGTTGTCACCATGTCCAGTTGGCAGGGGCGACTTGTTCCACACCAACCTGGCCATGCCCAACCTCCTGTACCCACCCATCCACAACCACATGGCAGCGCCGAGTCATCCGCACTAAGTCATTGCACCCACTCATCCGTGCCCACTCATTTATGCCCATCCAGCTGCCCCAACCTAGCTGTGCCCACCCATACACGCCCATCCATTTGTGCCGACTGGCTGCTGTGAGTCCTCCCATTTCATAATTTAGGTTCTCTATTTGCATGAATACATGCATTGTACATAGTTTGCAAACCACTATGTTGTTAGTTTCTTTTTCCATGACTTCTGCTCTTCTTGCATATGCGCCTAGTAGTTCCAAGGCAGCATCTTTGTTTCCCCTTTTCCTTTTTTAAAATAATCTTTTCAATATGGTAACCTTTGGGTCCCTTTGTTCTTTAAAAAATTAAATTAACTAATTCTAGTTTATTGTAAGGTTAACAAGTATTGAGAGACTTCCAGTCTTGTGCACAGTGCAGCAGTCGAGAGGTTCGGGACTCCGTGCCCTCCAGCTGAGTTTCTTCCTGTTAGGGGACCCTAAATGGGCCAGAAGCTGCCCCAAAGAGGCGGCAAAGAAGGAAGGAAGTCCCGGGGACCTCAGAGAGATGGCGGTCAACCCGATCGGTCCAGAAGAAGTCTTCCAGAAACCAACAGGAGAAAGGCTAGCCTAACTCCAGAGTCTAGCCCAAGCTGCAAGCAACCAAAGTCAAAAGCACTATTTTAAGCTGATCGTAAACAGCGTGCTTGAATCTCGGTAAGAACATCAATTTTCTCTATCCTACCTATTAACTTTCCTGAAGGGGGAAAAAAATTCCCAAGAAACAAAATACCTCTGAAAGTGAAGGAGGAGGATTTTTGCCCCACCCTTTTGCTAACAGAAGCGGCGAATCAAACCTTTTATGGAAGACCAAAATTTGAAAAATAAACCAGCGCTGACATCTACTGGTGGATGAAGACTACAACAGCTATGGCTTTCATGCAGAACTTGGTAAAATCTGGAAAAAACTAATCTCTACTTGTGACCTTCAAAGCTTTAACAATAGAGAACAGCTGTGACAAAAAAGAAAATAATCTGGGCTGTAGACAAAGTGAGACTTATAAACTTCAGGGAACAAAAAAAAACCTTTTTTTGAACTCTCTGGATTATAAGTATCTATTTAACTCTGACCCCAAAGCTATTTGCAGAGAAAAGAAAACTTGGATTCTTGGTCATCATGGAAAATCAGAGATTTATAGAAAGAACCTATCAAGAAAAAATAAATACTTTTCAAGAGGAGACATATGATATGTTGCAACTAATTCAAATAATAATGATTTCAAATCATAAAGAAATCCAAAATAACTTTGAAAATATAAACCAATTCATCTCCAATTTAACTTTACAACAAAAAAATTCCAGGAAATAACAACAGAGAAGGAACAGATAAAACAGACAACTGAATACAAATTTATGGATAGAGACTTAAGATGGAATCTAAGAAAACAAAGAAGTATGATTTAACCCAAGTGGAAAAAAACTTACAAGAAATACTGGATTTGGAACAGACAACTTATACTTTAACACCACAAAATAAACTTGAGGATAAGAAAAAAGATTGGACAAAATGGACTGCAGAGATGCCAGGAAAAACACTAGAACTGGAGAGACAAAAATGACAAGAGAAGCAGAGAGAAAAAGAAAGAAAAAGATTTTCAACAAAAATGAGTGGGCAAATGCCTCTCACAAAGATATTGTACTTGACTTACTTTTTATATCTACAGTAACACCACCAAAAATATGGAAAGATTCTTTGACCGAGCAGAACATATTGATTAAGAAAGATATTGGGCAAAAGAAAAAGGCTAAAGTGAAAATTAAGAAAATAGATGATGGGGCCTATCAGAGAGAATATTTAAAAAAGAAACACCTGTTCGAGAATGGTTAAAGAAATAGAAAAATTGTGGATGTGAATTTGATTTTAAGAGGGAAGAGCCCAAGTAACATAGTACTTTCTTTTTCTTCTTTTTTATTTTATTTCTTGATATGAGTAATATAAAAGAGTTGGAATGGTGTATATAAAGGAAATGTTTTAGATATCTAAAGGTGATTGACTTTATGAAAATTATAAATGGATTAAAAATGTGTTGATTAAGAGTTAAAAGATTAGAGGATTAGATTTATTAAATGGAATATTTAAAGATTAAATACATTTTTAATTATGGTAAAAAAGAATGAAAAAAAATGGAAATAAATATGTGTTAGCTTATAGGAAATAGGGATTTTAAGTAGCATACTATCTTTTTATTTTTTTATTTTTTATTCTTATTCTTATTTTTTCTCTTTTTAGTCTTATTTATTCCTTAAGAAAGGTAAAAGTATTGGGTTGGCTTACATGAGAAAAAATAGATTTAAATATTTAAATGTAATTAACTTTGAGAAAATCTTAACCAGTAAAAATGTTTAGAACATTGTGGGAAAAACAAATGCAAACAAGAACTGTAAACAGGCTATATGATGAGACAACCAGAATGACTAGATAGAAAAGGAATATTATACTGATGTGATTATTACTTGTAGAAATATTAGAAAACTTTTATACTCAATTATCATTCATTTTCATTAAAACAAAAAGAATTGTATTAACTTAAGGTTGGTAAAAGATAACATTATGGGGAAAAGAGGAAATCAAGTAAAGTTATCATGTGGATTACAGATTATAGAAATTAACTGTTAATGAATGTTTTTTAAATGTAAACCCAGACAACGCACTGTTTACCGAATATTAAGGTGATTATGTTAAAAAATTAATAAAACATATTTTAAAAAAGGTTAACAAGTATTACAAGGTTATTGTAAGATTAACAAAATCTTGCAAGTTGGAAAGTGCATTTCTTCCCCCTTGCCTTTACAGCACAAGAAACTATAGAGCCGTGGTGGTGAACCTATGGCACATGTGCCACAGGTGGCACACAGAGCACTCTCTGTGGGCACGCACACCGTCGCCTCAGTCCTAGGCCTTCAGTCCTGTCCATGAGCAACCTGCATCAATACCCATGCAGGGTAAGGTTGCCGCACCCGCCCCTGCCTCCCCAAGCGTTTTTTTACTAACCTGCCTTTCAGCTGCATTCCATTTCTCCATTCGCTTCTCAGCCTTCGCCACGTGTTTGTGGGACTATGGGTAAAAAAAAAAGTTCCATCAGACTTTCTAACTTCTCGCAAGATCTCAAGAAGTTAGAAAGTCTGATGGAACTTTTATTTTTTACCCATAGTCCCACAAACATGCGGTGAAGGCTGAGAAGCGAACAGAGAAACGGAATGCAGCTGAAAGGCAGGTTAGTAAAAACATGCTTGGGGGAGGCAAGGGCATCTGGGCGGGCGCGGCAACCTTACCCTGCATGGTGGTGGGAGGGTGGGGCGTGTGACCTTCCCATGCCAGGCCAGCCCCTGCAGCCCCGGGGCAGCTGTGCTAGGCGGCAGGGAGCAGGGTGTTGAGGTGGGGGCCGGCAGGCCAACCAAAGCAGCAGGTGGAGCGCCGGAGGCTCAGGAACGGAGGGCACTGAAGTGGGGGGTTGGGCCATTGGCAAGAGCAACGTGTCTGAGTGGAAAGCGGCCTCAGAACAAGTGGGGCAGGTAAGGAAAGAAATCCTTGCTCCCCCCCCCACATATTGCCTTTCTTTCCTTACCTGACTCCCAGTCCCATGTCATTTCTCCTTCACGATCCGCTGTCGCTGCCATGTGCAAGGAAACAAAGGAAGTTTTTTGGGGGAGAAAAAAGGTCAATCAATCAATTCCAACTTCTCGTGAAAGATCGTGAAGTTGAAATTGATTGATTGACCTTTCCCCCCCCCAAAACGTAGTTTCCTTGCGCGCGGTGGTGGTGGCGGATTGCGAAGGAACAACAGCACAGGACTGGAAGTCAGGTAAGGAAAGAAAGGCAATTTCTGAGGGGAGCGAGGATTTTTTTCTTACCTGCCCCACTTGTTCCAAGGCTGCTTTCCGCTCAGACACGTTGCTCTTGCCAATGGCCCGACCGCCCACTTCAGCACCCTCCCTCCCTGAGCCTCCGGTGCTGCACCTGCTGCTTTGGAGGCTTTGTAGGCAGAACTGCAAAGTTCTCTTTTCTGACAGAGAAGAGAACTTCACAGCTCTGCCTACAGAGCCACCAAAGCTGTAGCTGAATGGGCAGCTGAGCCGCATTGCAGCAGCATTGGGTGCAGTATGCAAGGTGGCAAACAGCTGTGTCACACCGAAACTGGCCATTTGCTGCCTCCTGCCCAATGCCGCTACCATGAGGCTGCGGAACAAGCCAGGCGGCAGTAAGAAACCAGTATACTGGTTCCTTACCTCCACCCGGATTGTTCCACGGCCTCATTGCAGCAGCATTGGGTGCGACGCGAGAGGCGGAAAATGGCCACGTTGCGCCGAAACCAAGGGGTCAGCAGGTTGTGGCTGCTGATGAACACAGTTGGCCCCCATGCGCTTGCTGTGTGTGGGGGCCAGTTGTGTCAGGCAGCAGCCGCCCTGGCCCCTGCCTCACCTTGCCTTGTGGCAATGGCACCCCTGCCCTGCCCCCTGGCTCGCCTCGCCTCACCCTGCAGGACGAGCCTCCTGACCACCGTCCCACCCACCAGAGACCCCCTGGATCTCCCCCAAGCCTCCCTGGCCCCCACAGGCATCTCTCCCCATGAGCAACATCAAGGTGGCCACGCCCACCCAATGGGCCATGCCCACCCTGCACCCGACGATACAAAAGTGGGTTTTGGGTTGCAGTTTGGGCACTTGGTCTCTAAAAGGTTCTCCATCACTGCTATGGAGGGTCCCTTCTGAGTCACTTTCCACACCCCCATTCCTTCTGTGGTTTGAGATGTCTCTTATCTGGCCCTTTGTTATGACTCCCCCGGACACTTCCCCAGATACCTCTGTAGATGTCAATTCAGAGGAGGATGAACCAGTTCCAGGCACATCAGGAGGAGAGTTGGTCAGTGGTTCCAAGCAGCCATGTGAGAGTGATTTGGCTGAAGCACAGCTGCAGCAGGACAGTCCTGAGGCTTCAGGTGGGGAAAGCATGCAGCTGCAGCCAGTCAGCAATAAGGAAGAGGAACTGCCTTCTGCACCTGATCAAAGAACATGTAGAGCAAAGAAAAGGCAGGAGCAGCTAAGGTCATCCCGATTACTCATGCAGAGGCAATCTCGCGCCTCTTGATGGACTGCACCAGAAGCTGGCTATTTAGCACAGTAGACAGATGAAGACAATGCTGGGAACAATGTATTTGTTTCCTTGCTGTGTGTTCTTGCTTTGAACTTCGGATTGTCTCTTCAGCTATGGCCTTGCCCTGCCTTGCCTTGTGGCCTTGCCTTATGGGTTTGCCTTTGCCTTATGGGTTTGCCTTTGCCTTGCCTTTGCCTGTGGACGTGTCTTGTGGGCTTGTCTTTGTCTTGGGAACTTGCTTTTGCCTAGTGGACTGGACTCGCCTTTGCCTTGAGGACTAGTGTTGGCTTCATTTGAGTAGCCTGTGGGACTCATTGGGGTTGAGCTGGTGCCAACACAGGGAATTGCTGGGGAATACCAATTCAGGCTTGGAAGCCTTAATAAAGACTCCTTACACCTGTAGTGTGTGTACATGAGCGGGACAGC
Source organism: Bothrops alternatus (assembly GCA_034064705.1). Taxonomy (NCBI): domain Eukaryota; kingdom Metazoa; phylum Chordata; class Lepidosauria; order Squamata; family Viperidae; genus Bothrops; species Bothrops alternatus. Next base: position 3,933,797 of record JARGCV010000137.1, on the reverse strand, counting down.
ATACCCTTGTCTATTCTGAGCCCTTCCTCCTGTCTTCCAAGGTCCTTCCTACATACCATTACATTACTGCACCCATTAACAACCTACCCATGCACTGACAATTTATTTGGGGGGGGACACATTCCCATAATGTGGCCTTCATCTCATCCCCAGCCCATGAACAAGACAGGTGTAAGTCATCCCTGGCTGTCCTGCTGTTAAAGGTATGTTTTCCCTTTCATTCCCACACCATTCAAGTGCAGCTTCAAAGTATATGATATCTATCATCCTGTAGCATGGAGAGAAGCCAGTGGATTGGCAGGGACTGGGAACAGGGATAATAAAGGCAAGGGAGGGAATGGCAGCGAGGGCCACATTTTTCATGCAGTCTTGTTTTCAGCTGACTCAAGAAGAGGTCAAGGAGACTTTAATCTGGTTATGGGGTACACCCATTGCCTTTGCTTTCCAAATGAGTCAGTGGGGGCTATTGCTTCAACAAATATGGCCCTGTAGCCTGCATCTCATGAGGTTGCATTTGAAAGAATTGTTCCTGTGAAGGTGGGAGAGTAGGTCCATGTGCAATTTGCAGAAGACCTTTGCCAAAGAAACACTCACTAAATCAATGAATTAGAAAATGGATTCAGCTTCTGTTGGGTGGCTTGAGCTGAAAAAAGTGTGCAGGAGAAATTATTCAGGCATAGGCAAGGCAGGAATTTGACGGAAATTTTCAGGACTTCAGTCTAAATAGATACTTGGCATCAGAAAACAACCTGCATGCAATTTGCATTGATGAGAAGCAAGGCCTCCAACTCACAGAAGCGTCATCCACAATAATAATTGGCTTTATCTTTAAAGAAAAGTTGTGCAGGCTAAAAACTCAACTCTCCATTGGCCCCCACCCCACTGGGCACCTTGGCCATTGACCTCAAAGCAGCTCCAAAGGTTTCCAGCAAATTGCAAAATTTCATATGAAAGGGGGAAAGGATTTCATAGGTAAGTGTGTATCAGAGAAAGTGTAGTGAGTTGGATGACGTTTAGAATTCACATTTCATGCGATTCACATTTTATTATTTATTACTAAAAAAATATATAGTGGCCCAACTCACACATAGGTGACTCCAGATGGCTTACAACATTGAAAAAAATCCACCGTATAATAAAAACCCATAAAAACTATACCCCACCCCCATGGCAGCAACAACACAATGAAATCAGCCACTTGATCAGCTCCATCTCCACTTGTGGTCTCCAAGGACTGCTGACAAAAGCTCATTTTAGGGCTTTTCGGAAAAGCAACAGGGTGGGTACCAACTGTACCTTGGGGGAAATGATGTTCCATAAAGAAGGGGCCATCACCAAGAAGGCCCTTTTTCATGGACCAACCAGATGTGCCTTCCTAATCAATGGAGCAGTCCGGGTTCAGGTCCGGTTACAGCACGGAAACTGCTTTGGTCGCGCTGATCGATGATCTCTGGCGGGCCTGGGATAGAGGCTATTCCACTATCCTGGTGCTTCTTGACCTCTCAGCGGCATTCGATACCATCGACCATGGTATCCTTCTGCGCCGGTTGGAGGAGCTTGGAGTGCGGGGCACCGTTCTACGGTGGTTCACCTCCTACCTCTCTGGCCGGTCGCAGTCAGTGTACGCAGGAGGTCAGAGATCGGCCCCGAGGCCTCTTCCATGTGGAGTCCCTCAGGGGTCTGTTCTCTCACCTCTGCTTTTTAACATCTACATGAAGCCATTGGGTGAGATCATCCGTCGACACGGGGTGAGTTATCATCAATATGCTGATGATACTCAGCTTTATATCTCTACCCGTGTCATTACAGCGAAGCAGTGGAAGTGATGAACCGGTGCCTGGAGGCTGTTGAGGTCTGGATGGGTGCCAACAGGCTCAGACTCAATCCCGACAAGACAGAGTGGCTATGGGCTCTGCCTCCCAAGGACAATTCCAACTGTCCGTCCATTACCCTGGGGGGAGAAGTTTTGTCCCCCTCGGAGAGGGTTCGCAACTTGGGTGTCCTCCTCGATCCACAGCTAAGTCTAGAACATCATTTTTCGGCTATGGCGAGGGGGGCATTCGCCCAGGTTCGCCTGGTGCGCCATTTGCGGCCCTATTTGGACAGGGAGTCACTCCTCACAGTCACCCATGCCCTTGTCACCTCGAGATTCGACTACTGTAATGCTCTCTACATGAGGCAACCTTTGAAGAATCTCCAGAGACTGCAGGTAGTCCAGAATGCGGCCGCGCGAGCCGTCTTGGGTCTCCCAAGACATGCTCATATCACTCCAGCTCTCCGTGAGCCCCGGATACTTGCGGGACCGTCTTCTGCCTCATGAATCCCAGCGACCGGTTAGGGCACATAGGGTTGGCCTCCTACGAGTCCCATCTATTAGGCAATGTCATCTGGCGGGGCCTAGGGCAAGGGCCTTCTCCATTGCTGCCCCAGCCCTCTGGAACCAGCTTCCCACAGAGGTTCGCACTGCTTCCTCCCTCCTAGTTTTCCGGAGATTATTGAAGACACATTTATGCCGACAGGCTTGGGGCGTATGAATTGCACTCTGCCCCTGGGCCTAGGAATGTCCCTCCATCAGCGACTGTGTGTTGACTGTGACTGTATGCTGTATGAATGTAATAAATTTTATTGTATTGTTATTGTAAGCCGCCCTGGGTCCTCGGAGAAGGGCGGCATAGAAGTCTAAATAATTAAATTAAATAAAAAATTAAATTAAATTAAATTAAATTAAATTAAATTAAATTAAATTAAATTAAATTAAATTAAATTAAATTAAATTAAATTAAATTAAATTAAATTAAATTAAATTAAATTAAATTAAATTAAATTAAATTAAATTAAATTAAATTAAATTAAATTAAATTAAATTAAATTAAATTAAATTAAATTAAATTAAATTAAATTAAATTAAATTAAATTAAATTAAATTAAATTAAATTAAATAACATGTCCTGCCTTCCTGTACTGGTGGGCCCGGTGGATGTAATAGCTTTGTAATTTTGTTTTCCTCCTAGTCTTAGCCAATTTTTTTTTGTCCTAGCATTGTTCCCTGAAGCCAAGGGTGGACCTCATAAGACCAGGAGAAGAAAGAGCCTAAGGACCAGACCCATTAAGCATTTTGTGCCCCAAAGTGGCTAATTGAGTGCATATAGAAAGCTCACGAGCCCCAGATTCTTACCAGCAACTTCCTACAGTTACTTTTCAACACATAGCATTTCAGTGTTCTTGCCTCAGATTCAAAAAGCACCATATATTAGTAATTCGGAGGCTGTCATCTCCCCTTTTAAGACCATCCAACTGCTGCCATCCACACCAGCACAATTCCGCAGTTGAGTTGTGTGCAGTATGCAAAACACTACCTTCTGTCAGGAACTCGCAGCATTTAGTTTCAATACATGATTTGCTTCCTCCACATTACTTATGCTGTGCATAATCTTATAAAGTAGCATTTCTCAACATCAGCAAATTTAAGATGGGTGGACTTCAATCCCCAGAATTCTCCAGACAGCATGTTTCTCAACCTTAGCAACTTTAAAATGAGTGGACCTGAACTCCCAGAATTTTCCAGGCAGCATGTGTGGACTTCAACTCCCTGAATTCCCTAGACACAGCATGCTAGGGAATTCTGGGAGTTGAAGTCCAAACATCTCAAAGTTGCTGAGGCTGAGAAACACTGATCTAGGATGATCTAGGAGGTAGATTCAGATCTGCAGATTCAGAATTCTGATTCAATTGCTTAACAACTGTGTGATTTACTTAACAACTGCAATAATTTGCTTAACATCTGTGGCAAAAAAGGTTGTAACATCAGGCGTGACTTAATCACCTTGCTTAGCAATGGAAATTCTGGTCTCAATTGTGATTGTAATTTGAGGACTACCTGCATAAGTAGTGAAATACATATGGCTGTTGGAGAGCTGGTTGCATTGAATTTTCTTCCCAAGTGGGCCCAAAACATGTGCAGCAAACTGTGGGGGGAATTCTGTTTAGGGCATGTTCCCTGCAATCAGCATGTTTTCTATTTTGTTGTCAGGCTACATCAGTGCAGTTGAGGAATGTGTGACAAGCACATTTGAACCATATAAAAATACATCCTAGGCGGAATGCTTAATAAGGCTACTTCTCACTTGGCAGGACATAAACTGAAGCAAGGCAGCAAAAGATTTTGGATGTGCTGGGATATTGCCCACACAAACACAGAGACACTGTAAGACTCTGCACAAGCAAAGTCAATAGGGAAGCTGGCAGGAGGTTGCAAGTCGCAGTCACATAGTATCTTGTTTAATGGTCGTGGCAAAAAAGTCTGTAAAATCAGGTATGGTCATGTGATGCCTCACTTAATAATTGTCCCACTTAACAATGAGGTTTCCAGTCCCAATTGTCATAAATTGAGGACTACCTGTACATCTCACATGTCCCAGCACTATGTGTTGTGTAGTGGGAACAGCGAGGCATCGAAGACATGGAGTAGAATAAACAGCTCTTTATTAGGTTCTCACAGAAGCAAGCTCTAGCAGCTGCCTGACTTATATTTATATGGACCGCCACTAGGCAGCGGCCAATCAGTTTAAAGTACTCATTCCCGCCTAAAACAACAGGCTTAAAGTTATATAGACAGACAGTCTATCATTCAAATAAAGCAATCAGTTAACCGTTTCTTTATAACAGACCCTTTGAATTGCTTAATACATAACACCCCTTCCCCCTAAATCAATACATATCCATAAAACAAAATCACTTAGATAAGAAGGCGGCTTCCGCGATCGTTTCAATTGCCTCATTTCTGCCTGAGGGTCCCAGTCTACCCTCGGTGGGCTGGGTAGACCAGAGTCTTTTTGACAGCTTTGGTCAGGAAGAACAGTCTCTGTTTGCCTTGCCTGGCCAGGTAGACCAGAGTCTGTTAGTCTCTGCTGGCCTGGTAGACCAGTCCCTGTTTGTCTTTATTTTATTTTATTTATTTTATTTATTTATTTTGTTTGGACTTATATGCCGCTCCTCTCCGAAGACTCGGAGCGGCTCACAACATTTATAAAACAATATTCAACAATCTAAGTCCAAATCAAAAAGACATTAAAAATAAAACCCCCAACATACATTCATCATTCACACAGCAAACCACAATCATCCCCAGGCCTGCTGGCAAAGATAGGTTTTAAGATTCTTTCGGAAGGCCGGGAGAGTGGGAGAAGTGTGGACTTCAGGGGGCAGTTGGTTCCAGAGGGTGGGCGCCACAACAGAGAAGGCCCTCCCCCTAGGACCCGCCAGACGACATTGTTTCGCTGACGGGACCCGGAGGAGGCCGACCCTGTGCGCTCTCACAGGTCGAAGGGAAGTATGTGGCAGGAGACGGTCCCGTAAGTATCCTGGTCCAGTGCCATGAAGGGCTTTATAGGTAATGGCCAACACTTTGAATTGCGCTCGGAGACCGATAGGCAACCAATGCAGCATGCGGAGAGTTGGCGAAATATGGGCACAACGTGGAAGGCCCACAATTGCTCGCGCAGCTGCATTTTGCATTAATTGTAGTCTCCGAACACTCTTCAAGTGTAGCCCCATGTAGAGAGCATTGCAGTAGTCGATCCTCAAGGTGACAAGGGCATGTGTGACTGTGAGTAGAGACTCCCGATCCAAATAAGGGCGCAACTGGTGCACCAGGCGAACCTGGGCAAATGCCCCCCTCGCCACAGCCGACAAATGATGTTCCAATTTCAGCCGTGGATCGAGGAGGACTCCCAAGTTGCGCACCTTCTCCGAGGGGTTTATGAATTTACTCCCCAGGGTAATGGAAGAACAGATTGAAATGTCCTTGGGAGGCATCACCCACAGCCACTCTGTCTTGTCAGGGTTGAGCCTCAATCTGTTAACGCCCATCCAGACCCTCACAGCCTCCAGACACTGGCACATCACCTCAACCGCTTCACTGATTTGGCCAGGAGTGGAAATGTACAGCTGAGTATCATCAGCGTACTGGTGGTATCTCACTCCATGCCGGTGGATGATCTCTCCCAGTGGCTTCATGTAAATGTTAAAAAGTAGGGGGGAGAGAACTAACCCCTGAGTCACCCCACACGGGAGTAACCTAGAGGTGGACCTCTGACCCCCCACTAACACCGACTGCGACCGACCAGAGAGATAGGAGGAGAACCACCGTAACACGGTGCCCCCCACTCCCAATCCCTCCAGCCGGCGCAGAAGGATACCATGGTCGATGGTATCGAACGCCGCTGAGAGGTCAAGAAGCACCAGGAAAGAGGACTGGCCTCTATCCCGGGCCTGCCAGAGATCATCCATCAGAGCGACCAAAGCAGTTTCGGTGCTGTAGCCGGGCCTGAACCCAGACTGCAGAGGCCCCAGATAATCGGCTTCCTCCAGAGACCGCTGGAGCTGAAGTGCCACCACCTTCTCAATAACCTTCCCCACAAAGGGGAGGTTAGAGACCGGATGATAGTTGATCAAAATTGCTGGATCCAGGGAAGGCTTCTTGAGGAGGGGACGCACGAGTGCCTCCTTTAAGGGAGCCAGGAAGGACCCCTCCCTCAGAGAAGCATTGACAATCTCCTGGATCCAGGTACATGTCACCTCCCTACTAGCAGAAACCAGCCAGGAGGGACACGGGTCCAACAAACAGGTGGAGGAACTCACAGCTCCAATGGCCATGTCCACTTCATCAGGTGTAACAGCCTCAAACTTGCCCCAGATGACCAGACAAGAACATGCCCCTGTCCCCTCGACTGAATCGTTATCAGTCGACTCTGCTTCACAATTGCAGTCTAGGTCGGCCCGGATCTGAGCTACTTTGTCTGCGAAACAATTGTTAAACTCCTCGGCACTACCCTGCAAAGGAGGCCCCGGACCCCTCAGGTTAAGGAGGGACCGGGTCACCCTAAACAGGGCGGCCGGGCGAGATTCCGCAAATTCGATCAAAGCGGAAAGATACAAAGATCTTGCTGCTTTAATCGCCTTCAAATAGGCTCTAATAAGTGAGCTCAATCTGGTTCGATCAGATCCGGACCTACTTCGTCTCCACCGCTTCTCTAGACGTCTCTTATGCCACTTCATCCCCCTGAGCTCCTCGGTAAACCAAGGAGACCTCCTGGGGCCAGCACCACGGAGAGGTCGCAAAGGCGCAATCCGGTCAATAGCCCCCTTCGCGGCCGTATTCCATGCCGCTACCAGGGACTCCGCCGAATTGTGAATGAACGAGCTCGGTAATTCCCCAAGCGCCGTCTGAAAGCCAATTGGATCCATCAGGCGTCTGGGGTGGAACCACCTAATCGGTTCCGCCTCCCTGCGGGGAAGGATTGGGGCCATAAAATTCAGACGTAGCAGGAAATGATCGGTCCATGACAAAGGCAAGGTATCTAAGCCCCTTAAAACCAGATCATTACCCTAGTGTTGCGAAAGGAAAATCATATCCGGGGCGTGCCCACCCTCATGCGTTGGACTCGGCACTACTTGGGTCAGGTCCATGGTTGTCATGGCGGCCATGAACTCCTGTGCCAACCCCGAGGACTCGCCAAGCGACAGCAGATTAAAGTCCCCCAAGACCATAAGCCTGGGGAACTCCACCGCCAGCCCAGCAACCTCCTCGAGTAGCACAGGCAGGGCTGATGCCACGCAGTTGGGAGGCAGGTACGTAAGCAATAAGCCCACCTGAACCCCTAGGTCCAGCGTCATAAAGATGGACTCGCAACCCGGAATTTCGGAAACAGTGAGCCTGCGAAGACTGTAGTTCTCCCGGGCCAAAACAGCCACTCCTCCCCCCCTTCCCTGGGGTCGCGGCTGGTGCCATACCTGATAACCTGGTGGGCACATATCCGAGAGGGGAACTCCCCCCTCAGGGCCCAACCAGGTCTCAGTCACACACGCCAGGTCGATCTCCTCATCCATGAGAAGATCATGGATGAGGGGGGCCTTATTATTAACCGACGTGGCGTTGAGCAGCAACAGTCTGAGCCCAGGGCCCGAGCTTTGCTGGCCAGGTAGACCAGTCTCCTTTCGGTTGGTCTGTTCGGGTAGACCTGTACTCCCGTCTGTGAGCGGAGCAGCTCCTGAAAGACTGGGAAATAAGCCCCCCAGCATGCTCTGATCTGCAGGCACTGTTGCTTCATTCGGAAGCAACTCACCCATGGCTGAGTCGTCCAGCAAGTCTCTTTGAGTCGCACAATATTCCGGAGATCAAGATGCGCTGCTGCTGTCAGGCAACCCTCGGATCTCCTCTTGGTCAGCAACAAGGGTTAGATTAGCCTGCCACCGACACAGCTGATCTATGTGGTGGTGCAAAACGCGCCCATCTTCCAGGACCACTTCGTAAGAGAGTGGTTCTGACACCTTACAAACCACAGCTACCACCCACAGTGCCCCTTGACCATAGTTTCTTGCCCAAACTCGGTCGCCGACTCGCAAATTCCTCAGGGGCTTGGGCTGTGCTGTCTCTGTAGCAATTCTGTCTGGATGGAGACGGTCCAGCTTCGTTGTCAGCAGACGTCCCCATCTCAGCTCTGCTGGGCTACGACCCGTTGATGTGCATGGAGTAGTGTGTTGGCAGAGCAAAAAGTCTGCCAACCTGTGATGCCAATCTCCCCTGGTTATTTTTTTGAGTGCTTCTTTGGTCATCCTGACCATCCTTTCAGCTTGGCCATTAGAGGCCGAGTGAAATGGGGCAGAGGTGGCATGTCCAATCATATTAGACTTATTCCAGAACCTGAATTAAGATGCTTTGTAACTCAAGTCCAGGCAGTCAACTCAACGAAAATGGTTTTAAACAAATATTTATTCAGGGAATCCTTAACAGAACTTACATTCTGAAGATGCTTCCAGATGCTGTACATTTGCCCATTTTACGTAGGTAAAAACAATAATTCCTCCATATCAGCTCTAGCGTGGTTGTAGACGCTCTGCGTGCATCCCCATGCTCATTTCAGACAAAGGCATTCCTTCACAAGCTGGCACGTAGCCAGGATATCCTGTGATGAACTTAGTAGCCCCTCCCACTGACTTGTTAAATATAGGATTCACTGAACAGCTAAAACTACATTACCCATAAGCCATCTCTTAAGGAAACAGTGTCTAACCCTTTAAATGCCAAACATTCTAACATACCGTTCTCATAGCTAATATATGCACTGGCCAGATGATTACATAACCAGTCCAGCACACTCCCTGCTTGGAAATATAAATTTCCACTACTAACTAACTGAAATAAGCAAAAAACGTAGCATTACAGCATGCAATTCTCATTACTAACTATTAACTCAAATAAGCAAAATATGGTATCAAAACATGCATAACTATAAAGTAAATACAAAACATGCACAACTATAACAGAGATAAACAAGGTGTTACATCAAACAATGCAATCATGAGGTACACAATATACATAGTTTGAGGATCAAACTTCCAGTTCGGTCTTCGTCAGCAACGGGACCAAGTCGGTGATCAGTCTGGTGCAAAGCCTTTTCATGAGAGTCTTTGAGTCATGATCTGACTCATGTGGCTTCACGATCTGGACCTCAACTTGGCAAACTAGTCCATCAGAACTGGGTGGGGCTCGGTGCATGAGTCCCATGGGCCAATGGTTCTGGTATGCGTCCTTATCTCTCAGCAAGACAAGGTCTCCTTTCTTTCTTTTTTTATAAATATTTTTATTGAGTTTTATAAAGGTAATAAGGGGATAGGGTCAAAAAGGGTCTCCTTTCTGTAGGAGAAACTGGAACCAAAGAAATTTCTGGATCAGAAAAACTGGAACCAAAAAATTCCCAGGAACAAAGGAACCTGGAACCACAGGAAACTCAGGAACAGCAGGAGCTGGAACCACAGGAAACTCAGGAACAGCAGGAGCAGGAAACTCAGGAACAGCAGGAGCTGGAACCTCAGGATACTCAGGAACCGAAGGAGCTAGAACCACCGGTGGAGCATTGATGATGACTGCTACTGTTGTCATGAGGGTAGTGAGAACCTCATGCGTGGGCGTGGGTGTCTTTGTCGACATAGAGTCCATGAGTTTGTGGGGTATGCCAATCATGTGCTCCCACGCTTCTCCTGTGTGGGATGCATGGGGAGGGTGATTTTTGGCCTTCAGGCATTTGTCAACCACTGGGTCATAACAAATACCTTCAATAGTCTGTAAGTCCTTGCAGGTGCCTACAAAGTTAGTTCTTTGGATGCTAAGACATGTGATCAGGACAATCAATACTATGCCCAATCTCAGGGGTCTCCGTTTAGAGGAGCGTTCGAAGCGGGCTGGTTCTAGGAATTGGCTAGAAGGCGGTTTCTCTGTCTCTTTGTCCATTGAGGACAAGCAGATGGTCTGGACGGTCGTTTTCTCATCCTGTCTGAGAAATTTACTGGGTGCCTGAGGTTGAACGTTGGCATGTTGATCTGAAGCTAGAAGCATATAGCGTTTTGGTCTCTGTGGCATCAGGCTGTCTGGACAAGCCACAAACTCAGGAACTTTTAGCCAGATCAATTCTGTCAACTGTGTGGCAAGGGTGGGCCACTTAGCGTGGTCCACAAGGTTCTTACCTGTAGGCACATGTTGCCATTGTTCAGGGCTTAAAGATGTTTCAATCTTTTCTACTCTATTGCCTACACAGACGTAGAAGTGTCTGCTTTGGTTGCAGATGTAGCTTGACATCACCTTGCTGTCTGTGTAGAAGGTGGTGGACTGTAGCTCAAGTCCTATCGTTTTCATTGTCAAGTTGGTGAGTTTTACGGCCAATATGGTACCACAGAGTTCTAACCTTGGTACGGTGTGGCCTTGTTGTGTTGTTAGTTTTGCTTTTCCAGTGGCGAGAACGACGTAAATGTGGCTTTCCCCGCTGTAGACTGTGATGTATTTTATGGCTGCATTCACCTTCGTTGACACATCTGAGAAAGCGTACAATTCTTTCTTTTGTACGGTGGCGGGTGAGCTGGAGACATACGTGCATTGCACTTGCATGCTTTGGAGACAACTTAGGAGTGTACTCCACAACTCCCAGTCTTGTTTCTGTTCTGGCGGACGCGGCCCGTCCCAGTGTGTGGTGCTCTGGGAGAACGCGTGTAGCTGCAGAAATTGTTTTTCCTCTATGGACAAGGCTAAGTTGTTGTAATTCTTACTGGTCTGGAACACTGTTGCTTCCAAAATGGGTTTGGTTGTCACAAGCGTGAAGTGTTCTTGGCGTGGTTTTAGGTGAGGTGCTCTTCCATTACTGGGAGTGGAGGTTGTTGAGATATTCACCTGGGTTGGAGTTTGCGGTTGATCAACATGGACCATTCCTGGGATGCCCCATTCAGGGTCCATCTTGAAGGCAGTTAATGGGCTTGTTGGGCCTCTGACCATTCCGTGGTAGGCAAAGGTGTCAGGGGCGTCTACTCTCAACAGAGCCAAGATTTTGGCTGCAGGACTTAGGAATTGTGAGCTCCCATCTAATGGCTGGATGCGGAGTCCAGTGGCTTTCCTCCCCACTGTGCTCTGTGGCACAAAGCACATTTCTTTGCTTGGGGATTCACCATGGAATGGTGGGTCGGTACACACTAATGTGCAGTTGACCTTGGCGTGTGCTTCTGGGTGCTCTTTGGAGCTGTGCTGGGGCTCCTTGGTTGAAGGAGGAGTAGAAGCTGCTTGTTGTAGCTGTCCAGAGTCTGGATGTAGGGCTTCCAGGTGTTTGTCACTCTTGCTTGGGTGACACTTTCCCTTAGCTTCACCAGCTTTGGCCGTTTCTTCCGGAGACTCACAGCATTTGAAGCCTACCTTGTACTCTCCTAAGTCCAACTTTCTTACCCAGGGTGTTGGAGGATTTGATGGTGGTGTGCAGGGTTTGCTGTCAGGCTGGGTTGGTACAATGTTGAGGTCATCTGGAGTATGATCAGCAGCTTTTTGTTGAACCTCATTGTTGTGGGTGTCTCTGGACCAGCTGGGGAGGTGTCGGAGGATGAGGAGGGGGAGCCGGGTCCCTCTGAGTGTTTGCCCCTCCCGGCAGCCGAACCAGGCCCCTCTGAGTGTTTGTCCCTACCGGCAGCCGAGCCAGGCCCCTCTGGGTCCTTTCCCCTCCCGGCAGTCGAGGCAGACAGGGAGGAGATTGAGATGCAGTCTGCATCGGAGTCTCAAGGTGCAGAATCAGACTTGGAACAGGAGAATGTATGGCTGGATCCGAGAGTTCGAAGGGTTAATAGGAGGAGGGTTCAGTTAAGTAGAAAAAGGAAGTAATGGGGGGAAGTGACGTATCGGACACTATATTAGAAGGGGGAAATAGACTACGCCCTTGCTACGAGCAACGTTTATCAATGAGAGGTTTGGAAACTTGTGCAATGCTTTGACATTCTGATGTTTTGAAAACCTAGCAAAGGATAATGAAGTATCGGACACTGTGATAAAGACGGAGTGAGTAATTGGGAGGTTTGGCAAGAGTGTGTTGTAATCTAAATGTAAATATTTTAGTCTTAGATGTTTTTGCCAGCAAAATGTCTACAGTTGGCTTTGAAATGAATCCTTTTGAAATGTGTTTAATAAATCTCTCTTAAAGACATTTACGTCGCTTTTAATGAGATGAGAGAGAAACCAGACAGAACACTCATAAACATGTTTTCTGAGAGCAGGGAAACGTGGCACAGACGGCTGGCATTTTTCTTCAGAAAACTCCTTGTTGGGGTTAACTTCCAATGGCACAGACGAGGAACCTTGAAGGTCTAGCCTGAATTACTGTTGTGTGCTTACTTGTCGGGCGGGGGTCTCGTCGTTCAGATGGTGCGTTGCTGGCTTCCTGGCTGGTTGGCATGGGTGGTGGTCGAGTTTCTCCTCCGTGGTCAGGTCTGGGGGTGGTTCCTCAGGATGCTGTTGTCATGTGTCTGATTAACGAAACACGTCAAAGAACTTTCAGGCATTTTTTTAACCTAAAAAGCCTTTATTAGTGTTACAGAGCGTCAGCACGGCATGGTGGATGCTAAGATCTGAATTTTCCTTCCTTTGCACATAACATTCCAGGAATTTCCCCTCCTCTATTTTGGGGTCATGATTCACATCTTCCAATTAACTTGGAGGGCAAAGATTCACTTCCGTTTCTTTTTCCCGGGCTTTCCTTATATTCTCCTCCCCTTTCGCTGTCACCTGATTTAACTCTAAAAATACCAGACAGTTCTGCATATATTGTCAAAGCAAGAATATTCAATATTAGCAGCGTTGACATCCAGCCCCCCTTACAAAAAGGACAGATCCTGTAATGTAGACAAAGCATATGTTAATGACTAGTTCTCGGTTTGTTGGGGAATTTCGCATGAAACCTTTTGACGAGCCTGTCAGCTTTCACCTCACTGGATTTCACCCAGGTGGCTTCAGACAACGGGTATCCCTTCCATTGTACTAGGTACTGCAATTTCCCTTTAAAAACTCTAGAGTCAAGAATACGTTTCACTTCATAGTGGGTCTGTCCAGCAACTATGAGGGGCCCAGGTGCCTTCTTCGGGGGAGGTCTTAGAGTGGAGCCCCGATAAGGTTTCAACAAGCTACAATGGAAAACTGGGTGAACTTTCCCTAAATGTCTAGGGAGTTTTAGTTCTACTGTGACCGGGTTGATGATCCTTACTATGGGGAAAGGCCCCAAGAATTTTGGTCCCAATTTCTTGCTGGGTAATTTGAGGCGTAAATATTTAGTTGACAAATAAACCTTTTCCCCAACTTGGAATGTTCTTTGGGGAGCCCTCTTTCTATCAGCCTGCTTTTTATAGGTTTTATAGGTCTTTTTTAAAGCAGTTTTTGTGTTTCTCCAAACTTCTTCCCACCCTCTCACCCATTGGTCAAGTGTCTGGGAATCGGAGGGCACCTGAGGGTATTCAGGTATTGGGCTGAACACTTTTCCTGTGGCCACTCTAAAAGGCATGTAGCCAGTGCTGCTGTGCACAGAATTATTGTATGCCACCTCCGCAAAAGGGAGAAGGTCAGTCCAGTTTGTCTGATGGTACGAAACGTAGCATCTAAGATAATGCTCCACCATTTTGTTGGTGGATTCTGCAGCCCCATTGGTGGCAGGATGAAAAGCAGATGATAAACCTTGAGATGATCCAATTAATTTAAGGAAACTTCTCCAAAGCTTCACTGTGAACTGTACCCCCCTGTCTGAAATTATTCGCTTAGGGGTGCCATGCAGCCGGTAGATATGTTTCAGGAACAATTTGGTCAGTTGTTGGGCAGATGGGAGTCCTTTGCAGGTGATGAAATGAGCCTGCTTTGAGAACAGGTCTATTACAGTCCAGATGACAGTATTTCCACTACTTTCAGGTAGGTCTACTATAAAGTCCATAGCTATTTCTTCCCATGGTTGAGAAGGGTCTGCCATGGGTTGCAGTAACCCAGGGGTTTTCCCCGGGATTCTTTTCATTGTGGCACATACAGTACAACCTTTTACATAGTTTTCCACATCCCTTTTTAGCCCCGGCCATCAAAATTGCCGGTGGGTGAGGTGTAGGGTTTTCAAATATCCAAAGTGTCCAGCCTGTTTTACATCATGGCTGTGTTTGAGAGCACTAAGACGGAGGGCTTCTGGCAAATATAGTATCCCCCCTTTGTAAGCCAAACCATCCCTGCACGTTAGGGAGGTGTGATTATCTTTGAACCATTGATTGGTGAGGATCTCTCATTTTATTTTCTTTACTCCAGGGTCATCAGGATTGGGGACCCTGCGAGGTGTAAGTTGAGAGGCAGTTTGTTGATGTGGGATAATTGCCTCATTAACCTCCTCCCATTTGCTTTTGTATTGGGGTAACCGGGATAGCGCATCAGCTAGGAAGTTTTTTCCTCCTGGTATGTAGTTTAGAGTGAAGTTGAAGCAGTTAAAGTACTGTGCCCACTGTACTTGCTTTGGGGACAATTTTGCAGAGAGTTTTCAGTGCTTCTAGATTTTTGTGATCTGTCCATGCCTCAAATGGTACCTTGCTCCCTTCTAGATAGTGTCGCCAGTTTAATAGTGCCCATCTAATCGCGAAGGCCTCTTTCTCCCAGATTGCCCATCTCCGCTCACTCTCAGTAAATTTCTTAGAGGTGTAGGCGCAGGGTTGCAGGATCCCACTTTTGTTCTTTTGCAGTAACACAGCTCCAACTGCCACATTGCTGGCGTCAGCTTGAATCACAAAGGGTTCCCCTGGGCAGGGGTGCTTTAGGACCGGTTCAGCAGCAAATAGTCTCTTTAAATTCTCAAAAGCTGTTTGACAGCCCATTGTCCATGCTAGTGGTTGGCCCGGTCATGGCTTCCCTCCTCCTTTGCCTGTTTTGAGTAGTTCTGTAAGAGGTAGGGCAATCTCGGCAAAAGAGGGGATGAATTGACGATAAAAGTTGGCAAAACCCAGAAAGCTCTGGAGCTGTTTGCGAGTCTATGGGGGCTGCCATTCGATTATAGCTTTCACCGTGGCTGGATCCATTTCAATACCCTCGCTGGAAATTCTGTAGCCAAGATAGTCTAATCGGGTTTGGTAAAATTCACATTTTGACAATTTGGCATAAAGCTTGGCATTCAATAGTTTCTTTAACACTTCTCTTACCAGCTTTATGTGATCAGTCATATTCGTGCTGTATCAGGATATCATCAAGATACACCAAAACCCCTTTGTACAAGTGATCATGTAGGACCCCATTAATCAACTGCATAAATACAGCTGGGGCCCCCTGTAGTCCAAATGGCATGACTTTGAACTGATAGCTCCCCATAGGACAGTTGAAGGCAGATTTCCACTCATCTCCCTCTTTTATTCTCACCTGGTAGTATGCCTCTCTTAAGTCTAACTTAGTGAAGACACTCCCCTTAGCCAGATGGGTTAATAAATCCTTTAGGAGGGGGAGGGGGTATTTATTTTCCACACTCACAGCATTGAGACCCTTATAGACTACACAGAGATGAAGAGACCCATCTTTTTTCTCTTTGAACAACACAGGGGCTCCCACGGTAGATGTGGCCGATTCGATAAACCCCCTCGCTAGGTTTTTGTTCATGTATCACTGCATCTCCTTCATTTCGAGGAGGGACATGGCATACATTCTCGGTCGTGGGAGTTTGGCTCCTGGCACCAGTTTGATGGAGCAGTTATTGGGTCTGTGAGGGGGTAGGGCATCACATTCTTTTTCACTAAATGCCTCCACCAGGTCCCAGTATTCATTGGGGATGACTGGTTCACCTGGAGGCAGTGAGGCAGCCATGTGCGCCCATTCATTGGGTGGCCTAAGATGCCCTGCAACATCTGTTGAATCAATGGGGGGATTAGGCCCTATAGGTAGTCTCACAGTTCTCATTCCTTTCTCCCACCAGATAAACGGCTTCCATTTGTCTAACCAGGCTAGCCCTAGGATCACAGCCTCAGTCATTTTTGGAGCCACCAAGAAGTGAATAAACTCCCAGTGTGGACCTATTTCTAGGCGTAAGAGCTCAGTTAATTGTGTGACAAGAGTCCCTCCCATCAGGGAGCCATCGGCTTGCTCAAACCTCACCGGTTTGGAAAGCTGTTTTGCCCGTATGCCCATTTTCATGGCAAACGGCAGACTAATATTGCAGCGGGTGCATCCAGAATCAATTAGCACGTTTAAGTCCATTTGTGCCCCAGAGTTAGGGATTATAAGTTTGGCGGCCAGTGAAAAAGGCGGGATTTGTCGACTCACCATCGGGTCGTTCTCTCCTTCATCATCGCTGTCAAAGGAGGGTAGAGCAGGGGCGGGTCCACCTGGAGTCCCAGCATCCTCCTGTGTGGGGGGTGTAATCTCGGTGACAGGTTCCTGTGTGAGCCGGTTGGATTTTTCTCTCATTAGCCGCTGAGCAGGTTTCTTTCGCATTGCTGGTTCTGGTCTGCTCTGCAGTCATGGGTAGGGGACTGGACAGGTGGCCGCTCAATGTCCTTCTTGTCCACACCGGAAACACTTAAAGGAAGGGCATGTAGGTGGCCTGGGTCTCTCAGCCATTGCAGTAGTTGAAGGCTTTTGTGGGGGTGAATGCTGTCCGGGTAGCTCTGGTTGCTGCTCAAGTTCGTGTGGGGGAGGCTTCTTATAGCAAGAGAGCTTAACATCTAGCTTCACTGCTGTCTGGTACCACTCCTGTAGCCGATCAGGTACTTCTCAATAGATGCCGGCCTGAGAGAGGTGATCATCTAATCCCTCAACAAAGTATTGAATCAGGGATTGTTCAGGCCACCCCTTTATTCGGCCTGCTATCTTGGGGAACTCTCGCACGTACTCCAGGGCAGGTCTGCCAGCTTGTTTTATTTTGTGGATTTGTTCTGCTGCTTTGAGGCCTATGGATGGGTCCTCAAATCTTTCTCTCAGTCCTAGGAGGAAAAGGTGGGGATCTCCCAGTTCAGGGGCTTGCTCACTATATACATTGTTCAGCCATTCAGATGCTTCTCCCTCTAGGTTGGACACAATGACATTGACCATGGCACCTGGTTCTGGGTAGAGATAGGCCCAGTGATTCAAGTGACAACGCACTTGGTTCAGAAAAAAAATCAGCTTCTCTGGGTCCCCATCGAAGGTTGCTCTGAAAGGTGATGCCAATATAGGCTGTTGCGGTCCCCACTGGGGCTGTTGGCCCCATCCTGCCTGCTGATCCACTGGCTGTTGAGCTCTCTGCTGCTGGCCAGCGGGGGCTGGTGGTGCCCCCTGCTGCTGTAGGCCTCTCAATGGCTGATGGACAAGTGGGGTTTGTTGCTGGGCATTCCTCATCTGTGGGCCCACCGGCTGTCGCTCTCCTGGCTTTTGCACTACCCCAAGCTGCTGCAAGGCCTCTATTAGCTGTGGTATGCTCAGCTGCTGCTGATCATTCATCTGCCGGGCCATGGGAGGGGTATAGGCTCCTCTCTCCAGGAATTGAGTTCTGTTTTTCACTTCTGGGTTTTGAAATCTTTCCAGTGACTCACCCAAACTGTCGTTATCTCTGCATTCTGCTTTTGAAGTCTTTGCTATCGGCTGGGCGATCTGCCAAATTCTTTCTCCCTCGGCTGGCTGGCTGCCGTTCCACTGATTTGTATTTGTCTGCCAAAATTCATCTTCCCACAGCATGATGTCTTCAAGTAAACTCCCTTTACTCATGATAGGTTTTTCTCCCTGAATCTTTACCAGCTCCTCTCAAGCTTAGAGGCAGTGGACGGAGTTCAGGACCCCAGGTCATTTGAAAAGGATTGAGATCTTAGCATGATGTCATGTGTCTGATTAATGAAACACTTCAATGAACTTTCAGGCATTTTTTAACCTAAAAAGCCATTATTAGTGTTACAGAGTGTCAGCACGGCATGGTGGATGCTAAGATCTGAATTTCCCTTCCTTTGCACATAACATTCCAGACATTTCCCTTCCCCTATTTTGAGGTCATGATTCACATCTTCCAATTAACTTGGAGGGCAAAGGTTCACTTCCATTTATTTTTCCCAGGCTTTCCTTATATTCTCCTCCCCTTTCGCTGTCACCTGATTTAACTCTAAAAATACCAGACAGTTCTGCATATATTGTCAAAGCAAGAATATTCAATATTAGCAGCGTTGATATCTGTTTCTTGTTGCCTCACTATAGACTCTATTCTGGTCTGAGCTGGTACATGTGGTCGTTCCAAATCTCACGAGAAGGTGGCCTGTTGGAGTTTCTTCTGAAGGGCTTCCGCTCTTGCTGTTTTATCTGCCACTTCTCACTGGCTTTGTATGAGCTCAAGCTTGTCTTGAGCAGCCTTTAGTTTGGCCTCCATTTGAGCTGCCTCGGCCTCCTGTTTGGCCTCCATTTGAGCTGCTTCGGCCTCCTGTTTGGCCTCTATCTGTGCTGCTTCAGCCTTTCGTTTGGCCTCTATCTGCGCTGCTTTGCCCTTTCGTTTGGCCTTCATTTGAGCTGCGTCAGCCTCTATCTTTGCCAATTCTTCCTTTTGCAGTTGCTCCGCCTCTAACACGTGAAAGACTGCATTGGCTGCTTCAGCTTCGATATCTGCTTGAATAGCCAAGCTCTCTGCCCTTGAGGCTCGGGATGCTTGGCTATGACGAGAAGACGTTGGTGAATGGCGGGAGGCGCCTGTAACGTGAGATTGTTGTGACACGCTGGAATGTGCCTGGGATCGTGGTGAGGTATGGCGAAAGGGTGAAGCCTTTTCAGAGGCGTGAGAGGGGGCCACATGTGATTACTGGGATGGCACATGTGAATGACGGGAAACTTCGGACTCGGCCCTCTCGACTGGTATGTCTTTCAGGTAAGGCTCAGTCTCCAGGAGGTGGTCTATACTCTCCAGAAACTTTTTACATTCCTTGTTTTTTAGCTTGAGGCTTTGCATCCTGCTATCGAGTGTTGGGTCTCCTAGTTGTGACTGGATCCTTTTGAGATGGCATTCAGAGTCTATCCATTGCAAGAAAGCCTCTTCCATATCATCTTCCAATGAGAGCACATGTTTGGGGGAGAGCTCCTCCTTAGGCACTTGGTAGAGTTTGTGTAATTCCTCCCAGTGCCTTTCATGGCAATTGCAGACGATGTCCCATTTCTCCAACAGGTTCGACTGCATGGCTTCATTAGGCTTTCTTTGTTGCCTCAGGTCATAGGGTACCTGGGAGGTCTTTGGCTTCACTGAAGCTTGAACACCAGCCTCAGTGTACAGGTCAAGGTTAGCTGGTTTGGTTGGACCCCTTCCTCTAAATCAAGGAGACATTCCGCCATGGCTAGGACAGGCTCAATAAACTTCCTAGCTATTTTGAAGCGAATTTGGTGAACTTTGCTCTTTGACCACGAGGGGTCACTATCCGGGCAGGCACTTTAGGGAAATCCCTTCCTTGGCCGCTAGGGTACACTGTTTGCATGAGTGAGTGCTTCAGCAAAGTTCACTCTTTGACCACTAGGGGTCACTGCTTGCAGATCAGCCACTGGGGTGCTGTCTGTGGGTGGAGGCACCACAGGGGGCACTCTCTTGCTGGCATGGGTACTTCAGCGAAGTTCACCCTTTGTCCACTAGAGGGTGCTCTCTGTGCATGATTAAAGGCTTGCATGAAGTTCCTTCTTTAACCACTAAGGGGCACTTGGAGAAAAGCCATCTAAATTCTGTCTTCTTGGAACCACGTTGCAAGCTGTTAGCTGCCTGGGCCGTAGCCTTGTGACAAAAAGCAAGGTTAATTTGCTGCTTGTTTCTCCTTAATTTGCCCTCAGGAGAGACACCACTAGGGGTCACTGCTTGCGTGAGTGATTACTTCAGGTGAAGATCACACTTTGCACACTAGGGGGTGCTGGGTACTTTGGATGAATTCAGGGAACTTCGCTCTTTGACCACCAGGGACACACTTTGCATGGTTAGAGATTTCAGCAAAGTTCCTTCTTTCACCTCTGGAGGGTGGTATTTGCTTGGGTAGGTGCAAGCCTGCTATTTGCAGATCAGCTACTGAGGTGGGGGGTGCTGCATTGCCTCTGCTTGAGATGGGTTTGTCTTGAAACAAATTCCTTTAATTCCAAGGGAGAGGGTGAGAGTCAGTTTCTTCCACAGGATGCTCAGTTACTATGACAACAAATTGGTTCACCTAGCAACTAATGGATTTATGACCCTTGTCCTGGCTGATTGGGCAGTGTAGGGCAAATGCTTGTTTCAAGCAATGCTGAGCTTACAGGTGGGGGGGTTGGGCTGATTTGCTCTGAAAGATCTTTTAAAACAAAGCAGTGGAGGTTTGAAACAAGGGGTTTCATTGCCATTCAAAGCCTCTCTCCTTTTTAAATTAGCACTTTGCAACAGGCAGGCTGATAAGCATTTCCAATTGGCATGAAAACAAATGCTTTTAGCATACAGCCAGTTAAACAGACATGTGAAGCGTTAATCACAATGACTTCCTCTTCATCCCCGAATTGTCCTTAGTAACACTTTTACGCCGGTTTGCATGCAAAGGAAGGAAGGGGGAAGGCTTGTGTTGATTCTTTGCAGGGACCTGGCTTTCAAATACAACTTCAGTCACCTAGCTTAGATTACAAGCGGGCACACACACACACACACACACACACACACACACACACACACACACACACACACCTCTGGCTTCTTCCCCCTTTCCTTGCCTTGCTTCAAGCTGTTTGAGTTGCAGGCAAAAGGGGGGGTAGCTGCCCAATGCTCCTCTGATCTTTAGAAACAGTCTTTAAACATGCAAGAATTCTGGCAATGCGATGCAGTAGGCAGAAACGTTTTGGGTAGGGAGGCTGCACCCAATTTTAACTCTTTTCCTTTACTTTAAATGTTGGCTGGCAAAAAAATCCAATAGCATTTTTAGAACAAGCTTTTTCCACTTCATCCAAACAGGACATAGACAAGCAACAATAGCTTTTACTCACAAGGGTGCAATCCACTAGCATGCTGGTATTTTTAGAGCAGACATAAAGAATATTATTGTTTTTACTATTCCGGAACCTGAATTAAGATGCTTTGTAACTCAAGTCCAGGCAGTCAACTCAACGAAAATGGTTTTAAGCAAATATTTATTCCGGGAATCCTTAACAGAACTTACATTCTGAAGATGCTTCCAGATGCTGTACATTTGCCCATTTTACGTAGGTAAAAACAATAATTCCTCCATATCAGCTCTAGCGTGGTTGTAGATGCACTGCATGCATCCCCATGCTCATTTCAGACAAAGGCATTCCTTCACAAGCTGGCATGTAGCCAGGATATCCTATAATGAACTTAGTAGCCCCTCCCACTGACTTGTTAAACATAGGATTCACTGAACAGCTAAAACTACATTACCCATAAGCCATCTCTTAAGGAAACAGTGTCTAACCCTTTAAATGCCAAACATTCTAACATACAATTCTCAAAGCTAATATATGCACTGGCCAGATGATTACATAACCGGTCCAGCACAAGACCTTACAAATGACTGAAATTCTGCAGCAGTAAATTGTACCCCATTATCTGATACGATTACATAGGGTAAGCCATGCGTGGAGAAGGTCCTGCACAGTTCCTGGATAGTCCTGGCAGTAGTCATAGAAGGGACAGGTGCTACCTCAAGCCACTTTGAGTGACTGTCCACTACGATGAGGAACACCTGTCCTTGGAAGGGTCCTGCATAGTCTATGTGAATCCTAGACCAGGGGGTTTGCGTAGTTTCCCAGTGATGTACTGGGGCTTGAGGCATTTCAGGTCTGGACTGTTGACAAACCTGACATCCTTTAACTTGAGCCTCAATAACTTTATCCAACCCTGGCCACCAGAGGTAGCTTCTCGTGAGTGCCTTCATCCTGACTATTCCAGGATGACCCTCATGCAGAGATTCTAAGACTCTTTCCCTGAGCGTGTGTGGGACTACAACCCTGCTCCCCCACAGAATACATCCCTTGTGTGCAGACAGCTTGTCCTGTCTTCTAATGAAGCTCTGAAGCTCTGTTCCAGGACTGGTTCCTGGCCAGCCCCTCAGCACTCAGTTCAAAACTCTGCTGAGAGTTTTGTCGGAGGCTGTCTCAGCAGCCACAACCCCTGCATGAAGGGGAGATTCTGGCAAGTCCTGAATTGACAGGATGCGTGCAGCAGGTGCGGGGTCTGGCTCTGAGTTTGGCAGGGGCAGTCTGCTGAGCGCGTCAGCGTGGCCCATTTCCCTGCCCGGTTTGTGAATTAGATTGTAATTATAAGTGGCAAGAAATATGGACCATCTGAGCATCCTTGGAGATAAGATCTGAGGACTTTATCTGTCGTGAACAGACCAAGTAGTGGCTTATGGTCGATGAAGACCGTGAATGGGTGACCATAAAGGTAATCATGGAATTTTTTGATACCAGCCACGATGGCCAGTGCCTCCTTATCTATTTGAGTGTAGTTGCATTCCGCTGGTGACAGTGTCCTTGAATAATAAGCAATGGGAGCTTGCCTCCCGTCGGCCATTAAATGGCTCAGCACAGCTCCTATTCCGTATGGAGATGCATCACATGCAATGCTCATAGGCAGCTTTTCATTAACATGTGTTAACACTGAGTCTGACAACAACAGTGATTTGACTGTTTTGAAACTGTTTTCATGGGCTCTAGTCCATTGCCATGGTGCCCTTTTATCTAAGAGCCTGTGTAGAGGCTCTGCTAATGCAGCCTTGTGCGGGAGAAAGGCATGATAAAAGTTAAGTAACCCCAGGAATGCTTGCAGCTCCCCCTTTGACTTTGGTCTGGGAGCCTGCAAAATCGCTTTGAGCTTTGAATCAGCTGGGTGTATTCCAGCAGTGTTGATCCAGAAACCTAAGAATTCTGTGGAGTTGATTCCAATTCAACATTTTTCCCTTTTTAGCTTCAGCCCCGCTTCGCGGAAGCGCTGAAGCACAGCCCTTAAACATTCTGCAAGTATCTCCCCTGATTCCCCAGCTATTAAAACATCATCGAAGTAAGGGCACACCCCTGGAATGTTTTTTAACATGCGTTCCATCACACTCTGAAAGAGCCTGGGGGCTACACTGACCCCAAACTGCAGGCGACGAACCTTGAATGCCCCTCTATGGGTAACTATTGTTTGAGCCTCAGCAGAAGCGTCATCCACAGGCAGTTGCTGATAAGCCTGTGCCAGGTCCAGCTTTGCAAATAAGCAACCTCCTTGTAAGGATGCCAGAATGTGGCTAACTACAGGTACCGGATACGCATGCTGCAGCAGTGCCTTATTAATAGTGCACTTATAATCAGCGCAAATGCGCACCTCTCCATTAGGCTTGACCAGTGTAACTATGGGGGTTTCCCATACACAGCTGTCAACGGGCTGTAATACTCCCTGTTGAATGAGCTTATCTAACTCTGCATCAATCTTGGGCTTAAGGGCAAAAGGCACTCTACGAGGCTTTACTCTGATTGGGGCTACAGTTGGATCAAGGTGGAGAGCAGTTGGTGCTCCTTTGTACTTCCCTAATTGGGGACTGAATACGTCTGCAAACTCCTGGCATACAGCTGCCAAATCTGCTGTTTGGGTTCTGTTGATGCCAGTCACGTGGATGTCCAGGGCATCAAACCAGTCTAGGCCGATCAGGCTTGTTCGCTGGCCTTCAACCATGACACTGAGAGGACCCTCAAACTCTTTGAATGACACTTTTATCATACCTTCTCCTTTAACCGCTATGCAGGAGTTTTGAAAATCTGTCAAAACTAAGTCTGATGGCTTGAGTCTGACTCGTTTTCCGCCGTTTCTGCAGATGAAGCTAAAAGTCTTATAGAAAATTACAGACACAGCTGATCCAGTGTCCAGTTCCATGGTGCATGGAACTCCTTGCAGCTTGACTTTTAGTCTAAGCTTTTCTTTTAGGAGGCGACGGGCTCCAGTTCTGAGGATGCTCCTTCTTCCAGAGCAAAACCCTACTCTATTCTACCCTGGGGCCCCATTACCTCTCCTGGGGAATTTTTTGGGTGGCGATTCCCTCTGGCGACCTTTATAGACGGTAACAATGTGGCCTTGTTTGCCACATGCTCGGCAGACAGGTGCGCGGAACCGGCATTCTGAGCGCTGGTGTCGTCCACCACTGCCAAGACAGCTAGGAAAGGGAACTGCTTTTTTTATTAAGTTTTTTATTTATAATACAGTTAAAACAAAAATGGACATAACGTGACATTCCAGAATAAATATTCCTAACAATTTGTTCCTCTTAATACATATAATTAATACATCATTCTTAATCTCTAAATAAACTTATTCTTCTATACAATACAGTTATATATACAGTTATATGTATTTCTGTCTTAACACTAGCTTGAAGCCCGAGCATTTCTCCTTAATTCATACCAGTAATAAAATTTGTCCCAGATTTCAAAGTAGTCTGATTCTGTCTTATCCTTCATTTCCATTGTGAGCCTATCCATTTCAGCACACGATAAAATTTTATATAAAATCTCTTCTTCTGTTGGAATTCCTTTATTCCTCCAGTTTTGAGCGTATACCAATCTAGCAGCCGTGAGAATGTGTAACATCAAGTAGAGTACCTCTTTGTCATATTTCTGCATGGTTATGCCTAGTAAAAAGAGTTCTGGTTTTAACTCTACCACTAGCATTAAAATTTCTTCCAGCCATTTTTTAACCTTATTCCAAAAATCACGGGCTCGTGGGCACTCCCACCACATATGATAGTATGTCCCTATTGCCAATTTACATTTCCAGCATTTGGAAGAAACATTTGGACCCATTCTAGCTAATCTTATGGGTGGGAGATGCCATCTATAGAACATTTTGTAGAGATTTTCTTTGTAGGAGGTGGCCAGAGTGAGCTTCCTGTTTCTTGCCCATAGTTCTTGCCAGATGTGCAGATCAAAGTTGAGATCAAAATCCCTACTCCACTTTAACATGGTCTCTTTTACCTGTTCCTTATACATTGCCTGGTCTAACAAATAATGATATAGTTTTTTAATCATTTTATCCTCTGTGCCTAATAATATTTTATCCAGCCCTATCAGTTCTAATTTTATGCCTAACTCTTTTTTTATCTTTCCAATATCTCACCTGTAATTGAAGGTATGCCCACCATTCTAATTCTATCCCTTCATCTTGAAGAATTTTCCTGGGTTTCAATGCCCCTCTCTCGTCTAGAACATTTTTATATGTTATAATCTTTCCTAGTTGGATAAACTGGATGTACATGCATTTCTAATGATGAGATCCAACTAGGGACTTGAGTATAATTTGGTTGCCAGATTTTAGCCCATACATCAATTAGAGCTTGTCTGATATACTGTAATGCCTTCAGAAATATTTGTGTGTCTTATATTTATGATCCCATAACATAGCGTGCCATCCTATTTGTAAGTCATGACCTTCCAGACATAATAATCTCCTGTTATTTAGTAATATCCAATCCCTTACCCATAATAATACTATGGCCTGATAATATTTCTCTGGGTCAGGGAGGCCAAATCCCCCCCTTTCCTTTGAATCCTGCAGTAATTTTAATTTAATCCTTGCTCTTTTTCCTCGCCAGATGAATTTGAGTATAATTTTGTTAAGGTTTTGAAAAAAATTCTTATCCAATTTTATGGGTATACATTGGAACAAAAATAAAATTTTTGGTAACATTCATTTTAATTACCACAATTCTACCCATAAGGGAGAGCTGCAGGTTGGTCCAAATATCTACTTTTTAACATTTACATGAAGCCACTGGGAGAGATCATCCACCGGCATGGAGTGAGATACCACCAGTACGCTGATGATACTCAGCTGTACATTTCCACTCCTGGCCAAATCAGTGAAGCGGTTGAGGTGATGTGCCAGTGTCTGGAGGCTGTGAGGGTCTGGATGGGCGTTAACAGATTGAGGCTCAACCCTGACAAGACAGAGTGGCTGTGGGTGATGCCTCCCAAGGACATTTCAATCTGTCCTTCCATTACCCTGGGGGGTAAATTCATAAACCCCTCGGAGAAGGTGCGCAACTTGGGAGTCCTCCTCGACCCACGGCTGACATTGGAACATCATTTGTCGGCTGTGGCGAGGGGGGCATTTGCCCAGGTTCGCCTGGTGCACCAGTTGTGCCCTTATTTGGATCGGGAGTCTCTACTCACAGTCACACATGCCCTTGTCACCTCGAGGATCGACTACTGCAATGCTCTCTACATGGGGCTACCCTTGAAGAGTGTTCGGAGACTACAATTAGTGCAAAATGCAGCTGGACGAGCAATTGTGGGCCTTCCACGTTGTGCCCACATTTCGCCAACTCTCCGCATGCTGCATTGGTTGCCTATCGGTCTCCGAGCGCAATTCAAAGTGTTGGTCATTACCTATAAAGCCCTTCATGGCATTGGACCAGGATACTTACGGGACCATCTTCTGCCACATACTTCCCTTCAACTGGTGAGAGCGCACAGGGTCGGCCTCCTCCGGGTCCTGTCAGCGAAACAATGTCATCTGGCGGGTCCTAGGGGGAGCGCCTTCTCTGTTGTGGCGCCCACCCTCTGGAACCAACTGCCCCCTGAAGTCCGCGCTTCTCCCACCCTCCCGGCCTTCCGAAAGAATCTTAAAACCTATCTTTGCCGGCAGGCCTGGGGATGATTGTGGATTGTTGTGTGAATGATGAATGTGTGTTGGGTTTTTATTTTTAATGCTTTTTTTAAATTTGGACTTAGATTGTGAATATTGTTTTATATATGTTGTAAGCCGCTCCGAGTCTTCGGAGAGGAGCGGCATATAAGTCCAAATAAATAAATAAATAAATAAATAAATAAATAAATAAATCCTTCTTAATCTGTTCAATTAACTTATCATAGTTATCTCTTTTGAGTGTAATGCATCTAGCAGTTAGTTGTATCCCTAGATATCTTATTTTGTTCGTAATTTGAATACCTATTCTGTCAACCAATTCATTTTTCTGTATTTTAGTCATATTTTTGACGAGCATTTTAGTTTTTTCTTTGTTTATCTTCAGGCCAACTATTTCCCCATATTTACTCAGTATTTCCATCAATCGTATCCCTGATTGTAATGGTTCCTCAATTATAAAAACTAAATCGTCTGCAAAGGCTTGTGTATTAAACCTTTCTTGATCTCTAGACCTTTAATCTGTTCATCTTGCCAAATTACTCTCATTAATACCTCAAGAGATAATATAAACAACAGTGGTGATAACGGACAACCTTGCCTCATGCCTTTTTGAATTTGAAAGCTGTCGGTCATTTCTCCATTAATTATTACTTTGCTGCCTGTTTAGAATAAACTGATTTAAACATATTTAAAAAGTTTTCCCCAAAATCCATATACAATAATTGGTTGAACATAAAATCCCATTTCACATTGTCGAATGCTTTTTGTGCATCAAGAAAAATGAAACCCATTTGCTTTTTGTTATGCACTTCATAATACTCCAATATGTCCAAAACAATCCTGACATTATTTCTTATGTATCTTTTAGATAAAAAGCCATTTTGATCAGAATGTATAAAATCCACTAAAAATCTTTCAAGTCTTTGCGCCATTATTTATTTATTTATTTATTTATTTATTTGTTGGATTTTTATGCCGCTCCTCTCCAAAGACTCAGAGCAGCTTAAAACATATATATAAAAACAGCAGATCATATCTGAATCCAAACAAAAATATTTAAAAAAATAAATAAGAAACCCCACATACATTCAACATTCACACTACAGTTCACAATCATTCCCAGGCCTGCCGGCAAAGGTAGGTTTTAAGGTTCTTTTGGAAGGCCAGGAGAGTGGGAGAAACGCAGACTTCGGGAGGTAGTTGGTTCCAGAGGGCAGGCGCCACAACAGAAAAGGCCCTCCCCCTAGGGCCCGCCAGACGACATTGTTTCGCTGACGGGACCCGGAGGAGGCCGACCCTGTGCGCTCACACCGGTCGTAGGGAAGTATGTGGCAGAAGACGGTCCTGTAAGTATCATGGTCCGATGCCATAAAGGGCTTTATAGGTAATGACCAACACTTTGAATTGCGCTCGGAGACCAATAGGCAGCCAATGCAGTATGCGGAGACTTGGCGAAATGTGGGCACAACGTGGAAGGCCCACAATTGCTCGCGCAGCCGCATTTTGCACTAATTGTAGTCTCCAAACACTCTTCAAGGGTAGCCCCATGTAGAGAGCGTTGCAGTAGTCGATCCTCGAGGTGACAAGGGCATGTGTGACTGTGAGTAGAGACTCCCGATCCAAATAAGGGCGCAACTGGTGCACCAGGCGAACCTGGGCAAATGCCCCCCTCGTCACAGCCGACAAATGATGTTCCAATGTCAGCTGTGGGTCGAGGAGGACTCCCAAGTTGCGGACCTTCTCCGAGGGGCTTATGGATTCACCCCCCAGAGTAATGGAAGGACAGATTGAAGTGTCCTTGGGAGGCATCACCCACAGCCACTCCGTCTTGTCAGGGTTGATAACCATGAAAATCTTATAATCTTATAATCTGAATTTAATAAAGAATGCCAGAACCGGCATTCTGAGTGCTGGTGTCGTCCACCACAGCCAAGACAGATAGGAAAGGGAACTGCCTTGTCAAGCGGCCGCTGCCGTCTTTCTGGGATCTTCTGCACCCGGTCGATCTCAATGTCAACGTCTGGGTCTTCTGTTCTCTCTGACTCTTTGTGATGCACAGCCATCTGGCTGTGGAATTTCTTTGAGGGATGTAAAGCTTTGATGGCTCCACCTGCGGTCTCTTCTGCCATCACTTCTTTCAGTGCGTTCTGGAATGTCAGGGTCTCTTTAGCAAACAGCCTCTGTTGTAAGTCCCTGCTTCTCTCAATCCAAGTTTTTTATTAATTTTCCAATATTGCATTTACATATTTGAAAAGTAGCGTGGCAGTTGAGCATCGTGATTCCATTACATTTAAATATCATCAGTACAAATCTCAAAGTATTTCAACAACAAAATTCCCTCTCTTTCTCCCATAAGATCTACTGTCGTATTCAGATCAATACAGTTCTTATTCTATCAATCAAACAAAAAAAATACCTTTCTAATATTCATTAATAATCTTCAGTCTATACATATCTTGATTAATTTGACATTTCATCTTTTAGACAATAACCTAAGTTTTTCTTAAGTTTAATTTTGCATTAATATTTAAATTTAACGTTTAATCTTTATCATTTCCAGATTTTAAATGATCCCAGATTCTCAGTCTTCTCTCTCATATTTACAGCTAATAATTTTCTTTTCCTTTTTTCTACTTCTTTCCTTTCTTCCTTTCCAGAAAAAGAGAAAGCTAATATACAAATTTAATTATTAGTATTTATACTTCTAAGTTTTATTTAACCTGTATCTCAACTCATAACAATATCTTAAATTCAAATCTTAATTATCTATAAACATTCAAACTTTTAGCAGATCAGTAACCTGGTAATTGATTTTCCCTTAATATTTTAATTTCACATTTAATATTTATTTTTTTTCCAAATTTTAATTAAACACAATTCATTTATCAAATTCCACATATGATCTAATATTTAAAATACAGACCTTATATGTAAAATCTATCATATATCTTAACAAACTAATAAGACAATATAATATTCTTGTTTCGATATTTATATTTCTAAATTGTATGAAACCAATGTTTTTTATCTCAAATCATTACAATATCTTATACTCAAAATACATATTCTATCTATTTAAGTATATTCTATTTTGAATCTCATATATAGATTAAAACCCCAATCCCTTTCAGTCTAATTCTAGCTTTTTTCCTTTGCCAAATCATCTTTTGTATCTTCGCTTTTAAATCATCAAAAAGATCTCCTTGTATTGTTGCAACTATTGTTTGATATTGATAAAGGCGTTCAGTTGCTGTTTTCTTAAGAGGACTAGCTGGTTTGACAGGTCGTCTCTTTATTTTTCCAGTTCGATGCAGTTGTCCCAAAGTATTTATCTTATCTTTCATCTGTTTTTCTTTTTTGTCTTCAAATTCCTTCTGGTTTATAAGAAAAGTCCTTTCCTTGTTCTCTATTATCAGTTTCCTTCCCATGTTTTCCACAGTTTGTATTTGTTGAGTATCTAAGTCTTCTGTCATAACATTTGGTTGTTTCCCCTTTTCTATAGAATTCTGTATAGATGATTCTTTAGTTGAAGTCATAGTTTGAGCTTGCATACGGAGAGTTTGGATAATTGCTTTTAACGTATAAAGAGTTTGTTCCTGTACCTCCTCTGTGTGAGAAATCCATTCCTGTTCTTCTTCCATTGTCATATATTAGACTAAACAAAGAACTTACAATCAGAAAGTCCACCAAGTAAAAAGCTGAGCTGAGTTTCTTGCAGCTGGTGCTTCAAGGTTACTTTGAATCTTATCTGTTTTTAAGGTAATCAACAAAACTTTCTTTAAGAATAGCAGGTTACAGTCTCAAATTTAGCCAGCAAATGTCATTCAGAGTTAATTGAATCTTTTCAGTTTTCTTTTCTCCCTCTATTGTAAGAGGGAGAAAAAGAACCCAAATCTTCAATAATAGTTAAAGTAAAAATCAGAGAAGAAGAAAAAATAGAGAACATAAAATTACAAGTCTTATAATCCACCAGTATTAAAAAAAGAGAATTCCAGTTAGGATCCCAGTATTTTTCTCAACGTTTTAAACTCCCAAGTGGTTTGATCACCGCTGTTTCTGGAGGGAGGGCTAAAATCCCCCTTCCCTCACCACAGGGGGGGAAAGTACTTTAACAGCTTATGCAGGTAATTAAGTAATTAGGATGTAAAAGAGGCAGATCTCACCCAATCCTTTCCACACTGCTTTGAAGTTGCCAGATGTTAATGTGACTTCAGCTGTTAGCAGCCTAGGGACGAGCCATATTTCTATGGCCGGTCCTTTTGTCCACCGGTTTGGAGGAAAAATGCCAGGTCTTCAGGAAAGTTGCTGCTCTCCTTAGATCCAGCAAAAGCCCCTCCTTGCTGGTCGCCTCTCCAGGGCGATTTTCGGCCCTTTTCAGGGCCCCCCAGTGATGCAAAACTGAACGGGGGAGAAAGAGCAGATCTCCCAACCGTCCATGGCGGCTGCTTGACGAAACTGGAAGTCGTAAGTCCCTGCTTCTCAGGCCACACACTAGTTGGTCCCGGAGCCTGTCCTCTAGGTCAGGAAACTCGCAAAGCCGGGACACTTGGCGTAGGGCAGCCACAAATTCAGCAATGGTTTCACCTGGCTGCTGCTCTCTCATCTCGAATGCATGTCTGTATGCGACAATGGACAGACGTAGTTTGAAGTGTTCCTTGAGTCTTTGTTTCAAGTCAGCGAAAGCAACTGACTCCAATGAAGCAGGAGCGACGAGGTTCTTGGTTATATCAAAGGTGGCTTGGCCACACATGCACAACAAGGTTGCAGCTTTTAAATTGTCTTCTCGTACTTGATTTGCTCTGAAATAGTTCTCTACTCGTGAGACGTACAAACTCCACCGTTCAGGGTGCATCACATCGAACTCTGAAAGTTTGCCTACTTTGGCCATGGTTAGCTGTTGCTGTGACTCCAATGCCTTATGCTGCTAGGGCTTTTGTGAGTTTCCTAGGGACGGGTCCCTTAGGAAGGCAATACCTCCAGCATTTGCGTACTGGCAGGTAGAAGGGGGGGTGTCAACACTGCTAATATTGGATATTATTGCTTTGACATGATATGCAGAACTGTCTGGTATTTTTATAGTTAATTTAGATGATGCTGGGAGGGGAGGAGAAAGATAAGGAATGCGCGGGATACGGAACGGAAGTGAATCTTTGCCCTTCAGGCTGATTGGAAAACATGATTTATGACTGCAAAATAGGGGAGGGGAATAGCCTGGAATGTTATGTGCAAGGAAGGGAAATTCAGATCTTGGCATCCATCCATGCCGTGCCGACACTCTGTCAAACAAAGAATAAAAACTTTTTAGGATAAACAATGCCTGGAAGTTCTTTGAAGTGTTTCATTAGTCGGAACCATGACAGGGGGAACGCTGTTCCAACCAAGGTGCTGATGCCTGGTCTAACCCCTTTAGTGACTTAGCTCTCTTCTTCCTAGCAGCATAATCCCACCTTCATTGCTACTGTTGTGTAGTGAGAACAGCGAGGCATCAAAGACATGGAGTAGAATAAACAGCTCTTTATTAGGTTCTCACAGAAGCAAACTCTAGCAGCTGCCTGACTTATATTTATACGGACCGCCACTAGGCGGCGGCCAATCAGTTTAAAGTACTCATTCCCACCTAAAACAACAGGCTTAAAGTTATACAGACAGACAGTCTATCATTCAGATAAAGCAATTAGTTTCTTTATAACAGACCCTTTGAACTGCTTAATACATAACACTATGCATTGTTCCTGGCTTGTTCTTGACTCAGTTCCCCAGTTGGTCCTTTACTATAGCTCTAGTTTTTGACCTCCTCTTTATACTCTGAACCTATATCCTCCAGTTCATCTTGAGCTACTATATGTTAGGCCTGCTAAGAAGTTCCTTCTTTGAACTTTGTGACCTTAACCTGTTTGGAGTTTGGAATCTGGAACTACTGAAATTGGGGGCATTGGATTTCAGACTCTGGGGAACTAACTCACTGTTCATCTGAAATTCAGTTAGTCCTTGGTTTGGATGGCAATTCAGAGCAGGATGGCCCTTGCTAAACAATGTGGCCATAAAGCATATGTCTGCATCACTTAGTGACACCATCTCAGCAGTCCTTGTTGCTGTTGCATGGGTTATTAAGCAGGAAGAGTTGGGACTCCCAGGTAAGGAGTGTGGGGGTCCTCAGGAAGGGTGGGCAAGGCCAGGGAAGGCCTGGGAGGGCTGGCAGAGGTCATGCACAGGTGATGTTTGCTGCAGACAGGAGAAAAAGCAGGAGCAACTTTTGGGAGTGACTTGCAACCTTCCCTGCCAGTTTCCCCATTGACTTTGCTTCCATGCTGGCTTCCTCACTGACATCCCAGTAGGGAAGGTCACAAATGGCAATCACATGACCACTGCTTCCTGTCATGTCATAATCACAAACTGTGCAGCTGAACACCCAGATCACAATCACATGACCATGGGGGTGCTGTGAGGGCTGGAACTTCAAGGACTGGTTGTACATCCAGTTTTTTCAGTGTCGCCATAACTTAGAATGGTCACTGAACAAATGGACATAAGTTGACAATGTGAGATACACAATAAATGTACATGTTGTAATTTTCCATTTCTGCTTAAGGAATAGGCATATAGAGGCACTTAGCTAAGTTACTTTTACAAAAGGAGATGTAGTAAGCTGGAGGAACAGAGAGGAACTATATACACTGACTCAAAGCATACTTTTAGAATAGTGCACACTACTGTAGAACAGCATATAGTTTATAAATGATATACTATTCAATTTATATAAGTGTAGCGCCACTCCCAAAGGGACCGCTGAAGTCCAGGTTCTCCTGGCCCTCTTAGTCTGGCTGCCAGTTCAAGGGATCCCTTACTTGGACACCTTTGCTTGACAGAGGCACGCTGTGTGTTGGTGGTCAGTGTCTCTCAGCAGCAGTCCACGATAGGTGATGATGGTCAGTCTCTGGCAGCAGCAGCTCGCATGAGACGATGATGGTCAGTCTCTGGCAGCAGCAGCTCACGTGAGGTGAAGATGGTAGTCAGTCCCCGGCAGGCAGTTCATGATAGGTGATGGTGGTCAGTCTCTGTCAACAGGTCACTCCCATCTCTGGCAGCAGCAGCTCACACAAGATGATGATGGTCAGTCTCTGGCAGCAGCAGCTCATGTGAGATAATGTTGGTCAGTCTCTCGCAGGCAGCTCACGTGAGGTGATGATGGTTGGTTTCTCTCAGCTGCTCACAGGAACCTCCCTTATTCTGTCTCCTCTTCTCTCTTTGGCCTTTCCCCACTGAATCCTCTCCTTCTCCCATTCCCTTCTCTCCTTCAGGCTTGCTCTACAGAAACCTCTCTATCTCTATTCCCCCCCTCTCTGTCTGGCTTACCTCACCGAACAGAATAAAAACAAACCCAACCAACCTCCTTCCTCACTCTCCCTCTGTCTGGCTCACCCCACAGAAACCAGGAATTTAAAAAAAAACCTTTTCACCAACTTCCTACCTCGCTCTCCCTCCTTCTGACCTGCCTCTCTGTAAAAGAGAAAATAAAATCTTCTTCCCCCCCCAGTCAATCTCCTCTTCCCCTTTAAAAATCCCTCCCTAAGAGCCCTGCCCTGCCACCAGCCACCGAGGAGACCTCTGGAGCTCCTGACCTCTCCGAATCCACAGAGCTCCAGCAAAGCGTCCCAGCCAGTGCCAATCCCAGCCAGCGCTAATCCCCCCCAACTCCCCTCTCCGCTACATAATGTTTATTTTGTATTCAATGTTGTGATAAATGTCCATTTCTCCTTTAAGAAATCCTTTCTCCTTCTCTGCCTGGATGGGCTTCCCTTTTCCCCCCCTTACAGGCTGTCAGCTGATAGCTGTACTAAGGGGGTGGAGGAGAAAGCAGGGAAAAGTTTCGTTTCTTGAAAAATACGTCATGCTTTCAAAGTGTATGTTTTCACTATCTGTGTAATGTAATTGGCTGTAAATCAGTAAGGTGACAATTTGTGGGAAGGAACCTTTGATGTGGAATAAAAGGGAATGCTGGCTTCAGCCGGGGCCTTCCATCCCGACAGAAACTCAGGTCTCTGTCATTAATCATGGTTGCCGGGACTCCACGGACACACTTTCTTGACAATTCAAACTACCTAAAGTTAGTATTTTAAAATATAACTATGAACCAAAGTGTAGCCATGTTTAACTGAAGCATGACCTCTGTTACATACATAGCTTCTAGATGAAAAGCAGGCATTCTTATAGATAAACAAAGGAAGATATAAATCCTTTTTAATTGCAATTATCCAGTTTAGGTAGACAGGTTCACCTTGTAGATAAGCTACACCCTGAGTTAGCAGGATGTTACAAATCATGCCACAGACACAGAAGGAGAGATAAGACAGAAACAAAAGGGGCTTTTGATCTAATAATTGGAGGGTTTGGTTGCTAGGAAGTCAGAAAGCATGTGACCAGACTGGACCTATCAACTGGGTCTGGAAAAGAAGGATGTGGCATATTCTACGGGACAGGATATAAAAGTTTATGCTGATTCAAGTGCAGTCTCTGGGATTTGCAATTACCAAAAGATCCACCAGCCTTTGCAAATGCTTCAATAAAACTTGTTTTGTTTTCCAACACCCTTGGAGTTGAATTTTTATTCCTCACAAAAACTACCTGTATTCCTTTTTAGGCCCATCAAATCAAAGGTGTTTTTTTTCCCCCTAAATCTAAGGTCAGATAAATCCAAGCTTCCTCTCTTCGTGGAATGAGCTGGCAACTGACTTGACAAATCAGTAAGATTTTTATAGGAATTTGAGTACTTAGTGAAGGAAATGCAAGTGTAATGTATGATTTTATGACCGGAGGAACTTAGAGGAAGTATTTTACTTATCTCCTTTATCAGAAAAGATCTTCCTGGTTAGGCATATGTTGTTTCTCATTGTCTTTTATGGGTGTAAGAAGCATGGACAAAGGTGTTAAATTCCCATGGCTTTTAAATGTGTATTGGCTCCAGCGATAGATTCCTGCCTGTCTGTGCTCTTTGAACCACCACCTTCTAGCGCTTCAAATTTATTATTTTCTCCAGTTTATCTAAGGTTGCTGGAGACAATGTATCAGATATATATTGCATCTCTGTTTTAACTGGTTAAGTGGTTAAAAGTTAACTTTCTGTAGTCTTATCTACAGAAAGATAGGGGGTCTCCTGATTTGGGGAGGTTCAAAATAAACTGTACAACAGGAAAGTGAAAGGAGTACAGTCTTGATGGGTTTTGAATTCAAACAGTATCTGGACTATGTACCAAATCTGTACTCTAACCAAATTTAAAAAGAGTGTAGAGTTCATTTATTTCCATACTTTTTTAAATAGATATTTTATTAATTTTTTATAGTTACAAATCTTTAGTGCTTAATAAACAATGTGTTGTCTGGGTCCACATATTTGACATTAATAATAATATAACTTCCATTCCTACTCTGTACTCCGTTTTTCTAGCCATTTGTAAAACTTATCCCATGTTTGAAAATATTCTGTGTCTTCTTTCCCTTTCATTTTCAATGTAAGCCTATCCATTTCTGCACAGTCCAAAATTTTCCTAATTATGTCTTCTTCTGTGGTGTTTCTTCATTTTTCCAAAATTGTGCAACTGTAATTCTCGCTGCTGTTAGTACATGTAATATTAAATATATACATTTTTTGTCATAGTTTTCTGTGATTATACCTAAAAGAAATATTCTGGCTTAAAATCTACATGTTTTCTTAGCATTTTCTCTAACCACATATGTATTTTTGATCAGAAGTTTTTTGCTTTGGGGCATGTCCACCAGAGGTGATAGTACATGCCTGGCTTTTGCCTACATTTCCAACCATTACTAGACATGTTTTTAAACATTTTTGCTAATCTTGCAGGTGGTAAATGACATCTATAAAACATTTTATATAAATGTTCTTTATACATAGCTGCCCTTGTTATTTTATAGTTTCTTTCCCACAAGTTTTGCCATTTTTCTAATTCTACATTGTGCCCAAAGTTTTTTGCCCAAGTTATCATTGTTTCTTTAATTTGTTCATCTTCCATCTTCAAGTTTAACAAAAATTTATAGAGTTTCTTAATCAATTTTTCATCTGATGACAATAGTATCTGGTCAAACACTGTTTGGTCTTGTGGGAAGAATCCAGAGAAAGAAATATTTTGGGAAATATTAAAAAGGCAAAATATATTTCCCCAAAGGAATAATGGATAAGATCTTTAAAAAAAAGAAGACAGAAACCAGCCCCAGCCCCTCTCCCCCAAGCAGAAACTAGGCAGAGGCCAACTTTTAGAAATGCAGATGTAATAATCCATTCAGGAAGGTTGGATTCAAGAAGCTATTAGGAAGAGAAAGACACCTAAAATCTACATACCCCCACCCAAATTCTAAGGACAGGAGACATAATAGGATTAACCCACCAATACCAAAAGGGCACACTCAGACTCAGGTCAAAGAACATGACACAGAAAATACAAAGCCTCAAACAGGAACACGAAACAACCTCAAGAGCCCCAGTCTCAACACTGTAAACATTGGATCTTCCCGCTCTGACAACTGATGAAAATTGCAGCCATTTTCTCTTTGCTTTTAACATGCTTTTTCTGGTATTTAGAAATTAGTTGCAGAAAGGGGGGGTTGGGATAAATGCTCGAGCTCAGCTAGCCATAATAATAATGCTGCTTTGTGGGAACCCAAGGATGAACTGATAACGTTTTGGCGGGCTGAGGAACTGGGGAGAAACCCCGTGTTTTAGGCTAATTGGACAATGTGATTTATGACAGCTTATTGGGGGTGGGAATTGCACTTTGTTACTTTGTATCTGGGGGAAGGGAATTTAGTTTTTGGGTTCATCTATGTAGTGCCAATACTTTGTTTCCTGAATAAAATGTTCTTTAAGGAAGAATGTTTGCCTTGAACTTCTTTTGATGGGTTCCATCTATCGGAACCATGACACCCAGAAGGTATAAAAACCCACCACTCCCTGCTACATGTGGTCAGTTTTTCCAGAGCCATCGTTCTGTCTGGCTCTCCTCTTCAATAAACTACAACCTTCTTTCTAAAGCAGTCTCCATTTTGATTATTCCCAGCTTGGACTGGACCCTGGTGAAGATTTTTCCTTCAACAGTCTTTATAAAAACCATATGTTTTGGCAGTGCTTTTTTTGTAAGAAAAAAGGTGCCGGAACTCACATCTTGTTAATCTTTTATTTAAAAAATTATATATTCAGTTCTTAACATAAATTTAATTTATTGTATTTCAGAGCGGGCAACTAAATTTCATTTTTGATGTGTGCCGTTGTGCCCACAGTAAAAAAAATGACAATAAAGGTTATCTTATCTTATCTTATCTTATCTTATCTTATCTTATCTTATCTTATCTTATCTTATCTTATCTTATCTTATCTTATCTTATCTTATCTTATCTTATCTTATCTTATCTTATCTTATCTTATCATCTCATCTCATCTCATCTTATCTTAAGCAAATGTTCATACCAAATTTTACACTAAAAATTAAAAAAAGATTTTCAATTCACCAATTTTTAAAAATAAAGAAATTATTTACCTTTCACACGTAGTCAATCACTGTACACATACCCACACATGTTATAACAGTTGCCGCCCACAGTAAGCACTCAGTGCGCAACCACATGACCAATCACAAGCCAAGCAGTGCCACAAAGCCGAGCAGCACCATCACAACCAGCATGGACAAAGTACGCATGCATCGAATTCGACACACAAGCAGCCCACATGCACCATTTTAAAGATTTTGCTGCTGACCTGCTATGCTCAACAGGGCGATTCAAGTCCATGTGGACCAAACATCAAATTTTCAAAAGTTACTTTTAAAACTTGGAAAATCCATCAAAAAAAGGTGCCGGAACTCTGTTCTGGTGCGTTCTATGTCAAAAAAACACTGTGTTTTGGCATCTTTTTCGTATCTCATTTGCATTTGCAAGTGTGGCCACCATGATAGCTTAATGCCCTGTTCTTCCAATTCTTGTTTAGTTTGTAATTTCCCTTCAGTATTAAAAATGTCTCTATAGGTCACATGTTTCTCATAGTTAATTAAATTTGGGTGCACAAACGCTTCCATTGTCGAGATCCATCCTGGTATTTTCATATAAATTTTCATTTTTATCTTTTCCCATGTTAAAAGCAAGGCATTTCTTACATAGTGATTTTGAAGGTATTTATGGATTTTATTCTTCCCATACCATAGAAAAGAGTGCCATCCAAGTTGTAGGTCGTGTCCTTCTAAGTATAGTAATCTTTTGTGTCTAAGGGTTATCCATTCTTTTAACCATGTTAATGCAGCTGCTTGGTAATATAGAACCCAGTCTGGTAACCCAAATCCTCCATTTTCTTTCGCTCCTTGTAACATTTTCAGTCTTATTCTGGCTTTTTTCCCTTAGTAGATAAATTTCAAAATCAATGCATTTAACTCATCAAAAAAAATTCTCTAATTTTATAGGTATTGTTTGGAATAAAAAAAGTAGTTTTGGTAAAACGTTCATTTTCACCGTCACTATTATTCCCAACATTGATAGTTGTAATTTTTTTCCATTTTTCCAAGTCTAATTTTATTTGTTTTAATAATTTAAGATAACTCCTTGCTGTTAAGTATATCCCCAGGTATTTAACTTTCTTAACTATCTGGAGATCTGTTTTTTCTGACAATTGGGGGTTTTTTTTTGTTTATCCGTAAGGTTTTTAACTATCACTTTGGTCTTATCTCTGTTTATTTTCAGTCCTGCTACTTCTCCAAATTCTTCAATGTTTGTCAATAATTTAGGGCTTGTCTCCAAGGGGTCTTCTAATATAAATGCCAAATCATCCGCAGATGCTTGTAGTTTATATTTTTCGTCTTTTATCTCCATTCTTTTAATTTCTGGGTCCTAACATTTTTATTCAGCACTTCCAGGGTTAAAATAAATAATAATGGAGCTAGTGGACACCCTTGCCTTGTGCCTTTTTTAATATTAAAATTCTCTGTAAAATCTCCATTTACAATTACTTTAGCCGTTTGTCTATGATAAATTGTTTTGATTATATTTATAAAGTTTTCTCCAAAATCCATATAGTTTCGTTGTTGTACCATAAATTGCCAGTTAACATTATCAAAAGCTTTCTGCACATCTAAAAAAATTAATGCCATTTGTTTCCCTGGATGCATTTCATAATATTCTAGAGTAGCTAAAAACATTCTTAGTTGTTCTTTGTCTCTTTGGTAAGAATCCGTTTTGGTCTGGATGTACAAATTCAATCAAAAATCTCTTCAATCTTTCTGCTATTATTGAAGCAAAAATTTTATAATCCACATTTAATAAAGATATTAGTCTATAATTCTTTATCTGAGTCAATTCTGAGTCTTCTTTGGATATTAAGGTAATATTGGCTTCTGTCCATATATTTGGTAATTTGGCCTCTACTAGTACTTCATTACATACTTCTTGCATTAATGGGCTTAGTATGTCTTGTAGGCATTTGTAAAATTCTGTGGGTAGCCCATCTGGGCCTGGTGTCTTGTCATCTTTTTGTCTTTTTATAGCTTCTGTCAGCTCCATCACTGTTATTTTTCCATTTAACATGTTTTTTAAATTCTCTGAAATTTTTGGTAGCTTAGCATTTTTATATATTGCCTTATTTATTCCTGAGTAATTTCTTCTATATCATAAAGTGTTTCATAAAGTTCTTTATTTTTTTTATTGTATCATTTTGACATTGTAAATCACCTCTCACATCTTGCAGTTTACTTATCAGTTTTTTCTCTCTTTCTTTTTTCAATTTATAAGCTAACCATCTACACGGCTTATTAGCATTTTCAAAAAAGTTTTGTTTTGCTCTTTTAATTAGTTGGGCCATTTCTTCAGCTTCTATTAAATTTAATTTGTGTTTTATTATCTCCATTTGTAGAGTTTTCTTTTGTGGGTTTCTTTGTAGTTCTGATTCTAATTTCGTAAATTCTTCCTTTAGCTTCATTTGTTCTTGTTTTTTTTCCTTGTTCTTTTTTGCCATGTAAGTTATGGCTAGTCCTCTAAAGCAGGGCTTTTCAACCAGTGATACGCAAGCACCTGGCTGGTGGTACACATAGAACAGGTTGAAAAAAAATGTAAAAAATAAAGTAAAACAAATGTAAAAACAAATGTAAAAAAAAGTAAAAAAAAAAGTGTAAACGTGGATGAGGTGAAGCGCAGAAGCACCGCACAGGCGTGTGGCAAAGTCAGCTGGAACTGCACGTTGCCTGGGTCCTACTGAGAGCCCAGGATCAAAGCGTGCAGCTCCAACTGATTGGCGGCGGCCTTGGGGATAGCAGGCAGCCTCAAACAGTCTTCAGTGGAGATTCTGCTGGAACTCCGTGATGCATTGCCTGGGTCCCCCCCCCCCAGGATCAGTGCCGCTTTCCACTTGATCGGCGCTTCTTCGGGGCTGTCAGGACTCAGGGGAAGTACCAGGATCAGCCCACTTTACAGCTGATCGGAGCTTCTCTGGGGCTGTGAGGGCTCGGGGAAGAGCCATGATCAGCACCACTTTCCACCTGATCGGCGCTTCTCTGGGGCTGTGAGGGCTGAGCAGAAGCACCAGGATCAGCGGCGCTTTCCAGCTGATCGGCGCTTCTTCAGGGCTGTGAGGGCTCAGGGGAAGCACCAGGATCAGCCCACTTTCCAGCTGATCGGAGCTTCTCCGGGGCTGTGAGGGCTCAGGGGAAGCTCCAGGATCAGTGCTGCTTCCCAGCTGATCGGTGCTTCTTCAGGGCTTGAGGGCTCAGGGGAAGCACCAGGATCAGCCCAGTTTCTCGCTGATCAGCACTTCTCCAGGGCTGTGAGGGCTCAGGGGAAGAGCCACGATCAGGCTGTTTTCCAGCTGATCGGCGCTTCTCTGGGGCTGTGAGGGCTCAGCAGTAGCGCCAGGATCAGCACCGCTTTCCAGCTGATCGGCGCTTCTTCGGGGCTATGA
This sequence comes from Bothrops alternatus, assembly GCA_034064705.1. Taxonomy (NCBI): domain Eukaryota; kingdom Metazoa; phylum Chordata; class Lepidosauria; order Squamata; family Viperidae; genus Bothrops; species Bothrops alternatus. The sequence goes on along the minus strand of JARGCV010000137.1, from coordinate 3,891,938 downwards.
GGGCTCAGGTGAAGCACCAGGATCAGCCCGGTTTCTAGCTGATCGGCGCTTCTCCGGGGCTGTGAGGGCTCAGGGGAAGAGCCACGATCAGGCCGCTTTCCAGCTGATTGGCGCTTCTCCGGGGCTGTGAGGGCTCAGGGGAAGCGCCAGGATCAGCCCGCTTTCCAGCTGATCGGAGCTTCTCTGGGGCTTGAGGGCTCAGGGGAAGCGCCAGGATCAGTGCCACTTTCCAGCTGATCGGAGCTTCTCTGGGGCTGTGAGGACTCAGGGGAAGCGCCAGGATCAGCCCACTTTCCAGCTGATTGGCGCTTCTTCGCTTCTTCTGGCATTCACAGACCTGGCTGGAGCAAAGGGGAAGCAAAGGGGAATGCCAGATCTAACCCCAGGGTGGTTTGAAAGGCCAGCAGGCTGGCTGGGGGTTTTGGAGCGGAGACATGTGAGCCTTTCTCCATCTTCTTGAATCTGGTATTCACGGACCCGGCCGGAACGAAGGGTAAGCGGGATCAAAGATAGATTCAAGAAGACGGAGGAAGGCTCACATGTCTCCACCCCAAAACCCCCAGCCAGCTTGCTGGCCTTGTGAACCGCCCTGGGGTTAGATCTGGCATTCACAGACCTGGCCGGAGTGAAGGGGAAGTGGGATCAAAGCCCTTCTTTCGCCCTGCAAAGAATGTAGCCAGGCGGGATTCCCCGCTCACTGCTTTTCTCCAGTTGCGGCTGTGCACAACGCACCAGAGGGAGTCCGGCAGCTGCGGCTCTTTCCCCGCCCCGTGTGCTCCTCCATTGCCTGCACTCTCCTCCCCCTGCAGAAGAACGGTGGCTGTGCTGGGCTCCCGGCTGCACTGAGCACTACCGCAAAAGGAAAGTGATTCAGCAAAGGAACCACCATCGAAGAAATTAAAACTGAGGGAGGGAGGGAGGGAGAGAAGGACAATGAGAGGGAGAGAGGGACAATGGAAGGGAGGGAGGGAAGGAGGAAGGGACAAAGAGGGAAGGAAGGAAGGAAGGGACAATGGGAGAGAGGGAGGGAAGGAGGGCACCCACCCCAGCCCCAGCCCCTCCACCAGAGACCCATGGATTCCCCCCACACAGGCACCCTGCAACCTGAGGGAGGGAGGGATGGACAATGGAAGAGAGGGAGGGAAAGAGGAAGGGACAAAGAAGGAGGGAAGAAAGGAAGTAAAGAAGGAAGGAAGGGACAATGGGAGAGAGGGAGGGAAGGAGGGCACCCACCCCAGTCCCACCCCCCTCCATCAGAGACCCAGGGATTCCCCCCACATAGGCATCCTGCAACCTGAGTGATGAGCTGCCCCCCCCGCCATTGACTTTTGTTTGTCAAAAAGTTGCAAAAGGTGATCACATGACCCTGGGACACTGTGAATGTCATAAGTATGAATCAGTTGCCAAGCATCCGAATGTAAATCACATGAGCCTGGGGATGCTGCAACAGTCATAAGTGTGAAAATAGTCATAAGTCACTTTTTTCAGTGCCATTGTAACTTTGAACAGTCACTAAGCGAATTGTTGTAAGTCGAGGACTACCTGTACTTTATCATTTTTTTCCTTTTTGGGGGCGGGGGTCAAGTTTTTGCTGGGCGAGTGGTGGTACTCGGATGTTGCCTTATCCTAAAAGTGGTACAATGGGTGAAAAGGTTGAAAAGCCCTGCTCTAAAGTATGCTTTGGCTGTGTCCCAAACGTTTTGGAGTGATGTATCTTCTTTCTTATTTTCTTTAAAGAAAAATTCCATTTCCTTTGCTACCTTTTGTATAAATTCTTTCTCTTTCAATAGAGATTGATTTAATGTCCATCTTAATTTTTTCTTTGTTCCTCTCCACGTCATCATTATCGGATTATGGTCCACTCATACATTAGTTTCTATCTCAATTTCTTGTATGTTCATTCTTAGTTCAGCAGATATCCATATCGTATCAACTCTACACCATGATTTATGCCTGTTTGAGTAAAACGTATATTGAGATTTCTTTGGATTTTTTTCTCTCCACATATCCTGTATACAAATTACTTCTGGCATTTTAAAAAAGGCCTTAGGTAAACTGTTCCTGCCTTTTTCCCCATTTTACTACTTCTATAGTCTAGATTTCCATCTACAATTGCATTAAAATCTCCTACTAAGCAAATATTTTGATATTCCGTTTCCATGTAATTTTTGGTAAAATTCTTCTTGTTTGTTATTTGGTGCATAAATTGCTACCATCAATGTCTGTTGTTTAGTTTATCATCATTTCCACCATTAGCATTCTTCCTTCTTCATCTGAGTAAATTTGTTTGGGGTTCATTGTTTATTTAATATATAAAGCTACTCCTCTTTCCTTTTGTTGTGGTGATGAAAAAAAAGCTTCCCAATTTTTGGACATTCCAAAAATTTATAATGTTGTTTTTTAATCTGTGTTTTTTGAAGACAAATTATATCCATTTTTAGTTTTTGTAGTCGTGTAAAAAAAATTTCCTTTTTAAGGGGGAATTCAATCCATTTATATTCATTGAGAGAATCCCATTGTCCTTCCCCATCTTCTTCAATTATATTTAGGTTTTATTCTTCTAGTTGTTCTTATCAGTCTCTGTTCTTTTCCCTTTGCCCCTTCTTCTTGGTTTATGTTTTCTGTATCTTCTTCTTCCCTTTGTTTAGCTGCCCCTTCTATTGTAATAATAATAATAATAATAATAATAATAATAATAATAATAATAATAATAATAATAATAATAATAATAATAATAATAATAATAATAATAATAATAATAATAATAATAATAATAATAATAATAATAAAAACACCACGGACTTAACAATTGTCGATAAGAAAGACAAAAAAGGCTGGATAGTGGACGTGGCAGTGCCTGGAGACAGCAGAATAGATGAGAAAGAACTGGAGAAGATAACAAAATACAAAGACCTACAAATAGAAATAGAAAGACTGTGGCAAAGGCAAGCAAGGGTAGTACCAATAGTAATAGGCGCCTTGGGTGCAATCCCAAAACAACTGGAGCACCATTTGAACACCATTGGCATTGACAAATTTGCCATTAGTCAATTGCAAAAGGCGGCCTTACTAGGAACTGCTTCCATCCTGCGACGATATCTGTAAAACCATCAAACATCCACATCTGCCTATCCCAGGTCCTTGGTAAGGACTCGATAGGTAGACAAAAATGCCAAATCCAGTCTGAACATCTGGCAGACTGTACAATGATTAATAATAATAATAATAATAATAATAATAATAATAATAATAGTAATAATAGTAATAATAATAATGAAGAAAATTAGAATATTTCGGACATGTGATGCGACACCCAGAAAAATACGGCATACTCCATTTAATTCTCCAGGGAAAGATTGAAGGCAAACGAGGTCCAGGCAGAAGAAGAACATCATGGCTTCAAAATCTAAGGGACTGGTTTGGACAAAACTCAGCAGCACTTTTTCGTGTGGCTGCTGATAAAAACAGGATCGCCAACATGATCACCAACGAAAGAATCTGGCACAGGTAAAGAATCTGGCACAGGTAAAGGAATTTGCTAATCAATTGGAGAAAAAGTTTGCTTCTCACAGCCAATCCTCTGTCTCAGTTAAATAACAGTTCCCCTTGGCTGGTTCATTGCTATGGCTATTCCAGTTCATAAATTCTTACACACTGACAACTGCCTATACCATTTCAGACAAATGGCTGTCCAGTCTCTTCTTAAAAACTTCCAGTGTTGGAGCATTCACCGCTTCTGGAGGCAGGTTGTTCCACTGGTTAATTGTTCTAACTGTCAGAAAGTTTCTCCTTAGTTCTAGGTTGCTTCTCTCCTTGATTAGTTTCCATCCGTTGCTTCTTGTCCTGCCTTCAGGCGCTTTGGAGAATAGCTTGACTCCCTCTTCTTTGTGGCAGCCCCTGAGATATTGGAACACCGCTATCATGTCCCCCCTCATCCTTCTCTTCATTAAACTAGACATACCCAATTCCAGCAACCGTTCCTTATATGTTTTAGCCTCCAGTCCCCTAATCATCTTTCTTGCTCTTCTTCTTGTTTTCTAGGTTCCCATTCTGGTTGAAATTCCGAACTTCCTTCTTTGAGAAAAGCTCTATGTCTATCATGAATTTCCATTGCTTTAAAGATAGAGTCCAATCTGTATCTTTTGGAGTCCCAATTGAATAGTATCCCCTCTGTCATCAGCTATCTAAAATTCACTCCTTTTTAAATTAATTTTTTGGTCAAGAATTGATATTCTCTTCGTGAGTCCCTTATCCTCCTAGGTATCTGATTCAAGACTACAATTTCTTTTCCTTGTATTGCAATGGATCACCACTCACTCTTCTCAATATCTCATCTCTTATTGATTTTTTAACAAATCTAACATGTACCTCTCTGGAGACTTTGTTTCTTCTTGCATAACTTGCGTTCACTCTAAATGTTTGATCGATCTCTCCTTCCATTTCCTGTTTCCCAATTTCCAACGCTCCAGCCAGCAGGTCTGTCATCAAATCAGCAAGATCTTCTTCCTTGTCTTCCATTATGTTCTGAAATCTTAAAAAATAAGATGCCTTTTCCATTTCCAAAACTGCTACTGAGTCTTCCAATTCTTTATTGGCCTGCATCAATCTTTGATTTTTGTCTTTTATTTCTTCCAGCTTTTGATCTATTTCGACTGATTTATCTTCTATTTTCTGGATCCTTTGCTCATTCTTTGTAATCTTCTCCTGAAAGTTTTCTAATTGGGATTTCAGGTTGTGAATTTCTTCCTTCATTTTATCAAAATTATCTTTCATCTCTTCATGATTTCTCTTTGTGTCTTCTTTGTGTGAGGTAATTGCCTCCTGGATTAGTTGTAGTGTGGTTTGCATTTCCTTCTGGAAGTTGTTGGTTTTTTCTTGCTGTAGCATAGCTTCAATTGTTCTCTGATACACAGAACTGGGAGCAGTAGAAGACAGAGCTGAGGATGGTTTTTTGCTAGTTTTAGTATTCTCCTTCTTCAACCTTAGGCAAAATATAATTGTTAATATTTTCAATATATAAATGATTAGATATAGGCATTTTTATATTTATACAAATAATAATAATCTCTATATATATAACATATTTTTCAGCTTATATTATTCTCATAACCATCATCTCATTAGTTCAGCATGCATCCTATTTTTATATTTTTTTGTTTACACTTAAATTCCCTTATATTCAATCCAATTCCTATCAGTCATAATTTCTTCATATTAGTCATCTAATTGTCCAAATTTTCCCAGTTAGGTACATCATCCCAATATTTTATGTCATGCATTATAAAAATATTATTATTATTATTAATTTAATTTCTATGCCGCCCTATTCCGGAGATACTTTTATCTATCTTATAGTATCTAGATATAACATCCTTTTTAATCAGTTTATATTAATAAAAGTTACATCAACCTGCTATTTTCACATTTCATATATCATACAACATACTATATTACTTAAATCTCTTATCCTTCTTGTTATAAGTCCCCTTTATGTTCAAAATTCTCTATTCTTTTAGCCATATTCAAACAAGTGTTTGTTGACGTAATAGTCCATCTGGTAGGGCGAGTCAAATGTCTTATATCTGTCTCTGGTCTTCTTCTTTTGCCGAGTAGTTTTCCAAGTTGATGTAATCCGTTTACCCAGCAGTTCCTGTATTTTTACAAACGTTGGGAATACAAAAGATGAAGTGAGTAAGATGAATACTTTCTGTCTCCCAAACTTTGTTGGTTCTCCTGATAATTCTATAGTCCATTCCATTTTTCTTGTTGTATCAGAACCTTGTAGATTTTTTCCTGTTTGTGTTAAATTGTAATTCTTTTCCTTTGTTATTTCATCAATTTGATCATACTCTTCTAATTTTTAGTCTATTATCTGAGTTATTTGTTCATTCATTGTTATTTCCTGGGTGTTTTTTAATTGTATATTTAGATTGGAAATATGCTTATTTAAATCATCAAAGTTGTTTCGAATTTCCTCGTGGTTTGAGTCTATTGTCATTTGTATTTGTCCTAACATTACATATGTTTCCTCCTGGAAAGTATTTATCTTGCCTTGAAGTATTGCTTCTGGAGGCCCTTGATTTTCCAGGCTAAATCCTTCAGGAGAAAATATTGAATGTGGCGTTTTGTAATTTTTGATACGTATGTGATATCCACGTTGTCTCCCACCTTCAAATAATCTTTCATCAATGTTTTAATTCAAAAGTCAATTTATCACTCAGTCAACATTACAGTTCAGTGTGTTAAGCCACTTAAAATCCTCCCTGTAGATTCTCCTCTAAAAGATTAGCCAAAAAGCCAAGGTTTTTCTTTTCCAAAAACAGTTCTTAGATTTAAGCAACAGTCCAGGTGTTTTTTTTTCCAGACACTGTTTAATCTTATAGCTGGCTCTTCCTTTGTTCCCAGCTGTCTTCAAGGTTATTTGCAATTCAAAGGAACAGCTTTTTCTGTTTCTAGGCATTCTGCCAATTTCTGAGTCTTTATTGTTAGTGTTCTATTCTCTGAGTCTCCACTAGATGTCAGCAGTTATTTCTTTTTTCAGTTTTTTTTCCAATAAAAAAGTTATTTTTGTTATATATTTTTATAATTCCATCAAAAATTCTTCAGGGTATAATATTGACAGTTTTTTAGTTCCTAGATTTGTCCAGACTGTAGTATGTTAAATCAAATTTTAGTATATCTCTTTCCTCCTTTAATACGAATTCGCCACTTCCGTCTGTAAGGGAATGGGGATATAGTCCCCTCCCTTCACTTCTGGAAGTTTTCTTGCTTTGGGGATCTTTTCAAGGATTCAATTAGTAGATAGAAGAAAGAAGATCAGTACTCTCACCAATTCCAAGCACGCTGTTCACCGATGTTCAGGTTCATGCTCTGGGACTTCAGCTGTAAGTAGCTTGGGCTAGATGCTGATCTCACACTAGCCTTTCTCCTGTCGGGTTCGGAGGGCTTTCCCCAGATCAAACAAAGTAATTACCATCACTTCGTGATCAACGGGGTGCCCCTCCTTCATGGTCACCTCTTTGGGGAGACTTCAGACCCATCTAGGGTCCCCCTGGCAGGACGAAACTAGCCGTAGGGAGTGGAGGTCCGCTCTCGCATGGCCATGTGCTACAGGCGCAAAACCGGAAGTCCTGTTGTAGAAAGTTAATGATCCACAGGGCCTCCCCCAAGAGGGAGTCGCCAAGAGTCAGATTTCCTCTGTCTCTAAATAGTTCTTGAAAATAAAGATCTATAATCCAATAGGTTCCCCATAAAAAAAGGGAAAAAAGGGGGAAGAAAAAATTTATAATCCACTTTTGTCTTTCAGCACCAACTCCAAGCAATAAACCAGAATCATCAGTCAGCCAAAATTTGTAATCCTCAAAGTCCTACTGTTCCAAGTTAATAGTCCACAGGGCCTCTCCCAAAGAGAATAACCAAAAGTCAAATTTCCTCTGTAATTCTTGATGCTGCAGCTCAAGCAATGTTTATAATCCAGGAAAGCCAATTGGCTTCAAAATAGTTTACATTTGTAATCCATCCTGCAGAAAAACAGCCCAAAGAGTTTTTCTTCTTTTCCAGCTACAATCTGCAAGGCTGAGAGGTTCAGGCACATCAAAGAGCCTAGCTTGCTATCTCTGTCTGGGCTTCAAGCCAAGGTCATTCCTTCCAAACAGAGTGCAAAAAAAAGTCTTAGTGCTGTTCCTCTTTTCCACCACTAGATGTCATTAAATGTCTAACTTTCAACCAGAACTTATTTCTCAAAAGTTCAGTCTGGTATTTTTCAAAGCAAATAAAGTTTTCAAGATATTTTAAGTCTCCCAAATTTTTCAGTGTTACAATTTTAGATTATTTCCAATTTGCTTTTATAATCTGACTATTTTTCTCCCCAAAGATGTTAAACCACTGCCGTTCTTCTAGGGGGAGCGGCACCAAGGAAACACACACACCCTCTTACTTCTGGGAGCTTTGCTTTTTGGGATTCTTTTCTCCAGGGAATTTTTTTAAAATAGTAGAGCAGGAAAAATACTCTCACCCAGTTCCAAACGCGTTGCTTAAACTTTGCTAGTTGGTGCTTTTTTCTCCCCGCTGTCAGTAGCTTCCGACTGGCCGCCGGATTGCAGCCAGTCTTTCACCTGCTGGTTCAGAGGGCTTCCTTGGATCAAATGGATCAACTGCCATCTCACCTGCCCTAGAAGCACTGAGAAAGATGGCTGCCTTCTGTAGGCTTTTCTGAAGTTCCAGTTCAAGGAGTTGACCCTCTGTCTGAAAAGCACCTTATGGAATCTGTGATGGTGATATGGTTTGCTGGCTTCCAAGCAATGCCATGGCTAAAAGGGAAAACACAAATCCTTTCCTGCTGTCAGGTCCCCAAAGTAATGTATTTTAACCCTGTGCCTATTTTCTACTTCTGTAGCCTTTCTTTGTGGCCTGCCATTCTGTTGGGAGGGGGGAGCTTTTGGGATTGCTTTGCACTGTATGCATGATGCCCTTCCCCCAGGGGATGGAATGTCTCACCCTTATGTAAGAGACGGTTTGCGCTTGGAGCCAGATGAAATCGAAAGTGAGAAACACCTTGAGGAGCCTGCCAAAATGACCAGTTACCAAAACACTATGCCACCTGTGGATTGGCTGGGATTCAAATGAACACTGGGACACTGGGGGGAGGAGTATTGAATGTTGCTTTTAATATACTGCTTCGCGGGTTTTCCTCTCAGACCTCGCCTTGATTCCCTGCTGTCACTAGCCCCTAATAAAAGTTCCTTTTGAGACAATGCCTGTTTCAAGAGTTCTGCTTTCTTGGTTGGCTTAGCTGAGGTAGGTCCTTACATAAGGCAAGGTCTACATAGTGCCCCCAGAGAGGCAGCTGCCCTACCAAGGTTGGTCGCAACCAATGTGTCCCTTCCTAACAGCAAAATGGAAGAGGGTGAGATGGAGAGCTTGAGTGGAGATATCCTTCTGGCAGACCCTGGGGAAAGCACTTACAGGGACCTGGGAGTGGATGAACCTCTGGAAAAAAGTGATCAAGTCAGGTGGTCGCTCAGGGTCAGAAAGAAATAAGACTGGGAAGGAAAGGCTCTGAAAGTAACTCTCACATGAGGTGGAAGAAAAAAGAAAGCAAAGAAGAAAAATCCAGAGCCTACCCCTCCTGAAAAGGAGTTAGTGGATCCAAACTCGGAAATGATGAAAGCCATCTTAAACCAGACAATAGAATATGTGCGAGAGTCCTTTGAGGAGCTAAAAGCCCAGCTGAAACAGCAATTGGAATCGGAGGAAGAAGCAGAGGAGGATGTAGGTGAAGAAGAGCTAGTGGTGCCTGAGGCGGTGGCGGCTGCCCCCCCCCCCGCAGCAGCAGCACAACAGGCACGGCTGCCCCAAAGACCCAGAGGGGCCATACCCCAACCAGCAGAGGTGAAGCCAATTCCATAGGGGGTGAAATTCGATGGGAATACCAAGAAATTGGGGTTCTTCCTAGCCCAGGTATTCACGTACATGCAGATATATGGGAGAACGCTGCCTACAGATGAGAAAGTCAGAGTGGTCACCCTAGTGCTAGAAGACACAGCAGCTGACTGGATGGTGACCCTCTACAACTGCAACGCTCCAGAGCTGAGAAATTTTAACTGGTTCATGGCAGCCCTCCAGTGATGTTTTGAAGACTGCCTTGCAGATAAGAAAGCCTGTGAGCACATAAAGATGTTGAAGCAAGGGTGACGACCAGTATCTGAATACACTGAGGAATTCTGGGAGTTGGCCAGCCGCTTACTGGACAGAGGACATCCTGGTGAGTTGCTTCCAGGATGGCCTGAACGAAGACCTCTACAACGCCTGTGTGGCTCATGGAGTGCCAGGGTGATTGTACAATTGGTGCCTCCTAGCAGAAGAGGTGGAAATAGACCAACGGAAACACCAGCACTACCCAGTGAAACCCACCTTCAAGCCAATGCCTGAGAGGAGAGCTGAGATAGTCTGGCCATCACTGACCACACCCCACTCTACTGTGTGCTTCAAGTGTGGAAAAGAGGGGCACCGGCAATCCACTGGCAGACCTATGAAAATGACACCGCACCCAAGAGAGCCAATGATGGCGTTCGAGGAGACCGTAGAGCTTCCCCGAGCCCATGGGGCTGAGGGTCAAGCTCCAGGTCCTGCAAACAATGTGTTCTGTCCCAGCCTATAGCCATCCTTGTTAAATGCACAAGGACAAAACCCCTTTTGAGAAATAGGCTGGAGACTCAGAAGAAAACAAAACCCCTTTTGATATTGGTAACAAACCTGCCAAATTGTCCAAAAACAAAAGCAACAAAACACAATCCAAATGGAGGAAATTGTCCACATGAAACACAATGCAAAACAAGGAATTCTTCACCGGCAATACCAACAGAACATGATCCCATGAAGTACTTTGCAACGGTTGCCTTCAGCAACCAGCACCGCCCACACCTTCCCTTTTTATTAAGCAGCCCCAAGGCGTGGCTTCTCAATGCCTTCTCCTCCTCCCTTGGAGTTGTCGTATTGACTCCCTCTGACCTGCTCTAGTTAACTGCCTTTGTTTACAAGCGTCTTTAATGACTTCCAGCGGTGAGTCCTCAGAGTCTGACTCATCTTCCCCACACAGCTGTGTCTCATCCTGACCACGATTGGAGGGGCCAGGCTCTTCATCAGATTGTGAGCCTTGTAACTCATCAGAGCCTCCCTCCGACTCTGATGGCTCTCCAGACCCCTCTTCCTCCTCCTCCTCTGATTCCCCAGACTCAGCTGCTGGATTCACTGGCTGGCATGGACTCACAACACTATCCCGCACCACATGACCCTTCCCCCGGGTCTGCTGGGCCGGGTGCGGTCGGGATGGAAACTGTTCATGAAACGCAGTCACCAAGGCAGGAGCATGAATGGTGGTCGCATCCTCCCAGGTGAAATCCTCCGGTCCGTAGCCCTTCCACTCAACCAGGTACTGAAAGCACCCTTTCAGCCACTGAGAGTCCCGAATGCTGGCGACCTCTTACTCGGGAGCGCTGTCTCTGTCACATTGTTCCGGTGGGGGAGGTTCTGCTCGGCGGAGCAGACATGGCGGTTGCTTGGGGACCAACAGCAACCGGTGAAAAACTGGATACACCCGCAGCGAACGTGGCAGTGTCGATAGGCGACCAGATTGATGACCGCCTCGATTGGGAACGGTCCTAGATATCGGTGGTCTAACTTCTTGGCTGGCCGGGTTGACGGTAGGTTCCTGGTGGACAGCCATACCCGATCTCCCACAGTTAGTGGAGGCGTATCCTGCCTCGACCGATTGACCACCTTTTTGTAATCGGCCTTGGCCTTCTCCAACTGTCGGCGTACCAATCGATGGATCGCCTGTAACTCTGCCATGAAATCATTCACTGCTGGAACCGGTGAGTCTAGCGGCAAAAGAGGAAAAAACCAGAGGTGATATCCCACATTGGCCAAGAACGGGGTCATCTGCGTGGAGGTGTGTCGCGAGTTGTTGAATGCGAACTCGGCTACTGCAAGTTAGTCTGCCCAATTGTTCTGCTGCTGATTTATATAGCAGTGCAGATATTGCTCGAGAATTCCGATGACCTTCTCGGTCCTGCCATCAGTTTGGGGGTGATGCGCGGACGAGAAGCAGATCTTGACATCCAACGCCTTCATCAACCCCTGCCAGGGAGGCCGTGCAGCCAGAACACCTGCTGGATGAACATACAACAGGTGGCACGGGCTGACGGCAAGCCATGGCACAGGATGAAATGCGCCATCTAGGTCAGCATATCCACCACCACGAACACTGTCATAAATCCAGAAGACAGGGGTAAGTCCGTCAGGAAGTCCATGGACACAGCCTCCCAGGGTCTTTTGGGTGTCGGCAAGGGCTTCAATAGTCCGGGCAGGGCTCCCGTCGCTGACTTGGCGTGCCTACACGGGGTACAGGACATGACGTAGGCCTCGATGTCGTGTCTGACTCGGGGCCACCAGAAGGTATGGGAGACCAAGTTCAGGGTCTTAAATAGGCCAAAATGCCCTGCCGCTGGATTATTGTGACACTGGCGTAGGATGAGTCCCCTGAGTGGCCCTCCTGGAACATAGAGCCGGTCACAATAGTGTAAGAGTCCATCCATGACTGTCCATGGGGAATCTGGCCCCACCTCCTCCTTTCGCTGAGCCACCCACGCATCCTGCTGCTGGGCCTCCTGAATCCGAGCCCATACATCTATAGGCTCCCGCACTGCAGCAAAAGCCTCAGTGGGGAGCACTGTCCTGGGCAGAAGCTTGTCTTCTGCTCGGGAATATTCGGGCTTCCTGGACAGAGCATCCACTCTTTGGTTGCAACCGCTGGGTATGTACGTTACACGGAAATTGAACCTCACAAAGAAGAGAGACCACTGAATCTGGTGTTGGTTCAATTTCTGAGCAGTTTGCAGGCTTTCCAAATTCTTATGGTCTGTCTGGACCTCGATTTGATGCTGTGCCCCTTCCAGATAATGCCTCCAGGCCTCAAATGCCACTTTAATGGCCAGTAACTCCTTCTCCCAGATGGTATAGTTGCGCTCTGCCGGATTCAGTTTCCATGAGTAGTACGCGCACGGGAAGAGGGCACCGCCGGGTGTCATCGCCTGGAGTAACACCGCCCCAATGGCAATGTCGGAGGCATCCACCTCCATGACAAATGGCCATTGTGGGTCAGGATGCTTCAAGATGGGCTCCTTCATGAAGGCTTCCTTCAAAGCCTGGAAAGACCATTGTTCTGGAGCGTCCCACTGAAACCGAGTCTTTTTCTGTAGGAGCCGAGTAAGGAGGGCTGTCATGGTAGCAAACCCAGGGATGAAAGCCCGATAATAGTTGGCGAACCCAAGAAGTTGCTGGACATCCTTCACATGACGTGGGGATTGCCAACTCTGCAGACACTCGACCTTACCCGGCTCCATGGTGATGCCCTCAGGAGAAATGCGGTGACCCAGGAAATCGATGGTCCTCTGGTAGAACTGGCACTTCTCCAGTTTGGCGTACAGCCGATGTTCTCAGAGCCACTGCAGGACCTGACGAAGATGCTGATGGTGCACCTCTCGCGACAGGGAGTAGAGCAAGATGTCGTCCAAGTAGATCACGACAAACTGCTCTAACAAGTCCTGAAAAATGTCATTCATAAAATGCTGAAACACTGCGGGGGCATTGGTCAGGCCAAACGGCATCACCGTGTATTCGAAGTGCCCGTACTGAGTAGCAAACGCCGTCTATCACTCATCACCCAACTGAACTCTGACAAGGTTGTAAGCTCCACACAAGTCTAATTTCATGAAGTTCTTTGCCTCCCAGAGCCGGTCCAAGAGTTCGGGGATGAGGGGCAGCAGGTATCGATTGCGCACCGTGACGACATTTAATTTCCTGTAATCACAGCAAAGCCGCAATTCGCCAGACTTCTTTTTAACAAAGAGCACGGGTGCAGACACTGGAGAGGATGAGGTCCGAATAAAACCCCAAGCCAAATTCTTGTCCAGAAAGTCCCGCAACGCGGCCAACTTGGGGTCTGACATGGACTACAAATGCCCCACTGGGAGAGATGCGTCAGGGACTAAATTGATGGGGCAGTCATAGGGCCTGTGCAGGGGCAATTGATCCGCCTCAGTCTCACTGAATACATCAGCATAATCTGCCAGTTCGGAGGGTAAGAAGACCCCCATGGGACCGTCTACCTGGCCAGCACAGATTTGGTGGGTGTGGTCCACGCACTGTAAGCTTGGGAAGGTGACCAAGTTCTGTGACCAATAAATCTGTGGGTCATGCGTCCGGAGCCATGCCAATCCCAAGACCACGGGGAAATGCAGGTCTGAGGTGATATAGAACTGGATGGCCTCCTCATGTGAACTGATGGCCATACATAACAGTTGCGTGGCACCCTTAATTGGCCTAGACAGGAACACTCGACCATCAATGATCTCCATTAACATTGGCAGTTCCACCGGGCATTGGGGAACCACCCATTTGGCCACAAATGCTGCATCCATAAAGTTCGTGGTGGCCCCAGAGTCAATCAACTCATGGACGGGAATCCCCTTGGGCAACCCAGGGAGAATCAGGTGCACCTCCAGTATCAGATGCCATGGAGGTCCGTGGGCAGCATCTGAAGGGTGTCGCTCAGTGTTATAGGATGCCCGACCCAAAATGCCCTTCAGGTCGGGCTCGGGCTGTTTCCCGACAGAGGAGCAGGTGGCTTTCTTGGGGCAGGCTCAGTCACAGATGCCCTTCATCGCTTCTTAGGCCAGAAAGCAGCCAAATGCCCAGGGTACCCACAGTAAAAACACACACACACCCCCGAATGTCGCCTGCTCTTTTCTGCCATCGATAGGCGAGGTCTGGCAGCACCTAACTCCATTGGGTCCTCCATCTGGACTGGGATCTCACACACCATGGGGGCCTCACGGGTCTCTGGGGTGGCACGGTGACTCCTTCGCTGCTGCAGCTGAGCGTCAATCTGCAGACAGAGATGGATGAGTCCGTTGAGGTCCGGGGGAACATCAACATGGACCAGCTCATCCAACATCTCCTCCAACAATCCATCCTGGAAAGTATCCACGAGCGCAGCCTCATTCTAGGCTGAATTCAGTCTCAGCAGCTAAAAATCGCTGATATAGGCCTGTAGAGGGAGTCGGCCCTGCCTCAGAGCTTTCAAACATCAGGTAGCAGTCTGTGTCTTAATGGGGTCCTCGTACATCATCCGCATGTAATCACAAAACCCCACAAAGTTGTCCAACAATGGACTAGGTTGGGCTAGCAGGGGTGTGCCCCAATGAGCTGCAGTACCAGAGAGGAGGCTTATCATGAACCCCACTTTATCCCAGTCAGTGGGGAAATCAGCTATTCTCAGGCTGATAAATAGCTGGCATTGTCCCAGGAAAGCAGGAAACATATCCGGATTGCCATCAAATTTGTCCAGCATCGCAACTGGGCATTTTTTTCCTGGGTTGTGGAGCAGCAGGGGTGTGTGCTTGCAGCTGGGCCACTTGGACTGATAACAAAGCCAGCTGCTGGGAGAGCTGGGCATTCTCCGCACGTAGCTGCTCCATAATATTGGGGGGGGTGTGACTGAAGGCAAACTGTTCTGTCCCAGCCTATAGCCATCCTTGTTAAATGCACAAGGACATTTGTGTCCTTTGAGAAATAGGCTGGAGACTCAGAAGAAAACAAAACTTTTAATATTGGCAACAAACCTGCCAAATGGTCCAAAAACAAAAGCAACAAAACACAATCCAAATGGAGGAAATTGTCCACATGAAACACAATGCAAAACAAGGAATTCTTCACCGGCAATACCAACAGAACATGATCCCATGAAGTACTTTGCAACGGTTGCCTTCAGCAACCAGCACCGCCCACACCTTCCCTTTTTATTAAGCAGCCCCAAGGCGTGGCTTCTCAATGCCTTCTCCTCCTCCCTTGGAGTTGCCGTATTGACTCCCTCTGACCTGCTCTAGTTAACTGCCTTCGTTTATGAGTGTCTTTAATCACTTTCAGCTGTGAGTCCTCAGGGTCTGACTCATCTTCCCCACACAGCTATGTCTCATCCTGACCACGATTGGAGGGGCCAGGCTCTTCATCAGATTGTGAGTCTTGTAACTCATCAGAGCCTCCCTCCTCCTCTGATGGCTCTCCAAACCCCTCTTCCTCCTCCTCCTCTGATTCCCCAGACTGAGCTGCCAGGTCCACTGGCTGGCACGGACTCACAACATAATGACTCTGAGGCGGCTGAGAGTGACTATGAGAACGACCACTTGGTAAGTGGCCCAATTGACCCCATAACCGTGCCCTCTAGAACTGTCCATACCAGGTGCTGGGAAGAGAGTAAAATTAGCAGCTTTGTTGGACTTGGGCTGCACCTGCTGCTTAATCAGTCCAGAACTAGTGGGGAAGATGGGAATACCCCTCAGGAGATTTAAGACCCCAATCACTTTCTGCCAACTTGATGGGTCTGTTGTAGGGGGAGTCCCCACCAGTTTTGCCACCAGGCCCCTGCAGATTGCCACGGGAGACCACTCAAAGACTTTAGCATTTGTTGTGGCTCCTAACATGGAATGGCCATTAGTACTAGGCTTGATGTGGTTACAGAAATGGAACCCCATAGTTGATTGGAGGGAAGGGTGCTTGAAATTCCTGAATAAGAGGGCCCTTCCTCCCTCCAAAGGAAAGTGTGGAAGGCATGAACTACATCACAAATTAGCCTCCGCCCTCAGCAAACAGGAATTACAAAGACTCCCACCGGAATACTGGGACCTAACGGAAGTGTTCAGTGAGCAGAGGTCGGATGAGCTTCCACCCCACTGGCCCACAGACTGTGCCATTGAAATTATCCCAGGGGCAAAGCTTCCAAAACCGAAGATATATTCCATGACCCCTAGGGAACTGAATGAACTTCGTAAGTTCATTGACAAGAACTTAGCACGGGGTTTCATCCAGCTTGCAAGACCCCGGGTGGTGGCCCCCGTGCTATTCAGAGAAAAGAAGGATGGGCTGCTTCGTCTCTGTGTGGATTATAGGGGTCTGAATGTGGTATGCATGGAAAACATGTACCCCCTCCCCTCATGAAGGACATGTTACCACACCTGTCAAAAGGAAAACTTTTCTGGACTTCCGGTTTGATGTTGTGGCATGACGGATGCAGGAAGATGGGGCTCCGTCTTCCGTGTTCCATTTCGCCCTGCTGGGGACCCTAAAAAGGGTCAAAAGTCACCCCAGAGAGGCGATGAAGAAGGAGGGGACCCTTGTTGATCGCGGAGGTGTGGCGGCCCTTCCGTTTGATCAGAGGAAGCCCTCTAAACTGGCAGGGGAAAAGACTGACTACATTCATGTAGCCAGTCAGAAGCTGCTGACAACCGAAGGAAATAAGCACTAACGAGCAACTTTTGAGCAACGTGGATGAAACTGCGTGAGACTCTATCCTCTCTTTATAACTTTAAGATTTTTTTCCTGGAAAAAAACGCCCAAAGCAAAGAATCCACCCCAATGAGAGAGGGAAAGGGAATTTCCGCCCCATTCCCTCAGGAAAAAAAGTGGCAAACTGTTTGGGGGGAAACGGAGAAAATTATAAGATTAATTTGGAATCAATATAGATATATAGCCTTGAAATTTGGGGACTAAAAGTGCTTTTGAGACTTTTTTTTAGAAAAGAGACTTGAAAAGCTTGCAATATACTTTTGAAGCTGAAAGAAGGCCTTAACGACATCTAGTGGCAAACCACGGCACTACAATTTATTATGCTTAAAGGAAATTTGGCCTGAAGCCCAGACTCAGATAAGACTTTGAGTGTCCTTGGAAACTTTCACTTTTGAAGACTGCAGCTGGAGAAGGAAAACAAATACTCTTGGGCTGCTTATCTACATGGCAGAGATGATAAACTATTTTGAAATTGGTCTGTTTGGATTATGAATATAAATACTAACTGACTTTTAGAGCTGTGTCATGGAACTATTCCCCTGTAGAAGAAACAGGCATGACTGATCAAGATGATGGAACACTTTGGATTATAAACTTTTGATTGATGAATAACTTAATTGTTTCTTTTCTCACTAGACAGAAAGGATATGTTTTTCATTGGACAGAAAAACCTGAACTTTGCTTATATTTGTTTAGGGGAAGCCTAAGGATGGACTTACAGGCTGGCTGGATAATTTGGAGTTCAAATGACAATTGACTGAAACTTTTAAAATCTCAAAATAGATTGGACCATAAAGACCACATACAAAAACAAAATGGATGTTCCACACTTAGTTTTAAATGGTAAAAAACCATCTCTAACATTTGTCTCCAAAAACCCCAGCTTCACATACCAACAAGAAAATTATGAATCTCAAAAAGAAATTCTTTCTATGTTGAAATCAATACAAGAGACAATTGTCTTAGCTCAAGATGAGACTAAAAATAATGCAAAGGAGATAAAAGAACAACTTTCTAATCTAAACTTACAAATTCAGAAAATGACTACAAAGAAGGAACCAGTAACCCAAAAAATAGAAGGAAAATTAGAGGAAGCAGATCCAAAGATGGAGGACCTAAAGGAAGAAATTAACAGACAGACTCAGACAAATGAAGAATTAGAAGATGCAGCGATAATACCGGAAATGGAAAAGATATCTTACTTGTCAAGAACTCAGAACACATTTGAGGATAAGGAAGAAGAGCTGATTAAATGGAAGATAAAGCTGTCAGGAGAATTGTGGAAAATTGGAGAAGGAGGGAGGCTGTTTAATAAATATAAATGGGCTGAATGTTCTTCCAAAAATACTTTAATCAAATTGTCTTTCTTACTTCAAACAATATACACAAAAATAGGGGAAGAACTACTTGAGGAGTCAAATGCATTGACTTGGAAAGTTAGTTGGCAAAGGAAGAATGCCAGAGTAAGACTGAAGAAAACAGAGGTTTTGACCCATTAGATGGGACATTGTATTATTAAATAGATGTTTGAACATGGCTAAGAGAATAGATAATTGTTAGAAATAAAAGTATTACTATAACTAGAAAGATAGGCTATGCAATTAGAATACTATATTTTGGTATGAGAAGGGAAATATGAAAATGCCAAGAGGGTCTGAATAAGGGAAACTTTTGGTTACCCAAATATAATTTACTACGCGAAAACTATAAGCGATAGAGATGGGATATTATATTATTAAACAGATGTTTGAATATGGTTAAGAAAATAGATAACTGTTAGAAATAAAAGTATTGCTATAACTAGAAGGATAGGATTTCTAACTAGAATATTATATTTTGTTATGAGATGAAAATATGAAAATTCTAAAAGGGTTTGAATAAGGGAAGCTTTTGGTTACCCAAATATAATATATTATGAGAAAATTATAAACGATAGAGATATTTTGAACATTGATGGGAAATTAATTAAAAAAAAGTGGGAAAAACAGGATACTGATGGAACAAATGGATTTTAAGTACAAATGCAATTGAGATATGTTTTGGCTAGAAAAGATATTATAAACTGACATTATCAATATTATGTATAATACCAGGGGGGTTCCGGTGATGTCGCGGTAACACGGGTGTAGGGGAACAAAGTTCCATTCCCCAAGCCTTATTTCTACCCACTGGGGGGTCCACCAGGACCAAAAGTTGCCCCGTAGAGGCAACTGGCCAAAGGGCGAAACTTTGTAGATCGCGGGCCAGCAGTAGCTGACCTGCTTGATCCAAAGAAGCCCTCAGGACCGGCAAGAAGAAAGGCTGACCAAACCCATGCGGTCAGCCAGAAGCCGCTGATCGTTGGAGACAACAAACACAAACAAGCGGAAAGCAAAACAGCTGATCTGGGTGAGACTACTTTCCTTACCTCTCTACAAGTGAAAAAATACCGGTTCCAGAAAAAGCTCCCAAAAGCAAGGAATCCCCAAGCTTTAGGGAGGGGGGGTTTCCTCTACCCCTCCCTCCTGAACTATAAGCAGTGGTTTAAGCTTTGGGGGAAATTAAATCTGACTTATAACAACATTGTGAAGACAATTGAGGGATAGAAGAAGGATATTTTGGGAAACTTTTGCATTTATAAAACTTTTTTTTATTCCTTGTTTGGAAACCATTGAATTTTAACTTTCTAAACTTTTTAAAGTTTGGTGGGAATGGACATCTAATGTCATCTAGTGGCAAAACTAAGAACTGCATTTAACCTTGCATTTTTAACCTTATCAAGCTGTTTTGACTGGAGCCCAAACAGAGCTTATAGTTTAAACTTTTTGATGTCCTTGGAATCTATAGTCCTGGAGATTGTGGCTGGAAAAGAGAAGAATATTTTTGGATTGCCCTTTTCTACAGGATGGATTACAATTATAAATAAAAGTTGTTTTGAAGTCAGCTGACATCCCTGGATTACAAATACAGCTTGACCTGGAATTTTTACAAACTGTTTTGACAGAGTGAATAACAAGAAATTTCTACTAACAGAATGCCTCGGATTACAAATTTTGGTATATTTTTTCCTTTTCTTCCTTTTGTTCTTTTTTATTATCTATTATTTTTTACTATTTACCTCTCCTATTTGTTAGGAGCCTATTGGATTACAAATTCTAATTTACTTGGTGGATTATAAAGTATGATTAAAAGTTAAAGATGAGCATCCCAAATCTATCTAAAGCTGGAAAAAAAGTAACTTCTGCTCCCTCCTCTGCTTCTGCAAGTCCAGTTTATCAGAGATCAATTGATACAATGCTCCAACAAGAAAAGGCTAATAACTTCCAAAAAGAAACTCAAGCGACGCTACAAGCATTCAAGAGGCAATTGCTACTCACATGGCAACTACAACGAGAAACCATGAGGATATGAAAAGTGATCTTGATAAAATGAACCAAAAAATTAATAACATGGACTTTCAATTTGAAAATTTTAAACAGATGGTTACAAACAACCAACAAAGAATTCAAAAAATAGAAGATAAATCAACTGAGGTTGACCAGAAATTAGAAGTCTTAAAAGATGAAAACAAGAAAATGATGCAAATAAATGGAGAACTAGAAGACTTGATAGCTGGGATGGAGATGGAAAGAGCCTCATACTTTTTAAGATTTCAAAATATAATGGAAGATAAGTAAGAAGACCTTCTAGACCTGATAATGGAATTATTGGCAGATGCATTAGGAATTGGGAAACAGGAAATGGAAGGAGAATTAGATCAGATCTATTGAGTCAACTCAAACTATGCTAGAAGAAATAAAGTCCCCAGAGAAGTACACATTAGATTTCTTAAAAGATCCATAAGAGACAAAATTCTGAGAAGAGTAAGAGATGAACCTCTGAAATACAAAGAAAAAGAAATTGTAGTTCTCAAACAAATCCCTAGGAGAATAAGAGAATCCCAAAGAGAAAACCAGTTTCTAACTAGAAAATTAATTGAAAAAGGAGTGAATTTCAGATGGCTGATTCCAGAAGGGATTTTAATCTATTTGGACACGAAAATATATAGACTGGATACGCCACATAAAGCAATGGAATTCTATGACAACCATAGAGTGTTTCTGGAAGGAGGTGATTTTGAACCTGGGACAATGATAGAAACAAAGAAACAGGAAGAGATGGCAGTAGAAGGAGCAGTTAAACCAAGAGAGGAGGAAGAAATTAAAAATACATACATAGAAGAAGGAGCAAGACCAAGAGAACAGAGACAGATAAGATCAACTAGAAGATTAAGACCTAGATATAATTGAAAGAGATGGAGAAGGAAAGTGGGATTTTGTCGATGAATACAAATGGACTAAATTCTCCCTCAAAAAGGAAAACATTTTTACACAACTACAAAAATTAAAAATGGATATAATTTGCCTCCAAGAAACTCATATTAAGAGAAAACACTATAAATTGTTAGAACAACTGAAAATTGGTAAACTTCACTTTGCATTAGCACATCAAAAGAAAAGAGGAATAGCTCTATACATTAAAGAAATGATGAACCCTAAACAAATTTATGCGGATGAAGAGGGAAGAATATTAATGGTGGAAATAATGATGAATCAAAAACAGATACTGATGGTAGCAATATATGCACCAAATGATAAACAAGAACAATTTTACCAAAAATTATATATAAAAATATTAGAATTGGACTATCAAAATCTTTGTATAATGGGAGACTTCAATGCAATAACAGATGGAACTTTGGACTATAAAAGCACCAAACAAGGGAAGAAAGGAAGAAATATATTACCTAAAGCGTTTTTAAAAATGGCAGAAGCTGTAAGATGGCCGATCACCCTGCTGCACCAGCTGAAAGTCACATCGTCATCTAAGTGTTAACGACCCACCGCGGATGATCCGGGTGAAACCCCTTTTGTTCCTCTCCATACCCCTGCTGTTTTTGCCTGTAGAAGCTGTTTGTGCTATTATTTCCCCGTCTGGAGAAAGCGGTTTTAGTAATCGTGGGAACAAACGCGTTTTACAAAAAGGACAGAAAAAATAAATAAATATTCATTTAAAGACTATACTCTATTCCTACTTACATTGTGCTGTAGAAAAAACTGTTTTTGTGTTTTTGGGAGCGGTATTATTTCGGCAGAGTATTTCTTTTTCTATTCTCCCTTTAAAAGATAGAAAAAAAGGGAAAAAACTGGCATCTGAAGGTTTTTTTAGCTCACTGAGGACACCTACTGGTCAAAAGTTAATATTGGATTGTTGTTTATTTGGAGATGAGAGAGCTTTGGCCTTCAAACTGTTTTTCAAGAAAAAAGATAATTTGAGCTAGCTGTGTGATCTGTGGGGGTGGATAATGTTCAACTGTAACCTTCACTAAAAAGGAAAAGGATTCTTCTTCAACTATTGCTAAAATGGAGAAGCCTCAATCACACTTAAACTGTAAACTTATACTGGAAAAGATCTATGAGGCTAAAGAAGAAATATGTACTACAATAAAAGAGGCTACTACAGAACTAAGAGCCAGAATCTCTACTTTAAAACTTAAACTGACTCCCAGACTACACTTGACTACTCTACAAAACAGATTATACAAGAAAAGGTTTTAACTGAGGATAAGGAGAATCTTATTTTGCCTTACAAGCAAGACCAGGAAAAGCAAAGACCGAACTTTGGACTTCTGAAGCAACGAGGCTTTATGGACAAGAGAAACAGAGGATTAAATCAGAGACCAAGTGTTATGTCTGGCCACTCTCAGCTCATTAAAATCCACATAAAGATGTCTTTAATAGTTTTTAATTAACACATTTCAAACGAAGTCATTTCAAAGCAAACTGCTGGCATTATTTTGGCTGGAACGGCCAACACCGATTTATTTACATTTAGGATAAATAAGCTATCCTCCCATCTTCCAATTTAAAACACTCTTTCTTTATCACATTGTCCAAGACATCATTATTTTTCGGTAGGTTTCAAAAACACCAGAAAACTCCGTTTCAACTCACTGCGAAAGTTTCCATGCCAATCTCTAATTAACGTTGCTCGTGACAAAGGCTTAATTTCTCTCTCCTCCTCTAATACAGTTTCCGATACGTCACTTCCTTTTTCTCATTGTCCAAGACATCATTATTTTTCGGTAGGTTTCAAAAACACCAGAAAACTCCGTTTCAACTCACTGCGAAAGTTTCCATGCCAATCTCTAATTAACGTTGCTCGTGACAAAGGCTTAATTTCTCTCTCCTCCTCTAATACAGTTTCCGATACGTCACTTCCTTTTTCTACTTAACTGAACCCTCCTCCTATTAACCCTTCGAACTCTCGGATCCAGCCATACATTCTCCTGTTCCAAGTCTGATTCTGCACCTTGAGACTCCGATGCAGACTGCATCTCAATCTCCTCCCTGTCTGCCTCGGCTGCCGGGAGGGGAAAGCACCCAGAGGGGCCTGGCTCGGCTGCCGGGATGGGCAAACACTCAGAGGGGCCCGGCTCCCCCTCCTCATCCTCCGACACCTCCCCAGCTGGTCCAGAGACACCCACAACACCAAGATGGTTGGTATCGAATCAAGCAACAAAAAGAGACCTGTTATCTGGAAGGGAAACCCTGTTATGGAAATCTACCTAGCAAAAGAGGAAAGCTAGAATAAGATTGAAAAATGAAATTTAAAATTTCTTAAATTGGATTAAAGGCAACCTAGAACTATGGACTGATGTTAGGACTGAGATCTGGAGTTTGAAGTAAAAAGATGTCTTAGAGTTGGAGTGAATCAATAATTAATTGAATGTTAATTAAATAAGACGACTTGTTTGTCCTATAACACGTGAAATTTAAACTTTACTTAAAGGATTGAAATGATTTAAGGTTTGATATTAATTTGTTAATTCAAAGAGATTGTTTAAGTGAAGGATTAGATATCTATAGAATAGTTTGATAAATACATACATTTAGATGTGTCTAGGATAGATTAATATTTTTGTTTAAAAACAAGATATCTTTCTATATAATGGATTAAAGACAATTTAGAATACTAGGAATGTTCCTTTTAGAATGTTAGGTTTATTTCTATGAAACTTATGATGTAATGGAATGATGAAAATTGAAGAGATGTTTCAGATTTGAACTGAACTAATAGTTAATTGAAATTTAATAAGATGATATGATTTTCTGATGATATGGACGTTATTAGTCATGATAATTAATTGGAGATTTGAATTTTGTTTAATAGAATGACAGAGGGGGCCTCCTCAGGGTGCCATCAGCCAGACAATGTCGACTGGCGACCCCCAGGGGGAGAGCCTTCTCTGTGGGAGCTCCCACGCTATGGAATGAGCTCCCCCCGAACTCCGTACAATGACAGACTTACGCACCTTCCGTCGGGAACTGAAAACTTTCCTTTTTCAACAGGCCGGCCTGGCATAGAAGCTCCGGCTCCAACCGGGTTAAAATGTTTTAGGGGGATTGTGTAATTTTATGATTTGTACATATTGGGTTTTATATGGGAATTTATGGCCTAATTTGTTTAATTCATTTTTAATTATTTTAATTCTGTATATTTATATGTTTTTTGATTTTTAAGGCTGTGCACCGCCCCGAGTCCTTCGGGAGAGGGGCGGTATAGAAATTTAACAATAATAATAAAAAATAATAATGATTTGAGGTATATTATTTTTTTAGCTTGAAGAGATAGATCAATTGATAGATTTGATAGGTACAGGATAGATTAATATTTTACTCTAAATAAGGGAGAGTAATGGAAGAAGAAACAAATAAGATTTTGATAAAATTAAGAAAGTAGAACATATGTGGAAGGGATATTTGAATTGAAAATATTTTTATTTAAAGTTAATTTGATTATGGTAGAAATTGATGAAGCTTAAAAACAGGTTCAGGTTGAATAAATTTAAGCTAGAATTGGATATTCTAAATATATTATGCTATTTGAGGGAAAAAGAGGGAATATTTGACAAATTGATTATATTATGTATATATGTCTTGTTTTAAGATGTTTGATTACCCCAACACCACGGTGTGTCCTGAATATGTTGCTTTAAGAACTTAAAAAACCAATAAAATTTGTTTTAAAAAAATGGCAGAAGAACTCTGTATCCAAGATATATGGAGAGAATAAAATTCAAAGAAACTACAATATACATTTTACTCAAATAGACATAAATCATGGTCTAGAATTGATATGATATGGACATCCTCGGAACTTGGCACGATGATACAAGAAATTGAGACAGAAACTAATATCTGGGCAGATCATAACCCAATAAAGATGACTTAGAAAGGAGCCAAGATGGTCCTTGAACAAATCTATATTGAAAGAAAAAGAATTCATACAACTAGCAACAAAGGAAATGGACTTTTTAAAAAAATAAACAAGAAAGAAGAGACATCGCTTCAAAATGTGTGGGACACGGCTAAAGCATATTTCAGAGGGTTGGCTATAACTAATACTGCTAAAAAGAATAAAGAAAAGAAACAACAACAGTTAAAGTTGAAGGAAGAATTCAGAAAATTAGAATCAGAATTACAAATAGACCCACAAAAGAAAATACTTAAGAAGTGAATGGAGATAATAAAACATAAATCAAACCTAGCTGAGACGGAAATAATGGCTCAACAGATTAAAAGGGCTAAACAGAACTTCTTTGAAAATGCCAACAAGCCGGGGAGATGGTTAGCATATAGACTGAAAAAAGAAAAACAGAAAAAACTGATTAAGAAGCTGCAAGATCCAAAAGGTGAAATACAGTTTCAAAATGATACAATTAAAAAAATTATCAAAGATTATTATGAGATACTTTACAATGCAAAGGAAATTTCAAAAGAAAAAATACAGCAGTATTTAAAAAAAGTAGACTTACCAAAAATTTCAGAGAATATTCAAAATATATTAAATGGAAAAATATCAATGATGGAGATTATAGAGGCTATAAAAAGGCAAAAAAATGATATCACTCCAGGTCCAGATGGATTACCTGCAGAACTTTATAAATCATTACAAGATGTATTAAGTCCTATTTTGAAAGAACTGTGTAGTAAAACACACCTGGAGGCTAAAATACCAAATACATGGACTGAAGCCAACATTACTTTAATATCCAAAGAAGACTCTGATCTAACGCAAATAAAAAACTATAGACCAATATCGCTATTAAATGTAGACTACAAAATTTTTGCCTCAATAATAGCAGAAAGACTAAAGAAATTTTTGACCAAATTTATACATAAAGACCAAAATGGTTTTCTGCCTAAAAGACAGATTAAAAACAATTTAAGAATGATTCTTGATGTGTTAGAGTACTATGAAATTCATCCAGGGAAACAGATGGCTTTAATATTCCTTGATGCACAGAAAGCATTTGACAATGTAAACTGGCAATTCATGTTTCAGCAACTTGCGGAAATGGACTTTGGAGAAAACTTTATAAATGTAATTAAAACAATTTATTGTAAACAAACAGCCAAAATAATTGTAAATGGAGATTTTACAGAAAACGTTAACATTAAAAAAGGCATAAGACAGGGATGCCCACTATCTCCATTACTATTTATACTAACACTGGAAGTATTGAATAGAAACATGAGACAAGATATAGAAATTAAAGGACTGGAGATAAAAGATGAAAAATATAAACTACAAGCTGTCATGGTTCCGAAAAGAAGCAGCTTTTCAAAGAACTTTGAGGCTTATTTACCTTAAAGAATCCTTTTATTTCTGCATAGCTTCGGCACATACAAAGTTAAGCCAAAAACTGAATCCTCCCTCCCCCAATCACCCGTTACAAAGCATAACTCACTCCTTCATTTTACAGTCATCAATCACATTCTCCAATTAATTGTATTATTTATTTATTTATTTTAATTAAATTTATATGCCGCTCCTCTCTGAAGACTCGGAGCGACTTACAACATAAATAAAACAATTTATCAAAAAACTAAATCCAATCTAAAAAACAATTAAGAATAAAACCCCCAGACACATTCATCATTCACTCCACAGTCCACTGTCAACCCCAGGCCTGCCGGCAAAGGTAAGTTTTAAGATTCCTTCGGAAGGCCAGGAGAGTGGGGCAAGTGCGGACTTCAGGGGGCAGTTGTTCCAGAGGGTGGGCAACACAACGGAGAAGGCCCTCCCCCTAGGACCCGCCAGATGACATTGTTTCGCTGATGGGACCTGGAGGAGGCTGACCCTGTGCGTTCTCACCGGTCGAAGGGAAGTATGTGGCAGAAGGCGGTCCCGTAAGTATCCTGGTCCAATGCCATGAAGGGCTTTATAGGTAATAACCAACACTTTGAATTGTGCTCAGAGACCAATAGGCAACCAATGCAGCATGCGGAGAGTTTGCGAAATGTGGGCACAACGTGGCAGGCCCACAATTGCTCGCGCAGCTGCATTTTGCACTAATTGTAGTCTCCGAACACTCTTCAAGGGTAGCCCCATGTAGAGAGCATTGCAGTAGTCGATCCTCGAGGTGACAAGGGCATGTGTGACTGTGAGTAGAGACTCCCGATCCAAATAAGGGCGCAACTGGTGTACCAGGCGAACCTGGGCAAATGCCCCCCTCGCCACAGCCGACAAATGATGTTCCAATGCCAGCCGTGGATCGAGGAGGACTCCTGAGTCTTCAGAGAGGAGCGGCATACAAATCCGAATAAATAAATAAATAAGTTGCGCACCTTCTCCGAGGGGTTTATAACTTTACCCCCCAGGGTAATGGAAGGACAGATTGAAATGTCCTTGGGAGGCATCACCCACAGCCACTCTGTCTTGTCAGGGTTGAGCCTCAATCTGTTAACGCCCATCCAGACCCTCACAGCCTCCAGACACCGGCACATCACCTCAACCACTTCACTGATTTGGCCAGGAGTGGAAATGTACAGCTGGGTATCATCAGCATACTGATGGTATCTCACTCCATGCCGGTGGATGATCTCTCCCAGTGGCTTCATGTAGATGTTAAAAAGTAGGGGGGAGAGAACAGACCCCTGAGGCACCCCACACGGGAGTAACCTAGGGGTGGACCTCTGACCCCCCACTAACACCGACTGCGACCGACCAGAGAGATAGGAGGAAACCACCGTAACACGGTGCACCCCACTCCCAATCCCTCCAGCCGGCGCAGAAGGATACCATGGTCGATGGTATCGAACGCCGCTGAGAGGTCAAGAAGCACCAGGACAGACGACTGGCCTCTATCCCGGGCCCGCCAGAGATCATCCATCAGAGCGACCAAAGCAGTTTCGGTGCTGTAGCCGGGCCTGAACCCAGACTGCAGAGGGCCCAGATAATCGGCTTCCTCCAGAGACCGCTGGAGCTGAAGTGCCACCACCTTCTCAATAACCTTCCCCACAAAGGGGAGGTTAGAGACCGGACGATAGTTGGTCAAAATTACTGGACCAGGGAAGGCTTCTTGAGGAGGGGGTGCACAAGTGGCTCCTTTAAGGGAGCTGGGAAGGACCCCTCCCTCAAAGAAGCGTTGACAATCTCCTGGATCCAGGTACATGTCACCTCCCTACTAGCAAAAACCAGCCAGGAGGGACACGGGTCCAACAAACAGGTGGCGGAACTCACAGCTCCAGTGGCCCTGTCCACTTCATCAGGCGTAACAGTCTCAAACTCGCCCCAGATGACCGGATAAGAACATGCCCCTGTCCCCTTGACTGAATCATTATCAGTCGACTCTGCTTCACAATTGGAGTCTAGGTCGGCCCGGATTTGAGCTACTTTGTCTGCGAAACAGTTATTAAAGTCCTCAGCACTACCCTGCAAGGGAGGCCCCGGACCCCTCGGGTTAAGGAGGGACCGGGTCACCCTAAACAGGGCGGCTGGGTGAGATTCTGCAGACGCGATCAAAGCAGAAAGATACAAAGATCTTGCTGCCTTAATCGCCTTCAAATAGGCTCTAATAAGTGAGCTCAATCTGGTTTGATCAGATCCGGACCTACTTCATCTCCATTGCTTCTCTAGACGTCTCTTATGGCGCTTCATCCCCCTGAGCTCCTCGGTAAACCAAGGAGACCTCCTGGGGCCAGCACCACGGAGAGGTCGCAAAGGCGCAATCCGGTCAATAGCCCCCTTCGCGGCCGTATTCCATGCCGCTACCAGGGACTCGGCCGAATTGTGAATGAACAAGCTTCCATTGTAGCTTGTTGAAGCCTTATCGGGGCTCCACATTAAGACCTCCTCCAAAGAAGGCACCTGGGCCCCTCGTAGTTGCAGGACAGACCCACTATGAAGTAAAACGTATTCTTGACTCTAGAATTTTTAAAGGGAAATTGCAGTACCTAGTACAATGGGATACCTGTTGTCTGAAGCCACCTGGGTGAAATCCAGTGAAGTGAAAGCTGACAGATTGGTCAAAAGGTTTCATCTTAAACACCCCAACAAACCGAAAAATAACCCTTAACCTATGCTTTTGTTTACATTCCAGCATCTGTCCTTTTTGTAAGGGGGGGCGGATGTCAAGACTGCTAACATCAGATGTTCTTGCTTGCCATATATGAAGAAGCAAACATGTTTTGTTTAACCGGCATATCACTTCTAGAGTTAAAGCAGACAATACTAGCCTAGTGGATGGGAAAATATGCTAGCTAACCATAACAATATCTCAGCACAGCATTGCCAAGGTCAGCTGTAACAGGAGGCGTACGGGAGGGACAATTCACACTTCACATTAATTGGAGAATGTGATTGATGACTGTAAAATGAAGGAGTGAGTTATGCTTTGTTACGGGTGATTGGGGGAGGGAGGATTCAGTTTTTGGCTTAACTTTGTATGTCATGGTTCCGAAAAGAAGCAGCTTTTCAAAGAACTTTGAGGCTTATTTACCTTAAAGAATCATTTTATTTCTGCATAGCTTCGGCACATACAAAGTTAAGAAAAAAACTGAATTTGCAGATGAGTTGGTTTTTATATTGGAAGATCCATTGGAAACAAGCACTAAACTTATGGAGAAAAGAGACAAATTTGGAGAAGTGGCAGGGTTGAAAATAAACAGAGAAAAGACTAAAGTGCTAACAAAGAATCTAACAGAAAAACAAAAAAATCAACTAACAAAAAAACCAAATCTTCAAATAGTTTAAGAAGTTAAATTCTTGGGAATTTATCTAACAGCAAGATGTGTAACAATAAAATAAGATAATTACCTAAGATTGCTAAAACAAATAAAATTGGATCTGGAAAAGTGGAAAAACTTACAACTTTCAATGCTGGGGAGAATAGCAACAGTGAAAATGAATATCTTACCAAAAATACTCTTTTTATTTCAAATGATTCCTGTAAGGCTGGGAAAAGCCTTTTTTGATGAACTGAATACAACAATACTGAAATTTATCTGGCAAGGAAAAAAAGCTAGAATTAGACTGAAAATGCTACAAGAAGCGAAAGAAACTGGAGGATTTGGACTACCGGACTGGATGTTATACTACCAAGCAACTATTTTAACATGGCTTAAAGAATGGATAATGCTTAGAGACAAAAGACTATTATACCTAGAGGGGCATGACCTACAAATTGGTTGGCATGCCTTTCTGTCGTATGGGAAGAATAAAATACATAGATACTTTCAAAACCACTTTATAAGAAATGCACTTCTTTCAGAATGGGAAAAAATAAAAGCAAAAATTTATATTAAGATACCTGGATGGCTTTCAACAATGGAAGCTTTTGCTTACCCAAATTTAATTAATTACGACAAAGTTGTGACTTATAAAGATATTTTGGACAATGAAGGAAAATTGAAAGACAGACAAGATTTACAAGAACAAGGTATTGATCTATCATGGTGGCCATATCTGCAAATTCAAACGAGATATGAAAAAGATGCTAAAACAATGGGATTCTATAAAGAACAGACAGAATTTGATCAGATACTGTTAAAAACAGATGAAAAGTTGATTAAGAAACTTTATA
The DNA here is from genome assembly GCA_034064705.1 of Bothrops alternatus. Taxonomy (NCBI): domain Eukaryota; kingdom Metazoa; phylum Chordata; class Lepidosauria; order Squamata; family Viperidae; genus Bothrops; species Bothrops alternatus. The sequence continues at coordinate 3,861,148 of JARGCV010000137.1, read as the reverse complement.
AATTTCTGTTAAACTTAAAGATGGAGGAAGAACAAGTAAAAGAAACGATAATATGGGCAAAAAACTTTGGACATAATATAGAATTAGAAGACTGGCAAAAGTTATGGGAAAATGTTAAATTAACTAAAGCAGTGGCATATAAAGAAAACTTATATAAAATGTTTTACAGATGGCATATGACACCAGTGAGATTAGTAAAAATATTTAAAAATACTTCAAACAAGTGTTGGAAATGCAAACAAAGACCAAGTACTTACTATCATATCTGGTGGACATGCCCTAAAGCAAAAAGATTTTGAGTAAAAATACATTTATGGTTGGAGAAAATGACTAAAAGACAAATAGACTTTAAGCCAGAATTATTTTTGTTAGGAATAATAGGAGCAAATTATGAGAAAGATTGTATATATTTAATTCTACATGTACTAACTGCAGCAAGAATTGTATTTGCCCAACATTGGAAAAATGAATATTTACCAACTGAAGAAGTATTAATTAAGAAAATTTTAGAGTGTGCAGAAATGGACAGATTGACTTTAAAGATAAAAGAGAAAGAAGACTCGGTGTATTTTAGAACATGGGATAATTTCTATCAATGGCTAGAAATGTGAGTTAGAGAGAAAGGAATGTGATACGTAACTTTGAATATATATTAGCAAGAAGAAGACTATCGAGTGATTAATTAACATATTGTTTATGATAATTAACTATTATTTATTAATTTTTGTTAAACACATGAACCCAGACATTATGCTGTTTGCTAAATATTGAGAATGTTATTTGGAAAAACCCTAACCCCAACCCCAACCCTAATCCTAACCCAAATCCCAACCCCACCTCATTCCTAACCCTATAAAAACAAATAAAATGTGTACAAAAAAACCACAAAAATACTCCTCAGGAGGTGGTGAGTTCTGTCATTCCCAATAGGTAGCAAGCGGTGTAAGTGAAAACCAGATGGCAGGAGAAAAAGAGGAGCTCACCCCCCACCGATGCCTTCGCACAACAGCTGAAGCAAGAGCTGCAAACCAATGCATGGTTTGTAGCTCATCAGAAAGAATGGACCATGAGGGAGGGGTTGGCATGGAAAAGGGACAAATTGTATGTCCCAGACCATCTATGACTGCAAGTCCTGAAATGTAGCCATGATGCCAAGCTGGCAGGCCACTTTGGGTTCCTGAAGACACTGCATCTCTCTAATCATCAGTTCTGGTGGCCAAAGATGAAGGACATTGAGGACTATGTGGTGAGCTGTGCAGTCTGTGCGGCCAGCAAAAGGCTACCAGGGAAGAGTCCAGGACTGTTGCAGCAGGTGGCTGACCTGACCAGACCCTAGGAGGAGGTAGCCATGGATTTTATAGTGGAGCTACTGGAAAGTGGGGGAAACACCGTAATATGGACTGTGATAGACCCATTTCATTCCATGTGCAGGACTCCCCTCAGCCCAGAAGCTAGAGAGGATGTTTTTGCAACATATCTACCGGCTACATGGGGTGCCTAAGTGCATCTTTTCAGATCAGAGAGTCCAATTTACTGCTAGGTTTTGGAGGGAGTTCATAAAGATAATTGGGTCTTCCCAGGGGCTCAGCTCTGCTTTTCATCTGAGTACGAATGAATCTGCAGAACGAGCTAACACAATAGTGGAACAGTACCTGTGCTGCTATGTCAACTATCAGCAAACAAACTGGTCAGAGCTTTTGCTGTTTGCAGAAGTGGTGTATAACAACGCAGTGCACAGTAGTACTGGTATCATTCCATTTAAGTTAGCCACAGGGGTGGAGTTCATGCCCATTCAAGAGTGCCCACAAGAACCCCCATCCTCAACCACCTTAAGTGACTGGGTGGATTCTTTCCAAAGGGTTTGGAGCGATGCGAAGAAAGCTTTGAATAACGCAGCTGAAAGCCTGAAAAAACAAGCAGATAAGAAACGAGCTCCACAGGATACGTTCCATCTAGGAGATAAAATGTATCTGTCTACGAAGTATCTTAAGTTAAAACAAAGTTGCAAGAAGTTAGGGCCGAAGTTTGTAGGTCCTTTCCCTATCGTAAAAATCATAAACCCAGTGACAGTAGAATTAAAACTACTGAGTCTGTTAAGTAAAGTGCAGCCAGTATCCCATTGCAGTTTACTGAAGCCACACAGGGGATCCACAATGAGACCAGTAGGGGAAGCAGCCCCAGCCCCAATAGTGGTAGAAGGGGAAAAGCACTATGAGGTCAAGCAAATCCTCAATTCTAGAATCCACAAGGGAAAGTTGCAGTACTTAATCCAGTGGGAGGGTTACCCGATGTCGGAAGCTAGATGGGTAAAAGCCCAGCATGTGGATCATTTGGTGAAGCGATTCCACACTAAGTACCCCCAGAAGCTGGGGCCAATGCAAGGGGGAACTAAGAAGCAATAATGTGTGTTCCTTTTGTTTTCCAGGTGCCCTTTCCCTTTTAGGGGGCCAGCCTGTCAAGCTATGAACCTTACTGTCTTTAGGACCACCATAGTGCCACTAGCTTGCCAACAGTTACGGGGAGGGGGGAAGGAAGAGTTTGGGATTCACAGGTGCTCCCTATCAGTGTGAGAGCTGAAACCGTTGAGAGAATGTTTTGACAGACCGAAGTTTCTTCTCATAACAATTGCTGGAAGATTTATTGGACAATGTGACCTAAACTGGGGGGGGCAGTTTTACTCTTTAAATTATCTGTTTCCCACCATAGTTTCAGAGTTAGCTTTCATTCTATCTTGACGGATTGATTATGCCTAATAAAGTTAACATTGGGGTTCATAATGTCGCTGGTGTTTTGCTGGGTTCGGCTTTTCAGCCAGAATATGACATTAGTATTCATTGTCACACTTCTAGTCTGGACTACCTTAGAGGGCTGACATTGCTGAGGGGTTACAGTAAAAGATTACAAAACATGTAAAAACGGGGGAGGCCTTAACTGTAATTGCACAGTTGTAGCCATCATATTGACTGTTTTTACCTCCCTGTGGATCTCTCTGCCCCTTTGAAAGAGCATGTGATGACCCAGGGCCCTGAACGGAGGCAAAGCAATCAGCTGGCAAGAGCAATAGTCTTTTTAATCACTGCCAATGTTCACCCAAAAGCCCCCACATATGCTGGCATGAGTTCAAACAAAACAGCCAGCGAAGTTTACACTGTTCTTAAGGCAAGACAGATAACAAGAAAACATAGAGTCCTTTTAATTCTCAGCTTGCCTGTGAACTGCGAACTGCAGACTGCAGACTGCAAGGAGAGATCAAGAATGTAGTCTGTGGTCATGCAGCAGGAAAGAAACTGGTCCGGAATACAAAGTGTCCAGGTTACAAGAGCATAATTCACACTATCTCAAGATTTCACGTTTGTTCCCTGCAAATGCCCCACCCCACAGCGTCTCCTTAAATCCTACTCCCCAGGTGTGCCTTGTGGAGTGGGGCGGGACGCTCTCTTCCCGAGCAAGTGAGCCTGCCTCCGTTGTTCCCTCCTCCTCTCTGCTCTCCTTGCTCTCGGATCAGGTGGGGAGGGGCCTTGCTCCTCGCCTGAACTCTGCCTTCCCTGTTCCAAACCTGAAGGGCCCTGGCCTGCCTCAGCCTGCTCCTCCCTACAGTCCTCCGAAGCCACAGACACCCCCTCCTGGGCCTCAACAGGGAACTCCATGTCTTCCTCGGAGTCAGGCTCGGACGGAGGCATGACAGAGCAACTGAGGAAAAACATCTTGAAGAACAGTCCCAGAGGACACTTGGCCATGGGTTGGGGAGTCTTCAACTTCACTGATCTAATATAAGAGCTCCAGAATAACAGCATAACAGAGTTGGAAGGTTTGCAATAGTGGTGAATATCTGTAGCTTGGGTGTAGGATGAGGGTGAAGGTTCATTCTCCGAGCTTGAGGGTTGGTTTCTGAACATTTTGTTACCAGGCTAGGTAACATCTTCAGCAGTGTTTAGTGGATGTCTGTGTCAGTGTTCTACTTATATAAGGGCTTCAGGTGTGGGAGTGTCAAGTGAGGGTCTTGTGATGGGCCAGGTATGAGTCATCAGAGAGAGGCTTGTGATGGGGAGGTACTTCAGGTCAGGGTCATTGGAGGGTGTGAATTAGTGGATCAGGAGTGAGTCATCAATGGGAGGATGGTAATGAGTCTTGTGATGGGGAGATTATATCAGGTCAGGGTCATTGGAAGGTGAAATGCTGGGGGGGAGGGGCTTGAGGGTTGGTGCTGTCTCTGGATGGTTGTTTGATTCATTTGGATTCTGAGGGGTTCATATGCTGGTTGTAGATCAATATGTATGTTGATGGAATTGTTTGTGGAGTGCCAGGCTTCGATGAACTCCCAAGTACTGCTGAAGATGTTACCTAGCCTGGTAACGAAACATTTGGAAACCAACACTCAAGCTCGGAGAACGAACATTCACCCTCACAGTTGGAAGGGACCTTGGATTTCTTCCAGTCCAACCCCCTGCTCAGGCAGGAAACCCTATACCATTTCAGACAAATGGCTGTCCAGTCTCTTCCTAAAAACTTCCAGTGTTGGAGCATTCACCACTTCTGGAGGCAGGTTGTTCCACTGGTTAATTGTTCTAACTGTCAGGAAATTTATCCTTAGTTGTAGGTTGCTTCTCTCCTTGATTAGTTTCTTTCCATTGCTTCTTGTCCTGCCTTCAAGTGCTTTGGAGAATAGCGTGACTCCCTATTCTTTGTGGCAACCCCTGAGATATTGGAACACTGCTATCATGTTACCCCTAGTCATTCTTTTCATTGAACTAGACATACCAAATTCCAGCAACTTTCTTTATATGTTTTAGCCTCCAGTCCCCTAATCATCTTTGTTGCTCTTCTCTGCACTCTTTCTACAGTAGAGTCTCAACATCTTTTTTACATCGTGGTGACCAAAACTGGATGCAGTATTCCAAGTGTGGTCTTACCAAGGCATTGTAAAGTGGCATTAATACTTCACATGATCTTGATTCTATCCCTCTGTTAATGCAGCCTAGCACTGTGTTGGCTTTTTTGGCAGCTGCAGCACACTGCTGGCTCATATTTAAGTGATTGTCCATTAGGACTCCAGATCCCTCTAACAGTTACTACTATTGAGCCAGGTACCACCTATATTATACCTGTGCATTTGGTTGTTCTTGCCTAAATGAAGAACCTTACTTTTTTCACCATTGAATTTCATTTTGTTAGATAGTGCCCAATGTTTAAGTCTGTCACGATCCTCCTGTACCTTAAGCCTATCTTGTGGAGTGTTGGCTATTCCTCCCAGTTTGGTGTCATCTGCAAATTTGATGAGTTCCCCATCTATCCCCTCGTCCAAATAATTGATGAAGATGTTGAAGAGCACTGGGCCCAGAACAGAGCCCTGGGGCACCCCACTACACACTTCCCTCCATGTAGATGCAGTTCCATTGAGGACCACATGCTGAGTACGGCGGGTCAGCCAGCTACAAATCCATCTGGTGGTGATGCTGTCTAACCCACATTTTTCTATCTTGTCAAGTAGTAGGTTGTGGTGTACTTGATCAAATGCCTTACTGAAGTCCAAGTAAATTATATCCACAGCATTTCTCTGGTCCAGTAATTTTGTCAACTGGTCAAAGAATGCAATAAAATTTGTCTGGCATGATCTGTTTTTGACAAACCTATGTTGGCTTTTGGTTATGACTTTGTTTGCCTCTAGGTGTTCGCTGATTCGTTGCTTGATTATCTTTTCCAGAATCTTCCCAGGTATTGAGGTCAGGCTGATAGGTCTGTAATTTCCTGGATCTATTTTTCCCCCTTTTTTGAAGATGAGAACTACATCAGCTCTTTTCCAGTCTTCTGGTAGTTCCCCGATGCTCCAAGATCTTTGAAAGATATAGTTCAGTGGTTCTGAGATTACATCTGCCAGTTCCTTGAGAACCTTGGGGTGTAATCCATCTGGTCCTGGTGATTTGAACTTGTCTGGGGTGGACAGGTGCTCTCTTACCGGTACCATTTTCTTGCCTATTTTAACTTGCATTCCTAATCTGTTTTTTACAGTACTGTTTTTGATAGGTTGGACTGTTTTTTCCTTTTGTGTAAAGACCAATGAGTTAAGCAGTTCTGCTTTCTCCTTGTTGCTTGTCACCTTCTTGCCACTTTCTACTATTAATGGACCAATCGTTTCCTTGACTTTTTTCTTGTTTTTTACATGTTGAAAGAAGCTTTTTTTTGTTATTTTTGACTTTTGTCACAATGCTTAGTTCATTTTGAGCCTTAGCTTTCCTCACTTCATCTTTGCAGGCTTGGGCTATTTGCTGATATTCTGCCTTAGTTATGTGCCCCTCTTTCCACTTTTTATACTTGTCCTTTTTGTCTTTCAATTTATCAGACAGTTCTTTATGCAGCCATGCTGGTTCTTTTGAGAGCTGTTATTTTTCTTCTTCATTGGTATTGTGCTAGAAATTAGAGCATTGTGATGGGCCAGGTGAACTGGGGATGAATGAGAAGTTATGAGATGGAGGTGTTTCCTACCCTTACTTGAAACTGCCACCAGCCCAGAAAATGTTTTCCCCTGCACAATATCCCACACATCTCTTTCCCTTATATATGATAACTGCAAAAGTTTGACCCCGACTTTATTGGCTACAGGTAGTCCTCAACTTATGACCATTACTGAGCCCAGAATTATGGTTGTAAGTCATGCCGGTTGCTAAGTGGGACATCATGTGACTGACCAGATTTTACTACATTTTTTGTGGCTGTCATTAAGCAAATCACCATGATTGTTAAGTGAATCTACAGTCACTAAGCAAACACAGTTGTTAAACCCATTGTCCACAATGGGTGTTTTTTGCCAGAAACCAGAAGTAAACCCCAGTTACATCATTAACTTGCATTCACATGATTGTGGGATGCTGCAAATGGCCACAAATACAGGCTGGTTGCCAAGCACCCAAAATATAGGTCATCCCCCAGGTACGAGCATTTATTTAGAGAGTTTTCACAAAAACAAATTAATTCAGAAAGGATACTTATATTTAGAAATTCAAAATTGCGACCAAAGAGAGGCCTGTGTAGCCATGTGACTTGGTTGCAGTCTCTACTGCAGCAGGGTCTCTTGAAGAAGCTGCAGAAATGGAGAACCTGCAGCCTCCCTAAGAAGTCTGTTCTAATGTTGCACAGATGTGATCATCATGATTTTTTTGTTGACGACAATTATGGGGATCAATGTTGATTCTTAGTGATGATGTAGATAGATTTTCTCCATGGCATCTTCAATGGGGTCCTTCAGGTCTTCCAATGGTGCTCCCATCAGCAATGTAACTCAGACCATCCCTGTTGATGCCAGTCATTCTCTCCTTTTTCCTTCCACATTTTCCAGCATTATGGACTTTTCAACAAAGCTGGGCAATTGATTGATTATGTGCCTTCAAGTCAATGTTGACTTTTAGTGACCACACTGATAAATCTTCTCCAGGAGAATCTGTCCCCAACCTGGTCCTTCAGTGCTTCCAATGAAGACCCCATCACATCTGTAATGGCAGCCATCCTCTTGTCTTTCTTTCTACCTTTCCCAGCATTGGAGCTTTCTTCAGAGAACTGGGTCTTGGTATAATGTGTCCAAAGTGGGATAATTTGACCCTGGTCATTTGTGCCTCCAGTGACAACTCTGGGTTGATTTGTTCAATTATCCATTCCTTTCTTTCCTTGGCTTTCCATGGTATTCTCAGGGGTCTTCTCCAACTCCAAAGTTCAAAGACATCAATACTTTTCTTCTCCTGCTTCTTTAAATATCAACTTTTGCTTCCTTTGAGGGTCCCAGGGAAGACCATGGCTTGGGTGATCAGCTTCAGTCTATTCTGATTCTTTGTGTAGTTGGCTCAGCCTTTCGGAGATCATCCATTATTACACTGTATATTTTTCTGAATCAGGATCCATTTTTATGAATGGCAACACTGTACAGGTAGTCCTCGACTTACAACAGTTCATTAAGTGACCAAAGTAACAATGGCACTGAAAAAAGTGACTTATGACTATTTTTCACATGCTTGGCAACTGACTTACATTTATGACGGTTGCAGTGTCCTGGTGTAAGAGGTAAAAATATATATATTAGAAATTGCTTAAATGACATTTAATCTTAATAATCTTAGCTAAAAATTAAGGAGTGAGTTTAACAATTATAAAATGGAGCAACTTGACTTTTTAACAGTAGGAGCTTTGGCACATGCAAGATAGCTGTTGTGCTACAAATAAGTAGGTCAACAGAAGCTAGACATAACCGCAAGCAGAGGAAACACAAAAATAAAGATAGAGCTTATGCCAGCAAAAGGTTATGGTTAAACGGTACAGGTACAACAGGTGTGAGGGGCTTTTTCCTGGGAGGGTATGAATAAAATTTATTGTTTAGGTGCTTCGGATTAGCTGATCGGGATAGCAGGTGGGCTGTTGAGTGTGATGGGGTGGGGGAGGAACCAGCTTCGTGTGTGGATATAAATATGTGCGTTTAAAATTTATGGGTGTGGCTTTTTCTCCTTCATGAATTAAGTCCACCAGCTTTTGCAAAAGCTTTATTTCAATAAAACTTTGTTCCTGGAATCCCAAGTGAGTTTGTTTGTCTTTGGAAACCTGAGCCACGTTCCAAACAACTTGGGGGCTCATCCTGGGATATCCAAACAGTCCCTGGACCCTGGGGGTCACCGCCCCCACAGGGAACAGGTGCCACATCGATTTTGATGGTTTCCAGAGGGTGATGACAACTGGCCCGGCACCCGTGAGGAGCCAGATGTCAAATAGTGGATTCCTGGACCAAAGTTGGTCAGGTCATTTTAGAAATTGATACGGAGGTGAGTCATATATCCAACACCAGGAAACTCTGTGCACAGACCCAGGTAAGAAAATAAGGGAATTTTCACATTCACCTGGGTGGCTGGATAGGTAGGTCAGTCTGAGTCTGATATCCGTGAGAGTGTGAATGAGACGCCCCAAGGGCCATTAGGGCTGGCAAGGCGAAACAACAGTGGACTCCTGAGTACGCGTTACCAAACTTCCGTGAGGAGGTTGGCCAGAAACAGAGAAAGCGACTTGGTGAAGTGAAAGGTTGTCTCATTAGATGAGTCAGGACTTGAGGGCTGAATGGTAACCATCCATGGGTAATAAACTTTCCAAAAAGGATCGAGAGAAGGTGAAGGAGGTGATGGATAAAGTTTCCATACCCCCTAACAGTCCCCTTGGTAAGATCCTGGCTAAATGGAAGTATCCTTCATATCATAGAATGGTGAATGTTCTGAAACCTGTATCAAGATGCTTTTTAATCCAAGTTCAGACAGATGACTCAATAAGGATGATTGTAAAACAGACATTTATTCAGGAATACTGCTGAACTCACGTTTCTTGGTAGTTTCATCCGGATATTGCACATCTGTTCATCCTTATAGGTAAAAAATCAATAATTCCTCCACATCAACTTCTAGCGTGGAATAGGACCCTGTGTGTCCTCTGGTGGTCCCATGCTCATCTCAGACAAAGAACATTCCAAACTGGCATGCAGCCAGGATATCCTGTGATGAACTTAGTAGCTCCTCCTACTGATTTGTTAACATGGTATTTGCTGAATAGCTAAACTACATTACCCATAGGCCATCTCTTAAGGAGACAGCACTTAACGCAATAAATGCCAAACATTCTAACATACAGACCCACCTAACTGCTTGGTCCAGAACACTCCCCGCTTGGAAATATAAATTTCCACTACTAACTAACTGAAATAAGCAAAAAACGTAGCATTGAAGCATGCAATTCTCATTGCTAACTAACTAGTGACTAAAATAGGTAACAACTTGGTATCAAAACATGCATAACTATGAGGTCATGACAAATACCTTCAATAGTCTGTAAGTCCTTGCAGGCTCCTGCAAAGCTAGTTCTTGGGATGCTAAGACAAGTGATCAGGATGATCAATACTATGCCCAATCTCAGGTGTCTCCGCTTAGAGGAGAGTTTGAAGCTGGCTGGTTCTAGGAGTTGGCTAGAAGGTGGTTTCTCTGTCTCTTTGCCCATTGAGGACAAGCAGATGGTCTAGATGATCGTTTTCTCATCCTGTCTAAGAGATTTACTGGGTGCCTGAGGTTGAACGTTGGCATGTTGATCTGGAGCTGGAAGCATATAGCGTTTTGGTCTCTGTGGCATCTGGCTGTCTGGACAAGCCAGGAACTCAGTACCTTTTAGCCAGATCAATTCTGTCAAATCTGTGGCAAGGGTGGGCCACTTAACTTGATCCACAAGGTTCTTATCTGTTGGCACATGTTGCCATTGTTCAGGGCTTAGAGATGTTTCAATGTTTTCTACTCTATTGTCTACATAGATGTAGAAGTGTCTGCTTTGTTTGCAGATGTAGCTTGACATCACCTTGCTGTCTGCATAGAAGGTGGTGGCTGTAGTTCAAGGCACAATGTCTTCGTTGTCAAGTTGGTGAGCTTTACAGCCAATATGGTACCACAGAGTTCTAACCTTGGTACGGTGTGGCCTTGTTATATTGATAGTCTTGCTTTTCCAAAGACGACACCGAGACTGCAGCTCTCCCCGCTGTAGACTGTGATGTATCTTAAGGCTGCATTTATCTTCGTTGATACATCTGAGGAAGCGTACAATTCTTTCTTTTGTACAGTGGCGGGTGAGCTGGAGACATATGTACGCTGCACGTGTATGCTTTGGAGACATCTTAGGAGTGCACTCCACGACTCCCAGTCTTGTTTCTGTTCTGGCAGACGCGGCCCATCCCAGTGTGTGGTGCTCAGGGAGAATGCGTGTAGCTGCAGAAATGGTTTGTCCTCTATGGACAAGGCTAAGTTGTTGTAATTCATACTGGTCTGGAACACTGTTGCTTCCAAAACGGGTTTGGTTGTCATGAGCGTGCAGTGTTCTAGGTGTGGTTTTAGGTGAGGTGCTGTTCCATTACTGGGAATGGAGGTTTCTGAGATGCTCACCTGGGTTGGGGTTTGCGGTTGATCAACACAAACCGTTCCTGAGATGACCCATTCAGGTTCCATCTTAAAGGCAGTTGAGGAGCTTGTTGGGCCTCTGACCATTCCGTGGTAGGCAAAGGTATCAGGGGCGTCTACTCTCAATGGAGCCAAGATTTCGGCTTCAGGATTTAGGAACCGTGAGCTCCCTTCTAACAGCTGGATGCAGAGTCCAGTGGCTTTCTTCCCCGCTGTGCTCTGTGGCACAGAGCACATTTCTTTGCTTGGGGGTTCGCTGAGGAATGGTAGGTTGTTACACACTAAAGTGCAGTTGACCTTGGTGGGCACCTCTGGGCGCTCTTTGGAGCAATGCTGGGGCTCCTTAGTTGAAGGAGGAGTAGAAGCTACTTGTTGTAGCTGTCCAGAGTCTGTATGCAGGGCTTCCGGGTACTTGACACTCTTGCTCGGGTGATGCTTCCCCTCAGCTTCACCAGCTCTGGCCGTGTCTTCCAGAGACTCACAGCATTTGAAACCAGCCTTGTACTCTCCTAAGTCCAACTTTCTTCCCCAGGGTGTTGGAGGATCCAATGGTGCTGTGCAGGGTTTGCCTTCAGGCTGAGTTGGTACGGTGTTGAGGTCATCTGGAGCATGATCAGTGGCTTTCAGGTGGACCTCATAAACATTGTTTCCAAGAGCAGGGAAACGTGGTACAGACGACTGCCATTTTTCTTCAGAAAACTTCTTGTTGGGGTTAACTTCCAGTGGCACAGACGAGGAACCTTGAAGGTCTGGCCTGAATACTTCTGTCTTTACATTGAGCTCAGGAGGCCTTACGTCTTGTGTGCTTACTTGTTGGAGGGTTTCTCGTCTTTCAGGTGGTGCGTTGCTGGCTCCCTGGTAGGCTGGCACAGCTGGTGGTTGAGATTCTCCTCTGTGGTCAGGTCTGGGGGCGGTTCCTCGAGATGCTGCTTCCTGTTGCCGCAGTAGGGACTCTAGTCTGGCTTGAGCTCTTGCAATCTCATCCCCAAGCGGCAGCTGTTCCTGCTATGGGGGCGTCGCCATTGCAGGTGAACCCATTCGGTTACCACCTGTGGTATGGTTCATTGGGGTCAATGGTGTAGCAACGGTGGGAAGATCTCGTGATCTAGATGTTGCGACGTCAACTCTCTGGCTGATTGGCACATCTGGCCATTGAGATTCTTCTCCTTGTCTACTTGGTCTTGAGGGGCTTGTGGATAGCCGCGGCGCTCTCACCTGTTCACGTTGAAACGCGCTTTGGTTGTCCATGTAGGCCTGCACACGGCTACGCCGTTCTTTGTTCTCCAGTTGTTCCCAATTGGGCGAGAAGGTGGTGTGTTGGAGTGTTCTCTGAAGGCCTTTCGCTCTTGCCGTTTTATCTGCCACTTGTCTTTGGCTTTGTATGAGCTCAAGCTCATTTTGAGTAGCCTTTAGTTTGGCCTTGATTTGGGCTTCTTCAGCTTTTTGTTGCGCTGCTTCAGTTTATCGTCTGGCCTCCAATTAAGCTGCTTCAGCTTCTCGTTGCGCTGCTTCAGCTTCTTGTTTGGCCTCCAATTGAGCTGCTTCAGCTTTCCATTGCACTGCTTCCGCTCTTTGTTTGGCCTCCATTTGAGCTACTTCAACCTCCACCACCGCCAATTCCTTCTATTTCCGCTGCGCCTCTTCTAACTCGTGAAAGACTGCATTGGCAGCTTCAGCTTCGATGTTTGCTTGCTTTGCCTTTGAAACTCGGGGTGCTTGGCTATGACGAGAAGATGCTTTTGAATGGCGGGAGGCACCTGTAACGTGAGATTGTTGTGACACGCTGGAGTATGCCTGGGCTCGTGGTGAGTTCTGGTGAAAGGATGAGGCTTTTCCAGAGGCGTGAGATGGACCCACATGTGATCGCTGGGATGGTGCATGCGAATGGCGGGAAACTTCGGACTCGGCCCTCTCGACTGGTCTGTCTTTCGTGTAAGGCGAAAGGTGAGGTTTTAAACTCTCTAGAAACTTATTACACTCTTTGTTTTTTAGCTTGAGGCTTTGCATCATGCTATCGACTGTTGGGTCTCCTACTTGCGCCTGAATCTCTTCGAGGTGGCGTTCGGAGTCCATACATTGCAAGAGAGCGTCTTCCTTATCGTCTTTCAATGAGTGCGCACGTTCAGGGGAGAGCTCCTCCTTAGGCACTTGGTAGAGTTTGTGTAATTTCTCCCAGTGTCTTTCATGGTGCTTGTAACTCGACTCCCATCTTTCCATCAAATGTGAGTGCATGACTTCTGTAGGCTTTCTTTGTTACCTCAGGTCATAAGGCACCTGTGATGTCCTTGGTGTCAATGCTGCAAATACTGTATATTCTTGCTTTGACAATATGCAAAACTCTCTGGTAATTTTTGGGTTAATACAGAGCTTAGAGTGGGGGGGGTAAAGCCCGGGAAAGAAAGAGGAAGAAAACCTTTGACCTTCACACTGATTGGAAGATGTGACTTGTAACTGCAAGATAAGGGAGGGGTTTAGCAAGAAAAGTTAGATGCCAGCAAGAGGAAGTCAGACTCTGGCATAAACCTCTATGATGTGCCGTCAATTTGTAACACAGAAAATAAAGCCTTTAGGATAAACATGCCTGAAAGTTCTTTGAAGTGTTTCATTAGTCGGAACCATGACATCATGCCAGAATCCAAAATTCTTTTCAAACGACCTGGGGTCCCGAACTCCATCCACTTCCTCTACACTTGAGAGGAGCTGGTAAAGATTCGGGGAAGATCTCATTATGGAGAACGAAATATTGCCTAAAGCCAGCTCCCTGGCTGCAACAATTTCCCCAGGGGGAGGGAAGCGACAGCCGGCAAGCTGAGGGGGAGAGGAATCTGGCAGATTTCCCAGCTGAGAGCAAAATCTTCAAAAGCAGAATGGACCGATAGCAGAGTTGTGGGTGAGTCATTGGAAAGATTTCAAAGTTCACAGATGAAAACTAGAAACCGATTCCTACAGAGAAAAGCCTATAGCCCTTCCATTGCAGATGTTCCTACCAGGGACTCCAGCCCTGAAGAGAGCGGGATTCCCAGTCTGAGTCCTCTGCAACAATGGGGAGATTGGATTCTCCAGCAGGTGACTGATCCATGTCCTCTGAATTTACCACAGCTAATAGAGGCCTTGCAATGCCTTGGGGTGGTACAGCAGCCAGGAGATCAGCAGCTGGTGGGAGAACAGCCACAGCAAGGTGAAGTTGAGCAAGCCCCCACAGATGAGTAGTCAGCCATCTCTAAGCCTACATCAACTACTAGAGGCCTTGCAGCAGCTTGGGGAAGTGCCAAACCCAGGGGAGCTACAGCCAGTGAGCTTGCAGATAAGGGAGGCCCAACACATCCAGCATCCATTGAGGGGCCTACAGCAGCAGAGGGCATCACCACCCCCTGCAGTCCTAAAGGAGAGAAGACCACTACAACCCCCACTTGAACAGCCACCATTGGGAAGCCTGCAGCAGCAGGGGGCACCACCAGCCCCCGCTGGCCAGCAGCAGAGGGCCCAGCAGCCGTTGGATCAGCAAGCCGGATGGGGCCAACAGCAACTGGGAGTACCACGTCAACAGCAGAGAGCCCAGCAGCCGTTAGACAAGCAACCAGGGTGGGGCCCGCAGCAGCCTGTATTGGCACCACCCTTCAAAGCAACCTTCGATGGGGACCCGGAGAAGCTGATATTTTTCATCAACCAAGTGCGTTCTCACTTGAATCGCTGGGCCTATCTCTACCCGGAACCAGGGGCCATGGTCGATGTCATTGCATCCAACCTAGAGGGAGAAGCATCTGAATGGCTGAACAATCTATATAGCGAGCAAGCCCCCGAACTGGAAGATCCCCACCTCTTTCTCTTAAGTCTGAGAGAACGATTTGAGGACCCATCCATTGGCCTCAAAGCAGCAGGACAAATTCACAAAATAAAACAAGCCAGGAGACATGCCCAGGAATACGTGAGAGAATTCCACAGAATAGCAGGTCGAATAGAGGGGTGGCCTGAGCAGTCCCTCATCCATTACTTCATCGAAGGACTAGACGATCACCTCTCTCAGGCCTGCATCTATCGAGAAGTACCTGATCGGATACAGGACTGGTACCAGACAGTCGTGAAGCTAGATGTTAAGCTCTCTCACTATAAGAAGCCTCCCCCACATGAACCCAAGCAGCAACCAGAGCTACCCGGACAGCAATCACCTCCACAAAAGCCTTCAACTACTGCAATGGCTGAGAAACCCAGGCCACCTACACGACCTTCCTTCAAGTGTT
Organism: Bothrops alternatus; assembly: GCA_034064705.1. NCBI lineage: Eukaryota > Metazoa > Chordata > Lepidosauria > Squamata > Viperidae > Bothrops > Bothrops alternatus. Next base: position 3,845,961 of record JARGCV010000137.1, on the reverse strand, counting down.
TCCGGTGTGGACAAACAGGACACCGAGTGGCCACCTGTCCAGTCCCCTACCCCCAACTGCAGAGCAGACCAGAAACAGCAGAGGTCTCCAACCTTTCCGGGCTCTAGGACCGGAGGGAAGGAGAGCAGCTTCAAAATTGGTGTGCGTGCACGCACCCACAAAGCCATGCACACTGGCACGGCAGTAGCAGCCCCATTCGCGCATGCGGTGGTGCTGTGCACATGCGTGAATGGCCGCGCACACCCCCACGGCGACTAGCGGCCCATTTGCGCATGCGCACAAACCACCCAGGCTAGCAATGCATGTGCAAACGGACTGCAGATACCCACCATGTGCTAGCTTCCCTGTTCATGCTCGCACACGTGCATATATTTCTGTAGTTTGCAGGTTTTAAATTTAAATTGCCTCCAGAAGTTGTGGGTGCCCCATCACTGGAAGCTTTTAAGAAGGGACTGGATAGGCATTTATCAGAAATACTCTCTTGTGAGAGCAGTGGGTTAGACTAGCTGACCTCAAGGTCCCTTCCATCTCTGTTACTATTGCAAGCCAAGAGTTCTGCAAATCCCATCTCCCTCTGGGTGCCTGGCTAGCTCTTAAGCTAGTGGTTTTTATTAAAGCAACGGTCCCATCCCCCTGGGCAGCTGAAAACACTTGAACTGGCTAGCAGCAGTTGTTTTTTAAAAAAATAACTGTGATGGCTTGCAAGCCCTGCTTGGAAGCAATTAATTCCTGAGCCAACTCACCAGAAACAACTGATCGGCGGCTGGTGGGAAACCTTCCCAGTTCAATTAACATGGCAGCCATTGGAGGAAATAGTAAGTCAGATCTTTGTTCATTTAACAACCCATTTCATTTAATTAATGATTTTGATTTTAAAAAATTGTAAAATTAAGTCTGATTCATTTGACAAGTTTTTTGACTTATGAGCCTAATGGCCAGGCTTCATTAGGTTCATACCTCGGGGACTACCTGTACAACTGTGGTGTGCTTCTTGTACACCTTAGCTGTTTAGCAAAAAGTTCATCTATTTCCTCTCTTTGGTTGGATGGTCTGTAGTATACACCTATGGCAATGTCATTCCCTTTTCCTTTTATATTAACCCAGATACATTCTAGAAGGCTTTCATCCTTGTTTTGTTGCATTTCTATAGAGGTGTAGTTATTTCTTACGTATAGTGCAATTCCACCTCCGGTTCTATTATGTCTGTTCCTTTTGAACAATTTGAATCCGTCTAGGTGTACTATATGTTCCAGTCATGGGTTTCATCCCAAGTTTTGGTAATGGCAACAATGTCATATCTGCTGTCATGTACTAGGATTTCAAGTTCACCCTGTTTGTTTGTTCCTCATACTTTGACCATGAGTGTATAGGCATCTGAGTCCTTTTTGAGTGACCCTGTGTTTGCTTCCTACATCTCCTGTTTTGTATCTGAGTTCCCCGTCTTTCATACCACTTAGTTGATTGCCCTGAGATTTGTGCTGTGAATTAGTTTCTGAAAATTCATCTCCTCCCTCCACTTGAGTTTTAGTTTAAAGCCCTTTGGATAAGGCGAGCCAGTTGGTTTCCAAAGATGTTCTTCCTGGCCATTGTGAGGTGTAGCCCATCCCTTGCCAGAAGCCCCTCATGTAGGTATTGTAGACTGTGGTCTAAGAATCCAAAGTTCTCTCACTGGCACTATCTCCTAAGCCAGTGTTTTATTTCAAAGGCTCTACATTCCCTCTTTGGATGCCTGCCTTTTGTTGGAAGTACAGAAGAAAATACCACCTGTGCTTCCATCACTTTGGCTTTTATGCCTAGTTACTCATAGTCTCTTGATATTGTTTTCAGGCTCTTTGTTGTATCCTTCATCGCCACAAGAAAGAGGAGAAAGGAAAAATAATCTATGGGATTAATTATTTTAATAAGCCCCTCACTCACATCTTTGATATTTGATCCTGGTAGATAGCAAGCCTCCTTGGTTAGATTGTCTGGTCTGTGAATTGCTGGTTTAGTTCCCCTGAGCAGTGAATCTCCTATTACTAGCACACACCTTTTTTTTTTTTAATGTTGTCTGTTTATATTGTCTGTGATGTTGTCTATCCCACCTTTTGCTAGCTTACTAAACAGCAAGTTGTGGTCTACTTTGTCAAATGCCTTACTGAAATCTAAGTATACTATGTCCACAGCGTTTTGCTGGTCTACTAATTTGGTCACTTTATCAAAGAATGAAATAAGATTGGGTTGGCATGATCTGTTTTTGACAAACCCGTGCTGGCTACCAATTATAACTTTTGTTATAATTGACACCTGATGACGTGGACAGGTTGCTGGGAGGTCTTAGAGCAACCACATGTTTATAGGACCCGTGTCCCTCCTGGTTGGTACTGGCCTCCAGTGAGGTGACGCGAGCCTGGCTCCAGGCAATTATCAACGCCTCGTTGAGTGAGGGTGTCTTCCCCGCCACCCTGAAAGAGGCGGTGGTGCGACCCCTCCTCAAGAAGCCCGCCTTGGACCCGGCTGTTCTATCTAATTACCGTCCTGTCTCCAACCTTCGCTTTGTTGCGAAGGTTGTTGAGAGTGTGGTTGCTCGACAGTTCCCTCAGCACCTGGAGGAATCGTCGTACCTGGACCCGTTCCAGTCGGGCTTCAGGCCAGGTTACAGCACGGAAACAGCTTTGGTCGCATTGGTGGATGCTCTCTGGCGGGCCCGGGACAGGGGTTGCTCCTCTATCCTGGTGCTATTGGACCTCACAGCGGCTTTTGATACCATCGACCATGGTATCATGCTGCGCCGGCTGGCGGGGCTGGGTATAGGGGGCACCGTGCTTCAGTGGTTCTCTTCCTTCCTCTCTGGCCGGACACAGTTTGTGTTGACAGGGGGTCAGAGGTCGACCCCGAGGCCCCTTGATTGTGGGGTAGCTCAGGGGTCGGTCCTCTCGCCCTTGTTGTTCAACATTTATGTGAAGCCGCTGGGTGAGATCATCCGAGATTTTGGGGTGGAATTCCATCAGTACGCTGATGATACTCAGCTGTACATTTCCACCCCAAACCACCCAAATGAAGCTCTTGACGTGCTGACCCAGTGCCTGGAGGCTGTGCGGATCTGGATGGGGAAGAACGGTCTCAAGCTCAACCCCTCCAAGACCGAGTGGCTGTGGTTACCGTCGTCCCGGTACAACCAGCTGACTCCATCGCTGTCTATTGGGGGCGAGTCAGTGGCCCCCACGGGAAGGGCTCGCAACTTGGGAGTCCTCCTAGATTCACGGCTGTCCCTTGAGGACCATCTGACGGCCGTGGCCGGGAGGATGTTTTACCAGATTCGTCTGGTACGCCAGTTGCGCCCCTTCCTAGATAAGGACGCGCTACGCATGGTCACCCATGCCTTCGTCACTTCCAGACTGGACTATTGTAATGCTCTCTACATGGGGCTCCCCTTGAAGTGCACGCGGAGGCTTCAACTGGCGCAGAATGCGGCCGCGCGGGTGGTAGTGGGGGCACACTGGCGGGTACGAATGGCCCCTATCCTGCGCGAGCTGCACTGGTTGCCGGTGGCTTTCCGGGTGCGCTTCAAGGTACTGGTTATCACTTTTAAAGCGCTCCATGGCATAGGACCCAGTTATTTACAAGACCGCCTTCTGCCAGTAAATACCTCCCATCGACCAGTTCGCTCCCACAGAGAGGGCCTCCTCAGGGTGCCATCGGCTAAGCAGTGTCGGCTGGTGGCGCCCAGGGGGAGAGCCTTTTCTGTGGGGGCACCGACAATGTGAAACGAGCTCCCCCCAGAACTCCGGACATATCATGATCTCCACACCTTCAGAAGAGAACTGAAGACTCATCTCTTCAATCAAGCCGGCCTGGCCTAGATCTCCTCGGGTTTTAAAATTTTTAAACAAGGCTGTTTGGGTTTTAGAATTGGGTTTTTAACAGGTTTTTAGCAACAGCCTTGTATTAATATTAATTTAATTTATTTTTAAATATTTATTGTTTTTATGTTTTTATGTTTTTATTCTGTTGTGAACCGCCCCGAGTCCTACGGGCGGTATAAAAATTTAATAAATAAATAAATAAATAAAATAACTTTGTTTGCTTCTAGTTCTTCGCAGATCTCTTTTTTGATTATCTTTTCCAGGATCTTCCCAGGTATTGATGTCAGGCTGATTGGTCTGTAGTTTCCTGGGTCTGTTTTTTTTCCTTTCTTGAAGATGGGAACCACCTCTGCCCTTTTTAAATCTTCAGGTACTTCCCCAATGCTCCAGGACTTTTGAAAGATATGGTGCAATGGTTCTGAGATAACATCTGCCAGCTCCTTCAGAACTCTGGGATGCAATCTGTCAGGTCCTGGTGATTTATATTCATCAAGGTCACATAGGTGTTCTCTTACCATTTTCTTGCTTATTTTAATTTTTGTTTCTATTTTGTCTTTTGCAGTATTTTTTTTGGTATGTTGTACTATAATTTCTTTTTGCGTGAAGACTGATGCAAAGAATGAGTTAAGCAGCTCTGCTTTCTCCCTACTGCCTGTTACTTCCTTGCCATCTTCTCTCTTTAGTGGACCTACAGTTTCCTTGACTTTTTTTCTTATTATTAATATGTTGAAATAAACTTTTTTTATTGTCCTTGATTTCTGTTGCAAGTCTTTGTTCATTCTGAGCCTTTTCTTTTCTGACTTCATCTTTGCATGTTCTGGCTGTCTGCTGATAATCAGCCTTAGTTATGTGTTCCTCTTTCCATTTTTTGTACTTGTCCTTTTTGTCTTTAGGTTTGACAGAGAGAGCTTTGTGCAGCTATACTGGTTTCTTCTTGAGTTTCTTATTTTTCTTTTTCAGTGGTATTGTGCTGGACTGAGCTTTTATTATCATATTTTTCAGAGTTTCCCACACTTCTTGAGTTGTTTTCCCCTTTAGGATTTTCATCCATGGAATCTTTCTCTGAGTTTGTTAAAATCAGCTCTTTTGAAGTTTAAGACTCTGGTTGGATTATTTTCTATTGCTTGTGTTTGCATTATACTGAATTTCAGTATGACGTGGTCACTTTCACCAAAGGTTCCAGCAACTTCAACTCCCTCTATCACTTCTTCTCTGTTAGTAAGAATTAGGTCCAGTATAGGTTTACTTCTAGTTCCCTCCTCTACCTTTTGGGTGAAAAAGTTGTGGGCTAGGTTGATTAGGAATCTTTTTGATCTCCAGCTCGCTGCAGACTTTGTCTCCCAGCTGATATCTGGATAGTTGAAGTCTCCCATTACTACTGTGGTATGCTTCCTACATACATTTGTTAACTGGTTGGCAAAGAGTTCATCTATTTTTTCTGATTGGTTGGGTGGCCTATAATATACACCTATGGTAATGTCACTTTTTTTCTCTTTTATATTGACCCATATACATTCTGGAGAGATTTTGTCTTGGATCATGTGCATTTCTGCAGATATGTAGTGTTCTCTTACATATAGTGCAACCCCCCCTCCTCTTTTTGTAGATCTATTTCTTTTGAACAATTTGTATCCATCCATCAGTCCATTCCAGTCATGGGTTTCGTCCCACCAGGTTTCTGTAATGCCAACTATGTCATAACCGCCATTGTGTACTATTGCTTCTAGTTCTCCCTGTTTGTTCCCCAAGCTTTGAGCATTTGTATATAAGCATTTAAGACCTTTATGCCTGTCTGTGAGTATGTTTCCTGCGTCTCCTGATTGTTGTTGGAGTTTTTCTTTCTTATCACTCCCTACCTCATTGTTTGATTTGTTTTATTGGAATTTATGACTGGTTTTGTGTTCTAGAGATTCTAAAGATTGGTCACCCTTCCCCCTCAATTTTATTTTAAAGCCCTCCTGATGAGTTGGGCCAGTCTTTTTCCGAGTACATTTTTCCCTGTTTTAGTGAGGTGCTGCCCATCCCTTGCCAAGAGTCCTTCGCATAGGAAATGCAGTCCATGTCCAAGGAAATCAAAGTTTTCTTGGCGACACCAACCATTTAGCCAGTGGTTTATTTCTAGAATTCTTTTTTCCCTCAATGGGTATTGGCCTTTCGTTGGGAGTACTGATGAGAACACTACTTGTGCTCCTAGCTCCTTAACTTTATTGCCTAGTAGTTGCTTATAATCTCTCAATATTGTAATCAGGTTCTTTGTTGTCTCATTTGTCCCAGTGTGTAGGAAGAGGAAAGGGTAGTAATTTGTGGGCCTAATTATTTTGGTTAGGTTCTCGGCCACATCTTTGACAACATACCTCCCTGGATTAAAACATTGTTAGACTTTTTTCCCATGACTGTTTGTTTTTCCATGTTTTTTTTTAAGTGTAGATGTTAAAATGGATTTACCTTTTCTTTTTATTTAAAATTAAAATTGCAAAATTATCAATATATCAAAATTTAATTTTTTAAAAAAATTAAAATTTATGGAAAATTTAAGAATTAAAAAAGTCATATACAAGTTTAGACTTTTTTAAAAATGTAAAATTTATTTAAAATTTAGAAATTATAAAAACCATATAAAAGTTCAAAAATTTTAAAAATTAAAATTTTATATACTTTTTAAACTCTAAATTTTTATATATAACATTTAAAAATGATAAAATTAAAAAACCTAACTACCTGTAAGTTTAAAATTATTTTTTTTAATCTTTTGAGGTTAAAATTATTTTTTAAAATCTTTTGAGGTTAATGCTGGAATAATACCTGTTTTATCTCCTCCCATGGCTAGTGTTGAACCTTAGCTCCTTTTGTGGCTAGTGTTGAAATTCCTTAACTTATTCTGCACTTCTGCCATTCCCAGTTGCTGCACGTCAGCCCATTCCTGTTTCTACTGATCCAGGGAATCTCAGACTGGTCTTTAGAAAATGCTGCTCCACTGCTGCCTGCTTTCCCTTCAGTGTGTTCACACACACATGACTCCATGCGCTGGATACTCCCACTGCCACTGCACCACTGCTCTGCTGGGCCACTGCTGCTTTGCTGGGCTGTTGCTCTGCTGACTCAGCACCACTTCCCTGACTCTACGCTGCTTTGGGTGCTCCCACCGCTGAGTATCAGTACCTCAGATAAATGCTGTCTAGGGAATCTTCCACGCCCAGAAATCTCAACTATTTTTTTCCTGAAAGTTTCACTTGTTTACATATTAATGTTTTATCCTCAGTGCCTCTGGGCTGCAAAAACAAAACATCTTTTCCCACTAAACAACAGAAGAGGTTAGTGGTATTTATGATTAACTCCCCTCTTATCTGTTCCATGTATAGGAGGATCAGAAGGAACAGTGAAAGGTTGATGTGACAAGTGATTTTAGGATGTTCCTATTCTGTCTTTGCTCCAAGTATCTCAAGTTTGCATGTACTGTGTTAACCCTTTCTTTGAAAGGGGATTGAGGGAATAGACTAATCTTCTATGTCTGCTAAGAGATAAAAAAAATGCTAATCTTTCTCTACCTTGGTCATTTAACTGTATGTTAACATTCTTATGCAATTAAATGTTTGCTTAAAAAATAGATATATTCAGTATTAATTTACAGCTGGCCGTTCCCTATGTAGATAATTTCTCAGCATATATTCATGATAAAACATTGAGCTTGATTCCTTCATTTAAGATCAAGGATTGGGTTGTCCTCCCTGGATTTTTTTTCCCCAGTGTATTGGTTTGGAACAGGAGTATAACAGGAAATACTACAAAGTCTGTACATGCATTATATTCCTTTCCTGCCCTGACAGAGGGTCCAACAAAGAAACCTTTCTTTTGGAAAAGAAACAGGCTGCATAAAGTTCAACAGCAGATGAACCACAGAATCCAAATATCCTTTTCTGCTAAAGAAAAGAATTCGGCCTGTTCTGTTGAACGACAAACACCCCAAAAAAGAAATCAAACATTGTGGTAAGTAGATATCAACTTTATTTAGTGACATCAGCCCCCCCCCAATGCTTGCTGTGAAGAGACCTCCAGAATGACACTCTAGTAAATAATAAGGGACATTGCATACCCAGAGTATTTAAGAATTAAGGTGGAGGAGAATCAGATGAAATGTGCATTATTTTGCACCACTTTCAAATTTAGTGTCAACCTCCACCTGAAAAGCCCAACTAAGGAAAATATCACAGCTGCCTCTCCCACCGAGTGCTGGGGTGAAGGGATTGGCGTCGGTCTCAGGGTTGGGGCTCAACCCCCTCGGGGTCTGGCATCCAGCTGTGGGACTGACCCATGGACCTCCAGGCTGCCGAACTGCTGCCTCAAGTGCTCTACTGACTGGCTGCCGCACCTTGGCAGGTAGCGCTCCCTGGGTGCCATTCCCTCCGAGGCTTCACATCACCACTCCATCCCCTTGGCTCCTTCGGGCTGGGGGCAGTACGACTGGAACTCAGCTTCGACAGCTCTCCACAGCTCTTCTCTCCACCTCTCCAACTTGGGCCAGTTGAACACTGCCGCTCCCCCCATCCGCTCCGGGATTGGCTCCCTCCTTGGCTCCAGCTGGAGTTCCACTGATCCATCCCAAGCCGGTTCCAGCCGGCTTCTCCATTTCAGGCATCTTCTCCTAAATCTTCACCATCCCTCTGGAGGCTTCCAGCGGAGTGTAGGGGCTCAGGACCCCTCAATGGAATTTAACTTGTTTAGAGAGCTACCTTAGTGTCAACCTCCAGCTGAAAAACCCAACTAAGGAAAACACCAGAGTCATTAATTACTCTAATGTGACTTTTTTTTAATTTTTAAAAAACTTTATTAAATATTTACACAACGATAAAAAGACAAAATAGACAATGTACAAAGCATAGACATAAAACCTCAAACGTACATTAACAGGATAAGTAAATAATAATATTAATATTCTATACACTTTCAGCACTTGACATTTAACGTGTCAACAATCTGTTGACTCTTGTTTAAGTACAGTCTCATATCCGTATAGGTATATATAGTTTATATAGTTTGAATTATTTATAATTCAATAGTTATCCAAACCTTGTATCACTTACATTTCTAAATTGGATAGTATATTTCTTTACTTTCGGCAGTTATGTAGATATATAGAAATATGTGTATAGGTCAGAGGATGAATAGGTCTCCATCTATTTCTCATTTGTTATTACTCTTTTAGGTTTATTTATTTAAGATTCCAAATATTTTTTATCTGCTAGCCATTCGTACCATTTGTTCCAGGTCTGATAGAATAATGTATCTTCCTTGTCTTGTATTTTAAGGGTTAATTTATTCATTTCAGCTATTTCGTTTATTTTATTAATCAAATTTAAAGTTGATGGAATCATTTCCAGTTTCCAATTTTGGGCATAAATTAATCTAGCAGCTGTGATCAAATGTATTATCAAGTATCTATCTTCCTTTGTTGTTTTGTGTCTTATTATTCCCAATAAAAATAACTCTGGTTTCATTGGGATAGCTTTAGCTATAATTTGTTCCGCTGGAGGCTTCCAGCGGAGTGTAGGGGCTCAGGACCCCTCAATGGAATTTAACTTGTTTAGAGAGCTACCTTAGTGTCAACCTCCGGCTGAAAAACCCAACTAAGGAAAACACCAGAGTCATTAATTACTCTAATGTGACTTTTATTGAGCAGAATCATTATGGCAGGTTCAAAGTGAAAGCTAGTTCTGAAAAAATGGTGGGAAACAGTTAATTAAAAGAATGAATCTCCTCCTCTCCTTTCTGACACTTCAGGTCACACTGTCCAATACATCTCTTGGTAATTATTATGAGAAGACACTTTAGTTCACCAAAACAAATCTTCAGGTCTCACAGTGACAAGAACACCTGTGGATTCAAAGTTCGCCCCGTCTCCCTCCCTGCATCTGTTGGCAAGCTAGAAGCACGCAACCGTCCTAAAGGCAGTAGGCTTCATAGCTTGACAGGTCACCCCCACTAGGAAGAAAAGAGAATCTGGAAAAAGAATAAACAGCATACACATTAATGCCTGCTAATCCTTCCCTCGTGCCAGTCCCAGCTTCAGTGGATAGTTTGTGTGGAATCGCTTCACCAAGCTATCTGCACTCACATGCTGAGCTTTCACCCATCTAAATTCTGACATGGGGTAACCCTCCCATTGAATCAAATACTGCAATTTCCCTTTGTGGATTCTGGAGTCGAGGATTCGCTTTACTTCTAGTGTGTTTCCCCTTCCACCACTATCGGGGCGGGAACTGCCGTCCTGACTGGTCTCAGCGTGGATTCCTTGTATGGCTTTAGCAAACTGCAATGTAATACAGGATGCACTTTCCCCAACCACCTCATCAATTTCAGTTCAACTGTCCGTGGGTTAATAACTTTAACTATGGGGAATTGACCTATGTCCTTTGGCCCTAACTTTTTGCAACTTTGTTTCAGCTTAAGGTATTTTGTAGACAGATACACTTTATCCCCTACATCAGGCATGTCAAACTGCCGGCACACAGGCCGGATGAGTCACAGCGAAACTGCACCCACCCCATTGCTGGCAATGGGGAAAAAGTCCTGATACGTCGCTTGATGTAACATGACGTCGCAAGTTTGACATGCCTGCCCTACATGGAAAGCCTCCTGGGGAGCTCATTTCTTATCTGCCTGTTTTTTCTGACTCTCAGCTGTTGGGTGCTTTTGTATTGAGGCATGTGGGACAGGGTGTCAGCTAGGAAGTCCCCCCCCCGATGTACTTCAACTCAAAATCAAAACTCTTAAAGTACTGCTGCCATCTGACTTGCTTTGGGGAAAGCTTGCAGGGGGTTTTCAAAGCCTCTAGGTTTTTATGATCAGTCCAAACTTCAAGGGGACTTTGCTCCCTTCCAGGAACTGTCTCCAAGTTAGCAATGCCCATCATACCGCAAAAGCCTCTTTCTCCCACACCACGCATCTCTGTTCTGTTTCATTCAATTTGCAGGATATGTACGTGCATGGCTGTAAATCCCCCTTGGCGTTCCATTGGAGGAGGACGGCCCCCACAGCCACATCGCTGGCATCCGCCTAGATCACAAAAGATTTTCAGGGTTTGGGTGTTTTACCACGGGTTCAGCGGTGAACAGCCCCTTCAATTTCTCGAATGCTGCTTGGCATTCCATTGTCCAGTTCAAGGGCTGATTTGGCCGAGGCTTCTGTCCCCCCTTCCCAGTCTTTAACAGCTCAGTGATCGGCAAAGCAATCTTGGCAAAAGAGGGGATGAATTGCCTGTAAAAGTTTGCAAAGCCCAGAAAACTTTGCAGCTGCTTGTGGGTGCAAGGGGCTTGCCACTCCAAGATGGATTTCACCTTCCCCGGGTCAATCTCTATTCCATCACACGACAGGCGGTAGCCCAAGTAGTCCAGTTTAGATTTGTGGAATTCACATTTAGACAGCTTGGCATACAGCTTAGCATCCAATAGCTTTTTTAGCACTTGCCACACAAGCTTCACATGTTCGTCCATGGTCTCAGTGTAAATGATGTCGGTAAGGTACACTAAGACCCCTTGTAAAGATGCTCATGCAGCACCTTGTTTATGGGTTGCATGAACACTGCAGGGGCAACCTGTAGTCCAAATGTCATTACTTTAAACTGGTAACTTCCCAGGGGACAATTGAAGGCTGTCTTCCACTCATCGCCTTCTTTAATTCTCACTCAGTAGTACGCCTCCCTCAGGTATAGTTTCATGAATATCTTCCCCTTGGCTAAGTGGCCTAGCATGTCCTTCATGAGGGAGAAGGGGTACATGTTCTGCACGCACACTCCGTTAATTCCGTGAAAATCCACGCACAATCTAAGAGACCCATCTTTTCTTTAAAGAGTACTGGGGCTGTGACTTGAGATTTTTTGGATTAAATAAACCCCCTTGCTAAGTTCTTGTCAATGTACTCAGCTCCTTCATCTCCTTTGGAGTCATGGAATACATCTTTGGTTTGGAGAGTTTTGCCCTGGGCAGGATCTCTATGGCACAGTCAGTGGGGCGATGGGTGGGCAGGATGCCGCATTCCTTCTCACTGAACGCTTCCAGGAGATCTCGGTACTCCCTCAGAACTGATTGCAGTCCCTCTCCTTCCTCTGATGCTCCCTTGCTGTGCTCAGGAGTTCTCTTAACTCCCCCTAACTTCTTGGGCTGCTCCCCTGTTTTTTTGTGGGGGCTCGGAGCCCGTTTCCCCATGTTCATCCACCTCACGACTCTCTCCCAATAGATTCGAGGTCCGCACTTGGCTAGCCAAGCTAGGCCCACAATCATGTCCTCTGCCATCTTTGGGGCAACCATGAAGTGAATGGTCTCCTGGTGCTCCCTTAATTCCAGTTGCACTGGCTCAGTCAGATGGGAAGCAGACCTGCCCCCTATCAGCGACCCATCAACCTGTTTGAACTTCATGGGCTTTTTAAGCTTCCTCACATGCAACCCCAACTTCTGCACCACCGCATGAATAATTAGGCAATAAGAGCAACCTGAGTCCACGAGGGCTTTAACCACTCCCCTCGCCCCTGAGTGGGATACCTTGATGCTCACACTAACCTCAAGGTGGTTAACTGGTCCACTCACCATCGGGTCATCTTCTCCATTGCTCGCTCTATCATAAATTACCATCGGTGGTTCCTCTTCAGTCAGAGTTCCATCCCCACACTCTCGGGAGGGGAGTCCTCAACAACCTGCATTGCAGCCCGTGACTTCTCCTTTCCTTTCTTGGGTGGCTTCTTCGGCTTCGAAGGAGTTGGGGTTACAGGAACCATACAGGGCATCGGTGCCAGGCACATTGCCGTTCGGCCCTCCTGGCCGCAGCAGAAGCGCACGATGGGTGCATGCTCAGCCAGCCTTGCAGGCGTTGGGGTTGCTTCCGCTGATTGCTTTCTCTCCCCAAGGTGCGCTTCTCCTGGGTCTTCTTCAGGTGCAGGCCGACACTTACACCGCCAGGTCCAGCTCCACGGTGGTGACTAGCTGGTACCAGTCACCAAGCCAATTTGGGATCCCTCGGTCTAGACACAGATAGAATAGGTTGTGGCTCAGCCCCTTTCGAAAGTACTGGGTCAGGAGCTGTTCTGGCCAGTGCCTCAGCCTCCCCACGATCCACCTGAACTCTCGAATGTACTCAACTATGGGCCTGGTCCTCTGCTTGACCCTCTGGACTTCCAGCTCTGCCCGCTGGGTCTCCGCGGGGTCCCCAAACCAGGCTCTGAGGCCACAGAGGAAAGCGTCTGGATCCGCTAACTCAGGGGCACCTTCATTGTGGAGGATGGTCACCCATTCTGCTGCCTCCCCTTCGAGATTAGCCACGACAACATCCACCTGGCCCACATTGTCAGGGTAATCATCTCCATGCTGATCTAGCTGGGTGCAGACCTGATTTAGGAAAAACGCCAGCTTTTCTGCGCTCCGATCGAATGTCGCCCTCAGCAGTGGGGGTGGAGGTGGCCTGGGTGCCAGAGCCAGCTTAGACCACTGCATCCATGCCCCATGGTCTGGGTACATCCCTGGCTGCGCTCTGTACCCGTGCCTCAGAGGGGGTTGCCAACCCATTCTGCCAAGCTGTGGAGCAGGTGCTGGTGGTGGGCTGTAGGCTCTCCGCCCTGGACTGGGTCCCAGCGGGGAAGGTAGGCCAGGCAGTGGGCTAACTGTTCTCCCCATCATCGTAGCTGCTCCTCCCACCAAGTCCTGGGGTGAAGGGATTGGCGTCAGTCTCAGGGTCGGGCCTCAACCCCAGAATAAAATGAATAGAATAGAATAGAGCTGGAAGGGACATTGGAGGTCTTCTAGTCCAGCCCCCTGCTCCAGTCCCTTGGAGTCTGGCACCCAGCTGTGGGACTGACCCTCCTCCATGGACCTCCAGGTGGCAGAACTGCTGCCTCAGGTGCTCTACTGACTGGCTGCCGCACCTTGGCAGGTAGCACTCCCTGGGTGCCATTCCCTCTGAGGCTTCACATCACCACCACTCCATCCCCTTGGACCCTTTGTGTCAATGCTGCAAATACTGTATATTCTGGCTTTGACAATATGCAAAACTATGGTATTTATTGGGTTAATACATAGCTTAGAGTGGGGGGGGGGTAAAAAGCCCGGGAAAGAAAGAGGAAGTAAACCTTTGACCTTCACACTAATTGGATAATGTGACTTGTGACTGCAAGAAAAGGGAGGGGTTTAGCAAGAAAAGTTAGATGCCAGCAAGAGGAAGTCAGATTCTGGCATAAAACGTCCATGATGTGCCGTCAATTTGTAACACTGTAATAAAGGCTTTAGGATAAACATGCCTGAAAGTTCTTTGAAGTGTTTCATTAGTCGGAACCTTGACATCATGCCAGAATCCAAATTTCCTTTCAAACGACCTGGGCTCCCGAACTCTATCCACTGCCTCTGTGCTTGAGAGGAGCTGGTAAAGATTCGGGGAAGATCTCATTATGGAGAAAGAAAGATTGCCTGAGACCACTTCCCTGGCTGTAACTGTATCCCCGGGGGGGGGGAGCGACAGCCGGCAAGCCGGGGGAGAGAGGAGTCTGGCAGATTTCCCAGCTGAGAGCAAAATCTTCAAAAGCAGAATGGACCGATAGCAGAGTTGATGGTGAGTCATTGGGAAGATTTCAAAGTTCAGAGATGAAAACCAGAAATAGATTCTTACAGAGGGAAGCATACTGTTGCAAATATTTTCTATCCTGCAGGTTAGCTGTGTCTGTGTAAAAACTTTAACCACATAGCAGCTGCTGTAACAGGAAAAAGGAAATGTAACCGCAGCATGTTTATCTGAAACCTGTCTGAGATAACAAGTACAAAACATTTTGTGACATTCTTTGTGACATTCTATGTGCATGTTTATATGCTCAGAGGCTATAGAAATGCAGAAATGTAATCACATGTATTAGGGCGTATTCTATCAATAAAAGGGGAAACCAGACTTTGTTCTAGGCTTTCCAAAATTGCAGCAGCCTCCAGTGTCTGTCGTTCATGGGAGCCGGGTCATATCTTGGAACTTCATATCTTGGAACACCACAAGATTAGAAGATCTTATCATGGAATGCCACAAGTGATGACCCTCGACGTGATAATTAACAAGAATTATATGTCCTTAGACCTTCCAACTTACCGCCCGGACGTGGCCAAGTGCACTTCATCAGTTTTTGCAGGCAAGAAACTGATTATTCGTAAGGATGGGAGGGGATCTCTCGAAAGTACAGAAAGTACACCTGGGGGAATTAAGAGGGATAACTAAGAGAAATAACAATTGTTTTCAGGACAATGGTTCTAGGCGTTCTATCAGTAAGGCAGAATTAAAAAGCCTACTGTTATACATATGGGATAAAATACCAACTTATCCTGAGGAAGGATCTTTAAAACTAGAAAGTTGGCAAAAGATTGGTAATTATTTACATTCCTCTCCAAGAGCACCTGCTGGTATTTTAACATCATGGAGAGTGGTAGTTGATGCTTTGAAAATACAACAACAACCATTATTTCAGCCACTTATTAATCCACCACAATATTCTCCTGTCTGTCTCTATCCTCCACTACCAGAAGTGGAGATTAGAAAAGACAAAGAGAATGTTTCAATTGGTCCAGAAGTAAAGATATCAAAAAATGCAATAGAAAAAGCTGTGGAAATTGCTTATGAAAAAGGAGAGTTAGGCTTAGAAGATTTGAATTGCTATCCTGTGACTATAGAGAATAATGAACGTTTGGAGGAAGTCAGGGTTTGGAAACCGCTTCCTATGCGCGCTCTGAGAGAAGTGAAACAAGCTGTTTTAGATTATGGATTAAAAAATAGATTTTGCATGGGCTTATTGGAAGCGCTTGCATTTGCTCATTATTTGATTCCAGCAGATTGAAAAGCTTTGATGCAAATGATTTTAACTCCAGCACAGTATGTGGTCTGGGATTCCCAATATCAAATACAGGCTGTCCAAAGAGGCACTGAAAATTTAATTCCAGATCAAATTTATGGTTCAGGTCAATTCACTACAGTTGAGCAGCAACGAGATGGTCTCACGAATGCCGCTCTACATGGGGAGGTTATTCAGGCTGTTTTTGCTGCATTAAAGGTAGTGGATGAATCTGGAACTTTTGGCAAAAGCTTCACTCAAACAAAACAAGGTACCAATGAAGCTTATGATCAAATTATTAATAGATTAAAGGACAGTATTGATAAACAAATTGATAATAGTTTAGCAGCGAATGAGGTTTTGATGAAATTGGCAGTGGAAAATGCTAATGCAGATTGTAAACGTGTATTGCAACCTTTAATTGGCACAGGACCTAAAAATTTGGCTGATTTTATTCAAGCTTGCAGAATTGTTGGAAGTAATGCATATCAAATGGAAAATTTGGCCATGGCAATTACTCGCTCAAATAAACCCACCAGTAATTGCTTTAATTGTGGAAAACCAGGACACTTTAAAGCACAATGCCGTGCTCCTGGAGGTGGACAAAGTAAAACAGCCTCTGGCACTATAGCAAAACCAAAAACTGTTTGTCCAAAATGTAAAAAAGGCTATCATTGGGCTAATCAATGCCAGAATTTTCCACAACGAAAAAACTAAGACAGGGGTGCTCAGCTAACCCGACCCAAAAGGCTGAACACTTTCCTGTCCACATTGATCATCCATCTGTTCGACCTGCCACTAAAGGAAGTGCTGGTGTTGATTTACAATTAGCAGCACCAGTAGATCTTTCCTTTCCACACGTTACACAAGTTTGTGACACCCAACTTCAAGGACCACTCCCTGAAGGCACGGTAGGAATCATTTTGCCCCGATCTTCTGCAGCAAAAAAGGGCATTTTTGTTGTTCCTGGGGTCATTGACTCTGATTATAAAGGAACCATTAAAGTCCAACTTTATGCCAATCAGCCACTTCAATTGAATCAAGGAGATACTTATGCACAAATGGTTCTATTTCCCTATCGACCTATGGGGACTTCTGACACTGAACGGGTGGGTGGCTTTGGATCCACCGATGTTCATTTTAACAGCACAATTTTGGCTCTCACAAAAATGCTCACTCCTGACAAGCCGTTAACCGTTATGGTTGTTAACGGTGTTCAATTTTCTGGTATTATAGATACTGGAGCTGATGTTTCTGTAATTCGGACCAAGGACTGGCCACCTCATTGGCCATCCCAAGACACCCCCGCTGTACGAGGCGTTGGAGGGCTTCAACAAGCTAAGGTCAGTTCTAACTGGCTATCTGCTAAAACAGAAACAGGAACTACTACAGTACTTATAAAACCAGTCATACTTAACATTCATGTAAATTTATGGGGAAGAGATTTATTGGCTCAGTTGGATGCAAAAATTACATTAGCAGACTAAAATGAATCCACTTATGAAATTACAAACCATCCATCAGAATCCTGTATGGGTGGATCAATGGCCACTAACTGAAGACAAATTAACAACTTTGCATATATTAGTGCAGGAACAGCTCACATTAGGACATCTTGAACCATCAAATAGTCCTTATAATACTCCTGTTTTTGTGATTAAGAAAAAATCTGGTAAACCTAGATTCCTTCACGATTTAAGACAGATCAATAGCATTATTGTCCCTATGGGGCCCCTACAATGTGGCCTGCCAAATCCAAATTTGATTCCTCAAACATGGGACCTTATTATCATAGATTTAAAGGATTGTTTTTTTAGTATTCCTTTATTTCCAGAAGACAGAAAACTATTTGCTTTTACCCTACCATCTATTAATAATAGTGCTTCTGCCACTAGATTTCAATGGACTGTCTTACCGCAAGGTATGCTAAATAGTTCAACCATGTGTCAAATGTATGTGGATCTTGCATTGCTACCATTTCGTAAATTACATACTAATTGGAAAATTTATCACTATATGGATGACATTCTCATTGCCGGCCCAGGGCCAAAAGGCACGATTATGGCTTCATATAAAGAATTGGAAACCACATTGGCCAGGGCAGGATTGGTTATTAGCCCTGAAAAAATACAAAATACAGCACCATATTTATATTTGGGACACAAATTGCAACAAGCTTATTCATTGCCCCAAATGGTGCAATTTGATTTGCCACTTGCACCAACATTGGTTCAACTGCAACAATATTTAGGAAATATTAATTGGTTAAGACCATATATAGGCCTTTCTACTTCTACTCTTGCTCCATTGTTTATGGCATTAAAAGGCCTCAAACATCCCACAGATGTTGTGACATTGACCTCTGACCAGCTATCGGTCGTTGAGAAAGTCCAAACAGCTCTCAACACCCAATGGACTGATCGGTGTGTTGACAATCACCCTGTGCATTTGAATGTGATTTTTGATCGACCGCCCACAGTGGCAATTTTTCAACTTGTAGATAGAAAAGTTTTTATTTTGGAATGGATTCATTCTCCCAGCACACCTTCACGCTCTATTAACACTCCAGCTATGACATTGGCAGACATTATACATCGTGGACGTGTCCGTTGCCGACAAATAGCTGGACTAGAGCCGCTAGTAATTTTTCTCCCATTTTCCTTAAAATTATGGGAAACTATGATTCAAAATAATTCTGTTTTGCAATTATTGATTGGTGATTGGCCTGGTCAATTTTCATGCCATCCTCCCACAGATCATAGATTTATGGCTATGAAAAATCTGCCACTAAAATTACAACCTCTGTCATCTCCAACACCTTTAAAAGGTGTCACAGTTTATACTGATGGTGGAAAAGTCTATGGCGCCTGTGCATGGCAGGCGACAGGAAAATGGTGCACAAAAATCACCCCACCACAGTCATCAGCTCAGCGAGCTGAAATTGCCGCAGTTATTTTGGCATTTCAAACATTCCCTAGTCAAGACATTAATATAATTGTTGACAGTTTATATGTTTATAATTTGGTTTCCCTCCTACCATATGCTTATATCTCTCCTAGTTTGGATGAGACATTGTTGACACTATTTTTGACATTGCAAAAATTTATTGAGAAAAGAAATTGTCCTTATTTTATTGCACATATCCGGAGTCATCAAAATTTCCCAGGAATTCTCAGTGAAGGGAATTCCCAGGCGGATATGGCAACGCACATTATGACTATGCAACAACCCACTCCCTGGGATAGTCATAATTATTTTCATCAAAATGCCAAGGCTTTGGCTAAACAATTTGGCATAACCCCCGGGGAGGCCGCAGCTATCATTCAACAGTGCCCCACCTGCTCACAACAAGGTCTGTCTATTCCAATGGGGGTGAATCCCCGTGGACTTGAGGCAGGACAAATTTGGCAAATGGATGTCACACAATATGTATCTTTCAATCCATGGAAATATATACATGTGACTATTGATACATATTCTGGGTTCATCTTTGCTACTCCACAGCGTGGAGAGGCTACCAAACATGTTATTAATCATTGTATTCGGACTTTTAGCACTCTGGGCACGCCACAAGAATTCAAAACTGACAATGGTCCTGCATATTGCAGCCAGGCCTTTGCACAGTTTTGTACTCGTTGGAATATTACTCACAAATTTGGTATTGCCTATAATTTTCAGGGGCAGGCCATAGTTGAAAGGGCCAATTCTACACTTAAAAATATGCTTGACAAATTAAAAACGAAAAACGGGGAAAATTACCCAGGACTGCCTGGAGTGCAAAATCAGCTTAATATTGCATTATATACACTTAATTTCTTGAATATTAATGGCAACCCACCTAACACAGCTGCAAGCCGCCATTTTTCTCCCCTTCCAGACGCAGCAACCACGGTTCGACCGTTAGTCTGGTATCGTAAATTACCAGACCCCCAGTGGAGAGGGCCTGCTGAACTTATTACCTGGGGTCGTGGATATGCTGCGGTACAACATGAAGGCAATACAATATGGGTTCCTGGTCGCAATATTCGTCCATACAACGTACAATCAGAAAATAATAAAACCAAGGACAAGCCCAAAGTGGACGAACAATGAGTACTGGAAGGATTTGAAAAAAGCGAGCATTCTAACAAATCAGACTGATTGCTGGATGTGTATGTTATCACCATCGGATGCCAGTCAAGGACTTCCTTTAATTGGACTCCCTTTGAATAACTCTGGAGCCAGTGAAAGTTTTGTGAATATCAATGTGGCAGGAAATTATACGCTGCCACTAAGACTTTATTATGTAGAATCTGCATTAGTGTGTTTTAACTTTTCCAAGGGAAATAACCCTTTAGGTATATATCCTTCTTGTAATATTACTTTTAATATGCCTGATAGCTGTGATAAATATGATAGTAACTCATATATAAAACGTGATGATGGAGAATATAAAAACATGACAATACAAATGTATCAGGTTTGTAGCTACTTAAATGGAGCACAAAATTGGACAAAGAAAAATAAGAATAACTCTTTTGTGTTGCCAAATGAAATATGGCTGCTCTGCGGCAGAAAGGCTTACCGCAATGTTCCAGCCAATGCCCAAGGCATTTGCACCTTGGGGTTGGTGGCACCAGCCATATGGACTGTTAATAAGGGTGACATGGCTCTACTCTATAATACAACAAGGAATCTCTTGGTACGACGAAAAAGAGCAGGAGGACTAACCTTTGACATGCCATGGTACATGATGGCAATCAGAGCTTACATCTCACCCATTGGAGCAGCATGGAATGCATATGACATTGGTCAGTTAAATAATTGGACAGTTGCAATGTTTAATGAAACCATACTAGCTATTGAATTGTTGAATATACAACAGGGACAAATGAGAACTTTCATGTTGCAGACACGATTTGCAGTAGATCTTTTATTGGCTAAACAAGGAGGGGTTTGTACCATAATTGGGCCCACATGTTGCACCTACATATCCAACTATCAACCTAATATCACCAACACCATTATGAAAATGAAAATGTTAACACAAGACAATCCCCTATCTAAATATCCTGAGCATATTAGTGTGGAAGATATCTGGAATGCATTATGGTCATGGTTACCTAACGTAACATGGTTAAAAAATCTTCTTGGTATAACTTTTATTATTATTGTATTACTTATTTGCTGCTGCTGTTGTATTCAATGCTTGCCCAGCCTTATTACTATGATGAAATCTATCTTGCCAAAAACCAAGGTTTCACAGCAAGTGAACATTATCCAAAATGAATTTCAGGCTACACCTATGATGCCCTTACCTCCCACATTCCTGGAAGATTCCAATGCACCACCAGACCTCAATGTCGAGTAAACACCATCCCGACAACAAAAACAAAAAAAGGACGAGATGTTGCAAATATTTTCTATCCTGCAGGTTAGCTGTGTCTGTGTAAAAACTTTAACCACATAGCAGCTGCTGTAACAGGAAAAAGGAAATGTAACCGCAGCGTGTTTATCTGAAACCTGTCTGAGATAACAAGTACAAAACATTTTGTGACATTCTTTGTGACATTCTATGTGCATGTTTATATGCTCAGAGGCTATAGAAATGCAGAAATGTAATCACATGTATTAGGGCGTATTCTATCAATAAAAGGGGAAACCAGACTTTGTTCTAGGCTTTCCAAAATTGCAGCAGCCTCCAGTGTCTGTCGTTCATGGGAGCCGGGTCATATCTTGGAACTTCATATCTTGGAACACCACAAGATTAGAAGATCTTATCATGGAATGCCACAGCATACAGCCCTTCCATTGCAGATGTTCCTGCCAGGGACTCCAGCCCTGAAGAGAGGGGGAATCCCAGTCTGAGTCCTCTGCAACAATGGGGAGATTGGATTCTCCAGCAGGTGACTGATCCATGTCCTCTGAATTTACCACAGCCAATAGAGGGTTTGCAATGCCTTGCGGTGGTACAGGAGCCAGGAGATCAGCAGCTGGTGGGAGAACAGTCACAGCAAGGTGAAATTGAGCAAGCCCCACAGATGAGTGGTCAGCCATCTCTAAGCCTACATCAATTAACAGAGGTGTTGCAGCAGCTTGGGGCAGTGCCAAAGCCAGGGGAGCTGCAGCCAGTGAGCTTGCAGATAAGGGAGGCCCAACATGCCCAGCACCCATTCAGGGGCCTACAGCAGCAGAGGGCATCACCACCCCCTGCAGTTCTACAGCAGAGGAGACCACTACAACCCCCACTTGCACAGCCACCACTGAGAAGCCTGCAGCAGCAGGGGGCACCACCAGCCCCTGCTGGCCAGCAGCAGAGAGCCCAGCAGCCATTGGATCAGCAGGCCGGATGGGGCCAACAGCAACTGGAAGCACCACAAGCACGGAGACTAGACCAGCAACCAGGGTGGGGCCCTCAGCAGCCTGTATTGGCACTACCCTTCAAAGCAACCTTCGATGGGGACCCAGAGAAGCTGACTTTTTTCATCAACCAAGTGCGTTCTCACTTGAATCGCTGGGACTATCTTTACCCGGAACCAGGGGCCATGGTTGATGTCATTGCATCCAACCTAGAGGGAGAAGCATCTGAATGGCTGAACAATCTATATAGCTAGCAAGCCCCTGAATTGGAAGGTCCCCACCTCTTTCTCTTAAGTCTGAGAGAACGATTTGAGGACCCATCCATTGGCCTCAAAGCAGCAGGACAAATTCACAAAATAAAACAAGCCGGGAGACCTGCCCAGCAATACGTGCGAGAATTCTGCAGGATAGCAGGTCGAATAGAGGGGTGGCCTGAGCAGTCTCTCATCCATTACTTCATCGAGGGATTAGACAATCACCTCTCTCAGGCCTGCATCTATCGAGAAGTACCTGATCGGATACAGGACTGGTACCAGACAGCTGTGAAGCTAGATGTTAAGCTCTCTCGCTATAAGAAGCCTCCCCCCCATGAACCCGAGCAGCAACCAGAGCTACCCAGACAGCAATCACCCCCACGAAAGCCTTCAACTACTGCAATGTCTGAGAAACCCAGGCCACCTACACGCCCTTCCTTCAAGTGTTTCCGGTGTGGACAAACAGGACACCGAGCGGCCACCTGTCCAGTCCCGAACCCCCGACTGCAGAGCAGACCAGAACACGCAATGCGAAAGAAACCTGCTCAGCGGCTACGGAGAGAAAAGTCCAATCGACTCACGCAAGAACCGGTCGCCCAGATTACATCCCCCACACAGGAGGATGCCGGGACTCCTGGAGGACCCGCCCCTGCTCTATCCTCCTTTGACAGCGGCGATGAAGGAGAGAATGACCTGATGGTGAGTCGACAAATCCCGCCTTTTTCACTGGCCGCCAAACTTATAATCCCTAAGTCTGGGGCACAAATGGACTTGAACGTACTAATTGATTCGGGATGCACCCGTTGCATTATTAGTCTGGCGTTTGCCATGAAAATGGGCATACGAGCAAAATTGCTCTCTAAACCCATGAGGTTTGAGCAAGCCGATGGCTCCCTCATGGGAGGAACTCTGGTCACACAAGTAACTGAGCCCTTACGCCTAGAAATAGGTGCACACTGGGAGTTTATTCGCTTCCTGGTGGCTCCAAAAATGACTGAGACGGTGGTCCATGGTTAGACAAATGGACGCCGTTTATCTGGTGGGAGAAAGGAATGAGAACTGTAAGACTACCTATAGGGCCTGATCCCCCCATTGATTCAACAGATGTTGTTGGGCATCTTAGTCCACCCAATGAGCGAGCGCACGTGGCCGCCTCACTGCCTCCAGACGAACCAGTCATCCCCAAGGAATACTGGGACCTGGCGGAGGCATTTAGTGAAAAAGAATGTGATGCCCTACCCCCTCACAGGCCCAATGACTGCTCCATTGAACTGGTGCCCGGAGCCAAACTCCCACGACCGAGGATGTATGCTATGTCCCCCCTCAAAATGGAGGAGATGCAGCGATACGTAAACAAAAACCTAGCAAGAGGGTTCATCAAACGGGCCAGATCTACCATAGGAGCCCCTGTGTTGTTCAAAGAGAAAAAAGATGGGTCTCTTCGTCTCTGCGTAGACTATAAGGGTCTCAACGGAGTGAGTATGGAAAATAAATACCCCCTCCCCCTCCTAAAGGATTTATTAACCCATCTGGCTAAGGGGAGTGTCTTCACTAAGTTAGACCTAAGAGAGGCATACTACCGGGTAAGAATAAAAGAGGGAGACGAGTGGAAAACTGCCTTCAACTGTCCTATGGGGAGCTATCAGTTCAAAGTCATGCCATTTGGACTACAGGGGGCCCCAGCTGTATTTATGCAGTTGATTAATGAGGTTCTACATGATCACTTGTACAAAGGGGTTTTGGTGTATCTTGATCATATTCTGATATACAGCACGAATATGACTGATCACATAAAGCTGGTAAGAGAAGTATTAAAGAAAATATTGAATGCCAAACTCTATGTCAAATTGTCGAAATGTGAATTTCACCAAACCCAATTAGACTATCTTGGCTACAGAATTTCCAGCGAGGGTATTGAAATGGATCCAGCCAAGGTGAAAGCTATAATCGAATGGCAGCCCCTGAAGACTCGCAAACAGCTCCAGAGTTTTCTGGATTTTGCCAACTTTTATCGTCAATTCATCCCCTCTTTCGCCGAAATTGCCCTACCTCTTACAGAACTACTCAAAACAGGGAAAGGAGGAGGGAAGCCACGACCGGGCCAACCACTAGCATGGACAATGGACTGTCAAACAGCTTTTGAGAATTTAAAGAGACTATTTGCGGCTGAACTGGCCCTAAAGCACCCATCCCCAGACGAACCCTTTGTGATTCAAGCCGATGCCAGCGATGTGGCAGTTGGAGCTGTGTTACTGCAAAAGAACAAAAATGGGATCCTGCAACCCTGCACCTACACCTCTAAGAAATTTACTGAGAGCGAGCGGAGGTGGGCAATCTGGGAGAACGAGGCCTTCGCAATTAGATGGGCGCTATTAAACTGGCGACACTATCTGGTAGGGAGCAAGGTGCCATTTGAGGTATGGACAGATCACAAAAATCTAGAAGCACTGAAAACTCCCCGCAAATTGTCCCCAAAGCAAGTACGGTGGGCACAGTACTTTAACCGTTTCAACTTCACTCTAAAGTACATACCAGGCGGAAAGAACTTCGTAGCTGATGCGCTATCCCGGTTACCCCAATACAAGACTGAACAAGAGCAGGTTAATGAGGCGATTATTCCCAATCCACAAATTGCTGCTCAACTTACAATTCGCAGGGTCCCCAATCCTGATGACCCTGGAGCGAAGAAATTAAAACGAGAGCTCCTCACTGACCAATGGTTCAAAGATAATCAAGCCTCTCTAACATGCAGTGATGGCTTGGCTTACAAAGAGGGGAAGCTATATTTACCAGAATCACTCCGTCTTAATGCCCTCAAACACAGCCACGGTGTAAAACAGGCTGGACACTTTGGATATTTGAAAACCCTACACCTCACCCGCTGGCAATTTTGGTGACCGGGGCTGAAAAGGGATGTAGAGAATTATGTAAAAAGTTGTACTGTATGTGCCACAATGAAAAGAATCCCGGGGAAAACCCCTGGGTTACTGCAACCCGTGGCAGACCCTTCTCAACCATGGGAAGAAATAGCTATGGACTTTATAGTGGACCTACCTGAAAGTAGTGGAAATACTGTCATCTGGATGGTAATAGACCTATTTTCAAAGCAGTCTCATTTCATCGCCTGCAAAGGACTTCCATCTGCCCAACGACTGGCCAAATTGTTCCTGAAACATATCTACAGGCTGCATGGCGCCCCTAAGCGAATAATTTCGGACAGGGGGGGTGCAGTTCACAGCAAAATTTTGGAGAAATTTCCTTACATTAATTGGATCATCTCAAGGGTTATCATCTGCTTTTCATCCTGCCACCAATGGGGCTGCAGAATCCGCTAACAAAATGGTGGAGCAGTATCTCAGATGCTACGTTTCTTACCAACAGACGAATTGGACTGATCTCCTCCCTTTTGCGGAGGTGGCGTAAAATAATTCTGTGCACAGCAGCACTGGCTACACGCCTTTCAGAGTGGCCACAGGGAAAGAGTTTAGTCCAATACCTGAATATCTTCAGTTGCCTTCCGCTTCCCAGACACTTGATCAGTGGGTAAGGGGGTGGGAAGAAATATGGAGAAACACAAAAAGTGCTTTAAAAAGACCTTTGAAACCTATAAAAAGCAGGCTGATAGAAAGAGGGCTTCCCCAAGAACATTCCAAGTTGGGGAGAAGGTCTATCTGTCAACTAAATATCTACGCCTCAAATTGCCTAGTAAGAAATTGGGGCCTAAATTCTTGGGGACTTTCCTCATAGTTAGGATCATCAATCCGGTCACAGTGCAACTAAAACTGCCTAGACTTTTAGGGAAAATTCACCCAGTTTTCCATTGTAGTTTGTTGAAGCCTTATCGGGGCTCCACTTTAAGACCTCCTCCAAAGAAGGTTCCTGGGCCCCTCGTATTTGCAGGGCAGACCCACTATGAAGTGAAACGTATTCTTGACTCCAGAATCTTTAGAGGGAAATTGCAGTACCTAGTACAATGGAAGGGATACCCGTTGTCTCAAGCCACCTGGGTGAAATCTACTGAAGTGAAAGCTGACAGATTGGTCAAAAGGTTTCATGTGAAAAACCCCAACAAACAGAAAGATAGCCCTTAACATATGCTTTTGTTTATTTTACAGGATCTGTCCTTCTTGTAAGGAGGGCCGGATGTCAATGCTGCAAATACTGTATATTCTTGCTTTGACAATATGCAAAACTGTCTGGTATTTGTTGGGTTAATACATAGCTTAGAGTGGGGGGGGGGTAAAAAGCCCGGGAAAGAAAGAGGAAGTAAACCTTTGACCTTCACACTAATTGGATAATGTGACTTGTGACTGCAAGAAAAGGTAGGGGTTTAGCAAGAAAAGTTAGATGCCAGCAAGAGGAAGTCAGATTCTGGCATAAAACGTCCATGATGTGCTGTCAATTTGTAACACTGTAATAAAAGCTTTAGGATAAACATGCCTGAAAGTTCTTTGAAGTGTTTCATTAGTCAGAACCTTGACACTTTGGGCTGGGGGCAGTACGACCGGAACTCAACTTCGACAGCTCTTCTCACCACCTCTCCAACTTGGGCCACTTGAACACTGCCACTCCTCCCATCCACTTCGGGATTGGCTCCCTCCGTTCAACTCGCTGCTTGGGTCAGTGTCAGGACCCCAAAACCCTCCTCCCTTTCCTTAACCATATATTCTGCTTTTGTGGCCTGCCATTCTGTTGGAGGGAGGGGAAGCTTGCATATGCTTGGGATAACTTATGCTTTCTATATTCCCCTCCTCCCTCCATTTCCTTGAGATAGGAATGGAGGGAAACAAAACTGGAGAAGACCTTGAGATGCACACCAACTCTGCCAGTTACCCGCTCATCAGACCACCTGTGGATTGGCTGGATTTCAAGTGGACATTATGACTTTGGTGGGAGGTGGAATATTGCTTGCTTAACTATACTGTTTCGGCGGGCTTTTCCCCAGATCTCGCCTTGACTTCCCTACTGTCACTGACCTCTAATAAAAGTATCCTTTTGAGACAATGCCTGTTTCAAGAGTTCTGCTTTCTTGGGTGGTTAGTTGAAGTGGGACCTTACATAAGGTGAGATCTGCATAGTACTCAACCCGGAGAAGCTGCTGCCCTACCAGGGGAGTCGCAACAAAACCTACATGGAGGAGTTCCAGGCAGAGAAATGGTCTGAAGATCTCCTCTGCCTGAAAGCATATGAAAGCCTCTCCAGGGACCTTGAGGAAGCTGGACCTTCTGGCGAAGAAGACCGAGCCAGATTGTCACTCGGGAGTCGGTAAGAAGGAAGGATGGGAGGAACCCCCCCCCCAAAGTTATCCTGACCCGAGGAGGAGGAAAAAAGGCAAAGAAAAAGAATCCAGAGCCTGCCCCTCCTGATAAGGATGAAGAGAAAAAGCAGCTGAAAGGGGGGCCAATGGAAGCTGTGATGGAGTACGTGAAAAAGACTCTCGATGAATTTAAGATGCAGCTGAAAGAAAGCCGTGAGTCAGAAGAAGAGTCGGAGAAGGAATCGGAGGAGGATGAGCCACAGGTTCCTGAGATGGCAGCAGCTGGAGCCCAAGAAGCAGCACAGCGGCGGGGCCGTATCTCTCAAGGAGCCAGAGGCAGAGCACCTCAGCCGGCCAAGTTGAAACCGATCCCAATCGGGGTGAAATTTGATGGAGACCTGAAGCAATTGGGTTATTTCCTGGGTCAAGTGTTCACCTATATGCAAATCTATGGGAGAACACTGCCCACTGATATTGAGAAAGTTCGAGTGGTCACTCTGGCGTTACAAGGTGGAGCATCTGACTGGATGGTGACCCTGTATAATTGCAATGCACCCGAGCTGAGGAATTTTAATCATTTTATGGCCTCACTCAGCAGACGCTTCGAAGACCGGCTGGCCTATAAGAAAGCCCGGGAGCGGATTGAAACGGTGAAGCAAGGGAGAAGACCCATTGTTGAATATACTGAAGAGTTCAGAGTGTTGGCCAGCCGCTTGCGTTGGCCAGAGGACATCCTGGTAAGCTGTTTCCACGATGGACTAAATGAAGTGCTGTACAATGCCTATGTAGCTCGCGGAGCCCTGCAGTGGCTGTACGACTGGTGCCTGCTAGCTGAGGAAGTGGAGATCTATCAACGCAAGCATCAGCAACACAGAGTGAGACCGAGCTTCAAGCCGCAGACCGAGAAGTGAGGGGAAACTGCCCGACCTTCACCTGCTCCCCCTCGCAGCACTGCCTGCTTCAAATGTGGCAATGAAGGACACCGAACCGTGGATTGCCGCAGCAAGACCCCTGCTAAGAGAGGAGATCATCTGCCAGCCAGGAGACCTCCGAGAACCCCATCACTCCCAAGGGAGACTGCTATGAGGTCCGAGGAAACCGTAGAGCTCCCCTGGGATCGCAATCAAGAGGGTTGAGCTCCAGTTCCATGCCATGGTGATCCAGGAGCAGTGGAAGATGACTACGAGGACGACCCTTTGGTGAGTACACCAATAGACCCCAGTACAGTGCTGCTAGAACTGTTCATACCAGGCACTGGGAGGACAGTAAAATTAGCAGCTTTACTGGACGGGGTGCACCCGCTGTATGATTAGCCCAGAACTAGTGGGGAAAATGGAAATTCCACTCAGGAGACTAAAAACCCCAATCACTTTTTGCCAACTGGATGGTTCAGTCGCTGGGGGGTTGCCTGCCAGTTTTGTTACCAGATCATTGCACATCGACCTGCGTGGCCACACACAGACTTTAGCGTTTATTGTGGCTCCGGGTATGGAGTGGCTGTTAGTTCTGGGGCTGGCGTGGTTAAAGAAATGGAACCCCATGATCAACTGGAGGCAAGGACAGCTGAGATTCCCACAGGGGAACCCCTCCCACCTCTAAAGAAACGGGCAGGAGATGTGGATTACATTGTGATTTTGCCTCTGCCCTCAGTGAGTCAGACTTGCAAAGCCTTCCAGTGGAATACAGAGATTTGTCTGAAGCATTCAGTGAGCAGAGGGCAGATGAACTCCCCCCTCACCAACCCACAGACTCTGCTATTGGAATCATTCCAGGGGTGAAATTACCAAAGCCAAAAATGTATTTGATGACTCCCAGGGATCTAAACAAACTGGAAAAAATATCAAAAAGAACTAAAAGCGGGGTTTTATTGAACCAGCCAAACCCCGGGTAGCAGCTCCTGCTTTATTCAGATAAAAGAAAGATGGCTCTCCTCATCTCTGCATTGATTATAGGGTCCTGAATGCGGTGTGCATGGAAAACATGTATCCATTACCTTTAATGAAAGACATGCTAGCGCACCTATTAAAAGGAATTTTTTTTCAAAATTGGACTTGAGAGGCTTATTACCGCATAAGAATAAAAAAGGTGATGAGTGGAAAACTGCTTTCAATTGCCCACTGGGTTGCTACCAGTTTAAAGTTCTCTCTTTTGGATTACAAGGGGCCCCTGCAGTGTTCATGCAACTAATCAACGAAGTCCTACATGATCACCTGTACAAGGGGGTCTTAGTTTACCTTGACGATATTCTTATTTACACTGAAACCAAAGATGAACACATCAAACTGGTCAGAGCAGTGTTGAAAAAACTACTCTCTGCTAAATTGTATGCAAAACTGTCAAAGTGAATTCCACAAAGATCGCATAGATTACTTGGGTTATTGCATATCAAATGAAGGAATTGAAATGGACCCAGAGAAAGTAATGGCCGTCTTAGATTGGGCTCCCCCCAAAACCAGAAAACAGTTGCAAAGTTTCCTAGGATTTGCAAACTTCTATAGGCAATTCATCCCATCTTTTGCACAAATTGCCCTACCAATCACAAACCTATTGAAAACAAGAGGGGGAGATAAGCCTAAACCCAGTCAATCATTGAAATGGACAGGAGAATGCCAAGCAGCATTTGAAATGCTAAAGAGACTTTTTCTATGGAGCCAGTTTTAAAACATCCAGACCCAGACCAACCTTTTATAATTCAGGCTGATGCCAGTGATGTTGCTGTGGGAGCAGTATTATTACAGAGAAATAAAGATGATCAAATACAACCCTGTGCTTACACCTCGAGAAAGCTCTGAGACTGAGCAAAGGGGGGCAGCTTGGGAGAAAGAAGCCTATGCAGTACGATGGGCTTTACTTACTTGGAGAAATTTCCTGGAAGGTAATAAAATACCATTCCAGGTGTGGACTGACCATAAGAATCTAGAGGCTATGAAAACTCCCAGGAAACTCTCTCCTAAGCAAGCACTGTGGTCCCAACATTTCCATCATTTTAACTTTACCATTCACTACCTCCCTGGAGGAAAAAACTTTTTAGCTGATGCCTTATCCAGACTACCACAATACAACAGCAAGAAAGCAGAGGTGGCCAAGCCATTTTGGTAACCCCACCAATTAGCAGCTCCTGTAATCACCAGGGCCCAATCTAAACCAGTAGATCCAGCTAAAAAGACACCGAGCCGTGGATTGCCACAGCAAGACCCCTGCTAAGAGAGGGGATCATCTGCCAGCCGGGAGACCCCTGTGAACCCCATCATGCCCAAGGGAGACTACTATGAGGTCCGAGGAAACCGTAGAGCTCCCCTGGGAGTCAGGTCGAGGCTGATTGGGTTATGAAGCTGCCCTTGGCTCCAGCTGGAGTTCCACTGATCTAGCCTGAGCCGGTTCCAGCCGGCTTCTCCGTTTCAGGCATCTTCTCCTGAGACTTCACCATCCCTCTGGAGGCTTCCAGCGGAGTGTAGCAGCTCAGGACCCCTCAATGGAATTTAAGTTGTTTAGAAGGCTACCTTAGTGTCAACCTCCGGCTGAAAAGCCCAACTAAGGAAAACACCAGAGTCATTGATTACTCTAATGTGACTTTTATTGAGCAGAATCATTACGGCAGGTTCAAAGTGAAAGCTAGCTGTGAAAAAATGGTGGGAAGCAGTTAATTAACGAATCTCCTCCTCTCCTTTCTGACAGTTCAGGTCACACTGTCCAATACATCTCCTGGTAATTATTATGAGAAGACACTTTAGTTCACCAAAACAAATCTTCAGGTCTCACGGTGACAAGAACACCTGTGGATTCAAAGTTTGCCACGTCTCCCTCCCCGCATCTGTTGCCAAGCTAGAAGCACACTGTCAGGTGCCCAAAGAAATGTATTTTAATCCTATGTTTATTTTCTACTTCTGTAGCCTTCCTTTGTGACCTGCCATTCTGTTGGGAGGGGGGAGCTTTGGGATTGTTTTGTACTGTCTGCTATGATGTCCTTCCCCCAGGGGATGGAATGTCTTCCTTATCTGAGAGACGGTTTGCACTAGGAGCCAGAAGAAATAGAAAGTGAGAAAGACCTTGAGCCCACCGAAAAGACCAGTTACCAAAACACTATGCCACCTGTGGATTGGCTGGGATTCACAGAGACACTGGGGGGGAGGAGTATTGAATGTTGCTTTTAATATACTGCTTCATGGGTTTTTTTCTCAGACCTCGCCTTGATTCCTTGCTGTCACTCACCCCTAATAAAAGTTCCTTTTGAGACAATACCTGTTTCAAGAATTCTGCTTTTTTGGGTGGCTTAGCTGAGGTAGGTCCTTACACACACAGTGGTCCTAAAGGCAGTAGGGTTTATAGCTTGACATTTAGAATCTCTTAGTGGTTTTATTATCCTGGGCTCATAGTGTGATAGATTGCATTCAATTCAGGACAGCAGTTTTGCTTAATTCATAAGCATCCATGACCTAGCTCTTGCCTGAATATTTTAAATTTAACAGGTCTTCTTCCTGCTTCTTTGAAGTCCAAAGTTTGGGAAGTACAGGGCACAGACTGAAATATGAAAAGTTTCTGTAGGGGTATTAGGAACATTAAACATTCCATCTTGTTGGGTTTTGTACACTGCAGTAGGTAGCAGCATAGAGATAGGGGGTCTTGAAGTCCATTTTCATCCTTTGCCTAAACAATGTTTTTCATACTTCAAAAGTTTATGATGTCATGGTTCCGACAGACAGAGACAAATAAAGCATAACTCCGAGGCTTGCAAGTTCCTCAAAGAACATGTTTATTGATACAAAGTATTGGCACGTCAAAAGTGTAACCAAGTCTGAATAGACACGTAACAATCCCCAGTACAAAGTTAAGAAATTCCACCCCATAAACTATGCAAGCTACTATGTTCCCCAATACATCTTCTTGGCAGGCTTTTCACGAAATGCCCAGCCTGCAGTCCTGGGACCAGCCGATGACCTTGGTTTCCATGGGAGAAAATCTGTTTAGTCTAGTGAAGCACCTGGTAAACCCCCCTCCCTCTGTGCTATGTGTCAACCGAAAATGAGTAGGAAAAATGGCTGCAGCCATGCTCATTTTCAAAGTTGACATGTGAATGTTGAAATCATGAACTCTTCTCATCCCTAAATTATACATTTTCAGGATTAAACAAAGAGTCTTCAATTACTTTTTTTCCTCAAGGAAAGTAAGACTTGGAATAGTCTTTGCCTCAATATTTCTTAATGGGGAACAAACATGTATTAAATTCAATAGCCTTTTCTTTTGTGGCTTGTCTGCTTCCTTAGTCTATATTACATAACCTGTGAACTTACAAGGGAAAAAGAAACCAGAGAGCAGATGGAATCATATTAGGTCTACATATGTAAATTGGATGTTAAGGAAAAGATTTATTTTGCTAAGGGAATTGAAGGAAATACTAATATTAAATAGAAGGAATAATAAGGTCTGGTTCCTGTGTTTTAGTTTTAATTAAAATGGAAGTTTTGTGGCAGTCTAAATGAAAACTACTTGTTTGGTCACCCTTAAAGCTGAACTTAGCAATTCCAAACTGCTACTTTATTGCCTGCACATTTTTGTGGTGTCCAGTTAATTCAAAATAAGATCTTTTGATGAATCAGTTTTAATGTTAAATACAGAGAAGCAGATTTAACATTTTAAGACCTGCAACTGTTCCTGTTTTATTATTTAATTCATGTTTATGTTTATGTTTATTCGCACTTATATGCAGCCCCTCTCCAGAGACCCGGGGCAGCTCACAACAAAAACACAACAACAATTTAAAATCAACCACATTCATACCCCACACAAACACAGTCAATTCACAAGCACTGATGGTGGGACACTTTTAGGGCCGAGGGGCAGAGCTCAGCTCATATGCCCCAAGCCTGTCGGCATAGATGTGTCTTCAGCCCTTTCTGGAAAGCTAGGAGGGAGGAAGCAGTACGAACCTCTGAGGGAAGCTGGTTCCAGAGGGCAGGGGCAGCAACGGAGAAGGCCCTTGCCCTAGGTCCCGCCAGATGGCATTGTTTAGCAGACGGGACTCGTAGGAGGCCAACTCTATGCGCCCTAACCGTTCTCTGGGATTCATGAGGCAGGAGATGGTCCCGCAAGTATCTTGGTCCATTGCCATAAAGGGCTTTATAGGTCATAACCAACACTTTGAATTGTGTTCGGAGACCAATTGGTAGCCAGTGCAGCTCACGAAGAGCTGGAGTGATATGAGCATGTCTTGGGAGACCCAAGACAGCTTGCGCGGCCGAATTCTGGACTACCTGCAGTCTCCGGACATTCTTCAAAGGTTGCCCCATGTAGAGAGCATTACAGTAGTCGAATCTCGAGGTGACAAGGGCATGGGTGACTGTGAGGAGTGATTCCCGATCCAAATAGAGCCACAACAGGCGCACCAGGCGAACCTGGGCGAATGCTCCCCTCGCCACAGCCAGAAAATGATGTTCCAAACTTAGCTGTGGATCGAGGAGAACACCCACGTTGCGAACCCTCTCCGAGGGGGGCAAAACTTCTCCCCCCAGGGTAATCGACGGACAGTTGGAATTGTCCTTGGGAGGCAGAGCCCATAGCCACTTCGTCTTGTCGGGATTGAGTCTGAGCCTGTTGGCACCCATCCAGACCTCAACAGCCTCCAGGCACTGGTTCATCACTTCAACTGCTTCACTGTAATGACACAGGGTAGAGATATAAAGCTGAGTATCATCAGCATATTGATGATAACTCACCCTGTGTCGACAGATGATCTCACCCAACGGCTTCATGTAGATGTTAAAATGCAGAGGTGAGAGAACGGACCCCTAAGGAACTCCACATGGAAGAGACCTTGGAGCCGATCTCTGACCTCCTGCAAACACTGACTGCGACCGGCCAGAGAGGTAGGAGGTGAACCACCGTAGAACGGTGCCCCGCACTCCAAGCCCCTCCAACCGGCGCAGAAGAATACCATGGTCGATGGTATTGAAAGCCGCTGAGGTCAAGAAGCACCAGGATAGTGGAATAACCTCTATCCCGGGCCTGCCAGAGATCATCGGTCAGCGCGACCAAAGCAGTTTCCGTGCTGTAACCGGACCTGAATCCAGACTGCCAAGGGCCCAGATAATCAGTTTCATTCAAGGACCGCTGGAGTTGGAGTGCCACCACCTTCTCAACAACCTTCCCCAAAAAGGGAAAGTTGGAGACTGGACGATAATTATTTAAAACTGCCGGGTCCAGGGAAGGCTTCTTGAGGAGGGGGCGCACGAGTGCCTCCTTTAAGGGAGCTGGAAAGGACCCCTCAATGAAGCGATAACAACCGCCTGGACCCAGCTCCGTGTCACCTCCCTACTAGCCGAAACCAGCCAGGAGGGACACGGATCCAGTAAACAGGTGGCAGAACTCACAGCTCCAATGGCCTTGTCCACATCCTCAGGAGTTACAAGGTCAAATTCATCCCATACAACAGGACTAAGACGGGCCTCTGTCATCTCGACTGACTCATTGTCAGCCGACACTGCATTCCAATTGGAGTCCAAGTCAGTTCGGATCTGAACGACCTTGTCTGCGAAAAAGGTGTTAAATTCCTCGGCATTGCCCTGTAAAGGTTCCTCCCTCCTCCCCATATCAAGGAGAGAGCGAGTCACCCTAAACAGGGCAGCCAGACGAGATTCCGCAGACGCAATCTATGCGGAAAGATACTGAGATCTTGCCGTAGTGATCGCTTCCAAATAGGTCTTGATATAAGCTCTCAATTTGGTTCGATCAGATTCGGATCTGCTTTTCCTCCATTGCTTCTCTAAACGTCTCTTCTGGCGCTTCATCCCCCTGAGTTCCTCGGTAAACCAAGGAGATCTCTTGGGTCTGCTGCCACAGAGAGGTCGCAACGGCGCAATCCGGTCTAGAGCCCCTGTAGTGGCCATATTCCAGGCCATCACTAGGGACTCCACCAAACTGTGTATGAGCGAATCCTGCAATTTTCCAAGCACCCTTTGAAAGCCAATAGGGTCCATCAGGCATCTGGGGCGGAACCATTTAATCGGTTCCAGCTCCCTGCGAGGAAGGATTGGCGTCGTAAACTCAAGCCGCAGCAGAAAATGATCTGTCCATGACATGGGCAACACTTCTAAGCCCCTTAGCTTCAGATCATGACTCAACTGTTCCGAGAGGAAAACCAAATCAGGTGTGTGCCCCTTCTCATGGGTTGGGCCCTCAATTACTTGTGTCAGGTCCATGGTTGCCATGGAGGCCATGAACTCCCGCGCCAAACCCGAGGACTCACCGAGTGACGGCACGTTGAAGTCCCCCAGAACAATAAGTCTGGGGAACTCAACCGCCAACCCGGCTACCTCCTTAAGTAGCGTGGGCAGGGCTGTAGAAACGCAGCTGGGAGGCAGGTACGTAAGCAACAAGCCCATCTGTACACCTAGGTCCAACCTCATAAGGAGGGACTCACAACCCGATATCTCAGTAGCAGCGAATCTGCGCAGCCCGAGTATCTCCTTAGCTATAATCGCCACTCCTCCCCCCCTTCCCTGGGGTCGCGGCTGATGCCATACCTGAAACCCAGGTGGACACATCTCAGAGAGGGGAACTCCTCCCTCTGGGGTCAGCCAGGTCTCAGTCACACATGCCAGGTCAGCCTCCTCCTCCAGAATTAAGTCCCGGATGAGGAGAGCCTTATTTACCACCGACCTGGCATTGAGCAGCAGCAGCCTGAGTCCAGGGTCCGGATTTCGCTCATTACCAGTACCCCGGGAGAGGTTCAAGGGGCCGGAACAAGAGATCGCTTTCAGGCAGCGAGGCCTTGTTCCCCGAGAGCGGCCTATCCCAGGCCTCCCGTCATATCTGTCTCTTCCCCATAAGACCGGTATAGACTGGCCCTCTGATCCCTCAGAGCAAGGCTCCTCCACTTCTCTAGCTTCCGTAAATGCCGACAGGTCGGCCCTTCCATTCATCATAGGTCCACAATCCATCCAATCCACACAAGCACCCATCCATTCAACCCGATTCACTCCGCAGTCAATCCCCCCCACATCGTCCATAAATTCACTAAAAAATTAAATTAATACAATATTAAAAACATTAAAAATTAAAATACATAAAATTAAAAACATTTTATCCAAGCCCTATGAATAGTGCTTGCATTTGGGAACAGTGTTCCTCCTAAGCCAGTCTAGTCTAGTCCAGGCTCCCCTCAGAAGAAGTCCTATAAGTACAGTTGTAATTGTTATAGTTGGAGCCGTGGTGCCTCCCAAACTTAATATAAAACCAGGAGAGCCAGCTGCTTGAGCAGAATTAGGGCAGAAGATAATGGAAGTCCAAAAGAAGTATAAATAAAAAGCTGGAATAAAAGCTGGAGCAAACGGGGTGGCTAATCCGGCAAATTTACTGAAACCCAAACTGAGGCCCGTGGTGAAAGTAATAGTAAAAGCAGGTGTAGCAAATGTTAATCTTGCTGTAATAGTTGTAGTTGTTCCTGTATTAGTCCTTCCTAAGATAGAACCTGTTGTATCTGGCCCTTCTCAGCTTAGTAAAGTCCACAGGAATATTTCTTTAAGAGTTTTA
This sequence comes from Bothrops alternatus, assembly GCA_034064705.1. Lineage (NCBI taxonomy): Eukaryota > Metazoa > Chordata > Lepidosauria > Squamata > Viperidae > Bothrops > Bothrops alternatus. The sequence goes on along the minus strand of JARGCV010000137.1, from coordinate 3,808,905 downwards.
TTTAACACATTTCAAGAGATTCACTTCAAAGCAAGCTGCTGGCATTTTGTTTGCGGAACGGCCAAATCTGATTTATTTACATTCAGCTTAAACATGCTCTCCCCCTTCCAATAACTCACTCTTTATCGCTCAGGTTGTTCAAGACCTCATTAATCTTCCGTACATTCCAAAAACACCAGAAAACTGAGTTCAAACGAACTTCTCAAGATATCAGGTTACTCCTTGATATTAACGTTGCTCGTGACAAAGAATTAGTCCCTCGTTCACCTTCTAATATAGTTTCTGATACGTCACTTCCCCCATGGCTTCCTTTTTCCACGTAACTGAGACCTCCGCCTATCAAACCTTCGGAATCTCGGATCAAGCCATAAATTTTCCTGTTCCAAATCTGAGTCTCCGCTTTGAGAGTCTGACTCAGACTGCATGCAAATCTCCTCCCTCTCTGTCTCTCCTGCCGGGAGGGGAAAGCACCCAGAGGGGCCTGGTTGCTCCTCTTCATCTTCTGACATTTCCCAAGCTGGTCTAGAGACACCCACAACACTATCCCCCCCCCGCAGGCCCCGTCCCTCGGGTCCGTTGCAGGGGATGTGGTTTGTAGGGAAACGCAGCATGAAAATCCCAAATTAACCCAGGAGCCTCAATAGCATGAGCATCGACCCAACAGCAAGCGTGTGGCCCACCCCTGGTCCAATCAACCAAATATTGGAAGCGGTCGTTGAGCCATCGGGAATCTCGGATGCCGGACACCTCCAACCGGGAAACAGGAACTTGAGCACGGCGAGTTGTCAGGCCCGGATCAGGAGGTCGAAGCGGAGAATCAGGGGAGACAGGAACAAGCAAGGAGCGATGAAACACGGGATGTACGCGAAGAGACCTAGGCAAAGTCAAATGATAGGTCACCGGATTGATGACCGTCTCCACAGGAAAAGGACCCAGGAAACGTTGGTCAAGCTTGCGGTGAATTCTCCCTGGAAACAAATACTTGGTGGAGAGCCAAACCCGATCTCCAACAGCTAACGGTGGCGTGTCGCGACGAGAACGGTCTGCAACCCTCTTGTAGTCTTCCTTGGCCTTAGTCAAGTGCTGCTTAACCATCTCTTGGACTGACTGGAGCTCGGATAAATAGTCCTCTGCAACTGGAACTGGATAATCAAGGAGCGTGAGTGGGAAAAATCTGGGATGATAGCCGTAGTTGGCAAAAAACGGAGTGGTCTGAGTGGAAGTGTGCTGAGAGTTGTTGAAAGCAAATTTGGCCACGGAGAGATATTTGGACCAATCGTTCTGTTGGTCATTGATGAAACAACGCAAATACTGCTCCAGGATGCCAATCACTTTCTCTGTACCCCCATCAGTCTCTGGGTGATGCGTGGAGGCTAGATTAACTTGGACTTGAAGCGCAGACATGAGTTCTCTCCAGAACGCTGAGGTGAACTGGGTCCCTCGGTCGGACACTATTTTGTCAGGTAAACCGTGTAGCCGAAAGATATGTTGAATGAACAGCTGAGCAGTGACCTTGGCTGTCGGTATTCTTCTGCAAGGAATGAAATGTGCCATCTTGGTCAGCATGTCTACCACTACAAAGACAATGGTGTAGCCGGCAGAAACAGGGAGACAAGTCAAGAAGTCCATGGAAATAGCCCCCCAGGGTCTCTCCGGCGTGGGCAACGGCTGTAACAATCCCGGAGGGGCTCCTGTGGCATGTTTTGCCTGACGGCACCGTACACAGGAATTCACATAAGAATAAACATCATGGCGAAGTCTGGGCCACCAAAAAGTCCGAGACACTAAGTGGAGAGTCTTAAAGAGACCAACATGACCCGCCGCAGGGTTATCATGGCATTGAGTCAGAATGAGACCACGGAGTGGGCCTGCTGGAACATATAACAGGTCGCGGAAGCGTAATAGACCCTCGGACAAGGTCCAAGGTGAGCCGGGACCCACCTCTTGTTTCCTCTGTGTCACAAAGTCATCTAGTTGTTGCGCTTCCCGAATCTGTCGTCGTAGATCTACCGGATCGTGCACGGCTGCGATCGATTCGACAGGCAGAATGGTTCGAAGCGGCAAGGGGTCCTTGATCTGTAGATACTCTGGTTTACGGGACAAGGCATCTGCTCTTTTGTTGTACCCTTTCGGAATGTAGGTGACTTTGAAGTTGAATCGAGCGAAGAACAAAGACCAACGGATCTGACGTTGATTCAATTTCCTGGCAGATTGCAGAAATTCCAAGTTTTTATGGTCAGTCCGAACTTCAGCTTGGTAGCGGGCTCCTTCCAGGTGGTGTCTCCAGGTCTCAAAAGCAGTTTTGATAGCCAAGAGCTCCTTCTCCCAAATGGTATAATGGCGTTCGGAGGGACTCAGTTTCCTGGAGTAATAAGCACATGGGAACAGGGGGCCGCCATCTTGGCGTGTTTGAAGAAGCACGGCCCCTACAGCAACATCTGAGGCGTCGGCCTCCACTACAAAGGGACGACAAGGATCTGGATACTTGAGAATGGGTTCCTGAACAAAAGCCTTTTTGAGGGTCTGAAATGCCTGTTGCTCGGCATCACCCCACTGGAACTTAATGCCTTTCTGTAACAGTCGAGTAAGGGGCGCAGTCAAGGTAGAAAATCTCGGAATGAATGTCCGGTAATAGTTCGCAAATCCCAAAAGTCTTTGGACATCTTTTGCTTTACACGGTGGTTGCCAGGTTTGCAAGGCCTCAACCTTGCCAGGATCCATGGCGATGCCTTGTGGAGAAATCACATGTCCCAGAAACTCAATGGTGGTTTGATAGAATTGACATTTCTCTAACTTGGCGTAAAGGTGATGTTCTCTCAAGCGTTGCAGAACTTGCCGGAGATGCTGGAGATGAGTTGCTCGTGATGGGGAGTAGATCAGGATGTCATCGAGGTAAACCACCACGAATTGATCTAATAAATCCCGAAAGATGTCATTCATGAAATGTTGAAAGACGGCCGGAGCATTGGTGAGTCCAAAGGGCATAACGGTATACTCAAAATGACCATACCTGGTCCCAAACGCAGTCTTCCACTCGTCCCCCTCTCGAATGCGAACCAGGTTGTAAGCACCCCGTAGATCTATCTTGGTGAAGATGGCCACTGATCGGAGACGGTCCATGAGATCAGGAATCAAAGGCAGAGGGTACCGGTTACATACTGTGATGGCATTGAGCTTGCGATAGTCACAGCATAGGCGTAAATCTCCTGTTTTCTTCTTCACGAATAACACAGGAGCTGACAGAGGCGAGGAAGAGGGACGAATGAAACCCCTGGCCAAGTTTTTATCCACAAAGTCTTTTAATGTGGCCAACTCGGGTTCTGACATGGAGTAAAGGCATCCCCCTGGAAGCTTGGCATTTGGCAGCAAATCAATGGCACAGTCATATGGTCTATGCGGAGGCAATTGGTCTGACTCTTTCTTACTGAAGATATCTGCAAAGTCCGCTAGGTCGGCCGGCAAGGTGATGTCAGGGTGGGATGGTAGCTGGGCTGCGCAAAATTGGCGTACGTGGTCTACGCATTGCAAACTGGGAAATGAAACAAAGTTCTGGGACCACACCACACAAGGATCATGGGTTCTCAACCAGGCTAAGCCGAGAACTAAGGGGAAATGAAGTCCCTTGGTAACATATAATTGGATGGCTTCTTCATGTTGTCCTATGACCAGGCGTATGGGCTGGGTCATAAACTTGATTGGTCCAGACAATAACTCACGACCATCGATTGTCTCAACCAACATAGGCGGCTTAACGGAGCACAAAGGTATGGCATGCTGACGAGCGAAAGCTTCATCCATGAAATTAGTGGTGGCTCCAGAATCCAACAAGGTGTGTGCCGGAATGCCCTGGGCATGGTTTCCCAGAAATATATTGGTTGCTAGGATCAAATGTCTCGGAGGACCGGGGTCTTCGTCTGTGGAACTGGAACTGGGTTTGGCGCCTGCCCGACCCAACGTTTCCATTAGGCCGGGCTCTGGCCGTTTCCCGGTAAGGTGGCTTGAAACTGCTGAGTGGGAGGCCGAGCTGGAACAGGATTAGGACCTGCCGTACCACGTCGTTTCTGGGGGCAGGCCATGACGAAGTGACCCATCTCTCCACAGTACAGGCACAATCCCTCAGCTCTCCGTCTTGCCTTCTCAGCCTCGGTCAATCGAGATCTGGCTGCACCCAGATCCATGGGCTCATCTCTGGTCATGGGTACAGGACGCCTCTCAGTGTAAGCCGGCAGTGGTTGAAAAATACGTCTGGGTGCCGGGATGGGTGGAGTGATAGGTAGGGTCTGAAATCCTCTGCGTGGTGCAGGAACTGGCTTGGCACTTCCGGTGACTGGAATCATCTGTTTGACCAGGCGGGCATCCGTGGCTTGCGTTTGCGCCTCAATAGTCAAACAATGTTGATATACGGCATCCAGGGTAGTGGGCATTACAGTATGTCTAAATTCATTCAAGATCTGGGAAGACAGGCCATCTTGAAAGATTTCCATGAGAGCCTCTTCATTCCAATTAATTTCTTGAGCTAGGCGGCGAAAATCTGATATATATTCCGCTACGCAGCGCGATCCTTGACGTAGCTCTCGTATCCGCCTGGTGGCATTTTGTCTACGAAGAGGGTCAGCAAATTCTCTTTCCATCAGCTGGCAGAATCCTGCATAATTGCGCAGGACAGGATCTTGTCCGTCTATCAGAGGAGATGACCAATCAGCAGCTGGACCAGAGAGCAAACTTAAAATGAAAGCCACTTTAGTCTCATCAAGCTGGAAATCTGCTGGAGTTGAAGCAATGAATGTTCTGCATTGGTTTAAAAAGGCTGGAAATTTACTACGCTCTCCAGTAAACTTATCAGGCAATGCTAAATAACACCTGCTTCTTCTGGGAGGGGGGGCTGGGGCTGCTGCTGCTTGCTGAATCTGCTGTTGCAAATTACCAATTTGTAGCTGGAGACCTTGAACTAGTTGATACAGAGCAGGATTATCAGCGATGAGCTGCTCCATGACGTCACTGGACTTGCGCAGTACTGAAAGCTCGGACAAATTTGCTTTTGGTCACGAGCAATCTGTTGTATCTGGCCCTTCTCAGCTTAGTAAAGTCCACAGGAATATTTCTTTAAGAGTTTTATTTAACACATTTCAAGAGATTCACTTCAAAGCAAGCTGCTGGCATTTTGTTTGCGGAACGGCCAAATCTGATTTATTTACATTCAGCTTAAACATGCTCTCCCCCCTTCCAATAACTCACTCTTTATCGCTCAGGTTGTTCAAGACCTCATTAATCTTCCGTACATTCCAAAAACACCAGAAAACTGAGTTCAAATGAACTTCTCAAGATATCAGGTTACTCCTTGATATTAACGTTGCTCGTGACAAAGAATTAGTCCCTCGTTCACCTTCTAATATAGTTTCCGATACGTCACTTCCCCCATGGCTTCCTTTTTCCACGTAACTGAGACCTCCGCCTATCAAACCTTCGGAATCTCGGATCAAGCCATAAATTTTCCTGTTCCAAATCTGAGTCTCCGCTTTGAGAGTCTGACTCAGACTGCATGCAAATCTCCTCCCTCTCTGTCTCTCCTGCCGGGAGGGGAAAGCACCCAGAGGGGCCTGGTTGCTCCTCTTCATCTTCTGACATTTCCCAAGCTGGTCTAGAGACACCCACAACAGAACCTGTGGTAGGTTTTGAGCTAAAAGGTCCAAAACCAAAACCCACAGAAGGAGTAGTTGTAAAAGTAGTCGCTGTTGAGCCCAACGTCCCAAAGTTAAGGCCTTCAGATAAACTCGGGGTACCTTCAAAAGAAAAACCTCCACCGCCACCTCCCCCACCGGTGCCCGCAGCAGCTGCCTTAGCGGGAGCCAACGTGCTGGCTCCGAAGGAGAAGCCCTCCAACATAATGGCGGCAGCGACGGAAGGCCTCACCCACAGGGTCTTGCAGTTAATTTCTTCAGTTTCAGATTTTTTATTTTGTATTTTTTTTTACTATTTTTGATTCGTGGATAAGTTAACTGCCTGGTTGGGTGTTGTCAAACTGATATCCTCCTGATGGACTAAAGCTAATGATTTTTATGGTTGTATTTAGAGACAAGAGGAGATTTCTGTTTGATTTATTGCAAGGAACATTGGAGGGCAATTCTGGTCCTTTCTTTTGTGTGCAAGTGACTTTAATTGCCTTGAGTATTTACAGAAAGGGCTGTATTTTCTTTTTGCCTCTTGTGGGAATTACCATCATGGCTTTCTCTGTGTTTACATAACAAGAAGAGACCCCACTGTTTGCTTGGGAACACTCTGAATTGCTTCTAACTTTCAATTTGTTGAAGACTGAGTAACTTTTGTATTAAATTGGCTATTAATAATGCGTTTAAAGGAAGAAAGTGAATTAGGGGACTTTAATGGTTGATTTTTTAATGGAGAATTTTGAGCAAAAATGCTCTTAATTTTACAAATTACAAAAAATGATTTCTTTGATAAACTTGAAGTTTTGGAGAAAAACTTAAGTGGCAAAATATATCAAAGATTTGAAGAAACTGCAGTTGGGTTAAACCAACGTAAAGAAGTCATGAATACACATACAAGAGAGAAGTTAGATATGCAGATGGAACTAAAATCTAACTTATTATTAATGGATTTGATGGAGAAAAAGTTCTACTTGAGAATTAGAGGCCTATCAGAAAATGTGGAAAAAGAAACTGAGAAAGAGTTTCACCTGCGAAGAGGTTTATCAGAAAATGTGGAAAATGGTATTAATGTAAAAGACTTAATTACAAAATGGATGAAAGATGATTGACTGGAACTGATTGAGTTGGCAGAGGTGGTGAAATTAACTGTATGGTTTAGAGACAATGTTTTGGAGTTTATAAGAGAATGGAAGCTGTCCTTGGAATTTCTTTTTTTTATGACAAATTTTATTGGTTTTCCAGTTTAACATCCAAGTATTTAGAAAGCAAAGTGGTGACTGGATAATCAATAGTTCAGTAACAAAATTTTTAGTACATATCTCAGGTTACATTATCAAAAATTCCTTCTCTATTTCCCTTAACATTTGATACAACATACATAACCTAGTAAGTTTCTAACCATAACAAGCTCAGTTAAAGCATTTATCAATCTATTTCTTGCTTATACATATCCTTTTTTTAAGTTTTACCTAATTCTGATTTTTTTATTACTGTTAGAAGTAAGTCTTCATCCTGGTTCATCCAAGCCGGGATAAATAAGCAAAATGGCGACTGCTTTGGGAAGAAGGTTACAGTTTATTGAAGAAGCAGAAAGATGGTCCTTGCAAGGAGCAGAGAGGAAAGAGACCTTGAGCACATGGGCAGTAGGTTTTTATACCCCCTCTAGCCTTTGGAATAGTTTCCTGTTCCTGTGGCATGAACCTTGAAGCTATTTCTGAGTGTTTTTCTAGGACTTGATATCTGTGGTTTAATCCTATTATCATATCCTGCTTGCCAGGTGATGGGGTTAATCACTCCTAGAGTTTGGGTGGGGCATGCAGATCTTCTCTTTGTCTTCTTGAGTGCCCTGGCTTCAGCTTTCTGATGGTTCTACATCTGCATTCATATGGGGCTAGCTCTTGCTTGGGGCAGAGAGATAGATTTGGGGCCAGGTTTGGTTTTAAAAAAAATCCTTTTGAGGAAAAATATATTTTTCTGCCCTTTTAATATTTCCTTCTCTGGGCTAACTTCCTTCAATATCATTTGGTGACCCAGATGGGACTCCAAGCTAACCTCTCCAATGGACTGAGACTAGTAAGCCCCATCTTGCCAGCAGCAGACCCCCTTGTGTCTGTGGATGGGTCTCCCAGGTCTTGCCCATGTGGAGCCAAGGTAGTAAAGGGAGTTTTGAGAGTTTGAGCTCAAGGGCTGCTTTGGAAAGAAGGTGAAGGTGAGTACCTCTAAATTTTAAGTTTAAAGCCCAGGGGAACAAAGAAATGTCTGCATTTCTGTTTGCATGAGTGAGAAGACTTTTTTTCCCCAATCACAGTTGGATTTTGCTCCTTCTGGTCTTTCCTAGCCGCAGAAAGAATCTGTTTAATTGGCAGAACCTGGAAAGCATGGGGGTTTGGTCAGAGCACAGAACCTTTTGTTAGGGAAAAGGGAGAGGCTGTGTGAAAATGAAATGGAATGAGTGAATGAAAGAATTGGATTTGGGCAACTAGCTGGTAAGGCCCTGTAAGCAAAGCAAAGTTGGGAAATTAAGCCCCAAGAAGGGAGCGGCCACCTACCTCTGAGAGCAAGCAGAGGTGCCCATGGACCATGGTCCAGGTGTCCATAAACGGTGGTGAGAAGCTGGCCGGTCGAAGAGTAGCCCGTACCTTCTAATGAGGAAACCGGAAGTGTCTCTGCAGACCCCTTTTTGGTCTGAAAACGCGGCAGGATCCCTCAGAGGAGCCTTCCCATGAACTCAGAGGGATCCAGAGTGCTCCGTGAGTCCCATTTTTTCCAGACTCACAAAATCCGTGGTGGTTGGAAAGAAGTCTCACAATGAGGCTTCGACTGTGTAGTGCCCTTTAGCGTTAAAAGGAAAACCCCATTATAGAAGAATGGGGGGTTCCAATTCAAGGGCTGAAGTAGGTTTCCCAGTTGAGAGCTTGCTCGAAGCCTGGGACAGGAATCAGCTTCCTGTCCAGGCTGGAATGAAAAAGAGATAGGTAAAGAAACTATAGGGGGGAAAAAAGACTTTGCTTAGGGCTTTGCTGGGAAACCAATTTGGCTAAATAAAGGTACTTAAAAGGGAAAATAAGAAATAGTGATTCTCTCTCTCTCTCTCTCTCTCTCTCTCTCTCTCTCTCTCTCTCTCTCTCTCTTCTCTATGCAACCACATGGTACGTTTAAAATCTGAAATTTATGGTGGGAATGACTAGGATGTGTAAAACTAAGACTTCTGTTCTCTTGTCTTTGTGTATATATGTTTGTCAAAGTCTGTGTGTAAGAGGTAAATGTGACTGTTAACTGTTTCAAATCCAAAGAAAAAATAATTTTAAATTCTGCTAGAAATTCTGCTTTAAAAAAAGCCACAAAAAGGAAATACCTCACTCTGTTTGTCTGGCCAACAAACAGAGTGAAGAAAAATGTGTTTGTTTGTTTGTTTGTTTGTTTTCCTCTTTCTCTCTGTGTCCTCTTAAGAACAGCCTTAAGTTAGCAGGAGGGAATGTTTTAAGTTCATCTGCTAGAAAGATTTCACTCTTGCATTTAATAATATATAATAAAGTTGGAAGGGGCCTTGGAGGTCATCTAGTCCACCCCCCTGCTCAGGCAGGAAACCCTATACAAACTTTATCAAATGCCTTACTGAAGTCCAAGAAAATTATATCCACAGCATTCCTCTAGTCCACTAATTTTGTAACTGGGTCAAAGAATGCAGTAAGATTTGTCTAGCATGATCTGTTTAACAAACCCATGTTGGCTTTTAGTAATGACTTTGTTTGCCTCTAGGTGCTTGCTGATTATCTTTTCCAGAATCTTCCCAGGTATTGAGGTCAGGCTGATAGGTCTGTTGTTTCCTAGATCTATTTTTATTTTTATTTTATTTTTGAAGAGGGAAACTACATCAGCTTTTTTTCCAGTCCTCTGGTAGTTCCCTAGTGCTCCAGGGTCTTTGAAAAATATAGTTCAGTGGTTCTGAGATCACATCTGCCAGTTCCTTGAGAACCTTGGGTTGTAATCCATCTGGTCTTGGTGAATTGAACTCTTCTAGGCTGGATAAGTGCTTGCTCACCATTTTCTTGCCTAACTTAACTTGTGCTTCTAATCTATTTTTTATGGTACTGTTTTTGTAAGTTGGACTGTTTGCTTTTTATTATTTTTGACTGTGGTCACAAGCCTTAGTTCATTTTGAACCTTAGCTTTCTTCACCTCATCTTTGCAGGCTCAGACTATTTGCTAATATTCTGCTGTAGTTATGTGCCCCTCTTTCCACTTTTTATACTGGTCCCTCTTATATGTCAATTTATCAGAGAGTTCTTTATACAGCTCTGCTGGTTTCTTGTGAGAGCTATTATTTTTCTTCTTTGTTGATATTGTGCTAGACTGGATTTTTATTATCTCACTCTTCAAAATTTCCCAAGCTTCTTGAGCTGTTTCCCCTTGAAGATTCTCATCCATGGAATCCCTTCCAAGCCCTCTCAAGTTTATTGAAATTAGCTCTCCTAAAGTCTAAGACTCCAGTTTGACTATGTTCTATTGCTTGTGTTCCCATAATGTTGAATTCCAACATTGCATGATCACCCCCCCCCCAAGGTTCCTGTGGCTTCAACACCTTTTATCATTTTGTCTTTGTTAGTGAGAATTAGATCCAATGTGGCTAATCCCCTAATTCCCTTCTCTACTTTTCAGGAACAAAGTTGTCTGCAAGTTTTGTCAGGAATCTGTTTGATCTTTCACTTAGTGCAGAGTTTGTCTCCCAGTTGATGTCAGAGTAATTAAAGTCCCCCTTACTATTGTCATGTGCTTCCTACATACTTTAGTTGAGTTCTTATACCCTTTCATGGTTTCCAAAATTGTCATTCCTGATTGGTGAGTTTAAAATTGTCTTTTCTGATTTTTTGGTCAATGTCTGTTGTTGGGTGAATTTCCTTCTCAATTCTGTCTAAAAGGTGTTAATTTTGTTCCAGGGCGAATCCAGTGTTAAATTATTTTATTGGAGTGAGGAGAGGGTGTCCTGCCTGCTGTGTCCTGCCCCAAGTTCTAGAAATCATTCTGCAATGTGTTGTAAATGAGTTTGTGTTCTAAATGGGTTTTATCTATCTATCCCTTTTCCTGAAAATGCATGTCTATCTACAAGAGCCTTTTGAAGTTCAAGTCTGCTTGTTTGAGGAAATAATTTCTTAAGTTACTTTTCTTACCCTATCACTAATTGATGAAGTTACAGTGAAACTTTTCTGAAACAAATAAGCATTTTCCAATCTCTAAAATAATGTGGTCTATTTTGGAATAAATGTTAAAGGCAGATTCTCCTGCCCCTGGCAAGTTGCACATATTAAAATATTAGGCTTTTAAAATTATTTGGAGTTTTTAGCATTCTCAAGTTGCCTAGCATTTTTTTTCCTTTCCTCTCAAGTTGCAAGTTCTTGTCCTTAATATGTTGCAAATGTTCAAGTTCAAAAGTGAAACATGTCATTTTCTTGTTCTCTTACCAGAATCCAGTTTTTTCCTGTCCTCAAATCTGTGATTGTCCCCCACTTGTCTGTTTCTCTAATAACTGCAGTATTAATGCCTTTTCAAACTGCCTGCAAGCTACCCCCCTTTCTAATTCCTTTCTTGCCCTTTGTTCTCCATACCGTTTGTCTGCCTCTCCTGGGAGAGTCCACCCAGAAAGTGGGGGAGACCTTGTTCTTGTATCTTTCAGCCCTGCAATCCTCCCCCAAACCTTTGGAAGCAGAACACACAGACCCAGATGCTGCCTCCATCCATTTGAGCCATGGAATTGGGTTTTGAATCCAGCCATCCACTAAAAAGCCACCATGCAATCTGACTGGAACATCTTCCCAAGTCCTACCATTCCCCAGATGCCTGTGAGAGCTGCAGAAGGAAGGAGTCCTGGAGCCACTGGTGCCATGTAAATCCTCAGAAGAGAAAATTAGACTGTGGGGGGAGGGCGGAAACCCACTGTAAACTTTTCTTTCTTGCCCCATTTGTATTGTAACAAGCCAGCTGAATGTATTAATGGAGAGATGGCATTTGGGAATAGTTGGCAGAACAAGTACTGAACACCTTGGACTTCTATCTGGTAGGAGGGAAAATTTATCCAAAATGTTTGTATTGCCTGTTTGTATTAGTAGTTGCACACACACAAACACCATTCACACCATTCAGAGTCTATCCCCTCCACCTACCTTTAGTAAAGCCCCCCCCCCGGCTGATTTTTTGCTCTATTGCACCAAAGCTTTGCAAGCACAACTTCCTGAAAATTCCAAGGGGGAGGAAACTAGGCCCCCTCAGGTGATTTTCAATTCTTATGCCCTGACTAAGTAAGCAACAGGAAAGATCCCCAAACCTCAGCCCTGAATATCTTGCACTGGTAGGCTCAGATTGGGATTCCTAGAGCTCATTATGTGCAATTTAAATAAAAATTTAATAGCCTGGCATATTAGCTAACCTCAATTGGACATTACAAACCTGGATGCACTGAACTAAGAGCTAAGGCAGGAAACAACCCTTCAAAATGGGCAGCCAGTGGTCATGCACTAAGGAAAACCATGGCTGTGAAGAATTTTGGGAGGTATGCAAACCTGACTGGGAGCTAAAGGTGACATCCAACATTTGAAAATGATTGGCACAGAATATTGGACACTATAAATTTCTTTTCCACCCAACAAAATTTTTGCCCTGACTTTTAGAACTTTATGGGTGCAAGCTCCCCTTTTGGGAGCCACTAAAGGGATCTTTTTCTGCTGCCTCCATTAATGTTTTAATTTTTTTTTTGCTTAACAGTTTAAAAGCTTGCCTACCAAGTCTCCCTGACCAGATCAATTTTAATGTTGTGCCAATAAATGTGACATTCTCACACTTAAGGCACAAAGCGGGGATATTGAAGGAAGTTAGCCCAGAGAAGGAAATATTAAAAGGGCAGAAAAATATATTTTCCCTCAAAAGGATTTTTTTTAAACCAAACCTGGCCCCAAATCTCTCTCTGCCCCAAGCAAGAGCTAGCCCCATATGAATGCAGATGTAGAACCATCAGAAAGCTGAAGCCAGGGCACTCAAGAAGACAAAGAGAAGATCTGCATGCCCCACCCAAACTCTAGGAGTGATTAACCCCATCACCTGGCAAGCGGATATGATAATAGGATTAAACCACAGATATCAAGTCCTAGAAAAACACTCAGAAATAGCTTCAAGGTTCATGCCACAGGAACAGGAAACTATTCCAAAGGCTAGAGGGGGTATAAAAACCTACTGCCCATGTGCTCAAGGTCTCTTTCCTCTCTGCTCCTTGCAAGGACCATCTTTCTGCTTCTTCAATAAACTAACATTCTTCCCAAAGCAGCCGCCATTTTGCTTATTTATCCCAGCTTGGATGAACCAGGATGAAGACTTACTTTTAACATTACAGTATTCCAATTTAACCTTTAACATCAATAATATTCAAATTTCTGGTAACCCAAATTTCCTTTATTTCACTACAGAAAAGTTATATCTAAAATATACATATTACTTACTTAAATATATTCTTATCGTTGATTTATGGAATTCACTTCCAGAAGGGGTCGTGACAGCTGTCAGCCTTGACAGCTTCAAGGCAGGGTTAGATAGATTCATGGATGCCAAGTGTATCGGTGGTTATTAAAATGGATGTCCACGGGCCGCCTCTATGTTGGTTGAGGCAGGCAGGATTCCCTTGAGTACCATTTGTTGGGGGTCAAGGGAAAGGGAGGGTTTTGCCTTCTCTTTCTGCTCAAGATCCCCATGTACAATTGGTGGGCCACTGTGTGACACAGAATGCTGGACTCGATGGGCTTTGGCCTGATTCAGCATGGCTCTTCTTATGTTCTTATGTTCTTAATGGAATATATATATTAAATTGATTAAGAATGTGTTTTTTTAAATTTTTTTTAGAATGATAGGTTTATTTGTAAGAAAATTATTATGTAATGTTGAGTTAATCTAATAAGATGATCTGTTTGTTTGATAATATGGATGTGATTAGTTATGAAAATTAACTGGATGAAATTTGAATTCTGTCAAATGGATTGAAATGATTTAAGGTTGGACTTTATTTTGTCAGTTTAAAGAAATTGATTGATGGATGGATTAGATATGTATAGGATAGATTAATATTTTATTTTAAATAAGGGATATTAGTGGAAGAAGAAATAAATAAGATCTATGATAAAATTAAGGAATTAGAATATATTTGGAAGGGATACCCGAACTGATAATGTTTGTACTTAAAGTTATTTGGATTATGATAGTGTAAATTTATAAAGCTTTAAAAACAGGTTTAGGTTGAATAAATTTAAGCTAGAATTGGATTATTTTAAATAAAATATGATACTTAAGGGAAAAAGAGAGGGAATATTTGATGTATTGATTGAATTATGTATATATGTTTTGTCTGCAGATGTTTGACCACCCTAACACCACGGTGTGTCTTGAGTACTTTGTGTTAAAAATAAAAAACCCAATAAAACTTGTCTTAAAAAAAGAAAAGAACTCATCAGCCTGCGTATAGAGTAAAGTGGAATCTTCTTTACCTTTAGTTAATCCCGCTTCTGTTATTTCTTGACCCATAGAGTACTCAGACGAAGTCTGGGAGTCAGTTTGGAAGTTCAAAGCAGGATTTCTATTTTTTATTTCCATCATAAATTCTTTTATTTGCAAACGTATTTCATCAGTAGCTTCATAAAGTTTTTCCAGTATAAGTTTATAGTCAAATTGAGCCAAGGGTTGCTCCATTTCAAAGATAATCAAAAACAGTCTGTATCATTTAGTAGGGGCTGTGTTCAGATAACATTTAATCAGTGTCCACCCCCACCAGTGCAGCTGTTAATTTTCTTTGTATTTTCCCCTTTATGATAATCTGAAAATCAAGGTTAATCCAATCCTCAAAAGAAAAAGTTGCAATTTTAAGTTACTAATTAAAGTTGCAATTTTAAGTTTTTTCACAAGCTGTCCTCAGTACCATGTAAAATCTTCTCCCAGAAACCAGGAATCTCGTAAACAAGATCAGGAAATACAGAAAAAAGAAGCATTCAAACCCAATAGCAGATTCAATACTGACAAAATTTTCCAAGACCCCGAAGTGAAGGAAAAAAGAGAAAAAAATAGGAAAAAAATCACTTTAAATTAATTCAGTCCAAGCTTCTTTTCCCCACACTCACAAATGCCGCCTTCTTAGAGTAGGGAAATCATTTCAAAAGTGCTTTTTACAGGCACAAAAAAAGGAAAACCAAGAGTGGGAGGGAAAAAAAGTCTCACCCAACTCAGCCATGGTGGTTCCTGTGCTTAAATGTTCTTCTGACTTCTGGTTGCAGCGGCTAGATGAACGGCCATTTTACTGGCCGTTCTTTCCACCGTTGGCCCAAAGGAGCAATCTCAGTCCCTGGAAGAAGCTGCCGCTCTCCCAAGGACAACGAGGACCTCCTCACCGGTAGCTGCCCCCACAGGGCAGCTTTTCGACCCGATTAAGGGTCTACCGGCAGCAGAGAATCAGCTGGCAAGGAGAGCCATCTCCTTGCACAGCTGCAAGCGCCGCTATCCAGAACCGGAAGTCAGCAGCTTGGTCTTTTCTGTCTCTGGAGGCCTTTCCTTGTTTGATCAATATATGGAAGAGGGAAAATATGGGGGGGGGGGTTCAAATTCTTCCTTCAGAAGGAGATGGGAATGAGAAAAAGGGAGGGAGGAAAGGGAGGGAGGAAAGGAAGTCCCGCCTTAGCACTTGGCCACCAGCAGCTCTGCCATTGACTTTGCTTGTCAAAAGGTTGCAGAAGGGGATCACATGACCCTGGAACACTGTGACCATTATAAATATGAATCAGTTGCCAAGCATCCAAATATAAATCACATGACCCTGGGCATGCTGCAGTGGTCATAAGTGTGAAAAATGGTCATAAGTCATTTCAGTGCAATTGCAACTTTGAACAGGGGTTTTTTTTTGGTCATCAAGTTTTTGACACCTTGCTAGGTGGTACTCAAATACTGCCATAGCCTAAAAGTGGTACAATCGGTAAAAAGGTTGAAAAGCCCTGCTTTAGATAATACCAAGGACAGATCTAGGTTGTAAACAGGTCTCTTTTAGCAGGGATATTCACTTGCTTTACCAAGCTTCACCACAAGATGTCCCCGATAGCATTTGAAATCCTTTTCAGAGGGGCTGAACTTTGATCTAATTTAGGTTCGTTTTTTCTCTTTTTTTTCCAAGTAGATAAGATAGCTGGTCCTCGTGAAAATAGGAATTTTTTGGGTCGCCAAATATAAGAAACATGTAAGTCCAATTACTTAATTATATTTTTCAGGGCTTCATTTCCCCTATGTAATCAAGTGCCGCCATTTTAGAGGGTGGGAGAAAAACGTTCCCTTTCCTCTCTCCTCACAGGGGGAGGCAGTTTCAAAAAGCTTTTTACAGGGAAAAATACTTGGGGTAGAAAGAAGGTAAGCTCTCACCCAGTTCCTCTGCGGTGCTTTCAAGTGCTTAGTTGTAAATTTGGCCTCAGCTGGAAACGGCATTAATGATGGGCCATTCTTTTCCCCATCAGTTAGAAGAGCTGCTCCGGATCAAACGGAAGGGCTGCCACCCCTCCGCGATCAGTCGGAGGTCGTCTTCACGCTCGTCGCCCCTCCAGGGCGACTTTTGACCCTTTTCAGGGTCCCCTGGTGGGAGAAAACTGGACGGCGGAGGGAGCGATCGCCGCACATGTCTGCCAGCACCACGATTGCAAACTGGAAGCCCCGTCCTTGGAATTTCTGTGACTTTAATACAATAATAGACTGTTAACATAGACTTTAAGATCCGCTTATTATTAAGCACCAGGGAAATCAGGAGATCCAGACAGTTCAAATGAATATAAAGATTTATTGTAAGCTTTAGCTCTCTACAAGAATCTGAACTAACGGTCAAAGCAGTAGATAAGGAATTCATGGTGGGCTGGACTTAGATCTCTTGTGGGCGCGAAGGGACTCATGACTGATGATGCATTTGACCTCTCCCTTGGGCTCAGCATGGTCATCTCCTACATCACCCCTCCCTTCATCTTGTCCTCCTCCTCTTCCATGGGTACTTCTGTGCTGCTTTCCCCTTCCTGTGTTGTCTCTTCAAAGTCTAAGATCTCATAGGAACTTGGCAAGGGCAGAAGGGAGGCAGTCTCAAAGGAATCTTCTCCCCCCTCCTCTGAAGGAGCTGGCGAGTCAGGAGGTGGTTGCTGTGACACAAAAACATTGTTAGAGGTTCCCTCCCCTTCCTGGGAATTGTAGGCCAGATGTGGAAGGCCCATCATAGGCAAGTGTCCCACCTCCCCCCCCCCCGGAGAAATACAGGTGGGCTTGTTAACCTCTTCCTTGACAGGTTCCTCAGGCAAAACTGGGCATGTGGGTGGCAGTTTAGTTGGCCTTGGCTTGTTGGGGAAGCACTGGTGAAACTGACAAACTAAATCAGTGGCATGAACATAGCGTGCATTTTCCCAGGAGCGATCTGCAAAAGGGTAGCCTTTCCAATGATTCAAGTACTGGATGCCTTTGCCTCTTTTCCTAGAGTCTAGGATTTGTTCCACCTTGTATTCTGGTTTTCCCTCTACTATGACTGGCAGTGGAGGATGGCGCTAGGATCATATTGCACCTGGAGGAGAATCTTTGGAAAGTAATGCTTCGTGAAATACTGGATGCATCTTCATTGAAGGGGGTAATTGGAGGTAGAAGGCTACAGGGTTAATTTATCAGAGAACATTGAATGGTTGCACAAATTTAGTGTCTAGCTTTTCGGAAGGTCTTGAAGTGGCTAAGAACTTGGTAGAAAGCCAAACTTTGTCTGCTACTGCTATGGGTGGGCCCTCCTGTCAATGAGCATCTGCTGCCTTCTTGTAAGCCTGTTTCACTTGGTCAGGTTTCTGTTTCAAAAGGTCTTGGGCTGCAAGTTGCTCCTGTAAGAAGTCAACCATCCCTGGGACAGTTCAGTCCAGTGCAGGATGGTCTGACAACATTTTTGGGTGTGTGCCATACTTGGCTTTAAATGGCATCATTGAAGATGATGAGTGCAGTGAACTTCTCAAGGTTCTGACTAATGAAACACTTCAAAGAACTTCCAGGCATTTTATCCTAAAAAGTCTTTTTAATCATGTGACAAAATGTCGGCACGGCATGATGAAAGGATGCTAAGATCTGAAATCACCCCCCGAACAGTTAATTTTGCTAGCATTTTACGTTCTCCAATTAGTTTGAAGGGCAAAGGTTCTCTTCTGTTTACAACTCATACTTTCATTCTTCTCCCCTCCCAGCGTCTTCTGACTTAACTCTAAAAATACCACACAGCTGTGCATATTTTGTCAGAGCAAGAACATCCAATGTTAGCAGCTTTGACATCCGGCCCCCCTTTAAAAAAACAGATCCTGGAATGTAAACAAAAGCATATGTTAGGGGCTATTTTTCAGTTTGTTGGGGTATTTCGCATGAAACCTTTTGATGAGTCTATCAGCTTTCACCTCGCTGGATTTCACCCAGGTGGCTTCAGACAACGGGTATCCCTTCCATTGTACTAAGTACTGTAATTTCCCTTTAAAAATTCTACAGTCAAGAATACGTTTCACTTCATAGTGGGTCTGTTCCGCAACTATGAGGGGCCCGGGTGCCTTCTTAGGGGGAGGTCTTAAAGTGGAGCCCCGATAAGGTTTCAACAAGCTGCAATGGAAGACTGGGTGAATTCTCCCTAAAAGTCTAGGGAGTTTTAGTTCTACGGTGACCGGATTGATAATCCTTACTATGTGGAAAGGCCCCAAGAATTTTGGTCCCAATTTCTTGCTGGGCACTTTGAGGCGTAAATATTTAGTTGACAGATAAACCTTTTCCCCAACTTGGAATGTTCTTTGGGGAGCCCTCTTTCTATCAGCCTGCTTTTTATAGGTTTCAAAAATCTTTTTTAACTCAGTTTTTGTGTTTCTCCAAACTTCTTCCCACCCCCTCACCCATTGGTCAAGTGTCTGGGAATTGGAGGGCACCTGATAGTATTCAGGTATTGGGCTGAACTCTTTTCCTGTGGCCACTCTGAAAGGCGTGTAGTCGGTGCTGCTGTGCACAGAATTATTGTACACCACCTCCGCAAAAGGGAGGAGGTCAGTCCACTTTGTCTGTTGGTAAGAAACGTAGCATCTAAGATATTGCTCCACCATTTTGTTAGCGGATTCTGCAGCCCCATTGGTGGCAGGATGAAAAGCAGATGATAAACCTTGAGATGATCCAATTAATTTAAGAAAACGTCTCCAAAACTTCGCTGTGAACTACACCCTCCTGTCCGAAATTATTCGCTTGGGGCGCCATGCAGCCTGTAGATATGTTTCAGGAACAATTTGGTCAGTCGTTGGGCAGATGGGAGTCCTTTGCAGGCAATTAAATGAGCCTGCTTCGAAAACAGGTCTATCACAGTCCAGATGACAGTATTTCCTCTACTTTCAGGTAGGTCTACTATAAAGTCCATAGCTATTTCTTCCCATGGTTGAGAAGGGTCTGCCACCGGCTGCAGTAACCCGGGGGTTTTCCCTGGGATTCTTTTCATTGTGGCACATACAGTACAACTTTTTACATAGTTTTCCACATCCCGTTTCAGCCCCAGCCACCAAAATTGCCGGCGGGTGAGGTGTAGGGTTTTCAAATATCCAAAGTGTCCAGCCTGTTTTACATCATGGCTGTGCTTGAGAGCATTAAGAGGGAGGGCTTCTGGCAAATATAGTTTCCCCCCTTTGTAAGCCAAGCCATCCCTGCACGTTAGGGAGGTTTGATTATCTTTGAACCATTGATTGGTGAGGAGCTCTCATTTTATTTTCTTTACCCCAGGGTCATCAGGATTGGGGACCCTGCGAGGTGTAAGTTGAGTGGCAGTTTGTGGATTGGGGATAATTGCATCATTAACCTCCTCCCGTTCGCTTTTGTATTGGGGTAACTGGGATAGCACATCAGCTAGGAAGTTCTTTCCTCCTGGTATGTACTTTAGAGTGAAGTTGAAGCGGTTAAAGTACTGTGCCCACCGCACTTGCTTTGGGGACAATTTGCGGGGAGTTTTCAGTGCTTCTAGGTTTTTGTGATCTGTCCATACTTCAAATGGCACCTTGCTCCATTCTAGACAGTGTTGCCAGTTTAATAGCGCCCACCTAATCGCGAAGGCCTCGTTCTCCCAGATTGTCCATCTCCACTCGCTTTCAGTAAATTTCTTAGAGGTGTAGGCGCAGGGTTGCAGGACCCCACTTTTGTTCTTTTGCAGTAATACAGCTCTAACTGCCACATCGCTGGCATCGGCTTGAATCACAAAGGAGTGATCTCATTGCTGCGTCTTTATCTTTGTGAATAATCCCGGTGCAGTTGGGCAGCTCCCAAACTCTCAGTGGTTGGTGGTGATTGGTGAAGCTGGAAATTGGAAGGTTGTAGGATTGTTGTTGGTGCTGGAGTCTGTTGGACAAGGGAATATTGTAGTTTGTGAGAGAGCACATCTGGCATCAAGTTCTTGGAGCCCAGTAAAAATCAAAACGTGAGAAGAATTGGCTCCATCTGATTTGTCTGGGTGAAAGTGGTTTGGTTTGTTCCAGGGTGTGTAGATTCTTGTGGTCAGTGTTGACATCTATAGGAAAGCATGCACCTTCCAGGAAGTGTCTCCAGCATTGAAATGCTGGTTTAATGGCAAGGATGTCCTTATTAAAGATGCCATAATTGCATTCTGGGGCAGTCAGGGCTCTGGAAAAGAAGGCACACGGCAGAACACCATTTTATCCCACCCCTTCTTGTAAAGGAACAGCTTCAGTGGCTACATCTGAGGCATGTGTGTGGACAGTACATTTCTTTGATATGTCTTGGTGCTGAAGGAGGGGCTGGCAAGTAAAAAGTTGCTTTAACTCTTCAAATGCTGATTGGCGTGTAGAAGTCCAAGCAAATTTAACTCCTTTCTTAGGCAGTTGGGTCAGTGGCTTGACTTTATAAGCAAAACCTGGTATAAATTTCCTGTAGAAGTTAGCAAAGCCTAGGAAGCATTGAACGTCTTTGGCTGTGCAAGGGGCTTGCCAGTCTACAACAGCTTGGCCCTTCTGGGGGTTCATTTGGATGCCTTTTGTGGAAATATGGCAGTGATGGTGAACCTTTTAGAGACTGAGTCCCAAACTGCAACCCAAATCCCACTTATTTATTGTCGGGTGCCGGATGGGCGTTGCCCATTGGATAGGCGTGGCACTGGGTGGGTGTGGCCTACTGGGTGGGCATGGCTGGCATGGGCATGGCCTACTGGGTGGGTGTGGCCAGCTTGACATCACTCACGTCAGTGGCACTTGTGCGGGCCTGGGCAGGACTGGGGCAGATCTGAGGGTCTCTGGCGGAGGGGGGGTGGGACCGGGGGGAGTGCCGGGGCATGGTCCACTGGAGGAGCCTCACTGAGCCTCAGGCCATGCAGGGGACCCCTGGACGATGGCACGGACTGCCCAGAGCCCTGGGCAGTGGAGATCAAGCACCCAGCCTGGCCCTTGAGCTCCCACAGCACTAGGACCCCACAGCCCTGCCTAGCTTAGCCGCACTTCCCCGAGGGGGTGCCCAGCTGCATTTACCTCCTCCTCAAGGCTACTGCTTCTGTGCTCGCTCTCCTTGGCCAGGTTGCTCATGGTGGGTGCAGGAGGGCAAAGTGTGTGGGTCAGAGGGAGGCCCACTCCCTCTCCATGCAAGGAGACCTGGCTTTGTAACCAAAGCATCCTCAGCAATAGGATGGGAAACCACCAGGGGATGGTGAAAGGGAAAGGGGGCTGCTAGTGGCCAAGTGCTAAGGCAGGACTTCCCTCAGACCCTCCATCCCTCTTATTCCAATCTCCTTCCTCCCTCCCTCCTTTTCATTCCCATCTCCTTCCTTCTTTCCTTCCCTTTCTTCCTGTTTCCCTCCCCTCCTTCCTTCCTTCCCTCCCTCCATCTCTCTGTGCCCAGGAAGGGACGAGGGGAGGGGGAGAGGTTGGCAGCGCTTCTCTTAAAGAGTAGGAGAGTTGGAAGAGAACTTTGAGGTCTTTAGTCCAAGCCCCTGTTCAAGCAGGGGACCTATACCATTCCAGACAATAGAATATCCAATCTCTACTTAAAAGCCTCCAGTGATGGGGCATCTACAACTTCTGAAGGCAAGCCTTTTCACTGCTTAGTTGTTTTCACAAGTCCTTAGTTCTAGGCTGGTTTTCTTCTTGATTAGTTTCCATCTATTATTGCCTTCTGATGCTTTGGAAAATAGGTTGCCCCTTTCTTCTCTGTGGCAGCCATCAAATATTAGAACATTGCTATCATGTCACCACCCCTAGTCCTTTTCACTAAGCTAGACACACCCAATTCCCACAAACATTTGTCATATGTTTTAGCCTCCAGCTCCCTAATCATCTATGTTTACCATCCATTTAGACCAGATGGTCCCCCTGGTTTGGTTTATAGAACAGTGGCCATGAGCAGAGCCTTCTCAGAGACAGCACCCCAATTATAGAACTTTCTTCCAAGGAAAATATGAACAGTGCATCCCTCACCCGTTTAGAGGCAACTCCAAACACACTGTTCAGCCAGGCATATGTAGAATAACACCACATTTTATGGTCAAACAGCACTAAGTAAATTACTACTACTATTTTTCTTTCTTAAAATACACACTTTTAATATTGTTTTAAGCAGTGCTGGTGATTCTTTACAATAGCTGTCTTTGAGAGTTTTTTTGTAAACCACCCTGGATTTCTCAGAAACATTTAATTTCGAATTAGATGTTGATTTAATAAATTAGGCAGAAGAAACAAATGTTTTAAGTACATCTAAATCCCACAGACCTACTGCCTCCTAGGCACATACTGCAGAGAAAATAAGGCATTGCATTACTAGCCAGCATAGCCACAGGATTATGGGAACTGTGGTCCATGACACCCAAAAGACATTAGTTTGGGTAAGGCTGGATTAAATTATAAAAGAGCAGATGAGAGGAAGTAGAAGCAAGAAACACTTTCCACGTCTCCGACAAAATAATTGGGGGAGGGGGAGAGTTGACTCAGCCTTTTAATTTCAACTCACGCCAATTCCTCTTAACTTCCCATTCAATCCCAAAAGTGTTATGATTTTAGGGAGGGGAGGTGGCAAGAATAGACCACAAAGCCAATCTATGAGTTTGCTGTCTCTCCTGCCTGCACACCACCTCCCCGACACAACATGTATGTGTGTGTGTGTGTGACAGAGAGAGAGACAGAGAGAGAGAGAGAGAGATTCCCTTTTTGTAGGTTTGCTTACTCTGCAACACTTTCCTTTCCCCACACTTTCACTTCCCTGCTGGCTCAATCTCTCTCTCTCTCCCTCACACACAAAAACTCTCCCTGCTTTCTCCCCCTTCTCCCTGTTTTCCTCCAGCTGCACCTGAACGGAGTGGGAGGAGGTTAAAAAAAAGAGAAGGGGGGAAGAAAGGGGGAAGCTCCCCTTTTTTGTAACACCTCGGCTTCCTCCTCCTCCTCTTCCCCTCTCCCTCCCTCTCTCTCTCTCTCTCTCTCTCTCTCTCTCTCTCTCTCTCTCTCTCTCACACACACACACACACACACACACACACACACACACACACACACAGAAACCCTTTCTGCTTTCTCCTCCTCCTCCCCCTTTCTCTCCAGCCACCACATGTTGCCGGCCGCCAGCAGTTCCAGGCTGCGGTTCTCCATGACTGCTGCATTCTCCTCTCCAGCCCTACAAATGTGGCGGAGAAGGCGAATGAGAGCCGGCCGATGCTTGGCTTGTGCCACTGCGTGCTCCCATCTCTGCACCTTTCATCCCACAGGCCGGGCGTGCCCTGGGGCGCTAGGCTTACAAAAACCCCAGGCCCAAGCAAAGAAAGGCACGGTGCAGCAAAGCAGAGCCGGACAAGGAGAGGCCCGGCAAAGCGGGGAATGGCTGGGCGTGATGGGTGAGGCTGGGAGGGGTGGGGCGGGGCAGGGTGAGGCAAATGATCTGCAGCTGCTGCTGCAAACCACCAGCCCCTGAGTGCTCGCCGTTTCCTGTGCGTGACCTGGAGGGTGCCCAGCCGGGTTGGGGTGGGCCAGGGCTGGGGCAGCGGGGGCTGGTCCCTTGCCATTTTGGGGGCAGCCCAGGGGGGGGCAAATTTGGGCTCTCCCCAGCCTGGACCCAGCCCGTGGGCCTTGTGTTTTACATGTGTGAGCTACAGCTTTGGTAGCTCTGTAGGCACCTGCTGCTTTGGTGGCTTTGTAGGCAGAGCTGCGAAGTTCTCTGTCAGAGAAGAGAACTTCACAGCTCTGCCTACAGAGCCACCAAAGCAGCAGGTGGAGCGCTGGAGGCTTGGGGAAGGAGGTGCTGAAGTGGGCAGTTGGGCCATTGGCAAGAGCAATGTGGTTGAGCGGAAAGCGGCCTCAGGACAAGTGGGGCAGGTAAGGAAAGAAATCCTCGCTCCCCCCAGAAATTGCCTTTCTTTTCTTACCTGACTCCCAGCCCAGTGCCGTTTCTCCTTCGTGATCTGCCACCGCTGCTGCGTGCAAGGAAACAAAGGAAGTTTTTTTTGGGGGGGGGAAGGTCAATCAATTCAAACTTCTCGTAAAAAAAAAAAGTTCCATCAGACTTTCTAACTTCTTGAGATCTCGTGAGAAGTTAGAAAGTCTGATGAAACTTTTTTTTTACCGATAGTCCCACAAACACGCGGCGAAGGCTGAGAAACAAATGGAGAAACGGAATGCAGCTGAAAGGCAGGTTAGTAAAAAAAACGCTTGGGGGAGGCAAGGGCATCTGGGCGGGGGCAGGCGCGGCAACCTTAGCCTGTGTGGCTTCGGCAGGTATCTGACTGGGAGGGAAGCAACTGGTCTACCACCATGCTAGCGCCGCCGCGTTGCTTCTCCACCCCATGCACAGGCCCCACCCTACCCCTCGCACAGAGCGCCCTGCTCCCGCCGCTCCACTCCACCCCTACATGGCACCTTCTTTCCAGCTCCAACACGTCACTTCCTTCACCGCTGTGTGGGACTAAAAATAAAGTTCAATCAATCCTAACTTTGCGAGATTTTTTTTTTCTCACAAGAAGTTGAAATTGATTGATTGATTGATTGGATTTTTTTTTTTGCACATGGCGGCAGAGGCCTAAAGCGAAAAGGTTTTATAAAACCCAGCTTGTCCGGGGAGATTTTGATGCAGGTTGCTCATGGATGGGATTGAAGGCCTAGGACTGGGGTGACGGTGCACGTGCCCACAGAGAGGGCTATGCGTGCCACCTGTGGCACGCGTGCCATAGTTTGCCACCACAGAAATATGGTAACCCAGGAAGTCTAGTTGTTGCAGGTCAAAGGGACATTTTTCTGGCTTGGGAAGGAGATGGTTATCTCTTAGTCTATGGAGACTGTTTTACACGTGGTCTGTGTGCTGAGCCTCATTCTTAGAGTAGACTCAAATGTTGTTCAGATAGATAACCACAAATTTATCTATTAAATTTGTGAAGGCTTGATTCATGAATATGGAAAATACGGGCCCCACATTACATAGGCCAAAAGGCAGGACTATGTATTTAAGTCTGCCATATCTGATGTCAAAGGTGGTTAAGTATTCATAGCCTTCTTTGATCCTAATGAGGTTGTATGCATTGTGGAGGTCCAGTCTCTTAAAATGCTTGCTTTCTGCAGTCTATCTAATAGGTCTGGAATTAACAGCAGTGCTTAATGGTCTCTTACTCTGACTGAGTTCAAGGCCTTGTAATTATGGACCACTCTCATTGGGGGCGTTTCCACTGTTCTTAGGCCCATTAGGCCCAGATCTGGCCCGTGGGGCTGCCCTGGAAATGGTGAGGGAGCCCCCTGGCGCGTGCACAGGAGGCAGCAAGCACGCAGGAGGCGACCGTGTCTGGCATCAGCCGCAGCTTGCCGACCCTTTAGCCACTGCACTTTGGGGTTTTGCAACCCATGCAGTGCAGGTCGGTCTGAGCGCTGTGACCACCGGTCTGGTCCTCCAAGCAGCAGGCGGAGGCAGAGGCATGTGATCCAGTCGGCCCACCTGCTCCATCCCACTGTCTATCTTTGCTTGCCTATGGCTGCCGTGGCTGGGATGGGGCAGTTGGCTGCCTGGTGTGTCCGGTGGGCCAGATTGCGTGCCTCCCCCGTGCCTCTGTCTCCACCTGCTGCCAGTGCCACTGCCACCACCGCGGAGCGAGGCAAGGTGAGGCAGGTGGTGGGGTGGGGTGCGCCTCAGTTGCCACTGTCCAACCTCGTCCTCCAGCTCTGCCACACATGGGACGAGCCTCCTGCCCACTGCCCCACCTGCAATGGCCCCGGCGAATGGGAAGGGTGGGGAGCCCGCATCCCAAAGAGTCAGCCTGCGCAGCAAAGGTGTGTCCGAGTGCCGCAACCGCTGGGCCAGCATTCCAAACAGCAGGTGGAGGCAGAGGCTTGGGGAGAGTCACGCAATCTGGCCTGCCGGACATACCGGGAAGCCACCTGCCCAACTTGTCCCAGCTGCAGTGGTTGCAGGCAAGCAAAGACAGACACGGTCGTGGCGAGGCAGCCCAGCCAGTCGCCATCACCGCCTGCCATCCAACCTCATCCTCCAGCAAGCCTTCCGCCCACCCCCCCCACACCCGATGGCCCCAGTGAACGGGAAGGGCCCCTATCCCCAAGAGGCAGCCAGGACTCCCCTCCCTGCCCCATCACCTGCCTCACCTTGCCTCGTTTTGCAGCAGTGGTACCAGCAGCAGCAGCCCCATCCAGCAGGAGCCCTGCTGCTCCTCAGCCTCCCCCAGCCCAGAAGAGAGTGAGCACAGCAGCAACAGCCTCGAGGAGGAGGTAAGTGCGGCCAGGCATCCCCTTGGGCAAGCGGGGCAAGCTGTGGGGTCCTGGTGCCCCAGGAGCTCAAGGGCCGAGCCGGGTGTCTGCCACCCAGGGCCCCAGGCAGCCCGCACTGCCCTCCAGGGCACTCCTGGGTGGCCCGAGAGGGTCAGTGAGGCTCCTCCGATGGATCAGGCCTGGGCACCTGCCCTGGTCCCGCCCCCCCTCCACCAGAGAACCCTGGATCTACCCAGCCTCACCCAGCCTCCCACAGGCCCCCCAACATGAGCGACGGCAAGCTGGCCACACCCACCCCAGTCATGCCCACCCATTTGGCCGCAACCACCCGGCCACACCCACCCAGCCCCCCAAGGGCAACAACAATGCTGATGCGGCCCAGGATGCTTATGCTTCAGGATGCTGATTTATTGTTAACTTCAAAGGCACTATGGCATGAGTAATGCTTTTAAAATTCAGCCGTCAATAGTTATCACTGACAGTGGAGACTTCAGGGGAACTGTGGGGATCTTACATTTCTGGACTGTGGCAGGCTTATGAAGTGTGAAATTGCCGCAGAATCTATCAATACAGGATGGTGGTTTCCTGACCACTAGTAAGTGTGAGGATAGAATCAAATTTTATTAATGTACCTAAGCATGGAGGTAGCTGAGCTCCATTCAGTGTTTGGGTGCCCCCCCATGAGATCTTGGAGGGAGGGAATTTCTTGTTTCCCTGGCCTTAGGGCTCATCATCCAGGCAGTGAGTAGTGGAGACATTACTGGGCTGCCTGTTGCCTGTTCTGGGAGGTTTAGTTGGGCAGTTTTTGACCATGTGGCCAGGCTCTCCGCAATAGAAACAAAGGGTGAGCTCTCTGTGCCGTTGCCGTTCTTCAGCTCCCAGGGCTTTTCTGACTGCTCCAATTTGCATTGTCTCTTCAGCATCAAAATCCAAGGGGGCAGGGTTCAGGGTAGTGACTGGAGGAGGCAGCTTAAATGCTTTAAGTTTTGCAAGTCAAGACTCAACTGTTATACTGGCTAGGGAGAGTTCTTGTAGACCATGGGGAATACCTTGTTTTATCTGTTGTGTGATTATGGCCTTGTGAGGTCATTCTTTAATTGTGAACTTAAGGTTGGCTCATTCCAATTCAGATCTGCTGCAGTAAGCTTCAAAACTTCAATGTATGCTCTCGCTGAGTTTTTGCCCTGGAGGAGCTGGTGGATGCATTGTTCAGCAGTTTCTATCCGAATAGGGTCTCCAAAGTGCTCTCTAAATCTAGTGAGGATCTTTTGGAAACTATCCAGGATGGAGTCATTGGTTTCAATGAGTGGAAATGCTCATTTGACAGTGGAGTTGATTAAAAGACTGAGAATGAAAGAGACTCTTGATCTGTCTGTTGGAAACTCCCCAGGTTGGGTGCTGATGAACACTTCGCACTGAGCTAGGAATGTTAACTGATCAGACTCACCAGTGAATCTCTGTGGTAGGCAGCTGGGATTCTTGGGGATGAGCGCAGCAGGAACTGGCAGTTGTTCCTGGGCGGGTGGAGCAGATGGTTATGGTTGTGGAGGAATCCCATGTTGAGTCAGGACCTGCATTTGTTGTATCATTTGTTGAAAATTGGCTGCAGGTTTCCTGATTTCGTCTTCAATGCCATTTTGGCATCTGCTGATAGAGCAAAGGTCTGGCTCGTCTGCTATTGCTGCAGCTCTGGGATCTGAAGCCATGGCTTGGGTGGTCCGGAGTCTGTGAACATTTTTGGAGAGTAGTTTAGTATAATGTGAAGCACCATGGAAATCCAAGCAATTCAAATGGGTATAAAGATTTATTGTAAGCTTAAGCTCTCTACAAGAATCTGAACTACTAACAGTCAAAGCAATTTGGTGGTAGATAAGGAATTCATGGTGGGCTAGACTTAGATCTCTTGTGGGCATGGAGGGACTCATGACTGATAACATGTTTGACCCAGTGGTGGGATTCAGCCAGTTCTCACCAGTTTGGCAAAACCGGTAGCTAATTTTTTGTTGCCCAGGCCCAGAATGGACTTCCAGAAGCAGCATCCACACAGAGAACCGGTTGTTCACATATTTGAATCCTACCATTGGTTTGACCCCTCCCTCGGGCTCAGCCTGGTCATCACCTACACTTACTTTAGTTAACTTATTCTAGTTAACAGGGGTTTTTTTACAGTTAAGAAATATGGGGTCAGTTTGGTTGATAGACTCCAGATTTCTATATTTGAGATATCTTTCAAAGAATTGTGATGTAAAATAGTAATAAATACTGGGAGTATAGATGTGAAGTTTTATAATTATTTGTAGACCCACTGTGTATTGAGTTGATTATATCACTACTATTGTGAATTAGGAAGACAACATTTCATTTGAAGTTAAGAAAAGTCTTTAAAATAGTTACTACAAAATAATTGACTTAAAGTGCATGCTCCAGATTCCATGCACACCTTCCAATAGAACAGTTTGTCCCTTATTTTTAAGGTAGTGTTTTTTTCCATAAAGTTAAATATTCATTAGACTTAATGTAAAAAATCCAATTTATGGCTAACATGGCTAAAATATGTTTGACTACTTGTAAACTAGGTGTCAACCTTCAAACGAATTTGGCTGCAGCCATCTTTGCTTCGTTTTCAGTTGCCACAGTAATGGGAGGGGGTAGATGTATTCTCTTAGTTTAGACATAACAATAACTGTTCTGTGGGAACCAAGGTCAAGCTACCTAAGTTTTGGCGGGCTGAAGCTTCCGTTAGAAAGCCTGCCAAAGTAGTTAATTGGGGATTGTGATTTATGACATACTGCAGGGGTGGGGAGTTCAACTTGTTACTTTGTAACCTGGGGGGGGAACTTTCAGTCTTGGTTTCACCTTTGTTTGTACCGATATTATGTAGCCATTAAATGTGTTCTTTCAGGAAAGCAATTGCCTCGGAGTTCTTATTTCTACTGGTCTCATCTATCGGAACATTAAACCAAGACTCAAAAAAATCTCCAAACCAAGGGGTCCTGAGCTCCAGTCGCTTCCTAGCCTCTAGGAGGATGATAAAGACTCAGGGAAGATTGCAGAGATGGAAAAGGGGGAGTCACTCTCGAGCCTCGGAACGGTGGCAGCGGATGGAGCACAGGCTGCTGCCCAGGTGGAGAGTGCGATCCTTGCAGCTGGAGCAAGACCAAAGGCCCGAGAGGTCCTGTCGGAGAAGCTGACACAGAGAAGAAGCGTTCATCCTCGGGGGGACCTGGTGGTCAGACGCAGCCCTACCGCTCAAGAGCATGGTGAAAGCTGCAGAGGTCGAGTTCCCACTGATCTGGCCACAGGGTTTCCGTTCACCTATGATGAAGGCAAAACAACTGGCCACTTGGGACGAGTCAGGGGAATGGAAGTACCTGACCACTATCCACAGCCACTCGGTTGAATGCCTGAGGGAGAAGTTTGACAGGCTGGAGATGGGTGGAGGACAGGCCATGCGCCAGGTGATCTCAGGTAGGCGAGAAGTCCCATGAGCCTCCACCGCTCTGATGAAGTCCCAGTCCCGTAGCAATGGCACAGGCCGCCCCCTGCTGCCGAAGCCGGACCTAACGTCACATTCAGTGTACTGGCAGAGCCCTGACCACTACCAATGCCACGCTAGTCCAGATCAACCCCAGCAACAGGTTAGTCCGGAGTATTACTGGCATTTTGCCAGTCCCAACTGATGCCGGCGTCATGCTAGCCCAGACTGTCACCAACATTCTCCTAGCCCTGACTGCTACCAATGCCCGATAAGCCCTGACCGTTATCGGTACTATGCTAGCCTCGAGTGCCGGTGGCACCCAGCCAGCCCTGACCGCTACTGACGTCATGCCAGCCCTGACTGTCAGCGCCCAGCCAGCCCGGGACCCCCGCCAAGAGTCTTCCATCAAGGGGGATTTCAGAAACCCCAACCCCAGTTGTCTGGTTTGCTGCAGGCTCTCTGGGACCAACGACCTGCAAATCCACCCCCCTCAAGCTGACTTTCAACGGTGACCACGAGAAAGTAACTATTTTCCTGAACCAGGTGTGGTCTCATGTAAATTGTTATGGTCATGCTTACTTAGACGATGTTGAAATGATTGATACTGTGGCCGCAAATTTGAAAGGGGAAACCACGAAGTGGATGGCTACCCTATGTGAGGAGCAGGCACCAGAACTATGGGATTTCAACCTATTCACCTGTGGGCTGAGAACCAGGTTTGAGCATGAATCCCAGGCTGTGCAAGCCGAAAAGGACATCCACGATGTGAAGCAGAGGGGTCAGCCTGCAAGAGATTACCTAAGAGAATTTCAAAGGGTGGTGGGATGGATCAGGCAGTGGCCTGAACAGTCATTGATCCACTACTTCAAAGCAGGGCTGGACCACGATATGTTCCAGACGTGCATCTGCAGGGGAAATCCCGATCAACTTCATGATTGGTACCATTTGGCTACGAATTTGGATGTCGAGCTGACCTGGTACCACAAGCCTGCAACTTCAGGATCCCGACCAAGGTGAAATCCAGTGAGGCGCCAAACGTTGCAGTGCCCCCCACCTGCCGCGGTGACTGGATCCCAGATCAAGTGCTTCAGGTGTGGGCAACTTGGGCATCGAGCAGCAGACTGTCTGGACCCTTTCCCTCCCCTGAAAAGTGCAACCACAGTTCCCACGAAGCCAAAGAGACAACCTCGACCAGCGCAAGAGAAGTCGAATTGGGTCAGACAGGGTTAAAGAAGGATGTTGAGAATTATGTGAAAAGCTGTGCAACTTGTGCAACAATGAAAAAATGTCCAGGTAATCCCCCTGGATTATTGCAGCAAGTTGCAGATCCTTCCCAACCTTGGGAGGAGATTGCCATGGACTTTATTGTGGAATTACCAGAAGGTAGGGGGAATATGGTAATATGAACTGTGATTTACCTTTTTCAAAGCAAGCTCACTTCATTGCCTGCTCCTGTCTTCCCTCTGCAAAGAAACTAGCAAGAATGTTTCTCAAACATATCTACCAACTCCATGGAGCTCCAAAATGGATTATTTCAGATAGAGGAGTACAATTTACTGCCAGATTTTGGAGGGACTTTCTTAAACTAATTGGGTCCACGTAGGGACTGTCATCGGCTTTTCACCCGTCTATGAATGGAGCCACTGAAAAACTTAATGCAATGGTGGAGCAATACATTAGATGTTATGTTGACTACCAGCAAACAACATGGGCTGACCTCCCCCCCTTTGCTGAGGTGGCTTATAATAACACGGTGCATAGCAGCACTGGACTCACTCCTTTTAAAATAGCTACTGGTGGGGAATTTGTTCCCATGCCTGAACTCCCTCAAGACCCTCCTGTTTCTCAAACTTTAGATCAATGGGTGACTTCTTGGAAAGCTGTTTGGGACAATGCAAAAGCAGCTCTAATAAAAGCATCAAAAATTTACAAAGAGCAGGCAGACAAGAGAAGGGCTCCCCAGAGGCCATGTTGTGTGGGTGAAAATGTTTATCTCTCTACAAAGTATCTAAGACTTAAGTTGCCTAGTAAAAAATTGGGACCAAAATTCCTTGGACCTTTTCCCATAGTGTGGATTATAAACCCAGTCACTGTGGAGTTAAAACTCCCTCGCCTTTTAGGGAAAGTTCACCCTGTATTCCACTGCAGCCTATTGAAGCCATACAGAGAGTCCTCATTGAGACCTCCTCCAAGACAGGCACCTGGTCCCCTTGTCATGGAGGGAGAGACTCATTATGAAATAAAACGAATCCTTGATTCAAGGTTGTACAAGGGAAAGTTACACTATCTGGTGCAGTGGAAAGGATACCCTCTATCGGAGGCCACCTGGGTTAAAAATACTAATGTAAATGCTGATACATTAGGATGTAAATTTTATGATAAACATCTGAATAAGCCTAGAGGTGATTCCTGACTCTAACTCCCTTTCTGCCTACAGGATTTCTCTCTTCTCTGGGGGATCCGACTGCCAACCTTCAACCGAATTTGGCTGCAGCAATAACTGTTCTGTGGGAACCAAGGTCAAGCTACCTAAGTTTTGGCGGGCTGAAGCTTCCGTTAGAAAGCCCGCCAAAGTAGTTAATTGGGGATTGTGATTTATGACATACTGCAGGGGTGGGGAGTTCAACTTGTTACTTTGTAACCTGGAGAGGGGGGACTTTCAGTCTTGGTTTCACCTTTGTTCATGCCGATATTATGTAGCCATTAAATGTGTTCTTTGAGGAAAGCAATTGCCTCAGAGTTCTTATTTCTACTGGTCACATCTATCGGAACCATGACACTAGGGAACAAAATACCCTTTCTATTATATATTGACCTTAGCAATTGCTACAGTCCTAATGGAAATGCAATAGAGCCCACAACCGTGAATATTCTATAGGTGGCCCTCACTTAGCAACCACAACTGGGAATAGCAACTCCATTGCTAAGCGCTGCAGTGGTTAAGAGGAAAATCATTGACATTTTCCATTTGGTCATTAAGCAAGACACCGTGGTTTTTAAGTGAAACATCACATTACTGTGATTTGCAATTTTACTTATGTATTCTCCATTAATTCTGCTTGGTACAAGCTCGTTGGGAAGCATGTAAATCAGTGGTTCTCAACCTTTTTAATGCCGTGACCCCCAACCGGTCGTAAGTCGAGGACTACCCAACTGGTCTTAAGTCGAGGACCCAACCAGTCGTTAGTCGAGGACTTTCCCTGCCCGGGAGCGCCACGCATGCGTGGTGCTGCCCCCTGCGCCGGCCGAGGCGTAGCTGGCAAGGGGCAGTGACGGTGCAGGGCGACCACTGGCTGGGCCACCAGCTGGCCCAGCCCAAGGGAGGTAAGGCACCTGCCGGGCCCCACCAGCGCCAGCAATCCTCCCTGCGCCTGCCGGCCTCCCACCTCCCACCCCTGGCCCTCTTTTACTTACATTTTTAGTAGTTGCTCAGCAGGGAGGGGTGGAAACTTCTAGACAGCTCGCCTTCGCTGCAGACAACTTGCAGCACCGTTTGCAGACTGGGACTTTTGGCGGGCTCAGCAGGGCAGAGATAGCCTGGACAATTCCTATTGGCTTTTGAAAGTCAATAGAATTAGACTCTATTCAAGAGAGTCTATTCTATTGGCTTTCAAATGCCAATAGAATAAGAGGGAGTAGCACAGCTAAGGAAAAGGGGGGAAAATGGCGGACTGCGTTGTTTGGCGACCCCTGTGAAATGGTCGTTCGACCCCAAATGGGGTCGCGACCCACAGGTTGAGAACCGCTGATGTAAATAGTGATCATGTGACTGCAAGATGCAGTGACAATCATAAATGTAAGGTTTGGTTGTAAAGCTTTGGGTTTTTTTTACTGTACACCATTGTAACATCTATGAGCTGTGGTGGCACAATGGTTAGAATGCAGTATTTCAGGCTAATTCTGCTGACTGTGCAACTGCTAGCAGTTTGGCAGTTCGAGTCTCACTGTCTCAAGGTTGACTCAGCCTTCCAACCTTCCGAGGTCGGTAAAATGAGGACCCAGATTGTTGGAAGCAAAATGCTGACTCTGTAAAACTGGTTAGAGAGAGGGCTGTAAAGCACTGTGAAGTGGTGTATAAGTCTAAGTGCTATTGCTAAGTGCTATCTAACAATACAGTCAGAAAGCAAGGACTACTTGTACTAAGTAATCATTCCACATAGATGTAGTTGAAAAAATATAAGCCCAAAATTATTTTTTTAAATCTGGTAAATTAAAAACACTGTCTTCAATAGATAACCTTGCTGTAACCAATGAAATCCTATTTTGCCCCATAAAGTTTATAACTTACCTACCTAAAGAAAATATTTATTTGGTATTAACATTAGAATACCTCTTAATGCATAAATTAATTCTAGGGCAATATTCATTTTAATGCCATTAATTTTACCCTACCAACTTAATGGAATTTTGATCCATTTACTAATATCTGTGTTCTCTAAAACTTTTAACATACTTCATTCCACATATTTAGAAATATAAAACACTAGATAGTTAATATAATCTGTGGCAATTTCAAAACCTAACTTTGCATTGTACTAATGACATTCTTAATTTTTAAAAAAGGTTGAATTGATTTTGCCTGTCTCTTGTTCAGCCCCAAATATCAGAATGCAACAAAGATTGGCTTTGGTAATTTCTTATCTTGTATTTTTAGCATACAGGAGTGGAGAACTCTGTGAAGTTGACTGATCAGTAGATTGCATTTGTGGCTCCCTTGTCTGATGTTGTCTTGTGGTTCCCAGCCTTGGAAAATCACTGTTAGGCTGAATGCAGCTTTTTTCAGCCTTGTGATAGTCACCCCATGAACTTACATTTTTAATATGTCCTTTTCAGAAACTGGTAAAACCATTCTGCATCTGACAGGCTTGTTTCTATTT
Organism: Bothrops alternatus; assembly: GCA_034064705.1. NCBI lineage: Eukaryota > Metazoa > Chordata > Lepidosauria > Squamata > Viperidae > Bothrops > Bothrops alternatus. Next base: position 3,774,125 of record JARGCV010000137.1, on the reverse strand, counting down.
ACAGCTTGTTCCAAAATGTAGACCTCCATAAAAGGAAGTCTAACTTTCTATTCCAAAAGAAATTCCACTTTACAAACAAGGTATACCTAATGACGCCACACACAGTGTAGTATCTACAGTAAGTGCAGTGTGGGTCAGAAAATCCCTAGATTGGTTCTCTGATTTAGACTGATTAAAACAAGCTTTTTCTTATAGGTAGTCCTTGAGTTATGACCATAATGGAGCCTGCCAATCATGGTCATAACTAATGACAATCATAAAATGGGTCAGTCACATGACCAACCTGATTTTATGATGTGTTTTATGGTGGACATTAAACAAATCCATGGTTGTTAAACACTTGTGGTTGTTGTTAAGCAAACTAATGGTTTGCTATGGGCTGGAAACAAATGCCAGTTTTTGGCAAAGTCATCATAAAACATGGTCATGTGATTGCGGGATGCTGCTAATGGCTGTAAATGCAGCCTGGTTGCTGAGCGCCCAAAGTGCAGTCACGAGATCGTGGTGGTGGGGGGGCTGACAGAACTTCAAATCCAGGTCATAAGTACCCTCCAGGGAGGTCCTTCAGAACTTTGAGCAGTCACTAAGCAACCAGTTATAAGTTGACAACTACCTGTATCACTACTGTAAGGCTAAAATTGACCAGACTTCTAGAGGTACCATAATTTATTTTGCTGTGGTTGTTCAAATTCACTGTAGAATTAATTTTACTGATAGTCAACCCTTTTTCTACTTAAAAGCCATATTCCTGGGGTGTGATAGGTAGGCTATGAAGCACACACTGGATGAAACCAAGCCAAAACATTAATAGGGCCATCCATTCCTTCTGATGCCCACATTTATCTCTTTCTAGTTGTTTTTGCTATGTGGCAGGTCATAAGCAAAAGGAAGGATTATCTTTATTAGAAGTCTGAACTTCTTACTCTGGGAGCACTTGTGAAATTAGTCTGAGCACTACATAAAATTAGGTCAAGAGCCTGTTGTTCCCCTGGACCGTGTGTTGCTTACCTCTGATCTATCACACTGTATTTTCCTTGTCAGCTTACAGGAGTTCCTTGCTGTGGAACAGTATCATACATCCCCCAGCACAAAAATTCTGCATTGGTTTTTATATTTTCTTCTGTGAACCTTCATACATCAATTTATGACACAATATGTTTGAGTAATTTAAATGTTGTTGTTTTTTGCTGCTTCTCTACTCCAAAGGCAACAATAATTGTGTTGGTCCAAACAAGATTTCTGCTTTAATCCTGTTTTTCTCAAACAGATAAACGCCAAAGAACGGGATAATATTAGATTATTTATTCGACAGGAATCTCAAACAATAACTTACAGTCAAGAAGAGTTCTTCTGATGAACATATCATGACCTTCTCCATTCTTTTGGGTGAAAGATTGATGGTAGACTCACCCCATGACTCTTATGGGACACATCACCTTGTGTTTTTCTTCACAAAGGCTTCTTTACAAGTTGGCACGTAGCCAGGATATCCTGTGATGAACTTAGTAGCCCCTCCCACTGATTTGTTAACATAGGATTCACTGAACAGCTAAAACTACATTACCCATAAGCCATCACTTAAGGAGACAGCGCTTAACCCTTTAAATGCCAAACATTCTAACATACAGTTCTCATAGCTAATACATGCTCTGGCCAGGTGATTACATTACCGGTCCAGCACAATAATAAAAGGCATGTTTTTAAACCATCTGGTCTAAAGCAAAGAAGAGTGAAAAGTATCTAGGTTAATTGTTTGAAAAAACTATAGGAAAAAGGAAGGGCTTCAAAATTTGCCTGAAAGCTAAACCAAGTTAGTGTTAGATCAGCATCAGAGAGTATGTTGCAATATGTGCAACTGGATGTGGAGCCAACTTGGCGCCCCACTAGAAGAAAAATCACCCAGAGACGTGCTGGCAAATGGGAAGCTCCCCTCTTTCCTTCCCTTTCAAACTTTGCAGGGAAACATCTCCTCACAAAGGAGAAAGAAAAATGGAGTGTTTCTGAAAGGGGGCCTTTCAAATTTTGCCACTTCCCTGCTTCCCATTTACTAGCACATCTCTGGGTGATTTTTCTTCTCATGGGGTGCTGACTTGGCTCCGCGTCCAGTTGTCTGGGGTGACTTGTTCTGCACCCACCTGGTGGCACCCACCCAGCCACACTCACCTGGTTGTGTCCACCTGGCCATGCCCACCTAGCCGCCTCGATTCAGCTGCCTCAAGTCATCCATGCCAAGCTGGCTGCACCTAAACCTCCATGTCAACCTGGCCACACCCACCCAGCCACGGCCACCTGGCAGTGTTCAGATGGCCGGGCCCACCCAGTCATGCCTACCTGGCTGCTGTGAGTCGTCCCATTCCCTCCTAGCTCAGCAGCATGGCACAAAGACATAGCCATCACAGCCCAGTCCCAGCCACAGTTGCCCTTACCACCCTGCACTCCGTGTTTCCTGCCCTGTGTTCCATTAACCTTTTCCATCTTGCTCCTGCTGATGATGAGGCATGCCTGCCCTGGCCCTTCACAACATAAGGCCCTTCATAACACTGGCCACATGAGGCCATCTTCCCCAGATCTCACATGCGCAACCTGAGGAAGAAAGCCTTGTTTAACCAGCAGCTGCCTTGTGAAGTGTCAGACCAGATATGCTTCTCAATGGGGGGGGATGAAAATGGCAAAGATCAGCTAGGGAGGCAGGGGCCGTGGGGTGCAAGGGGCCAAAAGGGCATAGTTGGGGGAGGAGATAGGCAGGTGGGGGAGCTGAAGCGCCCCTGTGGTTGTAGGTGTAGGCAGACTGCCAAGCACCTGAATTTTTGATCACATGACCATAAGGGTGCTGCAATGGCCTTTGGGGACTGGTCATAAGTCCCTTCATTCAGCACTGCTGTTACTTTGAATGGTTGCTGAACAATTGGTCATAAGTCTACCTGTATTTAGTAACCTTTTTGTTAAGCCTTAGAGAATGAGACCTTTGTATGCTAGTGTCAGCCAAACCTGTTAAGACTATACCTCCCATCACTTCCCCACAATAAAAATACATCTGCAGGTGATGGGTGATGGCAACTGTGCTCCAGCTCATTTGAAGGCTGCCTTAAATTGTCCAATATTCTCCTGTTTACATTGGGTGAGAACAGATATAACTTTAGGGTTGCAGTCTTAAAGCTGTATTAATTGAAACTGGAGACAATTTCATAGTGTGCTTGCCTTTACAGGTTACTGAACTTCTTACAAAGGTTACAGTTTCAAGGGAAAAAATACGGTAGGTAATTGTTTCCCACAAGTCAGTTCAATATAAGTACCTCTTCTTTTGTCTTAGAAGAGAATCCTTGTTTTCCCCAGCCATATTTCCACAAGTTGTAACAACAAGGAAATAAGAGGGCAGGAAAATTACTAACAGCTAGATTAATTCTCTAGTCTCATCAAGTTACTTGCTATCAACTGTCTAGTTGGCATTTCCAGAAAATGAAACTCCTGGGACATGATTTTACCAAGAGTATAATACTTTACTGAAAATTTACATTGGCAGAGAAGAAGCAAAACCAGCTCTGATTTTCCTGCTCAAAGGCTTGCTCATCCCCACCCACCGGGTGTTCACATTGTCCAACAGTAACATTTCTTCTTGTTATGGAAACAGTCCACTTCTCCATTGAGCACCTGCGTTAGTGACCTTGGCTCTCAGAAGCCTCCGTTGCCTAGATACCACTCCTCCCCCTTTTGCATTCCATCCCATTGTCAAGCTATGAGCAAGGGAGAAAATGTAGGTAAAAGGATGAATCAGTCTTGCCACTCGCCACTGTTTCTATAGTTGGTGATTACTAGAGTAGAAGAGAGGATTACAGCCATAATTTAAGTACCAGTAAAGCCAACAACAATTATTTTTAGGCAAAAGACAACGCAGTTGCTGACATTCTGAGAGAATCTTAAATGTTTAGCTAGTGAAAAAATACTTAACACTTTTGTTTAATGACAACAAAAGTCCTGATATGGAATTTAATGTGACATTCACAGGAATGCTTCCGTTTTTCTTAGGAATCAGTCCCAGACTTGGAGAAGTCTGCATTATTCCAATGAAGCAAAGGAAAACGTTTCTTGTTTTACAAGCACAATTCAATAGCTTGGCTTTACAGTGAAACCTATTTTGTTGCAATACAGCATGAGGTTCTTTTGAGTCAAAGAAAACTATATAAACTCAACTTCCTTTACAAGTCTTGACTTTGAAATATTTGTAGTTAATGCCTTACTTTATTATTAGAGAAGATGTCCAATGGGTGTTGTATAAAAGAAAAAGGTGAAAAAGTGGCACTTAAATTTGTCTCCAAATCTTTTGATTATCAGTCCCCCTTTGTCACTTATTTGCTCTACACTTCACTGACCCTCCTGACCTTCTGTAAGGGCCTGAAGACCTGTCTCTGCCAGTGGGCTTGGCGCCCCAACGGGGATGTCATGGTTGACTGCTCATAAATCTCTGCTTGCAACCAGACAACAGTAGAGACTATTCAGTTCATTGTAGACCCATGGAATGACCGAAGCCATGGTCCTAGGAGTGGCGTCACTGAAAAAAATGGAACCCTTCTGTTGATTGGGACAGAAACAAGTGCTGGATGTGGAGAAAAGCCTAAGGGTTAGTGAAAATGCTGAGAGCCAGCCACGTGCTGATGATTAGAGAAGTGAGAGCAGAAACCACCAATACACTGAAGGGAGGTGACGAGCTTGAGCTGCTGATTCCTGAGGAATATTGTGACCTAGCTGAGGTCTTTAGTGAAAGTGAATCAGATGCGCTCCCACCCCACCAGCCCACAGACTGTGCGATCAAGATCGTGCCGGGAGCTAAATTACCTGAGTCAAAGATGTACTCAATGACCCCCATGGAAATGGAAAAGCTCCGGGTGTTTATAGACACAAATGTATCTAGGGGTTTTATTCAGCCGGCAAAATCAAGGATGACAGCCCCTGTGCTCTTCAAAGAAAAGAAGGATGGGACCCTTAGACTATGTGTGGACTATAGAGGACTGAACTGTATATGCATAGAAAACATGTACCCCCTCCCATTAATGAAGGACATGCTAGGACACCTAGCCAAAGGGAGGATCTTCACTAAATTGGACTTGAGGGAGGCATATTATGGAGTGAGGATCAAGGAGGGGAACAAATGGAAGACAGCTTTTAATTGCCCCTTGGATTCCCTAGGATTCCTTCAGCCCAGTCCTTAGCGAAGCTATTTGTGCAGCATGTATACTGGCTGCATGGTGTCCCAAAGTGCATCATTTCAGACTGGGGGCTGCAATTCACGTCTAAGTTTTGGCGGGAATTCTTGAGGTTGATAGGCTCTTCCCAGGGACTTAGCTCTGCCCATAATCCCCAAATGAATGGATCCTGTGAATGTTCAAATTCAGTACTGGAGCAGTACCTTCGGTGTTACGTGAACTATCAGCAAACCAACTGGACTGAGCGTTTGCCTTTCGCAGAAGTGGCATATAACAACTCTGTGCATAGAAGCACTGGGTTTACCCCTTTCCGGTTGGCCACCAGAGTAGAGTTTGCACCAATGCCAGAACTCCCTCAGGAGAGACCTTTTTCAGCCTCATTAGCTATGTGGATGGAGGCTTTGAAAGCTACCTGGGTCATAAAGCACAGGGCACTAGAGAAAGCAAGGGAAGTGCAAAAGAGACAAGCAGATAAGAGGAGGGCACCATAGCAGGAGTTCAGAATAGGGGACAAAGTATATTTATGAAGTTTCTGAACCTGAGGCAGCCCTATAAAAAGCCCTAAGTACCTGGGACCTTTCCCAATTATCCAGATTATAAATCTGGTGACAGTGGAATTGGAACTGCCAAAAAACCTTAGGTGTATTCATCCAGTGTTTCACTGCAGTCTATTAAAACCTTTCTGTAGTTCACAGCTAAGACGGGTTAAGAAGTCACCTCCCCCTCCCTTAGTAGTGGAGGGAGAGAAGCATTTTGAAATCAAGGAAATCCTTGATCCCCAGCACCACAAAGGGAAGTTGCAGTATTTGATGTTATGGAAAGGGTTCCCCTTAGCTGATGCAGAATGGGTGACTGCAAAAAGCCTCCTGCCCATGATGTATTTGATACCACATTCATACAATATAAGGAAATACGGGTAGTCCTAAACTTATGACAATTGGGACTAGAACTTTCATTGCTAAGCAATGCAGTTAAGTGAGTTGCACCTGATTTTATGATTTTTTTTTGCTATAGTTAAGCTAATCAATGTGATTGTTAAGTGAATCATGCAGTCATTAAGCAAATCCAGCTTCCCCCACTGCTTATTTGGAAGTCCCTTGTAAATGGTTATCATGCTCTGTTTATACATTTCCCATGTTTTCTCACAGCAACTTCCAGGGGAAAATATGCAGTAAGGAGAAAAAGGCAAAATAGGTGCACAAGGCCTTATTGATAGCACCACAGACATTTGACTTGGAAGTATTGTTAACAAGGTTTTGTGGGTTTTTAGCTTTGCTGTCCCACTCACACATATACATAACTGTGGTTTAGTGGGTTTATTAATATTCATGAGCAACTCCCTTCACCAAAAACACAGAACTATCCCAATTAAGTCCAGACACAAGCAGGCCAATGCTAGTCCACAGAGCAATGGCCAATGAGTCCACAAGGCACATGAAAGTTTCCTAATCAAAATAAACCCACCAGGCAAAATTAAATCCACAATACAAGAGGGTTCACAAGGCACACTCCAAGTCAATGCACCATGTCATGCCAAAGCAAGGCAGGAATCACAACTACCAGAAAACACACAGCTAGGAAATAAACACATTCCCAGCATTGCCTCCATTTGTCTGCTGTGCTAAATAGCCAGCTTCTGGTGCAGCCCATCAAGAAGGGCGAGGCTTTCTCCTCATGAGTAATCTAGCTGACCTCTGCTCTTGCTTTTCTCTGCCCTACCTGTTCTTGGATCAGGTGCAGAAAGCAGTTCCTCTTACTTAGTGCTTTTTTTGTTTAAAAAAAAAAAAGGTGCCCGAACTCATACACATCATGCAACCCGCCTTGCCTACCCTACAAGGTTCCATCCAAAAAAGGTGCCGGAACTCTGTTCTGGGTGTTCTATGAGAAAAAAGCCCTACTCTTACTCAACACTGACTGGCTGCAGCTGCGTGCTTTCCCCACCTGAATTTCAGCCTCAGGGCTGTTCTGCTGCAGCCGTGCTTCAGCCAAATCCCTTTCAGATGGCTGCTTGGGCCATTGACCAACTCCCCTCCAGATGTGCCTGGAACTGGTTCATCCTCTGAGGTGACATCTAGAGAATTATCTGGGGAAGCATCCGGGGGAGTCATCACATTAGCTGAGTGTTGACAAATGGGACCCATCCAGTGAGTAGTCTCATCATGTGGTGTAGGGCTTGGGTTTCCTTCTGCCCTTCTATTCACTCCTGAGAAGTCACTTGGGATTACATATTTTTTTTCCCCTGTACAATTGTGCCGGTTCTCAGAGAATGCCTGAACAAATTCCTGCAGTTTTTTTGGCAAGGTTTTTCAGAAGTGGTTTGCCATTGCCTCCTTCCTAGGGCTGAGAGAAAGTGACTGGGTCAAGGTCATCCAGCTGGCTTTGTGCCTAGGGCAGGACTACTACCCACGGTCTCCCAATTTCTAGCCTGATGCATTCACCACTACACCAACCTGGCTCTCTACATAAATCATTATGCCAGTGTGCTCACAGTAAAAAATGACAATAAAGGTTATCTATCTTTTAAAAAATCTAGCTAGTGCCCAGATTAAATCATTAACATGCCATAAAGCTCAGGATTCAAAAAGATCTTGACAAACTGGAACAATGGGCCCTATCCAACAAAATGAGTTTTAATGTGGAGAAAAGCAAAGTTTTACATTTAGGCAGGAAAAATCAAAGATATAAGTACAGATTAGGTGAGACCTGGCTCAAAAACAGTAACTGTGAGAGGGACCTTGGAGTCCTAGTGGATGACCACTTGAGTATGAGCCAGCAATGTGTAACAGCAGCCAAAAAAGCTAATACAATCCTGGGTTATATAAACAGAGGCATAGAATCAAGATCACACAAAGTATTAGTACCACTTTATAAAACCCTAGTGAGACCACACCTGGAATACTGCAACCAATTTTGGTCACCATACTATAAAAAAGATGTTGAGACCTTGGAAAAAGTTCAGAGAAGAGAAACTAAGATGATCCAAGGCCTAGAGACTAAAACATATGAAGAACGGCTGCAGGACTTGGGTTTGGTTAATCTAAAGCAGGGGTGTTAAACTGCCGGCCCACGGGCTGGACATGTCATCCAGAAGCGACACCCACCCCATTGCCGGCACAATGGCAAAACCATCCCGATACATTGCGCGACATCAGGTGACGTTGCGAGTTTGACATGTCTGGTCTAAATAAAAGAAGAAACGGGTGAGATGATAGCAGTATTCCAGTATTTGAGAGGCTACCACAAAGAAGAGGGGGTCAAATTATTCTCCATAGCACCAGAGGGCAGGACAAGAAACAATGGTTGGAAACTGATCAAAGAGAGAAGCGACCTGGAATTAAGGAGAAAGTTCCTAACAGTGAGGACAATTAACCAGTGGAACAGCTTGCCTTCAGAAATTGTGGCCGCTTCATCACTGGAGGTTTTTAAGAAGAGACTGGACAGTCACTTGTCTGAGATGGTATAGGTTCTCCTGCTTGAGCGGGGGGCTGGACTAGAAGACCTCCAAGGTCCCTTCCAGCTTTCTATTCTATTCTATTCTATTCTATTCTATTCTATTCTATTCTATTCTATTCTATTCTATTCTATTCTATTCTATTCTATTCTATTCTATTCTATTCATAAAAGTGTCTCAAAATCTTTGCTGCAGAACCTTCTCTTAGAAGTTAACATAAGCTGGGGTTCTTTAAGGCAGAAAACTAAATAATTCAATAATATAAAATATAATACTAATTCAAGAAATAATAATTTAAACTATTGCAGTTAGCACTGTATAACATTCATATTACAGATTTAGGATTTGTGGTAAAGTTCATAGAAGCAACCATCATGTGACCTTGGGGATGCTGCAACGGTTGTAAGTGTGAAAAAATCACATTTTTCAGTGCCGTTGTAACTTTGAACTGTCATTAAATGAATGGTTGTAAGTTGAGGACTACCTGTACATGCTCTGAATTGGAAAGTCAGCTGTAACACTGCAAACGGTGTAGTTGAATTCAAAATGTGGACTAAATGGCAGCGGAAAAGCATCCCTCGCATATGCATTTCAAATTAAGTTACAGAAGTTATTTTCCACAGGAAACTGGGGCAGAGAATGCATATGTTTGAAGAAACTCCAGTCAAAATGGTATCTTTTGGGATCATGGGACTAAATTTAACTATTATTTAGATTCTTACTGCAATATATCAGTTGCTTTTCATTGTCCTGAATCTTGATCACAGAGTTCTGACAAACCTTGAAATATGTTTGCTGGCAAATTTGGTTTTTTTTCTTTTTAACAGCTACCTTTCCTGTTTATACTAATGCTTTCTCAAAGGTCTTGTCCAAATGGATCTAAATAAAGTATTGTTACACTGTTTGCTGTAGGATCAGATAGTTCTTATTTCTGTGGACGTAGCCTGATAAATCCTTTATAGCTTAATGTAAAATATGAATGTGATGTGTACAGTTATTTGCTGCAATAAAAACAGTATGACTTGTTTTTATTGCAGCAAATAACTGTACACATCACAGGTGCTTCCGGTGACGTTGTTGGTTGTAGACCCTGGGACACGAACTCTCCGTGCCCAGGGTCTGAATTTCTGTCACTGGCGGGCCCAACAGGGCTGAATGCCACCCTGGAGGGGTGGCCACCAAGAGGTGAATTCTTTGAGGAAAGGGAGCCGGCAGTAGCCGGCTCTCCAAACTCAAAATAGCCTCTGGAACCAGCGAGAGAAAGGCGGAGAGCTTTGCATTTGCCGCCATCTTCAGCCGATCATCGGAGACAGGAGTCAGCTGTTTCAGGAAGCAAGCAACTGGCCCGGGTGAGATGATATCAGTTTTTGTTGCAAAGTGGACCTTTGAGAAAATTGACTGCCTTTAAAGCTAAGCTGGAAGCTTAATGGGAGGAGGAGGAGGGGATTTTTGCTTCTCCCCCCTCCCGAAAAGTGGCGGTTTCAGCGTTCTAAAACAGGGCTTTTCAACCAGTGGTACACGTACCACTTGTGGTACATTAACAAGTGGCAGGTGGTACGCAGCCCTGCCTAGCCAAGTGTAGTGGGGGAGGGAAAGAGCCAGCACAGGCAAGGACTTGCAGTGAGAGAGTCCTCTGGAGCTGCAAAGGCCCCAGGCTCACCCTCCCCCATGAGAAAGGAGGAGGAAAGGCGGAGACAGGAGAGCCTATAAAAGGAGGCAGTTTGGGCAGGAGAGGGAGAGAGAAAAAAAGCAGCCTTGGGAGGAGGCAGGGTCAGCTGCATGGGAGGGGGAGGGGAGGGTGGGGGGAGAGGAGAGGAGAGAAGATCAAGCAGACTGGCCATGAGCCGATGTACAACTGCTGTGGCAGCCACCTGTGCTGGCAGCAGCAAACAGGCAAGAAATGCAGTGGGGGAGGGGTCACCCTCCAAGAGGAATGAAAAAAGGGAGCAGTGGCTGGAGGTGAGGCACGGGGGAGGGAGATGGAGAGTGGAAGGATTCTTATGTGCTTTTGTGACTTTGAAGTTCTGGGATTTGTGCAATGAGGATTTTGTGTTCTTAAGGAGTGTTTGGCAATTTCTATTTGGCTGATGATGGCTGATGTTTCATGTTAGCTTCTATTGCTCTGCTGTTGTTAGCTGTAAGTTTTGCTGCAAGGGATTTTGAAGTATTTTTTTCCTGAATGGATTTTGCCTGTAGCATTCCTTTACTTAGGAATGGAGCCATTTGGGGAGGTTGCCTTAGCCGGCAGCCAGTACTTACATTTTTTTTCTTCCTTAAGTGCCGGCTGTGCTCCTTACTTTCCTTTCTAGCCAGTAGCTAATTCTTAATGGGCAATGTGCCTTTTTAAGCTAGTTCACTCAGCAGCTTGGTCTTTTCTTTTCTTTTTTTTTTAAACAAGTTTTATTGGTTTTTCATTTTACAGACAAGTGCTTACGAAACAACGTGATGGCAGGGCAATCAATTATCCACACAACAAAGTCATACCCATAAAAATCAAATTAAATCATTAAAAAAGAAAAAAAAGAAAAAAACAGAAAACCCCCTCTCTTTCCCCTCTAATAACTTATTATATTCAAATTGATATATTTCAATAAAACTAGGTCAATCCTATCAATCCTCAATAACCTTTCATCTAAATAGATCCACAATTCCAACTCCTGTATGAAGTTTACTTATTTCAGTTACTATGTTCCATATTTCTAATCTAAGTACATAATTAACACTTTGGGAGTCTCCCCATTACCTTTTTCCTTAACATATTCAATAAACATTTATTAATATCATTTCTTATTTTTCCCTACTCTTCTTCCATTACAAAATAACCATCAGTTCTAATGTATATATATAAAAAAGTATATTAGTTCATATCAGAAAAAAAGAACAAAGAAAAAGAACAAAGAACAAAACAGAGCAAAGTAAAAAAATACCTTTCTATTTCTATTATACTTTATAATCTAATAATCAATCCCTCAATGTCAATATCACATTTCTTTAACCTCCTCAAAGTTACTATATCCAAAAGATATTAATACATAGATAAACACCTTATTATTAAGTTCAGACCCTTAATTAATTTTTATTCAATCTAACATCTTATTTAACTGTCATACGCCATAAATCGATCCATATCTAATAAGCCTTTTAAAATCATTACATAAAACCTTCAATCACATTCTTAAATCTTATTCTAGCTTTCCTTTTATGCCAAACAGGTTTCCATAACAAGGCCACTTCCGGATCAGGCAGCTTCAGCCACACGAAGAGCTGTCGCTCTTCATTGGCTGCCTTTCTCTCTACCGGTAGACTCTTATGCGGGTCTTAAATCGCCCTGAAGGGGCGACCACCATCGAGGAGGCTTTTGCTCGGCTGCGGTGGAGCGGCGGCTCCCCCTGCAGTCCGAGCTAACTCCATAGGGCCGATGGAGAAGAAGATGGGTCAGTAAAATGGCCGATCACTTCGCTGTGCCAGCTGAAGTCAGAAAATCATCTAAGCATAAAGAACCACCATGGTGAATCCCTCTCTCTGTCCTGAATTATTTTTCCTTCTACTTTGTTTTCTTTCTCTTTTTTTGCCTGTGAGAGCCCCGTTGGAATTATTTCCCTGGCTTGGAAATGCAGCTTCTGCTTGTTTCGGAAGAAAGGCGTTGAACAAAAGAATAAAACAAAATTTTAAAGATTACTTCTTTTTTATGCATGTTTTGGGGTACCAGAAAAAAATTTCTCTTAAGAGCTGTATTATCAGTTTATGCTGTTGTTTTTTTTTCTTGCTGAGCGCTATTACTATCTTATATTGGAAGAGTATTTCTTCCTCCACTTTTTCCTTAAAAAATAGAAAGAAAGGGAAAAATGACTCTTGAAAAAGATTTTTTAGCTTACTGAGGACATCTACTGGCCAAAAGCTAATTGTTGACTATTCGGAGATGAGATGACTGGTATTCAAACTGTTTGTTTGTTTGTTTGTTTTGAGAGAAAGATAATCCGATCCAGCTGAATAACTTTTAAAATGGAGCTGAATTCACACTTAAATTGCAAACTTATTCTGGAAAAGATGAGGCTAAAGAAGAAATATGTGCTACAATGAAAGAGTTTACTACAGAATTAAGAATCAGAATCTCTCCTTTAAACCTCAAAATTGACTCTCAAACTACTTCTGATTACTCTATAAAACAGATTACACAAGAAGATGACTTAACTGAGAATAAAGAGAAATTGTCTTTGCCTGATAAGCAGTTCACCTATGGTTTTGAGGACCAAGAAAAGCAAAGACTGAGATTTGAAATGTCAAAGCAACGAAATTTGATGGTTAAGAGAAACAGAGGACCAATGCAAAGGCCAAGATGGTTTACATGGATTCAAATGATACTGCAAGCAACAAAGAGAGACTTATTAGTTGGAAGGGAAGCTCTGTTATGGAAACCTACCTGGCAGAAGAAGAAGCCCAGAATACGACTGAAAAGAAGTGAAATTTAAAATTCTATGTAATGAATTAAAGGCAATTTAGAATTATGGACTGATTTAAGGACTAAGATTATGAGCAAGATGTAAGAGAAATGGGCAATTAATGGAAGATATATATTAAATTGACTAAGAATGTACTTTTTGAATTGATGGGTTTATCGATATGAAAACTATTATTTTTAATAAGATGATTTGTTTGTTTGATGTCCAATGGATTGAAATGATTTAAGGTTTGATATTATCTTTTCAGCTTAAAAAGTAAGAGAAAAGGGGGTGATTAATGGGTGGCAATAAATGGACAATTCTCTGGATGGAAAGAAGTGAGAAGTGGTGTACCCCAAGGTTCAGTTTTGGGACCTTTACTTTTTAATTTATTCATCAGTGATCTGGATGTAGAAGTTAATAGTGAGGTAGCCAAGTTTGCTGATGACACTAAATTGTTCCGGGTTGTGAAAAGTGAAACTGATTGTCGAGAGCTCCAGAAGGATCTCTCGAAATTGTGTGAGTGGGCAACAAAGTGGCAAATACATTTTAACCTAAACAAGTGCAAAGTTATGCACATCGGGGCAAAGAACCCCAATTATACTTACCAACTGATGGGGACCAAACTTTCTGAGACAACCCAAGAAAGGGATCTTGGGGTTTTGGTGGACAGCTCGATGAAGATGTCAACCCAATGCGCAGCAGCAGTAAAAAAAAGCAAATTCCATGCTTGGCATGATTAGGAAGGGAATCGAAAATAAGTCAGCAAGTGTTGTATTGCCTCTGTACAAATCGATGGTGAGACCACACTTGGAGTACTGTGTACAGTTCTGGTCACCGCACCTCAAGAAGGATATAATGGAACTGGAAAAGGTGCAAAAAAGGGCAACAAGAATGATCAAGGAAATGAAGCGCCTCCCTTATGAAACCAGATTGCAATGCCTTGGTCTCTTCAGCCTTGAAAGACGGCGTTTAAGGGGTGACTTGATCGAAGTGTATAAAATCATGCATGGAATAGAAAAAGTGGATAGAGAAAAATTCTTTTCTCTATCACACAGTACCAGGACAAGGGGGCACTCCCTAAAGCTCATAGCTAAGAAAGTGAGGACAAAGAAAGGGAAATATTTCTTCACCCAGAGGGTCGTTGATTTATGGAATTCACTTCCAGAAGGGGTCGTGACAGCTGTCAGCCTTGACAGCTTCAAGGCAGGGTTAGATAGATTCATGGATGCCAAGTGTATCGGTGGTTATTAAAATGGATGTCCATGTGCCGCCTCTATGTTGGTTGAGGCAGGCAGGATTCCCTTGAGTACCATTTGTTAGGGGTCAAGGGAAAGGGAGGGTTTTGCCTTCTCTTTCTGCTCAAGATCCCCATGTACAATTGGTGGGCCACTGTGTGACACAGAATGCTGGACTCGATGGGCTTTGGCCTGATTCAGCATGGCTCTTCTTATGTTCTTATGTTCTTAATGGAATATATATATTAAATTGATTAAGAATGTGTTTTTTTAAATTTTTTTTAGAATGATAGGTTTATTTGTAAGAAAATTATTATGTAATGTTGAGTTAATCTAATAAGATGATCTGTTTGTTTGATAATATGGATGTGATTAGTTATGAAAATTAACTGGATGAAATTTGAATTCTGTCAAATGGATTGAAATGATTTAAGGTTGGACTTTATTTTGTCAGTTTAAAGAAATTGATTGATGGATGGATTAGATATGTATAGGATAGATTAATATTTTATTTTAAATAAGGGATATTAGTGGAAGAAGAAATAAATAAGATCTATGATAAAATTAAGGAATTAGAATATATTTGGAAGGGATACCCGAACTGATAATGTTTGTACTTAAAGTTATTTGGATTATGATAGTGTAAATTTATAAAGCTTTAAAAACAGGTTTAGGTTGAATAAATTTAAGCTAGAATTGGATTATTTTAAATAAAATATGATACTTAAGGGAAAAAGAGAGGGAATATTTGATGTATTGATTGAATTATGTATATATGTTTTGTCTGCAGATGTTTGACCACCCTAACACCACGGTGTGTCTTGAGTACTTTGTGTTAAAAATAAAAAACCCAATAAAACTTGTCTTAAAAAAAGAAAAGAACTCATCAGCCTGCGTATAGAGTAAAGTGGAATCTTCTTTACCTTTAGTTAATCCCGCTTCTGTTATTTCTTGACCCATAGAGTACTCAGACGAAGTCTGGGAGTCAGTTTGGAAGTTCAAAGCAGGATTTCTATTTTTTATTTCCATCGTAAATTCTTTTATTTGCAAACGTATTTCATCAGTAGCTTCATAAAGTTTTTCCAGTATAAGTTTATAGTCAAATTGAGCCAAGGGTTGCTCCATTTCAAAGATAATCAAAAACAGTCTGTATCATTTAGTAGGGGCTGTGTTCAGATAACATTTAATCAGTGTCCACCCCCACCAGTGCAGCTGTTAATTTTCTTTGTATTTTCCCCTTTATGATAATCTGAAAATCAAGGTTAATCCAATCCTCAAAAGAAAAAGTTGCAATTTTAAGTTACTAATTAAAGTTGCAATTTTAAGTTTTTTCACAAGCTGTCCTCAGTACCATGTAAAATCTTCTCCCAGAAACCAGGAATCTCGTAAACAAGATCAGGAAATACAGAAAAAAGAAGCATTCAAACCCAATAGCAGATTCAATACTGACAAAATTTTCCAAGACCCCGAAGTGAAGGAAAAAAGAGAAAAAAATAGGAAAAAAATCACTTTAAATTAATTCAGTCCAAGCTTCTTTTCCCCACACTCACAAATGCCGCCTTCTTAGAGTAGGGAAATCATTTCAAAAGTGCTTTTTACAGGCACAAAAAAAGGAAAACCAAGAGTGGGAGGGAAAAAAAGTCTCACCCAACTCAGCCATGGTGGTTCCTGTGCTTAAATGTTCTTCTGACTTCTGGTTGCAGCGGCTAGATGAACGGCCATTTTACTGGCCGTTCTTTCCACCGTTGGCCCAAAGGAGCAATCTCAGTCCCTGGAAGAAGCTGCCGCTCTCCCAAGGACAACGAGGACCTCCTCACCGGTAGCTGCCCCCACAGGGCAGCTTTTCGACCCGATTAAGGGTCTACCGGCAGCAGAGAATCAGCTGGCAAGGAGAGCCATCTCCTTGCACAGCTGCAAGCGCCGCTATCCAGAACCGGAAGTCAGCAGCTTGGTCTTTTCTGTCTCTGGAGGCCTTTCCTTGTTTGATCAATATATGGAAGAGGGAAAATATGGGGGGGTTCAAATTCTTCCTTCAGAAGGAGATGGGAATGAGAAAAAGGGAGGGAGGAAAGGGAGGGAGGAAAGGAAGTCCCGCCTTAGCACTTGGCCACCAGCAGCTCTGCCATTGACTTTGCTTGTCAAAAGGTTGCAGAAGGGGATCACATGACCCTGGAACACTGTGACCATTATAAATATGAATCAGTTGCCAAGCATCCAAATATAAATCACATGACCCTGGGCATGCTGCAATGGTCATAAGTGTGAAAAATGGTCATAAGTCATTTCAGTGCAATTGCAACTTTGAACAGGTTTTTTTTTGGTCATCAAGTTTTTGACACTTTGCTAGGTGGTACTCGAATATTGCCATATCCTAAAAGTGGTACAATTGGTAAAAAGGTTGAAAAGCCCTGTTCTAAAACCTTTGAAAATTTTTTGAATTGAAGCTACATTGAAGGAATCAGCTTGTCTTATTATAGAGGGGAAGAAAGACTTATTATTATCCTACTTGGGAAAAGCCACCTTAATTTTTCTTTTTTAGAATTTTTTGGAACACTAGTTTTGTGTATTTACTGCTGGAACTTTCTCTTTTTCTTTTACTTTCTCCCTATGTAAACGGCGGGGGAAGAAACAGCATCCCCTGGTTGTTATTTTGCAACTTTTCTCCTTTGTTCTTTTGCTACATTAACTTTGTTGATTCAGCTGTGGAGTTTCTCTTTCTTTTTTTTAGTATTCCTTTTTTGTCAGCT
This sequence comes from Bothrops alternatus, assembly GCA_034064705.1. Lineage (NCBI taxonomy): Eukaryota > Metazoa > Chordata > Lepidosauria > Squamata > Viperidae > Bothrops > Bothrops alternatus. The sequence goes on along the minus strand of JARGCV010000137.1, from coordinate 3,757,052 downwards.
TTGCTGTGTGGATATAAGCATATTTTTATGTCTCTCTTTTTTATTTGTTTTTTTGTTTAGAGATTTGCTATTCCTTTTTATATTTTTTTCTATGTTTTGATAATACTTTTGCTGGATATTTTTATTTTTATTTTTTGCTGAGGGTTTTGGATTATATCTTTTTTTTCTTATTTCTTTCCTTTTCTGAGCTTTTCGGTGGATTATAATTGGCCATCGGGCCCTATTTTTGGATTATAACTAATTGGGCCATCGGGCTTGATGGTAGATTATAAATAAATACAATAATCAAGATGAGTGTTTCAAATTTGGTGAAAGGGGTGAGGAAGGGCTCCTCGGCTCCTGCATGAACCTCAGTCAGTCCAGCGCTTCAAAAATCGATTACAACATTTTTACAACTGGACACTCAGCAGAAGGATACACAAGCCATTCTCCAGGCAATTGTAGATTCTAAAATGGAAATGAAAAAGGACTTTGAAGACTTGAAAAATGATCTGCTTAAGATGGATCAAAAATGGAAGCCTTTCAACAGGTGATGTCAGATACTCAACAAAGAATGCAAAATATTGAAGACAAGTCAGTAGTAGTGGATCAGAAATTAGAAGCTCTCCAAGATGAAAATCAGAGATTGGCACAATCTAATGCGGGGCTGGAAGAAAGTATGGTGATGATGGAGATGGAACGTGCATCATACTTTCTAAGATTTCAAAATATGGTAGAAGAGAGTGATGAGAACTTGTTACTACTGATGAGTGAATTACTGGTGGACTTGCTTGGAATGGAAATGGATCAAATCAAAAGAGAAGTCGATCAAGTTTTTAGAGTGAATTCAAATTATGCAAGAAGAAATAGAGTGCCTAGGGAGGTTCATGTTAGATTTAGTAAAAGAGCAGTATGGGATGAGATCCTGAGACTAGTGAGGGATCAACCACTGAAATAGAAAGATAAAGAATTGGTAGTTCTCAAACAGATTCCAAGAAGAATTAGAGAAGTTCGAAGAGAATACCAATTCTTAACGAGGAAATTGATTAGTAGAGGAGTGAATTTCAGATGGTTGATTCCAGAAGGATTACTAATTTTTTGGGACTCAAGAAGATATAGATTGAGCACTCCACAACAAGCAGAGGATTTTTTTTAAACAATCATAGAGCCTTCTTGGAGAAAGGTGAGGCGGAACCTAAGAAATCAGAGGAAATGACTGCAGGAACATCAAAACAAACAGAGGAAGAAGTGCCCAAAAAGACTCAATCAGAGGAAGATGTTAGACCTAAAGATCAGAGACAGATAAGCTCTCCTAGAAAATTGAGATCTCGACATAATTGAAACCATGGAGGAAATTGGAATTCTTTCAATAAATATAAATGGTCTTAACTCCCCATCAAAAAGGAGTAAAATATTCCACAGATTACAAAAGCTAAAAATAGACATAATTTGTCTCCAGGAGACACACATTAAGATACAACATTCCAGAATCCTTGAACAATCAAAACTAGGTAAAAATTGTTTCTCTTTGGCATCACAAAAGAAAAGAGGGATAGTTCTATATATAAAAGAAAAGATGAACCCAAAACAAATTTATGTTTAAGAGGGAAGATTATTAATGGTAGAGATCACATGGAACCAAAAACAAATACTGATGGTTGCAATATACGCTCCCAATGAGAAACAAGATCAATTCTTTCAGCAATTATACAATAAACTTGTGGACTTAAATTATCATAGTTTGTGTATACTTGGAGATTTCAGTGCAATTGTTGATCCAGTATGGGACTATAAAAGTTACAAACAAGGGGGAAAAGGAAGTAATGTCTTACCTAAACCCTTTCTAAAAATAAAAGATGAACTCTGTATACAGGACACTTGGAGAGAGATGAATCCGGAAAAAGCACAATATACTTTTTACTCTAATAGACACAAATCGTGGTCAAGAATTGACATGATATGGACTTCTTTTGATTTAAAGACCATGATACAAGAAATTGAAATAGAATCAAATATTTGGGCAGATCATAATCCAATTAAAATGATTTGGAAAGGATTTAAGAAAAGATCGAGATGGTCCTTGAATAAATCAATATTGAAGGAAAAGGAATTTCTACAATTTGCAACAAAAGAAATGGAATTTTTTTTAAAGTTAATAAAAAAGAAGAAACCTCTATTCAAATTGTATGGGACACGGCAAAAGCATACTTTAGAGGTCTGGCTATAACTTATCTTGCCAAAAAAATAAGGAAAAGAAACATATTCAACATAGATTGAAAGAACAACTTAGTATTCTGGAATCTGAGCTACAATTAGACCCACAAAAGAAAAAGCTGAAAATACAAATGGAATTATTAAAACACAAATTAAATTTACTTGAGACAAATATAATGGCACAACAGATTAAACGATCTAAACATAATTTCTTTGAAAATGCTAATAAACCTGGGAGATGGCTTGCATATAGATTAAAAAAAAGAAAGAGAAAAAAGATTAATAAGTAAGCTACGGGACTCAGAGGGTGACCTACATTGCCATAATGATTTAATGAAAAAAATTATGAAGGCTTATTATGAGACACTTTATAAGGCGGAGACGGTTTCTAAAGAGGCAATCCAGGCTTACTTAAAAGAAGCAAACCTCCCAAAGGTTCCTGAGAATATGTGCCAGAGGCTAAACGAGAATATATCAATGATGGAGATTACAGAGGCAATAAAAAAGCAAAAGAAAGTTAAAACACCAGGACCTGATGGACTTCCTGCTGAATTTTATGTAGCGTTACAAGATACTATAACTCCAACTTTGAAAGACTTATGTAATGAAGTCTTCATACAGACAAAAATACCGGACTCATGGACTGAAGCTAATATCACTTTGATATCTAAAGAAGATACCGATCATACACTAATTAAAATTTATAGACCAATATCGCTACTAAATGTGGATTATAAAATCTTTGCTGCAATAATGGCAGAAAGAATGATAAACTTTTTGACTGAATTTATTCACTCAGACCAAAATGGTTTCCTACCAAAAAGACAGATAAAGAACAACTTGAGGATTATTTTAAACATCTTGGAATATTATGAAATCCATCCAGGGAACCAGATGGCACTTATGTTTCTTGATGCACAAAAAGCCTTTGATAACTTAAATTGGCAATTTATGTTTCAAAACTTCAAGAAATGGACTTTGGTGAAAATTTTAACAAAGCGATTCAAGCAATCTATAAGAAACAAACAGCAAGAATACTTTTAAATGGAGATTATACAGATGGATTTGAGATTTTAAAAGGCACCAGACAGGCACCAGAGAATTTTTTTGATGATCTAAATGCAATGATTTTAAGATTTATATGGCAAAGAAAGAAAGCTAGAATCAAATGTAAATTGTTATAAGAATCTAAGGATAGAGGGGGCTTTGGACTTCCAGATTGGAGACTTTATTATCAAGCAGCTATTCTGCTTTGTCTTAAAGAATGGATTGTATTGAGAAATAAAAGATTGCTTTATTTAGAGGGACATGATCTTCAATTAGGTTGGCATGCTTTTATATGGTATGAGAAAACTAAATACTTTCAAAATCATGCGATAAGAAACGTATTACTTTCAGAATGGGAGAAAATCAAACATAAAATATATATGAAAATACCTGAGTGGCTTTCAACAATGGAAGCATTTGCTTATCCAAACCTGATTAACTATGATAAACTGGTTAGTTATAAAGATATTTTGGACAAAGAGGGAAAACTTAAGGACAGGCAAACTCTTCAACAACAAGGTATTGACTTGACATGGTGGTCCTATTTGCAAATTCAAACAAGATATGAAAAAGTTATAAAATCAACAGGATTTTATAAAGAACAGACTTCATTAGATAAAATTTTGTTAAAAACAGATGAGAATTTGATTAAGAAACTCTATAAATTTCTTTTAAACTGGAAGATGGAAGAAGAACAAGTGAAAGAAACAATGATAGTATGGGCAAAGAACTTTGGATATTCTACAGATTTGGAAGACTGGCAAAAACTTTGGGATAAAAATATTAAGCTTACAAAAGCGGTAGCATATAAAGAAAACTTATACAAGATGTTTTACAGATGGCATATGACACCAGTTCGCTTAGCGAAAATGTTTAAAAATGTTTCGGATACTTGCTGGAAATGTAAACAACAGCCAGGCACTTATTACCATGCCTGGTGGATATGCCCTAATACTAAGAAATACTGGTCTAAGATTCATAGATGGTTGGAAAAGATGATGAAAATACAGATAGAATTTAAACCGGAATTGTTTTTGTTAGGAATATTAAGACCTAATTATGGTAAAGAGAATGATTATTTGATACTGCATGTTTTAACAGCCATGAGGATAGTATTTGCCCAATTTTGGAAAAATGAGAATCTACCATCTGACCAGGCTATAATTACTAAAATCTTAGAGTGTGCAGAAATGGATAGATTAACATTGGAGATGAAAGAAAAAGATGACTCAGTTTATTTTATAACTTTTATCAATGGTTAGAGACGCGTTAGAATCTGAAAAGGACTTAATATTTTAGAATAGATGATTGATTTTTAACTGAGTTTTAATTAATAGGTTGATGACATTGTTATTTTTAGTGATTTAGTGATTTTTATCTGTTAATGTTGATAGTCAGGATTTTTTGAAATTGTATTATTTGTGTTTATTTAATAGACGAATTTATTTGTTTATTAATTGTTAGTAATATGGCTATAGTTAAGCTTATTTTAAAAATGGTTGAGTATGATATTTACTCATTATTATGATCCGGACAGTAGCTTGTTTGTTAAAATATGTGATTGTACCTATCCTTATTTTATCCTAAATCCCTTATTCCCTTCCCCCCATTCCCTTCCCTTACCATACCCGTATTGTTCCTATTTTTTCCTTATGTATATAAACTGAATAAAATATTGTTAAAACAAAACAACAGTATGATTTAACAGATTTCATCATATGTAGCTCTCTGGAATTCCATTTCATTCAAACACTGCTACTTGCACATCATGCATCTTCTGTGGAAATATACAACAACATAAACTGGAATTAATTGTTTACAAATAGAAACATCAAATTTACAGAAGACCTGTTTTTCAGACTGAAGTACAGGTAGTTCTTGACTTACAACTGTAATGGAGCCTGCCCATTACAGTTGTAAGTCGTGACGGTCGTAAAGTGGGTCACCCACATGACTGACCCAATTTTAAGACCTTTTTTACGGCTGTGGTTAAGCAAACGCCACAGTCATTAAGCAAATCCATTGTTCGCTATGGGGCATTTTTGCCAAAAAAATGGAAGTAAAGAGCAATTTTCAGCAAAAACATTGTAAATTGCAGTCACATGACCACGGGACACAGCAAACAGTTGTAATTGTGGGCCATTTGCTGAGCACCTGAAATATGGTCATGTGACCTCAGTGGGGTGGGGCTGTTGGAACTTCAGAATGGGGTCATAAGTACCTTTTGAGGGATCTGTCATACGTTTAAACAGTTGCTAAGTGACCAGTTGTAAGTCAAGAAATATTTTTTATTATTTTTTTTTTAAATTGCTGTAATGTTGCAGTTCACTATCTATGTTTTATGTCAGTGGATCTCAACCTTCCTAATGCCATGACCCTTTAATACATAAGAACATAAGAACATAAGAACATAAGAAGAGCCATGCTGAATCAGGCCAAAGCCCATCGAGTCCAGCGTTCTGTGTCACCCAGTGGCCCACCAATTGTACATGGGGATCTTGAGCAGAAAGAGAAGGCAAAACCCTCCCTTTCCCTTGACCCCCAACAAATGGTACTCAAGGGAATCCTGCCTGCCTCAACCAACATAGAGGCGGCACATGGACATCCGTTTTAATAACCACCGATACACTTGGCATCCATGAATCTATCTAGCCCTGCCTTGAAGCTGTCAAGGCTGACAGCTGTCACGACCCCTTCTGGAAGTGAATTCCATAAATCAACGACCCTCTGGGTGAAGAAATATTTCCCTTTCTTTGTCCTCACTTTCTTAGCTATGAGCTTTAGGGAGTGCCCCCTTGTCCTGGTATTGTGTGATAGAGAAAAGAATTTTTCTCTATCCACCTTTTCTATCCCATGCATGATTTTATACACTTCGATCAAGTCACCCCTTAAACGCCGTCTTTCAAGGCTGAAGAGACCAAGGCGTTGCAATCTGGTTTCATAAGGGAGGCGCTCCATTTCCTTGATCATTCTTGTTGCCCTTTTTTGCACCTTTTCCAGTTCCATTATATCCTTCTTGAGGTGCGGTGACCAGAACTGTACACAGTACTCCAAGTGTGGTCTCACCATCGATTTGTACAGAGGCAATACAACACTTGCTGACTTATTTTCGATTCCCTTCCTAATCATGCCAAGCATGGAATTTGCTTTTTTTTACTGCTGCTGCGCATTGGGTTGACATCTTCATCGAGCTGTCCACCAAAACCCCAAGATCCCTTTCTTGGGTTGTCTCAGATAGTTTGGTCCCCATCAGTTGGTAAGTATAATTGGGGTTCTTTGCCCCGATGTGCATAACTTTGCACTTGTTTAGGTTAAAATGCATTTGCCACTTTGTTGCCCACTCACACAATTTCGAGAGATCCTTCTGGAGCTCCCGACAATCAGTTTCACTTTTCACAACCCGGAACAATTTAGTGTCATCAGCAAACTTGGCTACCTCACTATTAACTTCTACATCCAGATCATTGATGAATAAACTAAAAAGTAAAGGTACCAAAACTGAACCCTGGGGCACACCACTTCTCACCTCCCTCCATTCGGAGAATTGTCCATTTATTGCCACCCTTTGCTTCCTACAATTTAGCCAGTTACCAATCCAGGACAAGACCTGTCCTCTAATTCCATGGCTGGAGAGCTTTTTTAGGAGCCTTTGGTGAGGAACTTTGTCAAAAGCCTTTTGAAAGTCAAGATATACAATATCAACTGGGGCCCCTTTATGTATTTATTTACACCCTCAAAGAATTCTTTTTTAAAAAAATATTTTTATTAGTTTTTACAAAATTTTTAACAAAAGATAAAAAAAAATAATAACTCAACTGTAAACAATCATGTACAATTACCAAACAATCAAACAAAATAACTGCTCGGTACCCCCTCCCCACCACATCCTCCTAAGACAAAACTAACCCCCTCTTCTTCCCATCTAACAACCTACTTTCTCCTTTCTCATCTTTCTCCATCCCCTCCACCCACCTCTATCCCCTATCTTCTCCCTCTTACCCTCTTCCTACTTGCTTAACCTTCACTCCTCCTTCTTCTTTCCATCCAATGTGGTGCCCAGAGGCCACCCGAGCAACCCCTTGCTACCTAAAAAAAAAAAAGAAAATATCGATCCCCAAAACAGTTGAGAAAACATAAAATAACAATTATTAAAACCCTCCCATCTCCCCCCCAGGCTTCCCAGAATGAATACAGGGTAAGAACGCAAGAAACCCCCGCTAGACTACTTATACATAATTATTTAACTATAAACCAAATATAATTCCTTCAATTGATATTTCTTTTGTATATAATCTATCCATTTTTTCCACTCCATCAAAAATTGTTCATTTGAGTGGTTCTTCAAATATGCAGATATCTTAGCCATTTCCGCCAAATTCACAACTTTTAACGTCCATTCTTCAATAGATGGTGTTTCAGCTGTCTTCCAATATTGTCCCACCAGCAATCTTGCTGCCGTAGTCAAATTCAAAATCAACTTAGTCTCTATGGTGGTACAGTCTTTTATAATACCTAACAAGAATAACTGTGGTGAAAATTCAATACGCTTTTTCAATATGTTTTGAAGAATCCACCATATTTTTATCCAAAAAGCCTTAATTTTTTTACAAGTCCACCAAATGTGAAAGTAAGTAGCGTCCATGGAATCACATCTCCAACATTTGGGTTGCATATCTGGATACATAAGTGATAATTTTTTTGGGTCTAAATGCCATCTATAAAACATTTTATAAAAATTTCTCTTAAATGCTGAGCTTGTGTAAATTTTATATTTTTCACCCATATCCTTTTCCAAGTTTCCATCGTAATTGGATGTCCAAAGTTACATTCCCACTTAATCATACAATCTTTAACTAATTCAGTTCCAGAATCAATTTCAATTAAAACATCGTATAATCTTTTAATATGCATAACTCTTTGATCTCTAACTTGTTTGATTAATTTTTCATCCTTTAAAGAAAAACCCGTCTTAACATCTTTTTGCCATCTAGCCTGAAGTTGTATATGTGAATACCAATTATGAGCTATTCCTTCTTCCCTTAACCTATCTAGTGGTTTCAATTCTAAACTATTCCCTTCTTTAATTAAAAGCTTCTCATAGGGCACCACATCTTGAATTTGTTGTCTATTCATACTCTCTATTGCATGCCTGGGGACTGTCCATAAAGGAATTTTGCCATTTAACTTATAGTAATACTTTTTCCAGACACGCAACAGTGAATTTCTTAATAAATGTTCTTTAAAGCTCCTATCCAACTTTTTATCATAAACTAGATAGGCATGAAACCCATACAATAATCCGTACCCTTCTATATTCAATATTCTTTCATTAGTTAAATTAATCCAATCACTTATTGCTACTAGAACTGCTGCATAATAATATAGTTTAAAATTGGGCACTTTCAAACCACCTCTCTCTCTTATATCTTGAATAATTTTTAATTTAACCCTTGGTTTCTTGCCATTCCAAATAAATCTATTAATACCTTTCTGCCACTCCTCCAAATTCCCATCCTTTTTAAGTATTGGTAACATTTGAAATAAAAATAAAAATTTTGGCAATACATTCATTTTGACTGCAGCTATCCTTCCCAACATTGATAATTGTAATTTTTTCCAATTCTCCAGCTCTATTTGTACCTTGTTCCATAAAAGTTCATAATTATTCTTATACAATTTCCCATTTGAAGCTTCTATATAAATTCCTAAATATTTGACTTTCTTAACTATCTCACACCGTTATTCTTTCCAAATCTTGTTTTAATTTATCACCTAAATTTTTAACCAACATCTTTGTCTTGGATATATTCAGTTTGAAACCTGATACCCTTCCATAGTTTTGAATAATCTCCATCAACCTCTGAGCTGACTGTATTGGTTGCGTTAATGTCACAAGTAAATCATCCGCATAAGCGCATAGTCTATAATCATGTTGTCTAATCCGAACTCCTTTTATTTCCTCTGAGGCTCTGATCTTATTCAGTAAAACCTCTAAAGTTAAAACAAACAATAAAGGGGATAAAGGACAACCCTGCCTGGTACCTTTCTCAATATTAAATGAATCTGTTATTTGACCATTCACAATAATCTGTCCTGCTTGTTTTTTATACACTGCTGATATAGAGTTGATAAACTGGTCCCCCATTCCCATCTTGACTACAAGTCTTTTCAAAAATAACCAGTTCAGTCTATCAAAGGCTTTTTCAGCGTCCAAAAACATAAGAACTGCCGGCACTTGAATGTGTTTATCCAGATGTTCCAATATATTAACAAGTTGTCTAACATTGGTTTTCATCTGTCTCCCTTGTAAAAAGCCAGTTTGGTCTGGATGAATTATTTGAGTTAAAACTGTCATTAATCTATTAGCCAAAATTTTTGCAAAAATCTTGTAGTCCGTATTTAACAGCGAAATAGGTCTAAAGTTTTCCACTTGAACATTGTCTTTTCCCTCTTTAGGGATCAAGGAGACATAAGCCGTTTTCCACGAAGGTGGTACCCGACCCCCCTCTTGAATATTTACAAATAACTCTCTCAGAGGTTTAACCATTTCTTCTTGTAGACACTTATAATAAATCGCTGTAAAACCGTCAGTTCCAGGAGATTTTCCCATTTTCAATTGCTTAATTGCAGCAATAATTTCTTCTGATGTAATCAATGCATTTAATCTATCTCTTTGTTCCAACGTAACTTTCAAAACATTTTGATTTTCTAAAAAGGCATCTATCTCTTTCTCTTGAACCTTCTCTTCAGAATATAATTTGGTGTAGAACTCTAGGAAAGCTTTTTTGATAATTTCTTGTTGAAATACTTCTTGCCCCTTATATTCTACCTTCTCAATTATACGGGATTTTTGTTTTTTCCTTAATATATAAGCCAACCATCTGCCAGGTTTATTAGCATTAAAAATGTATTATGTTTGGCATATTGCAAATTCCTGGCAACTTGGTCAGCCATCAACATATCAAATTGTTTCCGTAAAATCTTGATCCCTTCTTTAATATTACTATCATCTGGTTTCTTTATTAATAATAACTCTTTTTTCCTTATTTCCGCTTCTAAAACTCTCCTTTTTTCTTCTTGTTTACGTCTATGCCTTATATTCATTTCAATTAAAATTCCACGCATATGAGCTTTACTAGAGTCCCACACCGTTTCTATTGCCGTTTCCCTGTTCATATTTAACATAAAAAATTCCTTCATGGCCTTTTTACATTCTTTCACATTTGCCTCATATTTAAACAAATTTTCATTAATTCTCCAAGATCTTCTAGTAAACTGACCAGTCATTAATTCCATCATAACCGGGTTATGGTCTGACAATACATTAGGTAAAATTTTTACTTTCTTTAAACTTAATATAAAATCACTAGTAGTTAAAATAAAATCAATTCTAGAAAAAGATTGGTGTCTATCAGAAAAAAAAGTAAACTCTTGATCCCTACCATGTCTTTCTCGCCATATATCTGACAGATTAAAATCATCCTTAATATAAAAAAAAGATTTAGGCAAGATAGAACGTGATTGAGGAACAGATGAGATCTTTTTCTTATCCAAACCAACATCAAGAATACCATTCCAATCTCCCATTAAAATACAAGATCTATAATCCAATTGTATTAATTTTTTATGTAATAACTTATAAAATATACCTTGTTGCTGGTTTGGAGCATATATACCCATCAAAAGAACTTTCTTCCCATCTAGTAAAATTTCAATAGCTAAAAATCTACCTTGAATATCTGCTTCTATTAATTTAGCTTTTATATGATTTTTAACATAAATAACAATTCCATTTTTTTTCTTCCGGTGGCTCCGCCGGCGTCGCTAGAGTCTCCACTGTGAGGCTCCGTTCCCTGGGTCTGTAAAGCCGCTAAAAACAGCGCTCATCAGCTGTTTGTCACGGTGGAAAAACCCCTCTTCGGGCGAAGAAGAGGTGTAGAGCTTCAAGAGTAAGGTTGAGCCCCTCTAAGATCTCTGGAATAAATTTTCAGAGACAGAGAGGGTGTGCTCCCTAGGCACTTGAAATGCTCCTGCCCAGAGATGCTTCTGTCGGCTGACAGAAATAGACGTCGCGACCGCCTCTGGTTTTAAGAAACAAATAATAAGGACTTTATACAGACGGAGTGAATACAGGAGTTCTCTGAGTATCGCAAGTATTTTGCTACTTTGTTTCTGCCTATGTACTTATAACTCTTTTAAATCAACATAATCCTTTCAAGATGGCAATAGTTCTTTGTACTAAGCGAAAGTGCTGGAAAGTGAAACTGAACTTTCTCTTCTCTTTCGGAAGTGAAGCTTGAGAAACCATTTTGACTTGAATTATTTATTAAATTACAACGTAAAGTGGAACTTAAAAGAAATTAAGAAGGGAGGAAAATTTGGTAACTTACAAAGAAAAATTTTCCTTTTTATTTACTAAAATATTTAAAATGACGACGAGACAGAAGGCAGCTATAGCGAAGGCGGCTATACCCTCCCCAGGGCAGCTTGCTAAATCACAATCTGCCCCTTTAGCCTCTGTATCGCTGATTCCGACAGAACCTCAAGCTTCTATACAACCCCCTCCAGAAATGCTTACAATGAAAGATTTGCAGGCTGCATTAGCCACTGCATTATCTACAGTAAATGACAAGTTGGATAAGCTGGAGGAAAAAATGGAAGAACAGAAAAAAGATTTTAAAGCCATGACAGAAGCTTATAACTCAGAGCTAAGAGAAGATATTGTTGAAGCTATTAAAGGAGTATGGGACTATACTGTGGGAGTTGAAGAAAAGTTGGAAGGTGTGGAGCAACAGATGGAGGAAAAACTAGAAGAAATTAAAAATGACTTACAGGATCAGGCTGTCATGACACAATATAACCAGATGCAGATAGCTGTTAGAATCAGAGGTTTCAGAGAAATGTCAAAGGAGAGTGAAGAGGATTTAAGAAAAATTTTTGTTGAAGCTTTAGCAACTTTTTTGGAGGATACGGTTGAAAATGTAGCTTGGCAGGTTGAGCGGATATTTAGGATGAATTCACGTATAGCAGCGCAAAGAAATTTGCCCAGAGACATTGTGATATATTTTAGTACAAGAAAATTTAGAAACTGGGTTCTTACTAAAGCATATAATAAACAATTAAGTGTTGCTGGTCAAGAAGTACAGGTTTTGAAAGAGATACCTCCCAAAATGTTGAGATCAAGGAAAGACTATGCTTTTCTGACAGAGGAGCTTAAAAAAAGAGAGATACAATATAGATGGGAGGTGCCAACTGGACTTTCTTTATTTTTGCAGAATAATAGATATCGTCTGACCTCAGTTGCTAAAGCGAAGGATTTTTTTGAGAATATATTGATAGGTGGTAAATTTACCTCTCCAAGATCTAAGAGGGCAGCTCTTGAAAAAGAAATAGAATCATCTCAACTTATGGAATTTCAATTAATTTCAACATCAGATATGGATAAAGGAGCAGCGGTGGATCAGCCAGTGCAGAGCATCGATATTTTTCAACCTTTGGTTGCTGAGAGACCCAAAGAACAAAGGCATACACGTGAGGCTATCAAGACTACGGAACAAAGAGAAAAAGTACAGCCATCAACATCTTCGGAAGCCATGGGAGCAAGGCCTAAGAGGAAGGAGGAAGTGGTTTTGGCTTTGCAGAAGCTTTCACAAAAAGGCCATGTCAAATAAATACTTGACATGGAATGTGAATGGTTTAAATTCTCCACAGAAAAGGAAGAAGATATTTCACTATTTGAAGCAATGTAAAAATGATGTAATTTGCTTACAAGAAACTCATATTAGAATTTCTGATCAGAAATACTTGATAAATAATAGGTTGGGTACACATTTTGTGGCAGCATCACTAGAGACCCTCAAAGAATTCTAACAAGTTAGTAAGACATGATTTGCCTTTGCAGAAACCATGTTGATTTTCTTTCAGCAATGACTGTTTTTCTATGTGCCCTGTAATTTTATCTTTAATAATGGTTTCCATCAGTTTGCCTGGAACTGAGGTTAGACTGACTGGTCTATAGTTTCCTGGATCACCTCTGGATCCTTTCTTGAAGATCGGGGTTATATTTGCTTCCCTCCAATCCTCTGGTACAGTGCCTGATCTTAGAGAAAGATTGTATATTTTAGCTAGAAGTTCAGCAATTTCACACTTGAGTTCCTTGAGAATTCTAGGGTGGATGCCATCTGGACCCGGAGATTTGTTGACGTTTAGTTTAGAAAGGCATGCAAGAACATCTTCCTTGTTTATCTCTATCAGGTTTAATTCTTCTATTTCCCTCCCAGGGAAAACTAATTCAGTGGCAGGCAAATGTTCTCTATCCTCCTCGGTGAAAACGGAGGCAAAGAAGTCATTTAGCCTCTCAGCAATCTCCTTGTTTTCTCTGATTATCCCCTTCTGACCATTGTCATCAAGTGGCCCAACTGATTTTCTGGTTGGGTTCCTGCTTCTGATGTACTTAAAAAAAGGTTTTGTTATTATTTTTAATATTCTTGGCTATATGCTCCTCAAAGTCTCTCTTGGCTTTCATGACTATCGCCTTGCATTTGGTCTGCCAGAGTTTGTGATCCCTCCTGTTCTCCTCGGTAGGAAGAGCCTTCCATTTCTTAAATGAGTTTTTCTTCTTTCCAATAACCTCCTTTACCTCATTCGTTAGCCATACTGGTATCCTCTTGGACTTTCCAATCCTCTTTCTTCTTCTAGGAATGCATTTTATTTGAGCCTGCTGTAACGTATTTTTAAACAGTTTCCAAGCATTTTGTAGGGATTTGACTTTTTTTACTGTTCCTTTTGTTTCTTTACTATTTTCCTCATTTTGTCAAAATTCCCTCTGTGAAAGTTTAAGGTCTCTGTGTTAGTTTTCACTCACAATTTGCTATCCATGGTTAAGCTGAAGGTTATTGTGTTGTGATCGCTGGTTCCTATGGGCTCGGTTACAAGGACATCATGAACCAAATCCTGTGCATTAGTTAGAACCAAGTCCAGGATCCCCTTTCCCCTGGTAGGTTCCATGACCATCTGCTCAAGGGAATAATCGGCTAACATGTCGATGAACCTTGTCTCTCTTTCATGTGTAGAACAAGAATTTACCCAATCTATTTGGGGATAGTTGAAGTCCCCCATTATGACTACCCTATTTCTTTTTGAGGCCTCCTTAAATTCATTTTCCAAATAGCAATCTGCCTCTGGAGTTTGGTTGGGAGGGCAATAGCAGATCCCTAACATCAGATTAGTTTCCTGTCCTGGGATTTTTATCCACAATGTTTCCGCGGGTGAGTTTGAATTTTCTTGAATTTCGAGTTCATGAGATTCTAACTCCTCATTTATGTACAAGGCCACGCCACCACCATTTCTCCCTCTCCTGTCCATCCTATACAATTTGTAACCTGGAATCCTTGTGTCCCATTGGTTTTCATCTGTCCACCAGGTTTCTGTTATGCCGATAATATCAATATTATTTTCCTTCACCAAGCATTCCAATTCCCCTATTTTTGCTCGAATGCTTCTAGCATTCGTGTACAGACATTTATATGTAATTTTCTGGTGCACTTTCAACTTTGACTGTGGATTTTGACTGTAGAATTTGGTTGTAGAATTTGTAGATGGTCTACCATGTCCTTCTGCTTGACTATTACAATTTTGTTTTCCTGTTGACTCACCAATTTGTGCATAACTTCCACCCTCCATATTAGGCAGTGCGCCTTCTCGAACCGGAAGCTGCCCAGCTCCTGTCGACTTGCCCCTATGAATCAGTTTAAAAGCTGCTCTGAAACCTTTTTAATATTAATCGCCAACAGTCTGGTTCCATTATGGTTCAAATGTAACCCGTCCCTTCTGTACAGGTGTGGCTTGTCCCAAAATGTTTCCCAGTTCCTAATGAATCTAAACCCTTCCTCCCGGCACCACTGCCTCATCCATGCATTGAAGCTCCTGAGCTCTGCCTGTCTAGCTGGCCCTGCGCGTGGAACAGGTAGCATTTCTCAGAATGCAACCTTGGGGGTCCTGGACTTTAATCTTCTACCTAGCAACCTAAATTTGGCTTCCAGGACCTTCCGCTTAGCTTTCCCAATGTCATTGGTACTGACATGTACCACAACAGTTGGCTCCACCCCAGCACTGTCTATCAGCCTGTCTAGATGCCTCGTGATGTCCGCAACCTTTGCACCCGGCAGGCAGTTTACCATGCAGTCAACGCTTCCATCACAAACCCGTCTCTCTTTATTTCTAACAATTGAATCACCCACTACAAGAAGCCACCCTCCCACCACCCGCGGAGAAGTATCCTCGTTGCAAGAGGATATGGGCACATCCTCCAGGGAAGGGGTCTCAACTAAGGGAGCCTGTCCCTCTTCCCCAGATTGATGTCCTCCCTGCCCAAGATCTCCATTCTCCAAAGCAGCTGGAGAGCTGCTCAGCATGGAGTGGGACGCTCCTGCTGCATCCCTGAAGATCTTCTCCTGCCTCGCTATCTCTCTCTGCTTCTCCAGGTCTGCTACCTTGGCTTCAAGGGAAAGAACCTGTTCCCTGAGAGCCAGGAGCTCATTGCACCGATCACACACCCAAGACTTCTGTCCAGCAGACAGATAGTCATACATGTGACACTCAATACAAAACACTGGGAAGCTCCCCTCCGTCTGCTGGCTATCTATCTCCATTTCTTGTTATTATATGTTTGCTGTTATTATTATACTAATTATTATTTTTTTAAAAACACAGCTTTTTTGGGTTGTTCAAATTTTTGTTTTAGTCTCAGTTTACTTTTTGGATTTTTTCTTACTTGTTTTAGGATTTTATCGCGCACCGTCAGGGGTGCGATGGCTGCTAAAAAAAGGTGAATTTGTAATTAAACAAGAAACCCCACAAACTTACCAGGGCTCAGCAGGTAATTCTTCCCAAGGTTCCTGCCAAGTTCCCTTCTCCCTTTTTATTTCCTGTTTTAAGTCCTTATTTGAAAAAGCTCTGCCCAAGCAAAAGCAGCTGCCTCTCTGCCCCACAAGGAAGAGTGAGCTGCTTGCTCCCAGCTACCAGGGATTAGCCAGCAGGGGGCTGCAGCAGAAAGCTCCACCCCCTCCAAACCTGTGCTGAGGGCAAACTTAGAAGAAAGGGGAAGGAGAAACCCCTTTTATGGCTGCTAAAAAAAGAAAAAAAGGTGAATTTGTAATTAAACAAGAAACCCCACAAACTTACCAGGGCTCAGCAGGTAATTCTTCCCAAGGTTCCTGCCAAGTTCCCTTCTCCCTTTTTATTTCCTGTTTTAATTCCTTATTTGAAAAAGCTCTGCCCAAGAAAAAGCAGCTGCCTCTCTGCCCCACAAGGAAGAGTTCCTCATGTTGTGGTGAACCCCAACCCCCCATCCAGCTGGCCAGGGAGGGGGGGCAGGAAGGCCGCTCCGCCCAGCCTGGTTGGAGAAGCGCCATTCCTCTCCTTCTTTCTCTCTTTTTCTCTCTCTCTTTCCTCTCTCTTTCTCTTTCCTCTCTTTCTCTTCTCTCTCTCTTTCCTCTTTTTCTTTCTCTTTCTCTTTCCTCCCTCTTTCTCTCTTTTCTCTCTCTTTTCCTGTTTCTCTCTTTCCTTTCTCTCTTTCCTCTTTCTCTTTCTCTTTCCTCTCTCTCTTCTCTTTCTCTCTCTTTCCTCTCTCTCTCTTCTCTCTCTCCCTTTCCTCTCTCTTTCCCTCTTTCCTCTCTTTATCTCTTTCCTCTCCCTCTTTCTCTCTTTCTCTCTTCCCTCTTTCTTTCTTTCCTCTCTTTCTCTTTCTCTTTCTCTTTCCTCTCTCTCTTTCTCTCTGTCTTTCTCTGTTTCCTCCCTCTTTCTCTTTCTCTCTTTCCTCTTTCTTTCTCTTTCTCTCTTTTCTCTCTCTTTTCCTCTGTTTCTCTTTCCTCTCTCTCTCTTTCTCTCTCTCTCTCTTATGGCAGCATCGTTGGGGGTCCCCGCTGCCCCTGGCCCGGCCTCCGCCGCATCCTCAGCCGAACGGGCGGGTGGGGAGGAGGAGCAGGATGGGAGGCAGCAGCTCGGGTGGTGGTGGCGGCAGCATGGCTGCATCGTTGGGGGTCCCCACCGCCCCTGGCCCAGCTGCTGCCCCCGCCGGGACTCCGCACTGCCCGGCCTCACCCTCCACCCATTGATGGAGCCGCAGTGGGGACAGCGCCCGCCCGGGCCGCCTGGGGGGCAGCAGGAGGAAGAAGGAGAGAAGGAGGGCAAGGAAGCAGCCACCCCAGCCGGGACTCCACGCTGCCCGGCCTTGCCCTTCATCCATCGATGGAGCGGCAGTGGGGCTGGTGCCACGCGGCCCCTGCCAGCCCTTCCACCAGCCCGGCTGGTCCCCCCAGGCACCCCTCCTCCCGGCGCCCGCCCGAGCTGCCTGGGGGGCAGCAGGAGGAAGAAAGGGAGGAGGAAGAGGAGGGCAAGGAAGCCGCTGCCAGTGTCGGGCCCCAGGAGGAGGCTCTCCTCTCCTATCATTGCTGCATCTCCTTCTTCCTTCACAGCAGCCTGGACTCCGGTGCGCCTTCCGGGCCAGCGGGCCAATGGTCGGGCTGGCTGGGGATCGCAGGGGCTGGTCTCCCTTGGGCCGCGGCTTGTGGGAGGGCTGGCCCACTCAGCGGAGCCTCCAGCGGACCACTCCCAGCAGGGATCCCGGGGCTTCCCCGGGCGGCTCCAAGGCCACGAGGCCCTGGCCGCGCTTCTCCCAGGGGGTGGGGCGAATCAGGAGCCCTGCAGGAGGTAAGTCCACCTGAGAGAGAGAGAGAGAGAGAGAGAGAGAGAGAGAGAGAGAGAGAGAGAGAGAGAGAGAGAGAGAGAGAGAGAGAGAGAGAGAGAGAGAGAGAGAGAGAAGGGAAGCGAAAGTGCCTCTCTGTCTCTCTGCAAATGGCGGAGGAGGCCATGCGGAGACAGATGCGGAGCGGTGTCTTGTTTCCTAAGACCATCGGAAACATGTGTTTTCTGATGGTCTTAGGCGACCCCTGTGGAAGGGTCATTCGACCCCCAAGGGGGTCGCGACCCGCAGGTTGAGAACCGCTGCTTTATGTGAAATAACAGGCATTCTTCAAAAGTCCAGAAACCATTTACAATGCAATGTTGTAATTCTTTACAGTGTCACAATGTAATCTCAGTTTGAAAAAGCGGAGGAGTCGAAGCATCTTTAGCACTTTTTTCTGCTGCTTTCATGACTACAATGTTGAGTCACCCTCTCCCAACACCACCAGTGTCCTTCCTCCATTGGTGGAAGAAAATGGCGGGCTTCAAAGGGTGAGTGTTTTCCTTTATAGAGGGGCTTTTTTATGGGTGGGATAGAGTTTTATATAAGCAAACCCACAATTATAATTTGCCACCTAGGTCAGTGATGGCGAATCTTTTAGAGACCGATTGCCCAAACTGCAACCCAAAACCCACTTATGCATCGTTGGGTGCTGGGTGGGTGTGGCCCATTGGGTGGGCGTGGCTGCGGTGGTAATGGCAAACTGGGTGGGACTAAAAAGTTCAATTAATCAATTCCAACTTTGCAAGATCTTTTTTTTTCCCACGAGAAGTTGAAATTGACTGATTGATTGAACCTTTTTTTTTGCACATGGCAGCGGAGGCCTAAAGCGAAAAGGTTTTATAAAACCCAGTTGAAGACCTAGGACTGGGGCGACAGTGTGCATGCCCACAGAGAGGGCTCTGAGTGCCGCCTCTGGCACCCGTGCCATAGGTTCGCCACCACTGACCTAGGTCATTAGATGGGTTAGTGTACATCTTCAGTCCATATTGAGAATAATTATTTTTCTCTTGGTGGTATTAAGTAGCTGGATCTGAAAAGTGGCCAAAAACCTCCTTTAAAGTGTTGGTATATCTCTTTCTGAAAAGGCTTTTCCTGGATCCAGCTATTTAGGACAGCACCCTGTTCCCAACCTTTTTGGGGGAAAGATTGTTGAGAAGATGGTGGGACTTCAGCTGAGTTTCAAGCATGGCATGAAATGGAAATGCCACCGGTCACTCTGTTGGATGACCTGAATGAAATAGTAAGCTCTTCATGGTGCTGCTTCATCTCCCATTGGTGTTTGGTACTGTCATGGCATCTTCCTGGACTGCTTATGAAATCTGGAGATAACGTTTTTACAATGATTCGACTATTTCCTAAATGGTTAGTACTGGGGTGGGGATGGGGGATGAGGATCTGCCCAATGGATGCTCTTTTGTATAGTCCACATTAGTTTGTTCAGTCACCCCTACTTTTTAATAACCACATGAAACCTCTAAGAGAAGTCATCTGTTGGTTTGGGGTGAAAAATCATCTGTATTTTGATGATAGCCAGCTGTTCATCGTCAGAAGAAGGATGAGTAATGTATTGGAAGTTTTAATTCAGCATTTGGAGACTTTGAAGGGCTGAATGCAATGAAACAGGTTGAAGTTGGGCTAGAGGGAGCTTCTGTTTATGTAGAAACCATTTACTTATAACTCTGGTTGGGTTGGCACCCCTCCAAAGGAAATACACAACTCAAGAATCTTTCTGGATTGATAGCTACCGCTCTATTTGCCAGTAGATGCCACTGCTGGCGTATGTATGCCCGTTGTGATCCTATCTGCAGTGGAAGATCCTGCTAGCAATTACTCATTCCCTCCTTGCCACTAGGTTAGACTACCATAGTACACATGATTGGGGGCTGCTTTTGGAAACTATTTAGAAATTACAGTTGGTGCAAAATACAGCCACAATGTGCTTGAGGGTAAAAACTGTTCCAGCTTTATTACACTTGTATTGTGGGTGCTGCATTGGCTTCCAGTAGATTTCCATGCACAATTTAAAATGCTGGGTTTAATCTAGAAAGCTCTATGTAGCTTGGATTTCAGGTACCTTCCAGATTGTTTTCTTCAAGTAGAACATGATGACCAGGACTCAGGGGACAGTATCAATATACAGGTGGCCCCTCTGTCTCTGGTCACTTGTAGGCCCATAAATGCAGGGTCATGAAAATACAGCAAAGAAACACGCAATGTTCTAAACCCACCCAAGAACATCTGACAACACCCTAGACTGAACATATGGTCTTGGGGAAAACTCCCTTGAGAGAACATACTAGCTACTTCTGCTTTTCTTATCTATAGTGTGCCAGCCTTAAAGGGTGAAGTCTTAATCTTATGTGTGCCAGCTTTGCTGGGTGAATTGCTTATGTAATCAAAGTAACTATAAAAATAATCTCTCTTTGCTATTTGGGGCTTTGGGGTCTTTTGCACAGAAGCCCATCTCTATTCAGCTGAATAAACACGTAAACTTGAAGGCAACTTCTAGTTTCCTGTATTTCTTTAACCAGCAAAACCTCAGAACCTGCACATCAAACTGGCCCATATTTCATGCTTATCTCAGATGGAAATGCTTAGAGTTCCCCATAGAAGGTAACTGTGACCCAGAATGACCCATATCTGTGTCATGTTCCTCATCCTGTGGAACAGCGTCCCCCCAGAAGCCTAGCTGGTACCTCTGCTAGCCTCCTTCCAGAAGGTGGCTAAATGAGAAATTCTCTGAAGGAATTTTGAGTTACAGTATACTTTTATTATACTATATTATTATCCTATTGAGAATGGTTATTATTCTTGAGATTGAAATTAATTTTAAGTTGAAATTGATTTTATTGTAATTTTGGTTTTATTTCCACTGTAAACTACCATGTGGCAGTTTGATTCAATGGTACATAAACATAATGAATATACTTTTATCCTACTCTATATAAAGCTATTAGAATAAGCAGTCATCACTTCACTTTGAAATACAACTTACAACCATCCATTTAGTGACCAAAGTTACAGTGGCACTGAAAAAAAGTGACTTATAACCTTTTTTCAAACTTACAACCATTGCAGCATCCCCATGGTCAGGTGATCAAAATTCAGATGCTTGGGAACTGGCAAGTATTTATGACAGCTGCAGTGTCATGGAGTCATGTGATCACCTTTTGTGACTTTCTGACAAGCAAAGTCAGTGGGGGAAGCCAGATTCACTTAACCATGTTACTAACTTAACAACTGCAGTGATTTATTTAACAACTATGGCTAGAAATGTTGTAAAATGGGGCAAAACTCATTTAACAACTTCTTGCTTAGCAGCAGAAAGTTTGGGCTCAATTGTGGTCATAAATCGAGGACTATCTGTATATCATTGGTTCTCCCTGAATTCAATAATATTAAATTATACAAGTAAAACCAATTGATTTGAGATACAATGATTAGCTGCAGTGGATGTGCAGTATGACTATATCTGGATCCAAGTCCTATTTAAACATAGTTACTGAGCCTAAGGAAGGGTATAATCTCCTTGCTAATTACAATCACAATTTATAGATGAATGTCTGGCCTGGTTCTGATGTCATGTTGTATAAGCAGCAGACCAAAATTGTGTGATAAAGAGTGTTCAGCGGTGGAATACCACCATACCAAGACTGTAAAAAAGCCTGGTACCCCTTTATCTGTTGAGAATACAGGTAGTCCTCGATTTATGACCACAATTGAGCTCAAAATTACTGTTGCTAAACAAGGCAGTTAAGTGAGTTTTGCCCCATTTTATGACCTTTTTGCCATGGTTGTTAAGAGAATCACTGTAGTTGTTAAGTGAATTATGCAGTTGTTAAGTGACTCTGGCTTCCCCCATTGACTTTGCCTGTCAGAAGCTGGCTGGGAA
The DNA here is from genome assembly GCA_034064705.1 of Bothrops alternatus. NCBI lineage: Eukaryota > Metazoa > Chordata > Lepidosauria > Squamata > Viperidae > Bothrops > Bothrops alternatus. Next base: position 3,735,174 of record JARGCV010000137.1, on the reverse strand, counting down.
GGTTACAGATGATGATCACATGACCCCGGGACTGTGCAATTGTCACAAATACATGCTAGTTGCCAAGTGCCCAAATTTTGATCATGTGACCATGGGGCTGCTGCAACAGTCATAAGTGTGAAACTGGTCATAAGTCGCCAATTTTTCAGTGCCATTGTAATTTTGAATGGTCACTAGACAAATGGTTGTAACCATTGCTACCTGTACTGAAATTTTAGTAACAATTACAGTATTTTACAGTTCCTTGATAATTTCTGTTTACATAGTATTGATCTCTCTTAATTTAACCCATTTCTTAAATTTCATTTTGAGTTTTAGTTGGAACAGCTTTATTAAATATGACGTGTCATTTTATATTCTACTGTTTTTAAATATTACACTTTTACAATGATTTTGACACACTTAACCATAGTTTTAATTGGGAAACTGACCATCCTAGACCAAGCCAAGTCCAAAAATGCCAGGGAATTTCTAGAAGCCTGGCACTCTGACAAATTAGCCATCAATAGACACATAGACATTAACAACATTTATAGACTATGCAAAAGAAACAATCAACCAGCCAAAAAGGGAACAAAAAGACCCAAGCACCTCTCCACCAGCAATCAGTACCCTGATCAGCATAGATTAACTCCAGGATTAACATCAGACCAACAATCAAGTAAACAATACCCCAATCAAGAAAATGCCAAAGAAGCCAATAGCAAACAGCTCAACTAAAGAATCTCTTAAGACCACTCCCACCAGCACTGACAGGGCAAGCCACTAGAACAGTGGTGGCAAACCTATGGCACGCATGCCAGAGGCGGCACTCAAAGCCCTCTCTGTTGGCACACATGCCACCACCGCCAGCAGCAGGTCCATCAGGCTGCCCCCGCCGCCCGGAGCAGGAGCCCCGCCCAGCACAAAGGAGGCGAAGCGGCCGACTAGCAAGCTCGAGTACAGGTGGTAGAGCAGAGGTCACCAACCATTGTCGATTGGTGGACTGGAAGAAAAGGGAGGGGGAAGCATTTTACATGCGTGCATGCGTGCATGGGGCTGCGAGCACACACGCGCTGCAAATGGCCACACAGCTTTCTATGTCCTTTTTCAATGAAGGCCACCAAAATTGTTTCTTAATAAGATGTAAGGTTTTTACAAAACCAAAATGTCCAGCAGTTTTTAAATCGTGTCCTGCTTGCATCACTTTTAGTCTCAAGGCTGCTGGGACATAAAGTTTCTCTCCAATCCATGCTAATCCATCCTTTAATGTACACAGGTTATTACGGTTATGAAACCATTCATCTGTTTCTAAAGCGACTTTAAATTCCTGTAATAAGTTACTTCTAACAGGTTCCACTTGTTTTGATTGGGCCCTAGTGGTTACCGGGGCCACCAGTTGATGAGGATGCAGAAATGGTTTGGCCACTTTTGCTTTCTTACTGTTATATTGTGGTAACCTGGATAAGGCATCAGCCAGAAAATTCTTCCCCCCAGGGAGGTAATGAATTGTAAATTTGAAACAATGGAAATGTTGGGACCACCTTGCTTGTTTAGGGGAGAGCTTTCTGGGTGTTTTCATGGCTTCAAGTTTCTTATGATCAGTCCATACTTGAAATGGTATTTTATTTCCTTCAAGGAAATGCCTCCAAGTGAGCAAAGCGTACGGCGTAGGCCTCTTTCTCCCAGGCTACCCACCTCTGTTCAGTCTCTGACAATTTTCTTGGGTTGTAAGCACAAGGTTGCAATTGTCCATCTTTATTTCTATGGAGCAAAACTCATCCCACAGCCAGGGGTCTGGGTGTTTCAAAACTCCATAGAAAAAAGTCTGTTAAGTTTCTCAAAAGCCCCTTGACATTCTCCTGTCCATTTTAATGGTTGACTAGGCTTTGGCTTATCCCCCCCCCCCCGGTCTTTAACATGTTAGTGATTGGGAGGGCAATATGTGCAAAAGATGGGATGAACTGTCTGTAGAAATTGGCAAATCCTAGGAAACTTTGGAGTTGTTTCCTGGTTTTCGGGGGTGCCCAGTCTAAGACTGCTCTCACTTTCTCTGGGTCCATCTCTATCCCTTCATTTGATATGCGATAACCCAGGTAATCAATGCGATCTTTGTGGAATTCACATTTTGACAGTTTGGCATACAGTTTGGCAGAGCGTAGATTTTTCAGTACTGCTCTGACTAGCTTAATGTGTTCATCTTTTGTTTCGGTGTAAATGAGGATATTGCCCAGGTAAACAAGGACCCCCTTCTACAAGTGATCACAAAGGACTTTGTTGATCAGTTGCATGAATACTGCAGGGGCCGCCTGTAACCCAAAGGGGAGAACTTTAAATTGGAAGCAACCCAATGGGCAATTGAAAGCAGTATTCCACTCATCTCCTTTCTTTATTCTTATTCTATAATAAGCCTCTCTCAAGTCCAGTTTTGAGAAAATGTTTCCTTTCAATAGGTGCGCCAACATGTCTTTCATTAAAGGCAATGGATACATGTTTTCCACACACACAGTGTTGAGGCTTCTATAATCCACGCAGAGATGAAGAGAACCATTTTTCTTCTCTCTGAATAACACAGGGGCTGCTACCCTGGGTCTAGTTCTTTTTGATAAATTTTTCCAGTTCGTTCAACTCTCTAGGAGTCATTGAGTACATTTTAGGTTTTGGCAATTTCGCCCCTGGGATAATTTCTATTCCACAGTCTGTGGGCTGGTGAGGGGCGAGTTCGTCCGCCCTCTGCTAGCTGAAAGCTTCAGCCAAATCTCGGTATTCCATTGGGAGGCTTTGCAAGACTGACTCACTGAGGGCAAAGGCAAAATCACAACGTAATCCACATCTCCTGCCGTTTTTGTTAGTGATGGGCGGGGCTTCCCCCTGCAGGAATCTCAGTTGTCCTTCCCTCCAGTTGATCATGGGGTTCCACTTCTTTAGCCAAGCCAGTCCCAGAACTAATGGCCACTCCATTCCTGGGGCCACAATAAATGTTAAAGTCTCTGTGTGGCCACCCAGGTCGATGTATAAGGGTCTGGTGGCAAAACTAGCAGGCACCCCCCCCCTGCAACAGAACAGTCCAGTTGGCAAAAAGTAATTGGAGTCTTAAGTCTCCTGAGGGGGATCTCCATTTTCCCCACTAGTTCTGGGCTAATCATGCACTGGGTACACCCCGAGTCCAGCAAGGCTTTTAATTTCACTGTCCTCCCAGTGCTGGGTATGGAAAGTTCTAGGGGCACTGTTATGGGGTCAATTGGCCCACTCACCAATGGGTTGTCCTCGTACTCATCCTCTGCTGCTCCTGGGTCATTGTAATGTGGAGTTGGAGCTCGACCCTCTTGATTGCGATCCCAGGGGAGCTCTATGACTTCCTTGGATCTCATTGCAGTCTCCCTGGGGAGCGATGGGGTTCTCGGGGGTCTCCTAGCTGATATCGAGAATTAAAGACATATTTATTTCGACAAGCCGGCCTGGGATAGTAGCTCCGGTTCCAACAAGGCCATAATTGTTTTTAGGGGATTGAGTTTTAAGATTAAGCATTGGTTTTAAATGATCGGATTAAATTATTTTTAGATAATTGGGTTTTTAAATGATTGGGCCAAATTATTTAATTTATTTTTAATAATTTTACCTTTTGTATGTAAATGTTTTTAATTGGGCTGTACACCGCCCCGAGTCCTTCGGGAGGGGGGCGGTATAAAAATCGTAAAATAAAATAAATAAATAAATAAATAAATATGATCCCCTCTCTTGTCAGGTGTTTTACTGCAGCAATCCATGGTGCAATGTCCATCTTTGCCACATTTGAAGCAGGCAGTGCTGCGAGGTGGGGCAGGCGAGGCTCGTGCAGTCTCCCCAGGTTCTCGGTCTGCTGCTTGAAGCTTGGTCTCACCGGGCGATGCAGATGCTTGCGTTGATCAATCTCCACTTCCTCAGCTAGCAGGCACCAGTCATACAGCTGCCCTGGGGCTCCACGAGCTACACAGGCATTGTACAGCTTGTCAACGCTGCTAACATTGGATGTTCTTGCTCTGACAAAATATGCAGAGCTGTGTGGTATTTTTAGAGTTAACTTAAATGATGCTGGGAGGGGAGGAGAAAGAATGTGTGTGGGGGATCAGTGATATAAGGAATTGGCGGGCTGCAAAATGGAAGAGAACCTTTGGCCTTCAAACTGATTGGAGAACATGATTCATGACTGTAAAAAAGAGGAGGGAATAGGCTGGAATATTATGTAATCAAGGGAGGGGAATTTAGATCTTGGCATCCATCCATGCCGTGCCGACACTTTGTTACATGAATAAAGACTTTTTAGGATAAACAATGCCTGGAAGTTCTTTGAAGTGTTTCATTAGTCGGAACCTTGACACAGCTCTTCATTGAGTCCATCCTGGAAACAGCTTACCAGGATGTCCTCTAGCCAGCGCAGGTGACTAGCCAACTTTCTGAATTCCTTGGTATACTCAGCAACTGGTCTCATTTCTTGCTTCACTGTCTTAATCCGCTCCCGGGCTTTCTTATCAGCCAGCCAGTCCTCGAAACGCCTGCAGAGTGCAGCCATAAAACAATCGAAGTTCCTCAATTTGGGTGCATTGCAGTTGTAAAGGGTCACCATCCAGTCAGCTGCTCCACCTTACAGAGCCAGGGTGACCACACGAACTTTCTCAACATCAGTAGGCAGTGTTCTCCCATGGATCTGCATGTAGGTGAACACTTGTGTCAGGAAATACCCCAGTCGCTTTGGGTCTCCATCAAACTTCACTCAGATTGGAATTGGTTTCACCTCGGCTGGCTGAGGAGGTCTGCCTCTGGCTCCTTGAGATGGATGGCCCCGCTGCTGTACTGTCTCCTGGGCTCCAGCCACTGCCGTCTCTTGGACCTCTGATTCTTCCTCCTCTAATTCCCCGTCCAACTCTTCTTCCAACTCACGGCTTTCCTTCAGCTGCATTTTAAATTCATTGAGGGTCTTTTTCACATACTCCATCACCGCTTCCATTGCCCTTGATTTCGGTTCCTCCTTTTCTCTGTCTTTGTCAGGAGGGGCAGGCTCTGGATTTTTCTTTTTTGCTGTTTTCTTCCCTCCGCCTCAAATAAGAGTGACTTTTGGGGCTTTCTCCTCCCATTCTTCCTTCTTTCCAACTCCAAGTGACCATCTGGCTCGATCTTCTTCACCAGAAGGTCCGGCCTCTTCCAGGTCCCTGGAGAGGCTCTCATCAGCTTTTAGGCAGAGGAGATCTTCAGACCATTTCTCCGCCTGGAACTCCTCCATGATGAACCTGTGGCTCATCCTCCTCCGATTCCTTCTCCGACTCTTCTTCTGACTCACGGCTTTCTTTCAGCTGCATCTTAAATTCATCGAGAGTCTTTTTCACGTACTCCATCACAGCTTCCATTGGCCCCCCTTTCAGCTGCTTTTTCTCTTCATCCTTATCAGGAGGGGCAGGCTCTGGATTCTTTTTCTTTGCCTTTTTTCCTCCTCCTCGGGTCAGGGTAACTTTGGGGGGGGGGTTTCCTCCCATCCTTCCTTCTTACCGACTCCCGAGTGACAATCTGGCTCGGTCTTCTTCGCCAGAAGGTCCAGCTTCCTCAAGGTCCCTGGAGAGGCTTTCATATGCTTTCAGGCAGAGGAGATCTTCAGACCATTTCTCTGCCTGGAACTCCTCCATGTAGGTTTTGTTGCGACTCCCCTGGTAGGGCACCAGCTTCTCCAGGTTGAGTACTATGCAGATCTTGCCTTATGTAAGGACCCACTTCAACTAACCACCCAAGAAAGCAGAATTCTTGAAACAGGCATTGTTTCAAAAGGATACTTTTATTAGGGGTCAATGACAGTAGGGAAGTCAAGGCAAGATCTGGGGAAAATCCCACGCAAATGGTATAGTTAAGCAAGCAATATTCCTCCTCCCACCAAAGTCATAATGTCCATTTAAAATTCAGGCAATCCACAGGTGGTATGATGTGCAGATAACTGGCACAGTTGGTGCGCATCTCAAGGTCTTCTCCAGCTTACAATTCTCTGTAACCGTCTCCCTGATAAGGAAGACACATTCCTTTCTCAAGAATGGAGGCAGGAGATGGAAAGTAGAAAGCGAAAATTATCCCAAGCTCCCCCTCCCCCAGCAGAATGGCAGGCCTCAAAAGTAAAATATATATGCAAAGGAAAACAGAGGTTTTGGGGACCTGACAAAAGGGTAAGAGGCAGGGTAAAAGTATCAGTCCTCCTCCTGCCATAAGCAAAATGATTCCCCACTTCTGCCGTCCTCCCCCGAATACCTGACCTATTCACAAGGTGTCCATGTTTGTACTGGGACATGAGCTATTTTTCTCATTTTATTAGTGAATTCTTCTATAGCCTTGCCCTGGTCATCTATCTGTAAACAGCAGTTAGTTAAATTGAATTTTCCACACACTCCTCCTTCTTTTGCAAGCATATAATCCAAAGCTAAGCGATTTTGATATAGTGCTGTGCATAATTGAGTATTTTATTTAGCAAGTATATTTAGGGCTAGCGCACTTTCATTAGTAATTATTTCTAATACAGCTTGCAATCTTATAATCCTATTCAACATATATATTGGGGTTCGGTAACCATGCATTCCATCTTCTGCCCATTTGGCTGGTCCATGCACTTGTATGTTTCTTTCTGGAGGCCATTCTTCCTCACCCCATTTCTTTTGACTCGATATTTGTACACTTCGTTTTTCTCTATGACCTATCTCATCATACACTGGGATTCCCAATTTTTCTCCTTGCTATATTGGGAGAAGGAAGAAACTGGGTTTCAGTGCACCCAAGACACATGCTCCATTCCATCCTTTGGGAAGTAATGCATAAGCATATCTACCACAAATCCAATACATCCCATCAGGTGCTTTCCATCTTAGGGAAACATTCCTGGGCTATTCCATAGTTCCTTCAATTGAGTAATATTTTCAAAAGGGTTGGAGGGCTCAGTTCTATTTTCACCACTCCACCAGGTCCTAATAGGGTCACCCTCCACTGTTCCATTTGCTTGTATCCCATTCTCACAGACCAACTGTCCTACTGGAGTGTTGAAGTCTTTACAGAGGCTTCCCTTATAAAACATACTTCACCTATTATAGAAGTTTGGGTAGTCCACCGAGGTGGGGGGGGGTCTATCCTGTGATGTACAGGTGAGGTTCATCTCGGCTATACCAGAGAGATCTATCTCTCTTGTCTCCCAGGGCCATTGTTCTCCCATATTAGTGCCACCAGACACATAACAATTAGTGACATTTAAGGAGTCTGCTATCCTTTCAGCCAAATCAATAAATAGATTCTTAGTTATGGTTGGGATCTCAATTTTTGTTGCCATTTCTTCATAGAAAGAGTGAAAAAGCCTATGTTGTGTGGGAGTTAAGTTTTCTTGAATTACCTGTATATACAGTATATTAAAGTATGTGGGTCCTTACCTGTCCCATCTATTCCAAATCCATATTCTTTAGATCCAGTCTTAGGATCATGAAATTTAAAACAAACAGGAGTGTACTCTTCGATGCCACAATTAGCTTGGCTCACTCCCTCAGTCAAATTGAACCAGCTCTTGCTCTTGTTTCCCTTGGGCCAGGTTGAAAGGAATACCAATAGTCTTCAATCCCCCACCCTCCATATCTTCCTGAGAAACTACTTCATTTTAGCACAGAGTGAAGATATTTCTTTTCTGACAAATAGCCTGTCTCCAACTTAGAGACCCACATTTTGTACCTACCCCTTTTTCTATAGCCTTGCAGGCATCAAAGCATATTTGTACCTCTTTAAACCTTGAAGTTGTCCGATTGGTTCCCAATAAGTGGCCGTGGTGTTTATTATTACTATATGCCCAAATTTTAATAATCTTTTGATATTTAATTCCTGGGGGTCAAAGCAAGCAATTTTTCCTTTAGTATTGCATATCTGATACCTTGTTTGATTGTGTTCACACGTTCCTGTAATATTATTACACTCAAGGAAAGAGTGATACACAAGAGTCTTAGTTATTTGATTTCCCATTTTGGTTCTTATCATACATGATTCACAGTTGTTCTTCCTTCACTCTCTTTTGTGCGGACTGCTGTTTCAGTGGTTAAGAGGACTTGTTATGGACCATCCCAGGCTGAAGTAAGTTTTTCTTCACACCAGCTTTTTATCAGGACCCAATCACCAGGCTGCAACTTGTAAACTCCAAACTCCAATGGAGGTGTCTGGGCTAGCAATCCTTGCTTCCTGAGAAAAGACAAAGCAAAAGACAGCCCCAGAATCTAATTCTTTATAAACATGTCGTTCGTTTCATATTGTGGAATTTCCCCCACTTGAGGTAATTTAAAATCAACTTGAAAGCATTGAAATAGCCTCACCACTAGATGTCATAGAGCTTTTTATTTACTTGTTTACATATCATATATTTATCACAGATTTGTTTAACTAAAGTATAAATACAACCATCCTGTTTTAGAAAAGTATCAACCATCCCTTGTGACCCCCCCTTCAGTGGCTGCTTCTGTGTCCTAGCTATTGCTTTCGACATCCGTCTCACATCTGGCAACATCCACCTCCCACTTTCTTCTACTTTCCATTTTTCTATGTGTTTGAGCTGACCACGTTAATGGCAGTCTCCCTGCTTCCAACAATTTTAATGCATGCAGTTCACAAGTCTGTGCAACCCAACTTAAAAGCAACTTTCCTGCTTCTTCTTTCTATTATCCATTCCTTCCCTTCCCTTCTGCCACTCTGGCCGAACTTCTTTCTTTTCTTTTTCCACAAGTACATCTTCCGTGCTTCCTCCAGAAGCTCATTCATAGACTTCTTTGACCACACATCAATCTTTTGCAACTTTCTGCTTATGTCCGGCCAACTGTTGGCAACATAATTAAGTTTTAAAAGGGCCTGGCTCTTTTCTTCATCAGGATCCACTCCTGAGTACTTACTTATAGTATCTTTTAATCTTTCCAGAAACTCCATAGGAGTTTCATCCTTCTTCTGTCTAGCCTCTGACACTTTAGAAACATTTTGGGATTTTGGTACTGCTTCTTCTAATTCCCTTTATGATCGTGTTTCTAAGGTTTTCCATATTTTGTCTATCTGCTAGTACATTGTTATTCCAATTTGGCCTAGCAATTGGGTATTTTCCTTCTCCATCAGTGTTATTTCCATTCTCCCTGTTATATACCTTTATGGCAGCTTTCCTAATTAGGTCCCTTTCCTCTGGGTTGAATAAAGTTTTCATAATGGAAGTAAGTTCATCCCATGAGTAAATACTGGGTCCTAGTAACTGGTCAAGTTGTTCTGCTACACCTGTTGGATCCTCTATTAATTTATTTAATTCCTTTTTAAGCATCTTGACTTCACTACTTTTTAAAGGGTCTTGGACATAACCCACCAGAGGAAGTCCTCCATGTACACCACTTGCCACTTCCCTTAAGGGAAATAGTTTATTTTCTTCTAGTTCATTACGATCTCTTAGTCTTTCCCTTCTCTGATGTTGGTGACTATTGTCAGTTTTGATTTCACAGTTTGCAAAAGGCAAATTGTCTAAGTCCCTTTTATATTGGTCTCTCTCTCAGTGGAAACAATTCTACCTCAATATCTTCTAACTTCTTCAATTTGATTCTTCTTTGCTGTCTCAAATCATGCTCAGTTTCAGTTATACCACTTGCAAGAGGGAAATTGTCCAAATCTCTTACACTGTTCTCTCTCTCTTCTTAATCGTTCAAGTTGTTCCAGGGGCCAAACTTGAGGCACAACCTGAGGCAAAGCCTGGGGCAAGACTTGGGGTAAAGCCTGAGGTAAAACCTGAGGGAATTGTTGGGGATTATAGGGAGGAGGCAAGTAATATTTGTTAAAATCTTCTCTCTCCCTTCTGTCTCTTTCTTCCGTTATTAGTTCCTGTTCCTTTAATTTGTCTTCTTTGTCAGATTTATTCTCCACCTGTCCTTGTTGTTTACTTAGGAACAGATAGTCTGACTCTGGAGGCCATTTGTCTGGTGTCCAAATGAGGGCATAATTAATCTCCTCAGGGGTCTTATCCTTTTTCTTAAGTACAAAGTTATACAAAGACAAAGAAAATAATTAAAACTCCCTAGTCTTGGCCATTGTGTTCCCTCGTCTATTTGTTTTTGTCCCCATATGAAATAACAGTACTGTATCATCAAGTCTTTATCTAAATCTTTCACCATTCTATGATAGTGGGGGTAATTTCAGCCGGCCAAGATCTTACCAAGGGGGCTGCCAGGGGGAATAGAAATATCCATCTTCCCCTTTAGTCCACCCTCTTGACCCTTACGGCCCTTTCTGGAGGTCTATTACCCATAGGTGGTTACCGTTCAGCCCTCAAGTCCTTACCAACCTAATGAGAACACTTTTCACTTCATCAAGTCGCTTCCTCCTTTTCTGGCCAATCTCCTCACGGAGGTATGGAAGCATGAATCTGGAGTCAGCTCTCCCGTCACCTTGCCAGCCCTAATGGCCCTCGAGGCGTCTCATGTACACTCTCACAGGTCTCAGACTCAGACTGACCTACCCACCCAGCCACCCAGATAAATGTGAAAAGTCCTTAATTTTCTTACCTGGGTCTGTACACAGAGTTTCCCAGCATTTGGATATACGACCCACCTCCCTGTTTCAGACTGGTGATTGATTTGTTCCTGGAGTTCACTATTTCTGCATCCGGTTCCTCACGGGTGCTGGGCCAGTTGTCATCGCCCTCTGGAAACCATTGAAATTGACATGGCACCTGTTCCCTGTGGGGGCGGTGACCCCCCCAGGGGTCCAGGGACTGTTTGGATATCCCAGATGAGCCCCCAAGTTGTCTGGGATGTGGCTCAAGGTCCAAAAGACAAACAAACTCAATTGGAATTCCAAGAACAAAGTTTTATCTGGATAAAGCTTTTGCAAAAGCTGGTGGACTTAACTCACACAGGAGAAAAAGCCACACCCACAATTTTAAAAAGCATATATTTATAACCTCTCACGAAGCTGGTTCCCCCACCCCTATCGCACTCAACAGCCCACCTGCTCATCCCGATCAGCTAATCCAAAGTGCCTAAACAAAATACATTTCTTTTTCCCCTCCCAGGAAAAAGCCCCTTGCGTCTATACCTGTTGTGTTAACCATGACCTACTTTTGCTAGCATAAGCTCTATCTTTATTTATGTAATACCTCCACTTGCAGTTACGACTGACTTCCTAAGAACAAGCTACATGTTTGAGATCTAAGCAACAATCTTGCACTTCTAAAAGCTCAAGTAATTCCATTTTACAAGTATTAGGCCATTAGGATTAATTTTCTTCATAAGATCATTAAACAATTTCTGATCTTATTATCCCTTACACATTGATGATGTTACCTAGTTTGGGTAATGAAACGTCTGCAAGAAAACAAGCTCAGAGACCAAGGACCCCTCACAATGATTTTTTCCCCATTTTCCCTTACAGAATGTATGGGACACTGCCAAAGCATACTTTAGAGGATTAGCCATCACTTATATAGGAAGGATTTGTTCCTGGAGTTCACTGTTTCTGCATCCGGTTCCTCACGGGTGCCGGGCCACTTGTCATCGTCCGGTCTCATAGCAGTTCCTTGTTCTGGCCCTTCTGAAAAATCTAGCTCACCCCATGACCCTGATGATGAGCGTAGCTCGGGCCCTGGGCTCAGACTGTTGCTGCTCAACGCCAGGTCGGTTAATAATAAGGCCCCCCTCATCCATGACCTTCTCATGGATGAGGAGACCGACCTGGCGTGTGTGACTGAGACCTGGTTGGGCCCTGAGGGGGGAGTTCCCCTCTCGGATATGTGCCCACCGGGTTATCAGGTATGGCACCAGCCGCGGCCTCAGGGAAGGGGGGAGGAGTGGCTTTTTTGGCCCGGGAGAACTTCAGTCTACGCAGGCTCACTGTTTCCGAAATTCTGGGTTGCGAGTCCATCTTTATGACACTGGACCTTGGGGTTCAGGTGGGCTTATTGCTTATGTACCTGCCTCCCAGCTGCGTGGCATCAGCCCTGCCTGTGCTACTTGAGGAGGTTGCTGGTCTGGCGGTGGAGTTCCCCAGGCTTATGGTCTTGGGGGACTTTAACCTGCCGTCACTTGGCGAGTCCTCGGGGTTGGCACAGGAGTTCATGGTCACCATGACAACCATGGACCTGACCCAAGTAGTGCAGGGTCTGACGCATGAGGGTGGGCACGCCCCGGATATGATCTTCTTTTCGGAGCAGTTGGGTAATGATCTGGTTTTAAGGGGCTTAGATACCTTGCCTTTGTCATGGACCGATAATTTCCTGCTACGACTGAATTTTACGGCCCCAATCCTTCCCCGCAGGGAGGCGGAACCGATTAGGTGGTTCCGCCCCAGACGCCTGATGGATCTAATTGGCTTTCAGACGGCGCTTGGGGAATTACCGAGCTCGTTCATTCACAATTCGGCGGAGTCCCTGGTAGCGGCATGGAATACGGCCGCGAAGGGGGCTATTGACCGGATTGCGCCTTTGCGACCTCTCCGTGGTGCTGGCCCCAGGAGGTCTCCTTGGTTCACCGAGGAACTCAGGGGGATGAAGCACCATAAGAGACGTCTAGAGAAGCGATGGAGACGAAGTAGGTCCGGATCTGATCGAACCAGATTGAGCTCACTCATTAGAGCCTATTTGAAGGCGATTAAAGCGGCAAGGTCTTTGTATCTTTCCGCTTTGATCGCGTCTGCGGAATCTCACCCGGCTACCCTGTTTAGGGTGACCCGGTCCCTCCTTAACCCGAGGGGTCCGGGGCCTCCCTTGCAGGGTAGTGCCGAGGACTTTAACAACTGTTTCGCAGACAAAGTAGCTCAGATCCGGGCCGACCTAGACTCCAATTGTGAAGCAGAGTCAACTGATAACGATTCAGTCAAGGGGACAGGGGCATGTTCTTGTCCGATCATCTGGGGCGAATTTGAGGCTGTTACGCCTGGTGAAGTGGACAGGGCCATTGGAGTTGTGAGTTCCGCCACCTGTTTGTTGGACCCGTGTCCCTCCTGGCTGGTTTCTGCTAGCAGGGAGGTGACACGTACCTGGATCCAGGAGATTGTCAACGCTTCTTTGAGGGAGGGGTCCTTCCTGGCTCCCTTAAAGGAGGCACTTGTGTGCCCCCTTCTCAAGAAGCCTTCCCTGGATCCAGCAATTCTCACTAACTATCATCCGGTCTCTAACCTCCCCTTTGTGGGGAAGGTTATTGAGAAGGTGGTGGCACTTCAGCTCCAGCGGTCTCTGGAGGAAGCCGATTATCTGGGGCCTCTGCAGTCTGGGTTCAGGCCTGGCTACAGCACCGAAACTGCTTTGGTCGCTCTGATGGTTAATCTCTGGCGGGCCCGGGATAGAGGCCAGCCCTCTTTCCTGGTGCTTCTTGACCTCTCAGTGGCATTCGATACCATCGACCATGGTATCCTTCTGCGCCGGCTGGAGGGATTGGGAGTGGGGGGCACCGTGTTACGGTGGTTTTCCTCCTATCTCTCTGGTCGGTCGCAGTCGGTGTTAGTGGGGGGTCAGAGGTCCACCTCTAGGTTACTCCCATGTGGGGTGCCTCAGGGGTCAGTTCTCTCCCCCCTACTTTTTAACATTTACATGAAGCCACTGGGAGAGATCATCCACCGGCATGGAGTGAGATACCACCAGTACGCTGATGATACTCAGTTGTACATTTCCACTCCTGGCCAAATCAGTGAAGTGGTTGAGGTGATGTGCCAGTGTCTGGAGGCTGTGAGGGTCTGGATGGGCATTAACAGATTGAGGCTCAACCCTGACAAGACAGAGTGGCTGTGGGTGATGCCTCCCAAGGACATTTCAATCTGTCCTTCCATTACCCTGGGGGGGGGGTAAATTCATAAACCCCTCGGAGAAGGTGTGCAACTTGGGAGTCCTCCTCGACCCGCGGCTGACATTGGAACATCATTTGTCGGCTGTGGCGAGGGGGGCATTTGCCCAGGTTCGCCTGGTGCAGCAGTTGCGCCCTTATTGGGATCGGGAGTCTCTACTCACAGTCACACATGCCCTTGTCACCTCGAGGATCGACTACTGCAATGCTCTCTACATGGGGCTACCCTTGAAGAGTGTTCAGAGACTACAATTAGTGCAAAATGCAGCTGCGCGAGCAATTGTGGGCCTTCCATGTTGTGCCCACATTTCGCCAACTCTCCGCATGCTGCATTGGTTGCCTATCGATCTTTGAGCGCAATTCAAAGTGTTGGTCATTACCTATAAAGCCCTTCATGGCATTGGACCAGGATACTTATGGGACCGTCTTCTGCCACATACTTCCCTTCGACCAGTGAGAGCGCACAGGGTCAGCCTCCTCCGGGTCCCGTAAGTGAAACAATGTCATCTGGCGGGTCCTAGGGGGAGGGCCTTCTCTATTGTGGTGCCCACTTTCTGGAACCAACTGCCCCCTGAAGTCCGCACTTCTCCCACCCTCCCGGCCTTCCGGAAGAATCTTAAAACCTATCTTTGCCGGCAGGCCTGGGGATGATTGTGGATTGTTGTGTGAATGATGAATGTGTGTTCGGTTTTTGTTTTTAATGTTTATTTTTGATTTGGACTTAGATGTGATTATTGTTTTTATATATGTTGTAAGCCGCTCCGAGTCTTCAGAGAGGAGCGGCATATAAGTCCAAATAAAATAAATAAATAAACAAACAAGGAGAAAAAGCAAAAACAAAAGGGGTTGGAGGAAGAATATAAATCCCCCCTTCCCCCTTCTAAATCTGAGAATCCCAAACAACAGAAAAAGCACAAGGAAAGCAAAAGGTAAAATGGCTGCAATTTCTTAATTGTCACAGTGTTGACATCCGGCCCCCCTTAACAGAAAGCAGAAGTCCTGCAAATCAGACAAAAGCATAGGTTAGGGATTTCCCCTTGGTTTGTTTGGATGTTTATCATAAAATTTACGAATAAGTCTATCAGATTTTACATCAGTACACTTCACCCAAGTAGCCTCTGATAATGGGTAGCCTTTCCACTGCACCAAGTATTGCAATCTCCCCTTGTACAATCTAGCATCGAGAATATGTTTCACTTCGTAATGAATCTCCCCAGCCACCACAAGAGGTCCAGGAGCTTTCTTGGGAGGGGGTCTTAGAGTTGATTCCCTGAAAGGTTTCAACAAGCTGCAGTGAAACACAGGGTGAATCTTCCCTAAAAGCCGAGGAAGTTTTAATTCTACAGTAACTGGGTTTAGAACTCGCACTATGGGGAAAGGACCCAGGTATTTCAGTCCCATTTTTTTGCTAGGCAATTTGAGTCTTAAATACTTCATGGACAGATAAACCTTTTCCCCCATGCAAAATGACCTCTGGGGAGCTCTTTTCTTATCAGCTTGTTTTTTATACATTTCTGAAGCTTTTTTCAATGTTTTCTTTGCATTGTCCCATACTCCCTTCCAAGCTGACACCCATTGGTCTAACATCTGAGAGGCAGGGGGATCTTGGGGGTATTCAGGCATTGGGATAAAATCCCTTCCAGTAGCGATCTTAAAAGGTGTGAAACCAGTGCTACTGTGGACAGTGTTGTTGTAAGCCACTTCAGCGAATGGGAGGCAGTCAGTCCAGTTCGTCTGTTGGTAATCCACATAGCACCTAAGATATTGTTCCACCATTGCGTTCGCTTTTTCAGCTGCCCCATTTGTAGACAGATGAGAAGCCGATTGCAGTCCTTGCATTCAGCCAATTATTTTCAGAAAGTTTATCCAGAATTTAGCCATAAATTGCACCCCCCTGTCAGAGATTACATGCTTTGGCACACCGTGTAGTCGGTAAATGTGTTTAAGGAACATCTTAGCCAATTTCTGGGCTGATGGGAGGCCGAAGCAGGCGATGAAATGAGCCTGCTTTGAAAAAAGATCAATCACAGTCCATATTACTGTATTTCCTCTGCTTTCAGGTAACCTGACGATAAAGTCCATAGGAATCTCTTCCCAGGGTTGGGAAGGATCCACAACAGGCTGCAATAGTCCAGGGGGCTTCCCTGGAATTCTTTTCATGGTAGCACAGACTGCGCATCTTTTTACATAGTTCTCTATATCATTCTTTAAGCCTGGCCACCAAAATTGCCTCTGAATTAAATGCAATGTTTTCAAGTAACCAATGTGACCAGCCTGTTTGACATCGTGGCTGCGCTGGAGCGCTTGGAGTATGAGTGATTCAGGCAGATATAATTTTCCCCCTTTGTAAGCTAACCCATCCCTATGGGTCAGAATGCTTTGATTGTCCTTAAACCATTGATTGTTAATCAGTTCTTGCTTTAACTTCTTTGTCACAGGATCATCAGGGTTAGACGTTTTTGCAGATTGGGGGTTCTGTGGGTTAATTTGAGAGATAACCTGTGGTGCGGACATGATAGAATCTATCACTTGCTCGCACTGGCTTTTATACTGGGGCAATCTGGTTAGGGCATCAGCCAAAAATTTCTTTCCACCCAGTATGTACCTTAGGGTGAAATTAAAACGATTAAAATATTGCGCCCAATGTACTTGTTTGGGAGACAGTTTACGAGGAGTTTTCAATGCCTCTAAGTTTTTGTGATCACTCCATACTTCAAAAGGCACCTTGCTCCCCTCTAGGTAATGATGCCATGTCAACAGTGCCCACCGAATCGCAAAGGCTTCCTTCTCTCAAACGGCCCATCTTCACTCAGTGTCGGTGAATTTTTTTGAAGTGTAAGCACAGGGTTGTAAGGTCCCGTCATGATTTTTCTGCAAAAGTACTGCTCCTACAGCCACATTGCTGGCATCGGCTTGACTAATGAATGGTTCCTCTGGGTAGGGGTGCTTTAAGACTGGTTCAGCAGCAAATAGTCTTTTTAAGTTCTCAAAAGCGGTTTGGCATTCCATAGTCCATTGTAGTGGCTGACCAGGTCATGGTTTTCCCCCTTCCTTGCCAGTTTTTAATAGGTCTGTCAGGGGTAAAGCAATTTCAGCAAATGATTGGATGAATTGACGGTAGAAATTGGCAAACCCCAGGAAGCTTTGTAGCTGCTTTCAAGTCTTTGGAGGTTGCCATTCAATTACAGCTTTCACTTTGGCTGGATCCATCTCAATGCCCTCATTGGAGATTCTATAGCCCAAATAATCCAGACGCGTCTGATGAAATTTGCACTTTGACAGTTTGACGTAAAGCT
Organism: Bothrops alternatus; assembly: GCA_034064705.1. Taxonomy (NCBI): domain Eukaryota; kingdom Metazoa; phylum Chordata; class Lepidosauria; order Squamata; family Viperidae; genus Bothrops; species Bothrops alternatus. Next base: position 3,718,079 of record JARGCV010000137.1, on the reverse strand, counting down.
TAGCACTCAGCAGTTTTTTCAATACCTCTCACACCAAGCTTACATGGTCTGTCATATTCTCGGTATAGGACTGTGGTGGTGAACCTATGGCACGCGTGCCAGAGGCGGCACACAGAGGCCTTTCTATGGGCATGCGCGCCATTGTCAAAGGATGCTCCCCTCCCCCTCTTCACATGCGCCTGACTAATGGAAGCTGGAGAAGGCAGGGAAACCAAATCCAGCAGCACTCTCGCTCTCTTTCTCTCTCTGTACTGGGAGTCCGGGAACAGCTGTGAGAGCTGGGCGGGGAGATGGGAACTTATAAAAGCAGGTTTTGGTGGGAGAAGTGTAGTGAGTGAGCAAGCGAGCGAGCGCACGGCATTTGGAGTTTGAGAAGGCGAGCAAGGGAGGTAGGACGCCCGAGTTTGGGAAGGCGAGTGAGGAAAGTAGGACGCCCGAGTTTGGAGTTTGGGAAGGCGAGTGAGGAAAGTAGGACGCCCGAGTTTGGAGTTTGGGAAGGTGAGCAAGGAAAGTAGGACGCCCAAGTTTGGAGTTTGGGAAGGCGAGTGAGGAAAGTAGGATGCGCGAGTTTGGAGTTTGGGAAGGTGAGCGAGGAAAGAAGGACGCCCAAGTTTGGAGTTTGGGAAGGCGAGTGAGGAAAGTAGGATGCCCGAGATTGGAGTTTGAGAAGGCGAGTGAGGAAAGTAGGACGCGCAAGTTTGGAGTTTGGGAAGGCGAGTGAGGAAAGTAGGACGCGCGAGTTTGGAGTTTGGGAAGGCGAGCGAGGAAAGTAGGACACGCGAGTTTGGAGTTTGGGAAGGCGAGCGAGGAAAGTAGGACGCCTGAGTTTGGAGTTTAAGGAGGTGAGCGAGGGAAGTAGGACACGCGAGTTTGGAGTTTGGGAAGGCAAGCAAGGAAAGTAGGACGCCCAAGTTTGGAGTTTGGGAAGGTGAGTGAGGAAAGTAGGACACCCGAGTTTGGAGTTTGAGAAGGTGAGCAAGGGAAGTAGGACGCGCGAGTTTGGAGTTTGGGAAGGCGAGCAGGGCCTTAACATAAAAGGCTGGTTCTGCTTTCAAAAAAAGAGAAAGGAGGGAAGATTATTGGGCTCCTTGCATCATTCTCGCTTGAAGTCCTCCTTTGCAACACGGAAAAATCCAGTCTATCCAATGCTACCAACATTTCAAATCTGTGTGCACTGAGAGGACAGCTATTTTTAAGACACCAGTCCTGCACATCTATATCTAGGAATAAATCTCATTAAACTCTTGAGACTGTGAAACACAGAATGCAAACACACACACACACACACACACACACACACACACACACACACACACACGCAGAGCTTCCAATCTTCTGAGCAATTCCAACAGCTAAACTAGCCTGAGAGAAATTCCAAATCTTCTCTTGCTCCCTCGAGAGTGTTAAAAGAAGAAACTGGAAACCAACCAAACCCAGGGAGGCTGGTGCAAGACAGCCCTTACTTATTCGTTCCCGCTCCTTTCCGTGTACCGGAAGAAATGGGAGGCGAGACACGGCATGCACAGTTACACACACACACACACACACACACACACACACTGATGTCAATTCACTGAATGACTAAGTGGGGAAAACGTAACGTTGCTATTAAATCCCAACATGACTCCCATGGAAGATGCACAATGGAGGGGGGGCGGCAGGGGTCTGCTGCTATGCAGAGTAGGATTAGAGAGGGAGGGAACCAGCCTCCCTCTTCCTCCTCCCAAACTCATTCGCGATAAGCACACACATACCAGCTGCCGAATGAATCTTGGTCTTCCTCTGCAGAGATACCTTCAGCGCCTTGTCGAGGCCGTGGGGATTTGTCATGCTGCAAGTCTGCTCTCTGCTCGGCACCTGCTAAGGGCTGGCCGATGGCAGAGGGAGCAGTAGCCTTGCTATGTGCTCCTCGCTGGCCCACTCCTGTGCAAACTCTCCCGCTGACAGCACCAAAGCGGCAGTCGCCATCGCCAATGTGGCTGGCATCTTTGGCTTCCCTGCTTGTTGTGGCAGGAGCCGAGCAGCTCGGGGGGCCCCGTGCTGAGTGGACTTCGACTCTCAGCTGCAAAACTCCAGGGATTTTATCTGCAGAATGCAGCGCAAACCAGAGTCAGTAGGCCCTGCTGAGAGGAAGATTGTCTGGGTACCTGGTGCATCTTGTCCTGTAGGCTGGGCTAAGCACTCGCTTTGGCAATCCTAGACTGACCCTGTTCCCACTGGTTCCCACAATCCACCAACTGGCCAGGCCTTGTTTAAAGGCAGCCCTTTAAATATGGCCTGCAATTACCAACCTAGTCTGGGAGTTGTGGGAGCTGTAGTCTAAGACAAACCAGGAAGGTTTCCACAATTGTTTTTTTCATTTTGGGAATATAATCACTATTCTCACAGAGTAACCCTCAAGAGGAGGACAGATCTATGGCTGCTGTGGAGAAGTGGTGTGATATAAGTCATCAAAAGCAAGTGTGCAATAAATTGTACAATCGTTTGATTGGCATTATGCAGTGGTGCCTTCAAGATGTCTAAGATGGCTAACCTCTTTGGAAGACTGTTTAAATCCAGAGTCTATAATTAACTAAAGACATGACTTGTTTTAGTACCAGTGGTCTTCAAAAGGAATCTGTTTGTTGGCTCATGGACTGTTGCTTGTGCAATTTCTTATTGCCTTCTATTTTCAAGAAGTGATAAAGGAGCAGGAACTAATTGTGTTCTATTCAAGCAGATCCAACATGTTCATACAAAATCAAGAGTAGCACTTCCTGAGCTCAGTTTTTGGCTGCAGCCTTAGAAATATATTAATCTTTTCTGCTGTAAGATCAGTACTACCACATAGTGATGGGACATGGTCCTGAAATTCAGTATTGATTTAATGAATGAATTTTATTTTTATTTATATCTTGCCTACACTATTTTTACAAATAACTCAAGGCAACGAACATATCCAACATACCCTTCTCCTCCTATTTTCCTCACAACACACCTGGGAGGTGGATTGGGCTGAGAGAGAATGACTGGCCCAAAATCACCCAGCTGTTTAATCCTCTATCACAGAGCCCTTTCTGTGGGCATGCGCGCCATGAACAGGGCGAGCGAGGGAAGTAGCACACACGTGTTTGGACTTTGGAGAAAGGGGGAGAAAGAGAGGAGAGAGAGAGGAAGGAGGGGAGGGAGGGAAGGAAGGAGGAAGGAAGGAGATGGGAATGAAAAGGAGGGAGGCAGGGAAGGAGGGGAGGGAGGGAGGAAGGAGGGAGGGAGGGAGATTGGAATGAGAGGGAGGGCCTGAGGGAAGTCCTGCCTTAGCACTTGGCCACCAGCAGCCCTGTGGCCCTTTTGCCATCCCCTGGTGGTCTCTCATCCTATGCTGAGGATGCGTTGGTTACAAAGCCAGGTCTCCTCGCATGGAGAGGGAGTGGGCCTCCCTCTGACGCATGCCCTTTGCCCTCCTGAACCCACCATGCCTGCACAGGGGCCCCTGATGTGAGTGACATTGAGCTGGCCACGCCCACCCAGTGGACCATGCCCATCCCACCTACGCCTACTCACTGGGCCATGCCCACCCATTGGGCCATGCCCCCCTGAGGGCACCCTAATGCTGATGCGGCCCTGGCACTTTGCGATAAATAAGTGGCTTTTGGGTTGCGGTTTGGGCACTCGGTCTCTAAAAGGTTCGCCATCACTGGATTAGGATGTCATCAAGATACACCAAAACACCTTTGTACAAATGATCGTGTAGCACCTGGTTAATCAGCTGCATGAACACAGCAGGAGCCCCTTGTAACCCAAATGGCATGACTTTAAACTGGTAACTGCCCAAAGGGCTATTAAAAGCAGTTTTCTATTCATCACCTTCTCTTATTCTTACTGTCAGACCCTAAGAGGCCCCAGCTGTCCGGACGGGTAGAGGTGGTTGCTACTTACCCATTTCACAGTCTGCTCTACTGCTCATCGTGCCTTGCTGCTGCAGGTTCCAGGCAAATGCCAACATCCTCTCGGGCATGATGACGTCATCACAAGGCAACTTGCAGGTCTTCTGGTTCAAAGGGCCTGGTAATGCCAGCAGAGGGCGCCTAAGCTCTGGCAGCTGACCATCGAGTCCCGAATACCCAGGGGAACTGTAATCAAGTCTCTTCGTGTCTGACAACATGCAAGGCTGTTGAATGATTCCCAGACTGGCTTTGTGTTCTCAGGAATGTATGGCATACAGGAAAGCATAGAAGAGCAGGGATCACAGACTTTGTTAAACCATGACTGTGGCTTGATGGGTGGGGCTGGGCCGGTCATGGGTGAGGTTTGGTGACGGAGAGGTGTGTCTAGAGTATAAGAGCAGCTGGAAGCAGACTATTCTCAGTGCTAACTTTTTCTCCATTTGGCAAATAAAGCAAATGGTTGTTTGTCGTTCCTGGTTTATGGTTTGTTCCCGGAGCTCAAGCAGGACGGCATAACACTTACATGGTAATGCGCCTCTCTCAGATCTAATTTGGTAAAAATATGCCCCTTCGCCAGATGGGTTAACAAATCCTTCAGTAGAGGGAGGGGTTACATATTTTCCACACTCACACAGTTGAGCCCTTTATAATCCACGCAAAGACTCAGCGACCCGTCTTTCTTTTCTTTGAACAGTACTGGGGCTGCTACTTGGGATTTAGCTGGCTCAATGAATCCTCTGACCAAATTCTTGTCAATGTATTGTCGTAATTCCCCCACCTCGAGGGGGGTCATGGCATACATTTTTGGCTTTGGCAGCTTGGCTCCTGGTAAAATCTCAATGATGCAGTCATTCGGTCTGTGGGATAGCAGGACATCACACTCCTTTTCATTAAACACTTCCACCAAGTCTTGATATTCACTGGGGATGAGCAGCTCTCCTGGCAGGGGAATGGTGGCTATTTTTATTGTGTCAGCAGGTGGCTCTGTCTTTCCACTGGTGTCAAAAGAGCCACTGGAGGGAGTTGGAGTTATGGGTAATCTCAGGGTCCTCATCCCCTTTTCCCACCAGATAAAGGGTTTCCACTTGTCTAACCAAGCTAGACCTAAAATCACTGCTTCAGTCATTTTAGGAGCCACCACAAATCAGATAAGCTCCCAAAGTTCACCTATTTCCAACCGCACTGGTTCTTTTAGGTGGGTGATTAAGGTTCCTCCCATTAAAGACCCATCTGCCTGTTCAAATTTCATGGGGTTGGAGAGTAACCTCACCTGTATGCCCAGTTTAAGAGCAATCAGCAGGCTGATGATGCATCGGGAGCACCCTTAGTCTACTAGCACCTTTAAGTCCATTTGAGCTCCTGTCTTAGGAACTATGAGCTTGGCAGCAAGGGAAAAAGGTGAAATAGGTCGACTCACCATCAGGTCGTTCTCCCCCTCGTCATCGCTGTCATAGGGAGCCAGCGCAGCTGCCGAGTCAGCTGGGGTCTCAACCTTCTCTTGAGTAGGTGAGGTGACCTGGGCAACTGGCTCCTGCACGATCCAATTTGACTTCTCCCTGGCAGATGGCTGGTTAACTTTTCTTTTCTCCGGTGGGACTGAGCCGCTTCTCTGCTGTGGGAACGGGACGGGACATGCCACCTCCTGGTGACCCGGCTGGCCACATCTAAAACATTTGACCACTGGTGCCGAAGATGATTTAGGAGGTTCCGCCACTCCTGCTGCTGGGGGTCATTGGGGTGGTGGTCTAGTCGGTTCTGGCCTCGGCCCTGGTCTGGGAGACTTTGGCTTCTTATAGTGGGTTAGCTCGATGTCCATCTTTACTGCCACCCGGTACCACTCCTGCAGTTGGTCAGGTATCTCACAGTAGACACAGGCTTGGAACAGATTATGGTCCAGGCCATTCTTGAAATGGTGCACTAGGGATCGTTCTGGCCACCGCTCAATAAGACCCATGACTCTTCAGAATTCATGCACATAATCCTTCGCTGGTCTGCCCGTCTGTTTCACTTTGTGAATGCCCTTCTCTGCCTGTAGGGCTATGGATTCATCCTCAGATGAAGTTCTCAACCCTTGGATGAATAGGTTGAAGTCCCATAGCTCAGGTGCTTGTTCATTGTACAGGCTATTTAGCCACTCTGAGGCCTCTCCCTCTAGGTTAGCTGCAATGACATCAACCATTGCAGCTGGGGGAGACTCAGGATGCTGAGCTCTTCAGCTGAGTTTCTTCTTGTTTGGGGACCCTAAATGGGCCAGAAGCCACCCCGGAGAGGTGGCACTGAAGGAAGGTATTTCCAGGGACCTAGGAGAGACGGCGGTCTCTCCGATCGGTCCAGGAGAAGCCTCCCAGAAACCAACAGAAGAAAGGCTAGTTAACTCCATTGTCTAGCCTTAGCTGTAAGCAAATGGAAGTCAAGAAGCTCTACCTAAACTGATTGTAAACAGTGTGTTTGAAGCTGGGTAAGAATTAATTTTCTCTATCCTACTTATTTTCCTGGAAAAAAAAAAAAGAACTCCCAAGAAGAAAAAATACCTCTGAGAGTGAAAAAAGGAGAGGGATTTCCCCCCCCTCTTTTGGCTATTGGAAGCGGCGAATTTAACTCTTTAAGGAGAAAAAGAAAACTGAAAAATAATCCAACACTGACATCTGGTGGATGAGGAGCTAAAAAACTTTTATTTGTGGCTTTTGAAATCTTAAAATACAGCTGTTCAGAGAAAGTGATATTTACAGAAACAATGGATGTTTTACAAGAGGAAATATATGATATGCTGCAATCCATTCAAAAGACAATGATCTTAAACCATAAAGAAATGCAAAATAGTTTTGAATGTATAAGTCAACTTATCTCCAATTTCAGCTCACTTCAAAAAAAATCCTCAGGAGAACACAGTAGAGATGATGGAATATAAATCAGAGGGAAAAGGCTTAAAGATGGACTTTTACAAAATTAAGTATGACTCAATTCAAATGGAAGGAAAGACAGTTTATACTTCAACATCACAAAACAAATTGGGAGACAAGAGAAGGGATTCTAATGGGAAAAAAGTGTAAGTGCGCAGGACAGAGATTTTGACTTACTTTCTACATCTACAGGAACACCTATGATCGTATGGGAAAACCTTTGGATCCAGCAAAGTATATTGATCAAGAAAGATCCGGGGCAAAGAAAAGAGATTAAGAAAAAAGATAATGCGACACATCAGAGAGAATATTTAAAAAAGAAACATGTGTTTGAATATGGTTAAAGAAATTGAAAAAATTTGAAACACATCATTCCAAGAGGGATGAAATGTTTTATATACTTAAATGTGATTAAATTCAAGCAAAGTATGTGTGTGTGTATATATATATATATATATATTGTTTAAAATTGTTGACAAAGAAATAAGGGATTTCTGATATAGCTATTTCGAGTTTCTTAACTCTCTTCAGTCAGAACTCACCCTTCCGGGATTCGAATCCCGGAAGGGTGAGTTCTGACTGAAGAGAGTTAAGAAACTCGAAATAGCTATATCAGAAATCCCTTATTTCTTTGTCAACAATTTTAAACAACATATATATATTTGTGCTTGCAGGATGGCTCTGGGTTGAGCTGAAACAAGCAAAAGGAAAGAATGATTCCTTCCTCCCATATTTGGGTTCACAGGGTGCAATCTAAAAAATAAACACTTGACATATATATATGTGTGTGTGTGTGTGTGTGTGTGTGTGTGTGTGTGTGTGTGAAGTGGTTATTTTTTAGATTGCACCCTGTAAACCCAAATATGGGAGGAAGAAATCATTCTTTCCTTTGCTTGTTTCAGCTCAACCCAGAGCCATCTGCAAGCACAAATATATATATGTTTTTAAAATTGTTAACAAAGAAATAAGGGATTTCTGAGATAGCTATTTCGACTTATTTAACTCTCTTCAGTCAGAACTCACCCTTTCCGGGATTCGGACCTGGGCAGTCTGCATGCTAGGCAGAAGCTTTAGCCTCAAGCCACAGGCTCTCTCCCGCTTTGTTAATAGTCAGGGAGTAAATATGTGTGTCAAGTGGTTATTTTTTAGATTGCACCCTGTAAACCCAAATATGGGAGGAAGAAATCATTCTTTCCTTTGCTTGTTTCAGCTCAACCCAGAGCCATCTGCAAGCACAAATATATATATGTTTTTAAAATTGTTAACAAAGGAATAAGGGATTTCTGAGATAGCTATTTTGAGTTATTTAACTCTCTTCAGTCAGAACTCACCCTTTCCGGGATTCGAACCTGGGCAGTCTGCATGCTAGGCAGAAGCTTTAGCCTCAAGCCACAGGCTCTCTCCCGCTTTGTTAATAGTCAGGGAGTAAATATGTGTGTCAAGTGGTTATTTTTTAGATTGCACCCTGTAAACCCAAATATGGGAGGAAGAAATCATTCTTTCCTTTGCTTGTTTCAGCTCAACCCAGAGCCATCTGCAAGCACAAATATATATATGTTTTTAAAATTGTTAACAAAGAAATAAGGGATTTCTGAGATAGCTATTTCGACTTATTTAACTCTCTTCAGTCAGAACTCACCCTTTCCGGGATTCGGACCTGGGCAGTCTGCATGCTAGGCAGAAGCTTTAGCCTCAAGCCACAGGCTCTCTCCCGCTTTGTTAATAGTCAGGGAGTAAATATGTGTGTCTAGTGGTTATTTATTAGATTGCACCATGTAAACCCAAATATGGGAGGAAGAAATCATTCTTTCCTTTGCTTGTTTCAGCTCAACCCAGAGCCATCTGCAAGCACAAATATATATATATGTTTTTAAAATTGTTAACAAAGAAATAAGGGATTTCTGAGATAGCTATTTCGAGTTATTTAACTCTCTTCAGTCAGAACTCACCCTTTCCGGGATTCGAACCTGGGCAGTCTGCATGCTAGGCAGAAGCTTTAGCCTCAAGCCACAGGCTCTCTCCCGCTTTGTTAATAGTCAGGGAGTAAATATGTGTGTCAAGTGGTTATTTTTTAGATTGCAGCCTGCAAACCCAAATATGGGAGGAAGAAATCATTCTTTCCTTTGCTTGTTTCAGCTCAACCCAGAGCCATCTGCAAGCACAAATATATATATGTTTTTAAAATTGTTAACAAAGAAATAAGGGATTTCTGAGATAGCTATTTCGAGTTATTTAACTCTCTTCAGTCAGAACTCACCCTTTCCGGGATTCGGACCTGGGCAGTCTGCATGCTAGGCAGAAGCTTTAGCCTCAAGCCACAGGCTCTCTCCCGCTTTGTTAATAGTCAGGGAGTAAATATGTGTGTCTAGTGGTTATTTTTTAGATTGCACCCTGTAAACCCAAATATGGGAGGAAGAAATCATTCTTTCCTTTGCTTGTTTCAGCTCAACCCAGAGCCATCTGCAAGCACAAATATATATATGTTTTTAAAATTGTTAACAAAGAAATAAGGGATTTCTGAGATAGCTATTTCGAGTTATTTAACTCTCTTCAGTCAGAACTCACCCTTTCCGGGATTCGGACCTGGGCAGTCTGCATGCTAGGCAGAAGCTTCAGCCTCAAGCCACAGGCTCTCTCCCGCTTTGTTAATAGTCAGGGAGTAAATATGTGTGTCAAGTGGTTATATTTTAGATTGCACCCTGTAAACCCAAATATGGGAGGAAGAAATCATTCTTTCCTTTGCTTGTTTCAGCTCAACCCAGAGCCATCTGCAAGCACAAATATATATATGTTTTTAAAATTGTTAACAAAGAAATAAGGGATTTCTGAGATAGCTATTTCGAGTTATTTAACTCTCTTCAGTCAGAACTCACCCTTTCCGGGATTCGAACCTGGGCAGTCTGCATGCTAGGCAGAAGCTTTAGCCTCAAGCCACAGGCTCTCTCCCGCTTTGTTAATAGTCAGGGAGTAAATATGTGTGTCAAGTGGTTATTTTTTAGATTGCACCCTGTAAACCCAAATATGGGAGGAAGAAATCATTCTTTCCTTTGCTTGTTTCAGCTCAACCCAGAGCCATCTGCAAGCACAAATATATATATGTTTTTAAAATTGTTAACAAAGAAATAAGGGATTTCTGAGATAGCTATTTCGAGTTATTTAACTCTCTTCAGTCAGAACTCACCCTTTCCGGGATTCGAACGTGGGCAGTCTGCATGCTAGGCAGAAGCTTTAGCCTCAAGCCACAGGCTCTCTCCCGCTTTGTTAATAGTCAGGGAGTAAATATGTGTGTCAAGTGGTTATTTTTTAGATTGCACCCTGTAAACCCAAATATGGGAGGAAGAAATCATTCTTTCCTTTGCTTGTTTCAGCTCAACCCAGAGCCATCTGCAAGCACAAATATATATATGTTTTTAAAATTGTTAACAAAGAAATAAGGGATTTCTGAGATAGCTATTTCGAGTTATTTAACTCTCTTCAGTCAGAACTCACCCTTTCCGGGATTCGAACCTGGGCAGTCTGCATGCTAGGCAGAAGCTTTAGCCTCAAGCCACAGGCTCTCTCCCGCTTTGTTAATAGTCAGGGAGTAAATATGTGTGTCAAGTGGTTATTTTTTAGATTGCACCCTGTAAACCCAAATATGGGAGGAAGAAATCATTCTTTCCTTTGCTTGTTTCAGCTCAACCCAGAGCCATCTGCAAGCACAAATATATATATGTTTTTAAAATTGTTAACAAAGAAATAAGGGATTTCTGAGATAGCTATTTCGAGTTATTTAACTCTCTTCAGTCAGAACTCACCCTTTCCGGGATTCGAACCTGGGCAGTCTGCATGCTAGGCAGAAGCTTTAGCCTCAAGCCACAGGCTCTCTCCCGCTTTGTTAATAGTCAGGGAGTAAATATGTGTGTCAAGTGGTTATTTTTTAGATTGCACCCTGTTAACAATTTTAAAAACATATATATATATATTTGTGCTTGCAGATGGCTCTGGGTTGAGCTGAAACAAGCAAAGGAAAGAATGATTTCTTCCTCCCATATTTGGGTTTACAGGGTGCAATCTAAAAAATAACCACTTCACACACACACACACACACACACACACACACACACACACACACACACATATGCTTTCTGAGGTTTTCGCGGGTGTTTGTATGTAGGTCTTTGGTTCTTCGGGTTTTCTCCCGCGTAGAATTTGAAGTGTCTTGGCAACGTTTCGATGAAATCTCATTCATCATCTTCAGGCTGGTGCTTTTGGCTTCTGCTTCTAGGAGCAATGTGTGGTCTAAGCTGTTTTTTCCTTTTAACTGCCAGTGGGGGTTTGAAACGATTGGCTGGGAGCTTGGCTATGTTCTGATTGGTTAGGGGCTTGGCTGTGCTCTGATTGGCTGGGGGGTTGGCTGTGTTCTGATTGGCTGGGGGAGTGTTCTGTTTGGGTGGGGGCTTTGTTGTGCTGGAGAGGTTCAAAGTGGCCAATGTTGCAGCTCTGGTCTGGCTCCTGGTCTGTGGTCTTGCCTCATCATTGGTGTGGGTACATACATTGGACAAACCAACAGAAGGATAAATGCATGCATTGAAGAACACAAAAACTCAGTCAAAAGAGAGGAACCAACTTCTTCCCTGGTCCAACACCTTAAAGCCACAGGACATGAAATTGATTTCAAAAAGACCAGAACAATTGCCAAAACTGAACATTTTAATAACAGAATAATCAGAGAAGCCATCGAGATAGAAAAACGCCCCCACAGCATGAACAAACGAGATGATACCTCCCGCCTACCAGCCATTTGGAAACCCGCCCTTATTGACAAACGTATTCCTAACTCAAAGATTGACACCAGAAACACACAGGATGCCACCTCCACACATCCACGCAAAAAGCAAACCCAAACCCACACCAATGATGAGGCAAGACCACAGACCAGGAGCCAGACCAGAGCTGCATCATTGGCCACTTTGAACCCCTCCAGCACTACAAAGCCCCCACCCAACCAGAACACTCCCCCAGCCAATCAGAACACAGCCAACCCCCCAGCCAATCAGAGCACAGCCAAGCCCCTGACCAATCAGAATATAGCCAAGCTCCCAGCCAATCATTTCAAACCCCCACTGGCAGTTAAAAGGAAAAAACAGCTTAGACCACACATTGCTCCTAAAAGCAGAAGCCAAAAGCACCAGCCTGAAGATGATGAATGAGATTTCATCGAAACGTTGCCAAGACACTTCAAATTCTACGCGGGAGAAAACCCGAAGAACCAAAGACCTACATATATATATATATATATATATATGAATTAGAGTTAAGGGACTAGATGACTAGATTTATTTGAATAGAATGTTTAAAGATTAACTATATTCTTAACTATGATTAAAAAGAAAAAGAAATTTGAGAAAATAAATACAATTAATCTAGGAGGGATATATATTCTAAGTACTATATTATTTCTTATGTTTTGTTATTATTGCTTTCCTCTCTTCTTTTTCGTTTTCTTTCTTTTTTATATATATGATGATGATTGTTTAGGAATATTGGAACACTTTAAGAAGGATGAAATATTTTAGATATTTAAAGGTGACTGAACTCAAGAAAAATATATATAATATATATATATATATATATAATGTTTTGAATTAAAGTTAAGGGTTGGATGACTAGATTTATTGAATAGAATGTTTAAAGATTAAATATATTTAACTATGATTAAAAAGAATTAGAAATTCGAGAAAATAAATACTACTAAACTAGGAGAGAGAGATATTTTAAGTACTATGTTATTCTCTCTGTTCTGTTACAACTGCTTTCTTTTATTCTTTCGTATTTTATTATTATTATTATTTTCTCTCTCATTCTTTTTCTTTTCCCCTCTCCTTTTACTTTTATATTTAATACTTAAGAAATACAAAAATGTGAGATGGCTTATATGGAAAAAATAGAATTATGTCTGTCAACGTAAATGTAATTTTAATTGCTACCAGTAAAAATATTCAGAATTTGGTGGGAGAAATAAACTAAAATAAGGACTGTAACAGGATTAATGATAAGGCAATCCAAATGAATGGAAAGATAAATAAATGTATTAATATGATGATTATTTTTTAGGAATATTGGAAAAAATATATACCAAATTGTCAGTTATTAAAACAATAAGAATTGTATTAACACAATGTTTGCAGAAAAGGATGTTTTTAGGGAAAGAGGAAAGTAAAAAAAAAAAAAACATATGAAATACAGACTATAGAAATTAATTGTTAAGGACTGTTTCTACAAATGTAACCCAGACACCACACTGTTTACCAACTATTGAATGACTTATGTTTATGTAAAAAACTAATAAAATTATAAACAGAAAAAAAAACCATTGCAGCCAGGTCTGGATATGCATTTGCATTTCAGTTCATGTGAGAAAGCACTTGGTTCAGAAAGAAAGTTAACTTCTCAGGGTCTCCATCAAATGTGAAAGGCTGTCATAAATCACATTCACCAATTAATCTAAAACACGGGCTCTCCTCCCCACTTTTCAGCCTGCCAAAACTTTATTTAGAATTGACCTTGAAGCTCACCCAGCTGCAATTGTTTAGGCTAACTGAAAATGCTCAAGCATTCCCCCCCTTCCCCCCTTCTACATCTGAGAATCCCAAACAACAGAAAAAGCACAAGGAAAGCAAAAGGTAAAATGACTGCAATTTCTTAATTGTCACAGCGTTGACATCTCCATCATGTTAGTACCACTCCATCTGAGCCCCAGGCTGGGGTCCTGCCTGCGACTGTCCCTCCAGCATCCCGAGGTAAGGGCCCGATGCTGGCGGTGGTGGCTGCCAGCTAAATCCCCCCAGCTGGGGAGCAGGAGCCGTCGGCATGCAGTAAAGTGTTCGGTTCGGGCTACAACTCAACAGGGGTGTTAATCCAGATGGCTGATCCACTTCTGTCATCGCTATAGCTGTAGCCCCCATTGGATACTGGGGTGTGAGGATCGGCACCAATGTCAGGCTAGGGGTCGATCCCTGTTGTGGCCTGGAGTCTAGAGGTATAGTCGGTTCTTTCCCCCCCGACGTCCAGTCCGCTGAACTTCTGCTTCAGCTGCTCCAACGACTAGCTGCCACACTGGGACAAGTATCAACCTGTCTGTCCCATTCCCTCGGCAGCCATCTGCTTCCACCATTCAACTCCTTCCCATTCAGGTTTAGGACGATTTGACTGGAACTCAGCTTCTACAGCTCTCCGCATCTCCTCTGTCCATCTCAGGCTGGTTGAAGGCAGTCTCTCCCCCTGTCCATCCTGAGGTCGACTCCTTCCATTCAATCCGCTTCTTGGGTCGAGTTGCAGGAGGGGGGTAGTGACACCGCCCATTGCTCCAGCTAGGGTCCCCCCCGGGTGAGATTGTTGTGGCTGGAGCTCCACCAGTTGATCCCGACTTCCCCGCGGTTCCGCTGATCGATCCCGATCCAGACACCAGCAACTTCCCTGCATCCGACATCTCCTGAGTCTTTGCCTCCAGAGAGGGGCAGTGGCTCAGGACACCTTTAATGGTGTTGTTAGTTTAAGAGAGCCAGCTTAATGTCAATCTCCACCTGAAATCCCCACCAAGAAACACACTGGAGTCAAAAAGTCCTCTAATGTTATCTTTAATGGGCTGAATCATAGCGGCAAGTTAGAAAGTGAAAGCTGGCTCTAACCAAAAGGCAGGAAGCGATTAATTAAAAGAATAACTCTCTCCCTCTCTCCTCTGACCAGTCAGGTCACATTGTCCAATAGAATTCCCAATAATTGTTATGAGAAGCATTCTTGGTTCACCAAAACAGAACCTTCACTTCTCTAGCTTTCTCACAATGATAAACCACCCGTGGATTCCACTCTCTCCATCTCCCCTCCCCTCTCTGTAGGCAAGCTAAAGGCATGCAACGGTCCTAAAGGCAGCCGGGTTCATAACTTAACATTAAGTACTGTATCGGCTTCCCTTAATCCTGTCAAACAAATGTAATTGATTTTATCCTGTTATCTTTAGTCTGTCTGTTGCCTCTAGTGTGCCTCCTTTAGTGAATAGGCAGGCTTAAGTCAATGTTTCCACTTTTCTCAATGACCAGAGTTACTCAAGTTCATGAGTGAAACATTGTTTCTGTATTTCTTTTCCTGAGCTTTATTCTTGTGATTTGGGGGGCATAGTAAAAAAGGATTGGGGGGATGCATTCTTACCACAGTTCCCCACTTTGTGCCATATAAGTGTGGGTGACACCCACACTTTTATTGGCACAAGATTAAGAATTGATCTGATATTTCTTGTCAATTTGACACATCATCAGGGAGACTTGATGGGTGCTTTTATGGGGATTCTGGGATGTGGGGGAAGGCATTGATAGAGGCAGCAGAAAAGGATCCCTGCAGTGGCTCCCAAAAGGAGAGTTTTCAACCCATGAAGGTCTAGCAACCAGGGCAAAAGTTCTGTTAAGTAGAAAAGAAATTTATAGTATCCAATATTCTATGCCAATTCTTTTTTGATGTTTGATGTAATTTTCTGTGAGCTTTCAGTCAGGTTTGAAGCAAGCACATGCCCCAAAAGACCATGCCCCATGGTTTTACCTTAGTAAATAATTAATGGCTGCCCATTTTCAAGGGTTGCTTCCTGAGCCTGCCTTAGCTCTTAGTTTAGTGCATCCAGAGTTTGTGATACCAAATTGAGGTTAGCCAGTGTGCAAGCCCAGGCTATTAATATCTCTGAAATTGCACACAGCGAGCCCAAGGACTCCCACTAATGAGACCACCAGTGCAACATATTCTGACTTACTGGGCAGCACCATTTATTAGTCACAGTCAGGGCTTTGGGTTTGGAGATCTCTTTTCTGCTACCTTTTCAGTGAGGGCATATGGATTGTTAATTGCCTGAGGGGGCATGCCCCCCCATGGAATTGGCAGGAAGGCTTTAGTGCCACAGAGCAAGAACCAGCCCAGGGGAGCTTTATGTAGAGGTAGGTGAAGAGGATAGCCTCAGTGTGGTTCTGAATGGTGTGTGTGTGCAGCTACTCCTGCAAGACAAGTGGTACAAACATCCTTGACAGATTTTTCTCCCACCAGACAGAAGTCCGAGGTGTTCAGAACTTGCTGTGCCAACCACTCCCAAATGCCATCCCTCCATGAATCCATTTAACTGGTTAATTAATGAGGAAAAAACCCACAAAACCTTACAATGAGCTTCCACCCTTCCCCCATAGTTTTTCCAGTTGCCTTCGGAGGCCTTGAAGAGAGTCTTCAGTCTCCACTCATCCATCTTGGGGTCTTTCTTGAGCTTTATGGGCAGGACCTTTGGTGCCGGGTCCGGTTCAACTGGCTTGACATGGGACCAGTGGATCCAGGAGTTTCTCAGCTACTTTCACTGTTGTCTGAGTCATCAAGGGTACTTGGAAGGGTCCTTTTCACTTGGGCTGCTATGGTGACTTCCGAGTGAACAATTTGATTCAAACCCAGACCCCTGCTTGAACGGGTGGAGGGTTTCCTCTGGAGGCAGCCTCTGGGCCAGTGCACTCTGCTTCCACAGGTTGCGGAGTTTTCTGTGCAAGGCTGAAAGACATGAGGACAAGACCACCTCCCCCCTTTGTGGGTGACCCTCCCAGAAGAGATGTTGTTGCTCTGACATAGGAATGGAAAACAGAGGATAAGAGATGGAGAGATGGAGTGGGGTGGATAGCTTGCAGGCAGGGTTTTGAAAAGACATTAATACTGCAGCTGTTAAAGAAACAGATAAAACCTGTGACAACAAAATGGGAACACTACAGATGAGGGGGAAAAATCTGGATTCTGGTAATAACGCAAAAAAAGATGTCTGGTGATGAAAGGGAACAAGAAAAGACAAAGGGTCTCACTTCTGAAACTGAACAAATGCAATATAAATTTTGTAAAGCATGTGTTAAAGAGGACTTAAGGACTTGCAGCTTGAGAATGCTGAAAGTTCCAAATAATTTTATAAGCCTAATATTTTACTGTGTACAATTTGTCAGGGGCAGGAGAGTCTACTTTTAATATTTGTTTTAATAATATTTAAACATCCTGACAGCATTTGGCCAAGTATTATCAATACACAATTTAGATTAAAAGATCACATTATTTTAGAGATTGAAAAAATGCTTATATGTTCCAGGATTAGTTCCATAGTAATTTTATTGACTACTGATAGGATAAAAACAGTAACTTAAGAAAAAGGCTATTTCTCTACCCAAGTAAACTTGTGTTCATGAGGCTCCTGTGGATGGACATACCTCATGTTTTTGGAAAAGGATAGACAGATAAATCCCACGTAAACACATACAGTAAATGCAAGAACAAAACCTTTCCTCTAAATGAACTTAAAACATTCCCTCCTGACAACCTTGGGCTGTTCTTAAAGGTACCGGGGTGGGGAGAGGGAACACAGTTCTCTTCACCCTGTTTTTCTGGTCAGGCAAACTAGGGTGAAGGTATTTTCTTTTTGTGGCTTATTTTAACATTTTTTTCCCCTAGTAGAATTTAAAATTCTTGTCTCTAGGGATTAGAGACATTTAACAGTTACATTTACCTCCAGGACACATAAAGACTTTGACACACATACAAACACAAAGACAATGGAAACAGAAAAGGAAAGGAAAACAGAACTCTCAGGTTTACACACCCTGGTCATTCTCACCATAAATCTTAGTTAACTTAAATTAGGAAAGGCAAAAATCTTAACAAACATATTAAGTGGTTGCATAGAAGAGAGAGAAACAAATTGATGTTACTATGTATTTTTTTCTTTTCTTTTTAAGTACCTTTATTTAGCCAAATTGGTTTTCCAGCTTTGTCCCTGAGCAAAGACCACTCTTTACTTAATTGGTGTACACACTTCTTTTTCATTCTCACCTGGACAGGTAACTTCTTTTGATCCCAGGCTTTTAGCAGTCTATCTAAAGGAGACATTGGCAGGACCTTGGAATCAGAGGTTCTCATATTTTCAGACAAGACTCTGACCCTTGTTCCTGTTACATGCAGTGAGATTCCTTCCTTGACTCTCCTGCATCTGCAGACTGACTCTCTTGGAGCCCTCTGCCCTTGGCAAGGCAAATCTTTCAGCCCTAGCCTCTGCCAAGGCAACTTTTGAAGCCACACTAGCCCTGTGCAAGGTGACTTTTTAAAGCCTCCCTTGCCTGGTGCTCCAGTTTCAGACCACAAAGGGGTCTGGGAGGACTCTGACTTCTTTTTGCAGAGTATGGAGGTCCGTCCTAGAAGAGTGGAAGTTTGCCCAGAGATTTCAGCCAGTTGCCCAAATGCCAATCCTCCACTTACACTGCGTTCTTCTTTCACTTGACTTCTCCTTTTCCTGACAGAAGGTCCCACACTCTGGCCAAACCCCCTTGCTTTCCAGAATTTGTTGGTCACGGTCCAGTGGCACTAGCAATGAATCTGGGTGTGGCTAGGAAAAGCACAGAGGAGGTGGGATCCAGCTGAGATGGAGAAGGATCGTCCCTTTTGCACCTTCACATGCTTCTCACACTCACTCCCCCTTTGGGCATCCAGAGACAATCAGTTTAGCGGTACTCACTTTCTTTCCAAGCAGCTGTTGAGCACAAGACTCAAAACTCTCTTTACTACCCTTGTTCCAAATAGGCAGGGTCTAGGAAACCCACCCACAGACACAAGGGGTCTGCTGCCAGCAAGGTGGAGGCTTACCTGGGCCAGGTCCGTTAGCTTGGAGTCTCATCTGGCATGCCAAATTGTTGGAAGAAAAATCCATTCTGGTTCCAAGCCAGGAGAAAGATGCTGGAAATAAAATGGACACAAGGCTGCAGGAAAGAAGCTTGTTGAGTGCAAGGATTTTTGTACAGTTTACAGTATTTTGTAATTTTGAGGCTTGCTTTGTGTGCTTTTATTATTTGATTGCTTTTGTTTCACAAAGGCTTGTGATGGGTCTTAAGTATTGGCTTCCCTTGATCTTAATCCTGTCAAGCAAATGTAATTGATTTTATCCTGTTATCTTTAGTCTGTCTGTTGCCTCTAACATGCCTCCTTTAGTGAATAGGCAGGCTTGAGTCAATGTTTCCGCTTTTCTCAATGACCAGAGTTACTCAAGTTCACGAGTGAAACATTGTTTCTGTATTTCTTTTCCTGAGCTTTATTCTTGTGATTTGAGGGGCATAGTAAAAAAAGGATTGGGAGGTGCATTCTTACCACACTACCTTTACTGCAAATAAAATGCATAGCTGTAATAAGGGAAACGTGCAGTCCACATCTATGTTTATTGGGCGAAAGTATTTATTTGTTAGATTTATATCCCACCTTTCATTCAGGAGCTCAAGGTAGCAAAAAAATGCACCCTCCTCTCATTCTTCCCCACTACCATGACCCTGCAAAGTAGGTTAGGCTGAGAGAGAAAGCATGGCCCCTAATCACACAGAAGCTTCTGGGGTTAGGATGGAATAGAACTTGGATCATACGAGGATCAGCCCAGCCTCTTAATCTTTACATTATACTGACTCTCAGTGCCTTTTAGCCTGTATATGATTTCAGTTACATGAGAAAAAGTTGACTGATGCAGCCAGTGTACATTTTCATAGATTTTTATTTCCAGCACAGAACTTGTCACTCCAAAGAAGAAAGGGCAACACCTCTCATTAACAACCAGGCCACCCCCTACAAAATCATTATAAAGATTTGCCAAGTAAAGGTTAGGAAAGTCATCCAGTAGATCTCCTCATTTATGTGTCAGTGGGTTCCTGTTTTTGTATACCCTCTATAAAAGTTAAAGGATTTTCACAGGACAAAGAAGGCTGCTTTCATCCACTGGTGGGCTGGTGGGAATGAGAAAATGATAGGTCAGAAAAACAGGGATAAAAATAATACTCAGTGAAGACTATAGTGCCAATTATTGCCAGTCTATTGCCTAGAACCACTAATAGTTCCCATAGATGTTGCAAATACAGGTAGTCCTCAAGTTACAACTGTAATGGAGCCTGCCTACCATGGTTGAAACTCGTGACATTTGTAAAAAGGGTCAGTCATGTGACTGACCTGATTTTACAACCTTTTTGTAGCAGTCATTAAGTGAATTACCATGGTTATTAAGTGAATCCACGGTTGTTAAGTGAACCAATGGTTAGAAAATGCTGGTTTTCGGCATAAAACATAGTTATGGGACCATGGAACACTGCAAACGGCTATAAATATGGCCCGGTTACCAAGTGCCCAGAGCACAGTGAGATGACTGCGGTCAGGGCAACTGTCAGAACTTTGAATCCAGATCATAAGTACTCCCCAGGAAGGTCTGTCGTAACTTCAAACAGTCACTAAGCGACCAGTCATAAATAGAGGACTACCTGTAATCCCTGGTCTGGATGTGAAAAATAAAATAAAATAGCCAGAATCTAATTATATTTGTGTCGTTGTCAAAATCAGACTTTGCCATTTTTTTAATAAAGGAAAGCTCACTTTGGTGAGATTATGTATGTTGGTGGTGGTTTGTTCTCCAAGCTTGTTGTTTAGTTTCCGAAAGTTTTGTCACCAAGCTAGGTAACATCATCAGTGGAACTTCGGTTGAAGTGTCTTGTTTCAGTTCTCTTCTGGTCTTATGTGGTCAGTTGGTCATGTGACCGACTGGTCACACCATGTGAGGTTACATTGCTGTTCTTTTCATTTTGTACTTTGTCTTTGGTTCTAGACAGCTCTTATCGGAGTGTTGATATTGGTTTGTGGATGCACCACACAATCAGCCACAGCACGGAAACAAACTCTACCATATGTCAAAGGAGTGTCAGAAACGGCAGCCAGAATTTTACAACCTATGGGAATAATGGTGGCCCACAAACCAACATCAACAGTCTGACAAGAGCTGTCTAGAACCAAGGACAAAGTACAGAAAGAAGAGAACAGCAATGTAATCTACAAGATCAAATGCAACAACTGCAACCAATTCTATGTTTATTTATTTATTTTATTTATTTGTTTAAACTTATATGCCGCCCTTCTCCCAAGACCCAGGGCGGCTCACAACGAGAATACAAGTGAAAACATAACATAAAATCAATTAAAATTACCAATTACTATATAAAAACTAGGTAATTCACCACACTCATACAACACACCATCACAGTCAAAGGCCCAGGGGCAGAGTGCAGCTCACACGCCCCAAACCTGTCTGCATAAATATGTCTTCAACAGTTTTCGGAAAGCTAGGAGGGAGGAAGCAGTACAAACCTCTGAGGGAAGCTGGTTCCAGAGGGCTGGGGCAGCAACGGAGAAGGCCCTAGCCCTAGGCCCCGCCAGATGACATTGTCTAACAGACGGGACCCGTAGGAGGCCAACCCTATGTGCCCTAACCGGTCACTGGGATTCATGAGGCAGAAGACGGTCCCGCAAGTATCCTGGCCCATTGCCATAAAGGGCTTTATAGGTCATAACCAACACTTTGAATTGTGTTCGGAGACCAATTGGTAGCCAGTGCAGCTCATGGAGGGCTTGAGTGATATGAGCATGTCTTGGGAGACCCAAGACGGCTCGCGCGGCCGCATTCTGGACTACCTGCAGTCTCCGGACATTCTTCAAAGGTTGCCCCATGTAGAGAGCATTACAGTAGTCGAATCTCGAGGTGACAAGGGTGTGGGTGACTGTGAGGAGTGACTCTCGGTCCAAATAGGGCCGCAACTGATGCACCAGGCAAACCTGGGTGAATGCCCCCCTCGCCACAGCTGAAAGATGGTGTTCTAAACTTAGCTGTGGATCGAGGACACCCAAGTTGCGAACCCTCTCCGAGGGGGACAAAACTTCTCCCCCCAGGGTGATGTACGGACAGTTGGAATTGTCCTTGGGAGGCAGAACCCATAGCCACTCCGTCTTGTCAGGATTGAGTCTGAGCCTGTTGGCACCCATCCAGACCTCAACAGCCTCCAGGCACCGGTTCATCACTTCCACTGCTTCACTGTAATGACGCAGGGTAGAGATATAAAGTTGAGTATCATCAGCATATTGATGATAGCTCACCCCGTGTCGACGGATGATCTCACCCAACAGCTTCATGTAGATGTTAAAAAGCAGAGGTGAGAGAACAGACCCCTGAGGGACTCCACATGGAAGAGGCCTCGGAGCCGATCTCTGACCTCCTGCAAACACCGACTGCGACCGGCCAGAGAGGTAGGAGGTGAAACACCGTAAAACAGTGCCCCGCACCCCGCAACAGGACGACAACTGAGCACAAGAATCCACAAACACTGACTAGCAGTCAGTCGACTTGACCACAAATCCCTGATCTTGACTCACATTGACACCAAACAACATCAGTTTGATTGGGATTGAAAAAAAATTATTGGTCATGCTACTACACACACCACACACGAGAATTTGTTGAAACCTGGTATTCAACGAACAGGTCAATCGACAAACACATTGAACTGCAACCAGCCTACGAATCCATAAGAAGTTGGATCGAGCGACCAACCAACAATGGCGTTGACCACCAGCCGACTCACATGACCTCCAGCCAGGGTGACCTCACGACCAGATGACCCTCACATGGCATGACCAGTTGGTCACGTGACCAACTGACCACATAAGACCTATAAAGCCAGAAGAGAACTGAAACAAGACACTTCAACTGAAGTTCTGCTGATGATGTTACCTAGCCTGGTGATGAAACTTTCAGAAACTAAACAAGTTCAGAGAACAAACTACCACCAACATCTATCACCTGAGCGACAAATATTCTCCGCCATTTCTGAGATTGTGTATGTTATAGTCTCCACAGGTGCTGTGTTGCCAACTGCAAGGGGTAATTCAAAACTCAGATGACACTTAAGAGTTCCACAGAGAAGCTTTCTTGGTTTTTGTCCCTGCCTCAGTATAGGTTTGTGGCTAATATTCCCAGTGTATATGGCTTCAGTTAACCTGTGTGGGCATAGTATAATTCTGAACACCTCTCTTGATGTTTATAAGACTTTCTGGTTCCCCCTTTTAGAAATTTACTTTCTCTCTGGGAATCTGGTGGGTTCAATATCCAGAACCATTTAGATTACTAAAATTGCATCATATGGGCCCAGAGGCATTCTTAAAAAAACAAGAATTGTGGGTATTCTCAGTCCTATTCTCAGTCCAGTCTAAAATTAGGGAAGCAGGCCAGGACATAAGTTACTAAAATAAAATTTTAGTTGATTTATTTTATGTGCAGAGTGTTTTGTTCTTTTCTTTATTTTCTTGGATGAATGTTGAGGGGAATAAATATACTGTAAGTGGCTGGTACATTTCCATGTTTTTTCTGATGATCATCAATCTGTATTCTGTTAACTGGATCTTATGTGCAGAAAAATTGTGTCAGATTGCCATTTTGTCAGATTGCTGATAATACTCTCTCAAATGGGCCCATTTGATTGCCAAATCAGTTAAATTGTGAAAAAAAACCATACTGTGAAGCTCAGACTTAGTTTTTGAATCATATAAAGTACAAATCTTCTAGATTTTAAAGGATACTTTATCTTGAGACTATCATAGAAAGAGTTTCTTCTGTTGGGATTAATCTCATCCCATTTCAGAACTTTCCTGCTATTTATCCCAGGAATCTTTCATAGTAGACAAAATGCTGATGTAGGGGAGTTTCATAGAAACCCCTTATACGGTAGCAGGGGTCCCCAGCCCCCAGGCCACGATCCACTACCAGGCCTTGAGCCATTCAGAATCGGGCTGCGGAAGTGGCAGGCAAGCGCGTGCACGCGCACCCATCCCCACTTTTACGAGCAGCGGGCAAGCACATGCGCTCATGCAAATGGAGCTGCGCGCACACATGCGTTTACCCGCCACTCGTGCAGAACCATCCCCTTTCCTCCCCCTGCCAGTCTGCAAAGTCTGAAAGGTTGGGGAACTCAGCCTTATAGTTCATACAAAATATGGTTCCAGTTAGTTATCTAACAAGCAATAATTTAATTATAGCTGTATTTCTTTTCACCAATCATTACTGTTGTGCCAGGTTCAGCATGGATGTTTCTAATGTTATGGATGTACTCCTTTTTTTCTCTGTTTAGCCACCAGCTAAATACCTCTTGCCAGAAATGACAATATCTGATTATGGGAAGAAATGCATGGTCATTGATCTTGATGAAACATTAGTACATAGTTCCTTTAAGGTAGGTATTCTGTTCAATATTCCTTATAACTTGCTGATAAATACATGAAAGACAGACATACTTTGTATAAATATCCCTTATTAGATGCACCTTTTAGATCCTATAATGTCTTTGCTGCCATGCTAACCTCATTAATGAGTAACCGTGATATTTAGTGGTTTATAGGCATGTATATCCATAGGATAGCCTTAAAACATGTTGATTTCCATTAATTAGATGTTCATTAAGAATCCATGTAATATATGTGCGTTTGTGAATTTCCAAGGGGAGCAGCAGTAATAACTTTTGTTATGTGGAAAATTTGGGTGTAGTAATTTACTAACTAGGAAGTAATAAATGTATTTATTTCCTAAAATAATTTAACTACTGCCATTTAGAATCCTTATTGAAAATATACTATTCTTGAGATCATTTTTGTAATAGCATGAACAATATACTTTAAGTATCAGACTGACCTATAGTTGAGAAAAAAATTAAATAAGAAAATAAGTTTATTGTATGGTATTAATTTAAATGCAGGTAGTTCTTGCTTACCAATGGTAATTGGGACTGGGAATTCTGTCACTAAGCAACATGGTCATAAAGTGCAGCAATTCTGGTAGTTCCAATTACCATTGTTAGGCAAATCCTGTGTGGTCGCAGCATCCCATGCTCACATGATCGCTGTTTGCAATTTCCTGCTGGCTTCCCTATTGACTTTGCTTGTCTGAAGCTGGCAGTGAAGGTTGCAAATAGTGATCATGTGACTGCAGGATGCTGCAACCATCATAATTGCAAGCTGGTTGCCAAGCGCCTGAATCACGATCGCATGATCGTGGAGGAACTGCGACGGCCACAGCAACAAGGACCAGTTGTAAGTCACTCTCATTCAGTGTCATAACTTTGAATGGTTGCTGAACAAGTGAATGTTAAACAAGGACTATTGCATGATATGTTGCCAAAATGTGAATAATATCAAGATTATAAGCAGTCTTATAAGCAGTTATATGAAAAACAATATGCCTCCCTTTATATTTTCTGAACATTTGCAAATCTTTGGTACTGAGTATTATCAGAGCTTCATGTATGTCCTACTGATACATAATGGGAATCTGGGCGAACAGTAAATTAATCAAATACCAAAGATTTATTTCATAAACAAAATAATGTAATTTGTAATATTCCTGTGTGAAAAAAGAATTGCTCCTCTGTGTCTATGGAGATTCTCACTCATCCAGGTCATGGTTGTCCCAAAGGTGCTTTTTGCATCTCATCCAAGAAGCTTCTTCAGTTCAAACTTTTTGAAAACTTTTGAAAAGCACCTTTGGGACAATTACTCCTATACTTCAGTTAATTCAATAACTAGGATCAGTTTGTCTCTCAGTCTGGAAAGGTTACAAAACCATTTCTAAAGCTCTGGGGCTTTAGAGATGTAGTCTTGAAATGGAAAAAAGTTGGGTCAGCAGTCAATTGTCACAAGAATCTCCATCTTCAAATAATCTCAGCACAAAATCATAGAGGAGTAACCAAAAAAATTAGGACATCAGGGAACTTCAGGTCTCTCTTGCATTAAAGTTCATGGCTCTTCCATCAGAAAAGCACTGATGTGCTGTTCTACTTAGCCCCTGCTGATGTTCTGTGAAAAATGTCAGTATTCTGAATTACCAAAAGAAATTCTGCTTCTTAGCAGTAGAATCCAAAGCCTCTTGCCACTGAAGACTTCCTGTGTATGATGTGATCTTCCAGGAGGCCACATGTCTGATTAGATACAATTTCATCTCATGTTTTATTTGAAGCTGAAACATTTAACCCTACTACAAATCTTAATCAAAATAGTTAACATCTCTTTTTACATGAAATCTACTTTGAGCTGAGCTTGACTCCTGGGGACTTGATGGACCTATTCATGTGGGTTTCTTGGCAATAATATAGAAGTGGTTTGCCATTGTCTCCTTCCTTTTTAACTTCCCAGTCTAGGCTACAACCTGGAGTTCCATGGAAATCTCTCATCCCAGTACTAATCAGCCTTAGACCTTGCTTAATTTCTGACCCTAGACCAAGATCAGCCTAGTGGTGCCATCTGTTGAGAGGTGTGTGTAGTAGATACATGAAAGAAACAGGTATAATTGAGAGCCAGTTCAATTACAATATTGCAGCCTCTCCTGGTCACATGTCCTTATTTAATGTCTCGCATGGTCCTCACTTAACAACAGCAACTAAGACTGCTGCAACTGCCATCGCTACGTAGTACAGTCATGTGGTTTTTTGAGTTATGACCGTGTTGCTTAACAACAGAGTTTCCTGTCCCAATTAGTGTTGTTAAGTGAGGACTACCTGTATATGGTCTGGATTATGCAACCCAGGCAAGGCTGTTCTGAAACTGCTTTAAGGACCGGTCTTCCCATGAAGACCAGGTAGAGACTGTTTTTCAGACTTCAGATAGTGAAACAACATGTCTCTGTGTAGAAATTCATAAGAAAGGGAACATTTTAGTTTTTTCTTGTCTTCTACCTCCTAAATTCTTACTTCTTAAAAATGGGAAACGTTTGAAAATGACATTCTCCCTTTGCAATCTCAAATGGGATGCAAACCAGCACCAGGCTGGGATTGCATATTAGCCTCATGATCTTTCATAACAGATGAATATCAGTTGTTAAAAACCCTTCTTTGGGAAAAGGTTGTGTTCCTCTTTAAAACCTGAGGGAAAAACCTTTTGAGATTGTTTCTAATATGTCCTCTGTTCTTGGAGAAAAGGAACATAGTCAGTAGAAGGCTGCCTGTCTAACAACTGCTTTTCTCCTTGTTCTGCCCCAGACAGAATAGACTACTTTAATCCCATCTGAAACAGACAGATAACTCAGCAGAATAAGCAAAGAATATCGCTTTTATTTCTAGGAATCCTAAACAATAACTCACTGTTATGTAGAGATACATCCAGAAACATATTTAGCGTTGTAGCTCATTCCACAGGTAATTTGATAATAGATTTTCCCCTCTTCTTCTGCATAAGACTCACATGTTGGCATAGGACCTCCAAGCCGTGTGGCTAGGAGCCATGAGGCTGGATGAAACAAAGGCATTCCAAACTGGCACGTAGCCAGTATGTCCTGAAATGAGCTCAGCGGCTCCTCCTACTACTGACCTGTTAACATGAGATAGATAACTAGCTAAAACTACATTACCCATAAGCCATCTCTTAAGGAGACAGCACTTAACCCAATAAATACCAAACATGATCCAGAACACTCCTGGACATGTCCCAGGAAGAGCTGATTCAATCTGCTCTTTTTCTGGTTGTGTTGCCAGTCAGGGCTGTGTGTTCTGAATTCTCCTTCTCTTCCATTTTTGAAAAGGGAAAAGAGTCCATGGGGGAAATAATGAAAAGAAATTAACCCCAATCAGATCCATTAGCCCATATTGAACTGGAGGCTGGAGTGAAGCAGAATTTCATATAGTAAATAGTTGCTTTTTCCTACTAATTCTGTTGGAGTGTAGCATATATGGGATACTGCCTTTTCTCAGTCTTATTTAGAGGAAAAGAAGTCTCCTGCATGAGAGAATGTACAGCCTGCTCCACCTTTTAACAGCCCTTCTTTGTTGGTTTAAAAAAGGTATTAAGGTATCAGCTGTTATGCCTGTATTATACAAATACATCTTAGCAAAACATTTGAATGCATCTCTCCAATATATGAACAGGATACTCCCAATCTCTTTGGTAGGTGTAGAAGGAGCTTTCTGTGCCAGTTGTCACCAAAAGTTCTGCAGATCTTTACGTGAGCTGTGTTTTCATTCTGTAAGAGTCTGTACATAATACAGAACAGTTAAGTGAGTTTTGCCCCATTTTATAACCTTTCATGCCATAGTTGTTAAGTTAGTAAAATGGTTAAGTGAATCTGGCTTCCCCATTGACTTTGCTTGTCAGAAGGTCTCAAAAGGTGATCACATGACCCTGGAACACTGCAACCGTCATAAATATGAGTCAGTTGCCAAGCGTCTGAATTTTGATCACGTGACTATGGGGATGCTGCAACAGTCATGAAGTGTGAAAAGTGTGAAAAACAGTCATAAGTCACTTTTTTCAGTGCCGTTGTAACTTCGAACAGTCACTAAATGAATTGTTGTATGTTGGGGAGTACCTGTACAAATCATTCTTTTTAAAGATCATTTTGTTTTCACTTTTCTAGCCAATTAGCAATGCTGATTTCATTGTTCCAGTTGAAATTGATGGAACTATACATCAGGTGAGAAGTACTGCTGTATTTCTATTTTTGCATGAGAGTGGTAAATTGGTTTGTGCCTGCCTAGAATTGTCAGATTAGGTTGGCAGAGAATTAAGTTTTGGAGTTAACAGATTAAAATTAGTGTTTTTTTAGGACTGCAGAGTTTTTACTTGAAAATTATTTCCATTCAAATAGATGAACTGTAAATAAGATTGTAAAATGTGTTACTTAAATCAGTTACTGTAATTGACTCAGCATATAAGTATATTTTGCTGCATGGTCATGTTGACCATAGACTTATCCAGGTAACCTACTCACTGACTATGAAACTTCCAGAGTTTCAGATATCAGTTCTAGGTGTTAAATGTGAATTCATATATGACTTTCTGACAGCCTTCTGAAGTAAAGGAAAATTGATTTCAATGTAGAGGGTCAAAGATGCAATATAATTTTTAAAAATCAAAGTTCAATACAAGAGCATAGTATGTATTAAACAATGAGTAGTCTTTTTAACTGTATGAACAATAAAAGAAAATATTAGCATCCACAATGATAATGCATTGAATGTATCTAGGTAACATTAAGAGCCGTGGTGGTGCAGTGGTTAGAATGCAGTATTGCAGGCTAATTCTGCTGACTGCCTACTGCCAGCAGTTTGGCAGTTCGATTCTCATCAGCTCAAGGTTGACTCAGCCTTCCATCCTTCAGAGGTTGGTAAAATGAAGAGCCAGATTGTTGGGGGCAATATGCTGACTCTGTAAAGCACTGTGAAGCAGTATATACGTCTAAGTGCTAAGTGCTATTAAAAATTGTATTTGGGAGAAAGCATCATTCTGTTTGAAAATTCTTTGAGGTTCTAACTTGAAGTAGGGAGTGTGTAATAAGATACTAATCTGCACTGTAGAAGAGAAACCACTACAGCTAGAACAATTAACCAGTGGAACAACCTGCCTCCAGAAGCGGTGAATGCTCCAACACTGGAAGTTTTTAAGAAGAAACTGGGCAGCCATTTGTCTGAAATGGTATAGGGTTCCCTGCCTGAGCAGGGGGTTGGACTTGATGACCTCCAAGGTCCCTTACAACTTTATTATTATTATTATTATTATTATTATTATTATTATTATTATTATTATTATTATGTGAGGTGGAATGAGACTTGCATTTCTGAGAATATGCAAGTACATGTGCATATTATCTAGGATATATGACCCCCAAAAAAGCAAGAATATAAGGTAATACTTGACTTAGGTCCTTTAAGAACAGTTTGAAGTTCTGACAGCCTCAGAAATTTACACTTATGACCATCACAAGCTGTCACACCACCCCCATGGTCACTTCATCAAAATTTGAGCACTTAGCAACCAGCTTACCTTTACAACTGGTTGCAGTGTCCTGCAGGTCACATGATTTGGGACTTTGTTGCCAGTTTCCAGCAAAAAAACATCTATCGGAGAAGCTGGATTTGCTTAACAGCCACAGTGAATCACTTTACAACTGTTGTAAAAATTGTCATAAAAATCAGTTCCAGTCAGATGGTGACTCAACTTATGACCACAACAACTTATTTTTTATTCTGACTTTTATTGTTTTATCCAAGTATAAAATATAAAGGAAAATAGAAATAGGAAATTAGAGGAAGGAAAAAAGAGGGGGAAAGAAAATATGGGGTACAAGGAAAAAAACAAAAAGCATTGACTTCCAACTCTTTTTAGCACAGTAGAAGATAACATTACAGCCTCAACTTTTTAATTTACACATTAGTATATAATAGCCATATCTATAACAACAAATGTATCTAATTGGCAAAAGCAAAGTCAAAGTTTCATTTTTTTCATCACAAGCACAAAATCCAGAAGTGATGTCCAAATAAAAAACAATTATTCTCCTCTTTGAATAAAGCAATCAGTTTAACCATTCCTGCTTTTTCTTCCTTGCTGTGGAAATAATATATATTTCTGTTTGCACTTAATAATCTTTATAAACTATCACCATTTGTATTAACAAAATTCACTGTATTCTTTCAAATTCTTTAACCTTAAAGAGAAAAATGTTTTTTCATCTATTTTAAAACACTAATCTTTTCTTTAAAAACATTTCTAAGATCAAAAAGTTCTAATACATCTTTTTTTAAACTTCCTCTTACCATACAAACTACACATGCATCAGATGCAAATTATGTGAACTACTACAGGAAAAGGTTAGGAACTTAGAGGCAACTCTAACCAAACCCCAACATACGAAAGAAAGCTCCACCCAAACCGAACCAAACAACGAACAAATAACTCCCAGAGGATTTGACGCTACAGATAAACCCTTGGAGGAAGACAAATGGAGTCACACACAGAAGGAAACACAATACCCAAAGAAAGAAACATCATACAACAAACAAACCCCTTTTGCCCAATCCTACCCAACCAGAAGCAGCCCCTCTAAAACTGACCAATCGATTTCTCCCCTTAGACGGAAACATGCAGACCCACAACCCCCCCTCAAAGAAGACATGCAGACACCTAGCAAAAAAACAACTTCAAACATCCCTAAAAAAGTCACTTCAAATATCCCTAAAAAAGCCACATCAACAAACACACCTGAGAGAAACAGAAAAGCACCCCAGACTGCAGCCCCCCTAAAAAAGAAAGGAGAGCGTTGGTAATAGGAGACTCTATCCTTCAAGGAACAGAACCATCCATCTGCAGACCAGACATACAATCCAGGGAGGTATGCTGTCTCCCTGGAGCAAAAATCAAAGACATGGCTGAGAAACTAACCAAAATAATTAGGCCCACAGATTACTACCCCTTCCTCATCCTCCACATGGGGACAAACGACACAACAAACAGCCTGAGTACAATAGTGAGGGATTACAAACAACTAGGCAATAAAGTCAAGAAGCTAGGAACACAAGTAGTGTTCTCATCAGTACTCCCAATGAAAGGCCAACACCCATTGAGGGGAAAAAAGAATTTTAGAAATAAAACATTGGCTAAAGGGTTGGTATCACCTAGAAAACTTTGGTTTCCTGGATCACGGACTACATTTCCTACGCGAAGGACTCTTGGCAAGGGATGGGCTACACCTCACGAAAACAGGCAAAAATGTACTTGGAAAAAGACTGGCCCAACTCATCAGGAGGGCTTTAAACTAAAACTGAGGGGGGAGGGTGACCAATCTCTAGAATCCAAAACCAATCCAAATCCCAAGAAAACAAATCAAACAATGAGGTAGGCAGTAATGAAAAAAAAAGAAAAACTCAAACAACAATCAGGAGATAAAGGAAACACTTCCATGGACAGGCATAAAAGTCTTAAATGCTTATATACAAATGCTCAAAGCTTGGGGAACAAACAGGGTGAACTAGAAACAATAGTACACGAGGGAGGGTATGACATAGTTGACATAACAGAAACCTGGTGGGATGAAACCCATGAATGGAATGGACTGATGGATGGATACAAATTGTTCAAAAGAAACAGGTCTACAAAAAGAGGAGGGGGAGTTGCACTATATGTAAGAAAACATTACATATCTGCAAAAATGCACATGATCCAACACAAAATCTCTCCAGAATGTATATGGGTCAATATAAAAGAGAAAAAAAAGTGACATTACCATAGGTGTATATTACAGGCCACCCAACCAATCAGAAGAAATAGATGAACTCTTTGCCAACCAGTTAACAAATGTATGCAGGAAGCACACCACAGTAGTAATGGGAGACTTCAACTATCCAGATATCAACTGGGAGACAAAGTCTGCAGCGAGCGGGAGATCAAACAGATTCCTAATCAACCTAGCCGACAACTTTGTCACCCAAAAGGTAGAGGAGGGAACTAGAAGTAAACCTATACTGGACCTAATTCTTACAAATAGAGAAGAAGTGATATAGGGAATTGAAATTGCCGGAACCTTGGGTGAAAGTGACCACGTCATACTGGAATTTAACATAATGCAAACACTAGCAATAGAAAATAATTCAACCAGTGTCTTAAACTTCAAAAGAGCTGACTTTAACAAACTCAGAGAGAACCTAGGAAAGATCCCATGGATGAAAATCCGAAAGGGGAAAACAACCCAAGAAGCGTGGGAAACCCTGAAAAATGCTATCACAAAAGCCCAGACCAGTACAATACCACTGAGAAAGAAAAACAAGAAATTCAAGAAGAAACCAACATGGCTGCACAAAGATCTCTGTGATAAACTGAAAGACAAAAAGGACAAATACAAACAATGGAAAGAGGGTCACGTAACCAAGGCCAATTATCAGCAGACAGCCAGAACATGCAAAGAAGAAGTCAGGAAAGCAAAGGCTCAGAACGAACAAAGACTCGCAACAGAAATCAAGGACAATAAAAAAAATTCTTCCATCATATAAATAACAAGAAAAAAGTCAAAGAAACTGTAGGCCCACTAAAGAGAGCAGATGGCAAGGAAATAACAGGCAACAGGGAGAAAGCAGAGCTGCTTAACTCATACTTTGCGTCAGTCTTCACACAAAAAGAAACTATAGCCCAACATACCAAAACAAAAACACTGCAAAAAACATACTAGAAACAAAAATTAAAATAAGGAAGAAAATGGTAAGAGAACTTCTATCTGACCTTGACGAGTATAAATCACCGGGACCGACAGATTACATCCCAGAGTTCTGAAAGAGCTGGTAGATGTTATCTCAGAACCATTGCACCACATCTTTCAAAAATCCTGGAGCACTGGGGAAGTACATGAGGATTGGAAAAGGGCTGATGTGGTCCCTATCTTCAAGAAAGGGAAAAAAATGGACCCAAGAAACTACAGACCAATCAGTTTAATATCAATTCCTGGGAAGATCCTGGAAAAGATAATCAAAAAACAGATCTGCAAACAACTAGAAGCAAAGTCATAACTAGTAGCCAGCACAGGTTTGTTAAAAACAGATCATGCCAAACCAATCTTATCTCATTCTTCGATAAAGTGACTAAACTAGTAGACCAGTGAAACGCAGTGGATGTAGTATACTTGGATTTTAGTAAGGCATTTCACAAAGTAGACCACAACCGACTAATTGGTAAGCTAGTAAAAGGTGGAATAGACAACATCACCACCAGATGGATCTGTAGCTGGCTGACAAACTGTACTCAACGAGTAGTCCTCAACAGTACTACATCCACATGGAGAGAAGTTAGCAGTGGGGTACCGCAAGGTTCCGTCTTAGGCCTAGTAATCTTCAATATCTTCATAAATGACATAGATGAGGGAATTGAAGGGGAACTCATCAAATTTGCAGATGACACGAAACTGTCAGGAGTAGCCAACACCCCAGAAGACAAACTCAGGATCCAAAAAGATCTTGACAAACTCGAACAATGGGCCCTATCCAACAAAATGAGTTTCAATGTGGAGAAAAGCAAAGTTTTACACTTAGGCAGGAAAAACCAAAGACACAAATACAGATTGGGCGAGACCTGGCTTAAAAACAGTAACTGTGAGAGGGACCTTGGAGTCCTAGTGGACAATCACTTGACTATGAGCCAGCAGTGTGCAGCAGCAACCAAAAAAAGCTAATACAGTCCTGGGTTGTATAAACAGAGGCATAGAATCAAGATGACAGGAAGTACTAGTACCGCTTTACAAAGCACTAGTAAGACCACACCTGGAATACTGCAGCCAGTTTTGGTCACCATACTACAAAAAAGATGTTGAGAGTTTGGAAAAAATTCAGAGAAGAGCAACTAAGATGATCAAAGGCCTGGAGGCTAAAACATACAAAGAATGGCTGCGGGACTTGGGTTTGGCTAGTCTAAAGAAAAGAAGAAATAGGGGAGACATGATAGCAGTATTCCAGTATCTGAGGGGCTGCCACAAGGCAGAGGGGGTCAGGTTGTTCACCAGAGCACCAGAGGGAAGGACAAGAAACAATGGCTGGAAATTGATCAAGGAGAGAAGCATCATGGAATTAAGGAGAAACTTCCTGACAGTGAGGACAATCAACCAGTGGAACAGCTTACCCCCAGAAATCGTGGGCGCTCCATCACTGGAGATTTTTAAGAAGAGACTAGACAACCACCTGTCTTAGTTGGTATAGGTTCTCCTGCTTGAGCAGGGGGTTGGACTAGAAGACCTCCAAGGTCCCTTCCAGCTCTATCCTATCCTATCCTATCCTATCCTATCCTATCCTATCCTATCCTATCCTATCCTATCCTATCCTATCCTATTCTACATAGTTTAAAGTTCACTTTCAGTTAGACCAATAAAGTTCCAACTAACTCCAATTAACTCATTAAATTTAAATCACAGCAGCCCACCCCCCCCCAGCTTTCAGCACACAGGGTACTTCAAAGCACAGCTCCTGAAGCTACTTGCAGACCTTTGCTGTATGAAGGATCTTGTGGGATGATTCTAGGACATTCCCTAACTCAGGAGTGTCATATAAACTAAAGAAATGCTGGTTCCTTCTGTTGGTAAATTGAAAAAGTGACAGCCAGGGAAAAGCCCTTCAGGAATCTTTCCCTGGGCATGTTGTTTTAGTTGGCCAGCTTCACCGGAAGTCAACCGCAACAACTTATGATGGAAATTTCGGTCCCAATTGTGGTTGTAAGTTGAGGGCTACTCGTAAACTGTTACTTTTTTTCATTTAGAAATGGAAGTAAACACAAGGTAAATTATGAACAGTTGAAAATGTTATGCATGATTTTAGTAGATGATGGCATTTAGCATTTATTCTTTCTCTGAAGTACAGTGTTCTTGATGTGCCTTTCCAGAAGGGGCTATGACCCAGTTCAAGTAATCCAGGATAGGCTGTGTGCCTTCTTAATGGCCTATCCTTGAATACTTGGACTGGGACGTAGCCACAATGCAGTAAACAGGATGCTGGAAATCCAAGTCCATATGTCTTCTTCTCACCCTTCAAATAAGAGGGCCTGCTAAAGATACCATATCTCAAGGGTAGATTCCCTCCAGTTCAGAAAGTCAGTTGAACACATACAAAGCCAAATTACATGTTGATCCAATAGTTGTACTGCTTGTCTCTCTCTTCTGTTATACCTCTGTCCTAAGTCAGTTTTTGTAGAAGTGGCAGAACCTGGGGGCCCAAGTTAAAAGAGGGATGAGTCTAGAATCTCTATGTAGCCACAAGCAAACTAAGTCCAACCTCCCTTAAATTCTATTGACCCTTATCTAACACCAAGCAGGTGTTAACTTTTAGTTGAGAAGATTCTTGTGCATAGGTATGATTAACAATAAATTAGTTTAATTGGACCTTCACATGTGGACCTGATCTTTCATGCCTGACAGTATTTCTTTCTACATCCAACAATTATGTAAGACAGGGGTGTCAAACTGCCGGCCCACAGGCTGGTTGCATCATGCGGAGGCTGCGCCCACCCCAGCTCTGGCAATGTGAAAAAAGTCACGATACATCGTGGCATGTCATGTGATGCAGTGAGTTTAACACCCGTGATGTAAGAGGAATAAAATTTATTGAGTTAGTATAGATAGGTTTTATTGCATTAGCTATAATTATTTATTGAAGTACCTTAGTTGCAATTCTATCAACAGCTTTAATAGTAAAAGCCATGAAAATCAATTCAATTCAGAAAACTGGAATTTTGCAATTTTTGGAAATGAAATAGGAGTTTCTTTTCATCTTAAAGAACAAAATCTTCCCTTTTGGAAGAGTTTAAAAAGGTAGCATTGGAGGCATTCATTCTTCTTGTACAGGAATAACATTTCTTGACTTAGTATCATAGGTTAATGGCCCTTTAATTTTAAGTTATGTCCCTTTAAGTTTATACACGTAGTCCTTGACTTACAACAGTTTGTTTAGTGACCATTCAAAATTACAACGGCACTGAAAAAAGTGACTTATGACCATTTTTCATATTTATGATCATTGTGGCATCCCCATGTTCACGTGATCAAAATTCAGACACTTGGCAACTGACTCATATTTATGACAATTGCAGTTCCCTGGGGTCATGTGATCACCTTTTGTGACCTTCTGACAAGCAAAGTCAATGGGGAAGCCAGATTCACTTTACAACCATGTTACTCACTTAACAACTGCAGTGATTCACTTAACTGTGTCAAAAAATGTCATAACATGGGGCAAAACTCAACAAATGTCTCACTTAGCAACATAAATTTTGCACTCAGTTGTAGTTTTAAGTCAAGGACTAACTGTACTGTCTTTCCTGAAGCATCTGGCTGGTTTATGCAGGAACAAAATGTACTAGCTAGGCCTTTGTTGCGATCCAGTGGGACTCCACTTTGCCTGTTACATTTATCAAATATAAATTTAATCTCCAGGATCATGAACTCCAGGTGTACCAAAAAGTGTTTGCACATTCTTGAATCTCAGTGGCTCCTCTTTTCCCCTTCCTTCTCTAACTGCAGGTTTATGTATTAAAACGAC
This sequence comes from Bothrops alternatus, assembly GCA_034064705.1. Lineage (NCBI taxonomy): Eukaryota > Metazoa > Chordata > Lepidosauria > Squamata > Viperidae > Bothrops > Bothrops alternatus. The sequence continues at coordinate 3,681,569 of JARGCV010000137.1, read as the reverse complement.
CGCATGTGGACGAATTTCTTCAGAGGATGGGAGATCTCTTTGAATGTGTGCTATTCACAGCCAGCCTAGCAAAAGTAAGTCATGCAATTGGTATGTCTCTTATTCCCACAATTTTGTTTCATTTCAGGTCCTCCAAAGTTGGGTACAGCATACTGTCAGTATGGTTAATTCTGTAATATTGCCCTATGTGCCATCTGCCACCATTTCAGAAGAAATGGGCATTCAGTGAACATTAACAAGGAGTTTTCTTTTACCCCAAAAATCCTGCAAGGACCATTTTCAAAGTTGGGGGTCTTTTTGCATGTCATATCAAATAAGGAGAAAATAATTATCTTCATCTCCACCCACAACCCCTTTCTCTTCTGCTTTCTTTATCTGGCAGTGTGTTCTTTTCTTTGAGAATGTGTGGGTAAGTGTTTCCATGGTAACCATATCACATATGGGCTTGTCTCATAACATAACCTTCCTGGATTGCTCATGATGCCAATATGGAACACTTGTTTTAGTTACCATGGTTATGTGGGGGCAGAGAAAAAATAGCTTATTACATAATGTACTATCCTCAAACTGGGACAAATAAAGTAGTTCTGCTACATCAGGGGTCCCCAACCCCTGGTCCATGGCCCGGTACCAGGCCATAGCCTGTTGGGAACTGGGCTACGCAAGCAGCATGCAAGCGTATAAAGCTCCATTTGCACAAGTGGGTATGCACGTGAGCATGTGAAGCTCCATTTCTGCAAGTGATGGGTGTGTGCATGAAACCATCCCCTCCCCCCCCCCTGCTGCTGCTGGTCCTAGGAGCCGGACAGATTGGGGACTGCTGTACTACACAGTTGCGTTGATTTATGGGCAATTAATAGTGGAGACTTCAAGCAGGTAAAATGTACCTAGCAAGCTAAAAAAATGTTACCTAAATTGTGCTGATGTAATCTGCGTTTGTGGACTTGTGATATTCTTTTCTTTTTTTTGAGAAACAACATTTTAATAGATGAAATAAATACTCCAGTACATGCAAGATTTAAAAAAAAACACTGAAAAAAATTAATAATTAAAAACCAAAATCACTCATGTTATAGTGTAATTTACCCAATCCCTATTTTAACACACTCACAGTAGCTCCCCCATTGGAAAATGACACCCAGCCTCATTGCTTTCCCTGCAAATGCACTTCTAACCCATCACTCGATTCAAAAGTAACCCATACAAATCAAAACAAAAGTCGTAGCTACACTCATTCTTAAAAGTTTTCTTTCTTCCAGAGTGTATGAAAACTGAGGTAACTTTTTTTTTTCCTTTTTCTTCTTCCTGCTCAACTAAACAAAATAAAATCTAGGAGATTTTGGCAGAACCACCCTCCCATCTCCTAACATTTTAAAAATTGCATCCAGCATGATTAAAGCTTGGACCCCCATCAGCACACCTTTCCTAGGACCGCTGTAAGCCTTGCTTGGTCACAGGCTTCAACAAAAGAAAGAAGCAATGAAGCACAATCAGCTTGGAGGCAGCCTTAGGAATAATTCCAAAGTTACTAGCCTGGGCATGGTCCTAGGAGCCTGCTGGCAGCCAGCAATAGAAGAACAGAGAATTTAAATCATTTTGCACAAGGCCTGCAAAAGAGGAGAGCCTTGTCCTCCAAGAACTGACCTTGATTTTGGACCAAGCAGAAGGAAGGAAATGCAGTTGCTCGCTTGCCTGAACAGAATTCTACCTGCCTGTCTCAGGCCACTGCAAGCCACCTACAGTTCCATGCTTAAATGTAAGGCTGCTTGGATGATTTACAGATTTGGAGGGGAGGGGATGTGCGTCCCGTTCCCTCCCCAGATAACAGACATCCATGCTGATTGTGACATGTAAGCTAAAAAAGCATGGTTTCACTGCCTCCTCACACTATTATTTTAGCAATAATAAGAAGAAGAATTAAAGGACTGCGCTACACAAATTCTTTGGTATACGAAAAGAAAATCTGGGGCAGAAAAGGGATTCTCTGTTAAGAGGCGGCCATGCAATCTAAAACTGAATAGATTAATTCACAGAATTTGCATTTGCTGGCGGTAAGGTCCGGGGTGAGGAGCGTTCCCTTAGGGCCTGAGATAACAGGTTGCAGCCGTCGGAGACCGCACACGCCGAGTTCCTCAACCTTTCCCTATATTCAGTCATCTTGGCGCTACTGTCGTTGTGTTGGGCTATATCCCTGAGGCATTGAGTAAGGAGCACGCAAGCCGAGACGACACTCATCGCACCGCCCAAAATGGCCGTCTGGACAGATTTGCCCTCTGGGTTGATGGTGGCCGCTCTGCCCAAGAACTGAGGCTCTGTGGCAAAGCCCACCAACGCACACACAGACTGCACCAAAGGTCCACTAAACAAGACGCACCGGTTGCGTGACAGCTCGCTGGGGGACGTCTTGACCTCCCGGACGCAGGCCAGGAGAGCAGAGGCGCTGGTGCTCATGCATTTGACGCTAAGTTTGAACTGCTCCTTGGCAAATCTGTCCTTGGACTTCTCGCTGGCCAGGACGCAGGCGTCGGTCAGGAACTTCAAGTTCTTGGACATGTTCTGGGAGACCTCCAAAAGGAGCTGAGGGCTTAGGTCAGCGAGAGGGGTGGCCTTCAAGATCCCACACCCATGTTCCACCTCGTGCTTACATCTGGTCACCTTGTAGCAATCCACCAAGCCGGGTGAAGCCGGCTGAGCCCCTGGCGTCTCCACCGCCGCCAGGTAAGCAGCGTGTGCTGAGCACTCTGTCAAAGAGACCATCAAGTCCCCCATCTCCCCCAGGATGTCCCCCACTTCGGTGAAACGGCCCATATTGAGCTGGCTCTGGACGTCATGGGTCAAAATGGAGAGGCCTTTGGTCCTGGCGATGATGGTGTCCCTGCACTTTTCAAAGGATTCTCCGAAGACAGACAAGCTCTCTGTATGGATGGGCCGGCTCTCGCTGGAGAGCAGGAGCAGATCCGCTACCAGCTGCATCTTGATCTTGCAGAGGTCACAGGTGGTCACAAGCTTCTTCCTTGGCAAAGAGCTGCCGCTGGGGGTGGATGTCTCAGTAGTGGACTTGCCAGAGCCGTCGCTAGCCATGGTGCCGGAGGGGAACACGCATGCCTCTGGGGACCCCACTGCTGCCACCACTCCACTTCCAGCTGCCTCCCGAGGAGTCCCCGCTGAGCCCGGCAGGATCGCTCTGCCCTTTCCGCACCATCATTCCATTAATCTGCACAAATAAACCAGAGTCTCGGAGCACCAGAGGGAGAGAAAGGGGCTGGCAGACCCACCACCAAGTCGGAAGCAAGCAGGGCAGCAGCGGCCAGTGTCCCTCCACCTTCTCCAGAAAGGGCTGCCACTCCACACACCGGTCACAACACCCAGCCTGCGGATGAAAAACGCTGCGGTGGTCGCCACTGGCTCATGGGACCTTCAAACCCTCGATTCTTTGAGGGCATCTTGGCGGCTCTGGCTGACTTTTCTTTCGGAGAGAGGCCAGGAAAAATCCAGCCGCCGCTGCGATGTAGACCTCCAGAGCAAAGGAGGACACGGGCATCCGGGGGAAGGACCAGCAGGGCAGGCAGGCGGGTGGGCGGGCGAGGCAGCGTCTCTTGCTCGGCGGCCCCCTTCCTTCTTTCCTTCCTTCCTTCGCCAACCCGGAATCCTCTGGGCCGTTTCTCTCCTCTTTTGCCCCGATCACGCCACCCACTTGGCTCCCTCGTTTCTGGGAAGACGCATCTCCGGCGGCCTTCAAGGGATTGGCGCATCCGCTTGGCGGGCGGAGAAGTTCGGGCTGGCGTCCCCCGTCAGGTGGAGGGTTGCTCGGGGAGTCCCGGGGGATGGGATCCTCGCCGGCTTCGGCCCCCTCCTCCGGCCATGGCTAGCTTTTCTTGCCCCGACTTCCAGAAGGGTGGAGGACTCCGAGGCCGGAAAGCAACACTTCCTATCTCTACTTGTGATATTCTTAACCAGGAAGGAAGGGAATCAATACTTTGTTGTGCCCTTGAATTAGAAGTAATGCTTATAGTGAGCTCCACCATAAATTTATTAGTCTTGTGATGTTTCCAGTGTTGTCTATAGCTGTGGTAGCAATATAACTCAGTCTGTTTTTGCTTTGTAGAGAATAACTCTTTATTTTGCAAGCTTGATAGCAGCGGAGTGGTGTGGCAGGATGTTTGCATTAGCCAGTGGAATAGGAGAGTGTCACAAATAAGTTGACAAGTGGCCCTTGTTTGCAAGAGAAGTTTTCATACAAGGCTGCTTCATCAAAATTATTCCTGCTCTGGATAAAAATTATAATCAAGGCTGTACCTGTGTACATTTACAGAACAGACTGCCAGCAAGGCAAAGCAGCTGTTCATGCATCCAGAGATAGCTTTACAAGCAGCTGCAAAAAAACTTTGCAGAATGCTCTTTACAAATTTCTCATCTATACAGGTAGTCCTTGACTCATGACCAAAATTGAGCCCAAAATTTCTGTTGCTAAGCAAGACATTTGTTAAGTGAATTTTGCCCCATTTTATGACCATTCTTGCCACAGTTGTTAAGTCAATCACTGCAGTTGTTAAGTTAGTAACATGGTTGTTGAGTGAATCTGGCTTCCCCATTGATTTTGCTTGTCAGAAGGTTGCAAAAGGTGATAAAATGACCCAGGGACACTGCAACCGTCATAAATGAGAGTCAGTTGAGGGGCTTCCGGTTTACGATCACGGCTCTGGCAGACATGTGGGGCAATCTCTCCCACCGCCGTCCAGTTTTCTCCTGCCGGGGGACCCTGAAAAGGGTCGGAAGTCACCCTGGAGGGGCGACAAGTGTGAAGCAATCGCAGAAGGGCGGCAGCCCTCCTGTTTGATCCCGGGCAACTCTTTGAACTGACGGGGAAAAGATCGGCCATTAACATGGCCCATCACCAAGCCGCTACCAGCCGAGGCCAAAATTACTAACAAGCACTTCGAAAGCACTGCGGAGGAATTGGGTGAGCTCCTACCTTCTTTCTACCCCAAGTATTTTTCCTGTAAAAATCCTCTTGAAATTTCTTCCCCCTGTGAGGAGAAAGGGAAGGGAACGTTTTCCTCCCACCCTCTAAAATGACGGCATCTGCCTACCTAGGGGAAATAAAGCCTTGAAAAGAACTACTAAATAATTGGATTTGCTTCTTTTTGATATTTTGGGACCCAAAAATTACCTACTTTCACGGGGATTTGCTACTCTATCTACTCGTAAAAAAAAGATGAAAAAGAACTTAAACTGGATAAAAACCTAGCCTGGGATTTGAAAAAGATTTTAAATGCTATTTAAGGACATCTTGTGGCGAAACGTGGTACAGCAAGTGAATATTCTTGACAAAAAGACCTGCTCATAGCCCAGATCTGTCCTTGGTATTATCTAAAAGAGATTAAAAGCTGAGAGAACAGCTGGGTGGTGAAATTGCTTTTTAGGACTGTGGAGATGAATACTTACTGACTGTCACTTAATAAATAGCCTTCACTAAAGGACTATCTATAACCACATCAGAAATGGAGGAGGACCAGCAACAAATTTCGCCTAATTACAAACTTATACTTGAAAAAATTCTTGAAGCTACTGAGATAATCAAATCTAGACTGAAAGACAAAGGTGCCAGCGAAACCCTGATTGCAACCAAAGAACTTACAATTCAAAAAACAACAGAAGCGGAAGAAATTAATACCAAGACAGAGGACTTTAAAGAACAACAAGTACAATGTACTGAAAATCTAGCCAACCAAACCCTGATTGCAACTAAAGAATCTACAACCCAAAAAACAACAGAAGCAGAAGAAAGTAATACCAAGATGGAGAGTGCTAAAGATCAACAAGTACAACCTACTGAAAACCTAGATAACCAAACAACAGCCATAAAATTGGACATGACATTTTACTTAGACCAGAAGAAACCTGAGGAAGAAGACCAGATTGAATTGAAGACAAATACGTTAGAGCAGCGGTTCTCAACCTGTGGGTCGCGACCCCATTTGGGGTCGAACGACCATTTCACGGGGGTCGCCAAAGAACGAAGTCCGCCATTTTTTCCCCTTTTCCTTAGCTGTGCTACTCCCTCTTATTCTATTGGCTTTTGAAAGCCAATAGAATAGACTCTCTTGAATAGAGTCTAATTCTATTAGCTTTCAAAAGCCAATAGGAATTGTCCAGGCTGTCTCCGCCCTGCTGAGCCCGCCAAAAGTCCCAGTCTGCAAACGGTGCTGCAAGTAGTCTGCAGCGAAGGTGAGCTTTCTTGAAGTTTTCACCCCTCCCTGCTGAGCAACTACTAAAAATGTAAGTAAAAGAGGGCCAGGGGTGGGAGGTGAGAGGCCGGCAGGCGCAGGGAGGGTTGCTGGCGTGTGTGGGGCCCGGCGGGTGCCTTACCTCCCTTGGGCTGGGCCAGCTGGTAGCCCAGCTGGTGGTCGGCCTGCACCGTTGCTGCTGCTTGCCATGGCTGCCCAGGAGCGCCTGGGCCTGCCTGCCGCCGCCCCGAACGGTCAGTGGCCAAGGTAAGGCTAGCGGGGCAGCAGCGGGCGCTGGGAGGGCAGCTTGCGCGTGTGGGGCCCGGCGGGTGGCTTACCTCCCTTGGGCTGGGCCAGCTGGTGGCCCAGCCGGTGGTCGGCCTGCACCGTCGCTGCTGCTTGCCATGGCCGCCCAGGAGCGCCTGGGCCTGCCTGCTGCCACCCCGAATGGGCGGTGGCCAAGGTAAGGCTAGCGGGGCAGCAGCGGGAGCTGGGAGGGCAGCTTGCGCACATGGGGCCGACTCTCAGCTGGCTGTCGGGAGCCGGGCTGTGTGTAGCAGCCCCGCCGGTTCCCCACCGATGTCCGGACTCTGACCCAACTCCCAGCTGACTGTCGGGAGTCGGGCTGTGCTCCTGGGGGCCATGCGGACATCGGCCGGTTGCTGGCTGCGTCCTCCCCGTCTTCCAGCTCATGGCAAGCCCTGGGGCTTGAAACACGCCCCCGACGCCACCCTGGGCCAACTCAGCCGCGTGGGCGGCCGGTCCGAGCCGAGCCAGGTCTGGGCCGCTGCCTCCACGCCACGCCGGAGCTTTCCCCTGCACTGCCCGGCCCACCTCCCTCACCGTCGGAGGCCGCCTTGGCCCTCTGGCGCCTGGCGTGGCCTTGGGGCTGGCGGGCAGGAGCGGCTCCTTCTCGGCTTGCCAGGCTCTGGGCCTCGGAATTGGCCAGGTGGCGGGGAAGAGGGCGATGCCCGCATGTGTGTCGGAGGCCAGCTGGACAGGCCGGGAGGGGAGAAGCGGTGCCTTCCGAGCAGGAACTGGCGCTCCGGCCGCACCCCTCTCATGTGTGATGAGTCGGGGAAGGGTTTGGCGGTGAAGGGCTGCGCAGCATGGAAAGGGGCTCCCACGATCCTGCCGCTGCGATGGCGCTTGGGAGGCTGGAGGGGCGGGCAGGTCCCAGGGGGCGGCTGGGAGAGGGCAAGAGTTGCCGGGATGAGGATGGGGGGCTCCAGACTACCATCCCCAGCAGATGTAAAAAGCACTGTGGAAGAGTGGTGAATGCTGGGAGTTGCAGTTCATCACCATTTGGGAAAAAATCCTTCCTTCCTTCCATCCATCCATCCATCTCCTTCCCTTCCCCTTCAATTTCTCCTTCCTTCCTTCCTTCCTTCTGAGCTGAGCTGGAACGCCGAGCCGATCCCCATGCCTTCTGGTTGCCCGGCCGTGCTCCGCCCCCAGCAGCCCTAAAAAGCACTGTGGGAGAGTGGGGAATGCTGGGAGTTGCAGTTCATCACCATCTGGAAAAAAATCCTTCCTTCCTTCCTTCCTTCCTTCCTTCCTTCTTTCCTTCCTTCCTTCCTTTCCCCTTCAATCTTCCTTCTCCATCTCCATCCCTTCCCCTTCAATCTCTCTCTCCTTCCTTCCTTCCTTCCTTCCTTCCTTCTCCCTTCAATCTCCTTCCTTCTCCATCTCCTTCCTTTCCCCTTCAATCTCTCTCTCCTTCCTTCCTTCCCCCTTCAATCTCCTTCCTTCTCCATCTCCTTCCTTTCCCCTTCAATCTTCCTTCCTTCTTTCCTTCCTTCCTTCCTTCCTTCCTCCTTCAGTCTCCTTCCTTCTCCATCTCCTTCCTTTCCCCTTCAGTCTTCCTTCCTTCCTTCCTTCCATTTCCAACTCTATCCATTCCCCTTCAATCTCCCTCTCCTTCCTTCCTTCCTTCCTTCCTTCCTTCCTTCCTTCCTTCCTTCCTTCCTTCCTTCCCCCTTCAATCTCCTTCCTTCTTCATCTCCTTCCTTTCCCCTTCAGCCTTCCTTCCTTCCTTCCATCTCCATCCCTTCCCCTTCAATCTCTTTCTCCTTCCTTCCTTCCTTTCCCCTTCAATCTCCTTCCTTCTCCATCTCCTTCCTTTCCCCTTCAATCTTCCTTCCTTCCTTCCTTCCCCTTCCCTCCCTCCCAACATTTTTGAGCAAGGAAGAGTAAGCTTCTCCTGTGAGCACTGCTATATTGTTTTTGTAATTCATCACTATGCTTTAAAATTATGTTCAATTCGTAACAATGAAAATACACCCTGCATATCAGATATTTACATTGCGATTCCAAACAGTAGCAAAATTACAGTTATGAAGTAGCAACGAAAATAATTTTATGGTTGGGGGTCACCACAACATGTGGAACTGTATTAAGGGGTCGCAGCATTAGAAAGGTTGAGAACCACTGATCTAAAGGCATTGGTATGGAAGTCTGGTTGGCATAAAAAGAAATCTAGAGTTAGATTTTAAAAATGGGGTCTTTTGATTTATTAGAGAGGATCCTAAAGTCTCAACTAATGGGCTAAAGGGAGATTTTGAGATGAAGAGAAATGTGATTATTAGGTTTAACTATTGTTGGAAAATGATAAAAAAATAAGGGATTAATTGGCCTAATATTGAGGATTTAGATTTATAAGGGAAATGAAAATTAATTATTAGGGAATAGCTTTGAATTATTGTTTAGCCCAGATAACACAGACGATGGATTTGAGACAATAAAGGATACTCCATTAGTAAGTAGTGATGTACTAGGATGAGAAATAGAAAATGTTTATGAAATAAAATAAGAATATATTCAAGTAAGTAATAGGTGTATCTTACATATTATAATTTTTATATAGTGAAATAAAGGAAATCTGGATTACCCAAAATTTAAATACTATGGATGTTAAAGGTTAAATTGGAATATCGTAATTAAAAATTAAAAATTAGGTAAAATTTAAATACAGGATATGGATATGTATAAGCAAAAATATAATGATAAATGTTTTAACTGAGCTTGCTATAATTAGAAATTTACTAGCTTAAATATGATATAGCAAATGTTAAGGGAAATAGAGAAGGAATTTTTTAATGATGTAACCTGAGATATGTACTAAAGATTTTGTTATTGTACTATTGACTACCCAATCACCACACTGCTTTCCAAATACTCAAATGTAAAACTGGAAAACCAATAAAAACTTGTTATAAAAATAAATATGAGTCAGTTGCCAAGCATCGGAATTTTGATCATGTGATTATGGGGATATTGCAGCAGTTGTAAGTGTGAAAAATGGTCATAAGTTACCTTTTTCAGTGCTGTTGTATCTTCAAAGAGTTACTAAACTAACTGTTGTCAGTTGAGGACTACCTGTATATGATATCAGTGTGTTCAGTTAACACCAGAGTGATGATGATGATGATGATGATGATGATGATGATGATGATGATGATGATGATGATAATAATAATAATAATAATAATAATAATAATAATAATAATAATAATAATAATAATAATAATGTTGGAAGGGGCCTTGGAGGTCATCGAGTTCAGGCAGGAACCCTACACCATTTCGGACAAATGGCTGTCCAGTCTCTTCTTAAAAACTTCCAGTGTTGGAGCATTCACTGCTTCTGGAGGCAGGTTGTTCCACTGGTTAATTGTTCTAACTGTCAGGAAGTTTCTCCTTAGTTCTAAGTTGCTTCTCTCCTTGATCAGTTTCCATCTGTTGCTTCTCGTCCTGCCTTCAGGCGCCTTGGAGAATAGCTTGACTCCCTTTTCTTTGTGGCAGCCCCTGAGATATTGGAACACTGCTATCATGTCCCCCCTCGTCCTTCTCTTTGTTAAACTAGACATACCCAATTCCAGCAACCGTTCCTTAAATGTTTTAGCCTCCAGTCCCCTAATCATCTTTGTTGCTCTTCTCTGTACTCTTTATAGAGTCTCAGCATCTTTTTTACATCGTGGTGACCAAAACTGGATGCAGTATTCCAAGTGTGGCCTTACCAAGGCATTGTAAAGTGGTATTAATACTTCACGTGATCTTGATTCTATCCCTCTGTTAATGCAGCCCAGCACTGTGTTGGCTTTTTTGGCAGCTGCAGCACACTGCTGGCTCATATTTAAGTCATTGTCTACTAGGACTCCAAGATCCCTCTCACAGTTACTACTATTAAGCAAGGTACCCCCTATACTATACCTGTACATTTGGTTTTTCTTGCCTAAATGTAGGACCTTACTTTTTTCACCATTGAATTTCATTTTGTTAGATAGCACCCAGTGTTCAAGTCTGTCCAGGTCCTCCTGTATCTTAAGCCTGTCTTCTGGAGTGTTGGCTATTCCTGCCAGCTTGGTGTTATCCGCAAATTTGATGAGTTCCCCATCTATCCCCTCATCCAAATCATTGATGAAGATGTTGAAGAGCACTGGGCCTAGAACAGAGCCCTGGGGCAACCCACTACACACTTCCCTCCATGTAGATGCAGTTCCATTGAGGACCACATGCTGAGGTACGGTCGGTCAGCCAGCTACGAATCCATCTGGTGGTGATGCTGTCTAACCCACATTTTTCTATCTTATCGAATAGTAGGTTGTGATCTACTTTATGAAATGCCTTACTGAAGTCCAAGTAAATTATATCCACGGCATTCCTCTGATCCACTAATTTTGTCACTTGGTCAAAGAATGCAATAAGGTTTGTCTGGCATGATCTGTTTTTGACAAACCCATGTTGGCTTTTAGTAATGACTGTGTTTGCCTCTAGGTGTTCACTGATTCATTTTTTGATTATCTTTTCCAGAATCTTCCCAGGTATTGCCAGAGAACCAAGGTTCAAGTGATTTCAAGTGGCAACAAAACCCCAAGCTTCAGCATTAAAGCAGCTTTAATATTCTTCTTTATCCAGGAAGGTTCAGCAGGCTTTCTTTTCTATCTCTTGAGAAGGATTAAAAATCAAGACAAGTTCATTAGTCTTCTACATTTTCATTGAAAAATATGTCCCATTTGAAGCTGTTGTATCTTGTCATTGCACTGAAATTAGAAGTTTATCTAATCTCTACTCTAAAATTCTATGCAATGCAGAAAATTCTACATGATGCACAGTTTTCAAATTAAAACAGGACTGTTCTCAATTATTTTAAAATTATAAATAATAACAATATGCATGTTGACTGTTAATAGTTTAAAGCTTGGCCTGTTTAATTTCTAGTCTATACTATACCGGAGTATATTTAGGGAAGTACAAGAGTAAACTCTGTTCTTTTATGAGCAATTGGTCCAAAGCTACTCCTGTCGTGGTTTTTCGGTCTTCCCAAAAATGATACCACAGCACACAGATGAGATGCCACTACCGGTATGATTTTGATCTAGGCCAAGCTCATTTAATGACCATTCAAAGTTTCAGTGGCACTGAAAAAAGTGACTTATGACCGCTGCAGCATCCCCACAGTCACTTGATGAAAATTCAGGCACTTGGCAACCGGCATACAGTTACAATGGTTGCAGCGTCTTGGAGTCATGTGATCACTGTTTGCAACCTTCCCAGGCAGTTTCTGACATGGAAAGTCAATGGGTGAAGCTGGATTCGCTTAATGAGCATGTGATTCACTTAACAACTGCAGTGATTTGCTTAACCGTGGCAAAAAAGTCATAAAATTGGGCATGACTCGCTTAACAACCACTTTACTTAGCAACGGATATTCTGGTCTTAATTGTGTTTATAAGTCAAGGACTACCTGCATCTGTATTCTGTTTGGGAATTGGTCAACAGCCCTTATTAGAAATTATATCTTTTTATTTTTTAAATCTCTTTCATAATCAAATGTGCAATTGAATTGGCCTGTTTAAATATACCTTCCACAAGGAGGTTTTAATGGTTATGGATTTGTGTTAATGCACCACACCTTTGGTGTTTACAGAGTGAGTACTCTGATATCCCTCATTTTAACTGAACCATAAAAGTCTTCTAAATAATCACAAGTTTATGGCAGAAGTTGAGATTATTTTTCTGTGTTTAATCTTTAATTTGCTGAGGAGTCTCTTTTAGCACTTAGTTGGGGGGGGAGACCTCTTACCCCTAACCTTGAACCATTTCCATCAGACAAAAAGATACTTTAACCCAGGGCTTTTTTTCTCATAGAACGCCCAGAACTGAGTTCCGGCACCTTTTTTGGATGGAACCTTGTAGGGTAGGCAAGGCGGGTTGTATGACACGTGTGAGTTCCGGCACCTTTTTTTTTTTTTTTTAGAAAAAAAGCACTGCTTTAACCCAATGTCTGCCAATCATTTTTTGAGTTTTGGAAGTTTTATATCACATTGTAGGAAAGCACTTAGCCACATCCTCATCATGATTTTATCTTTATTTCTTCCATTTGGATTGGGGGTCATTTAATATTTGTACTGATAAAAAATACATTTAGTTTTCACAAGAAGGGAAACATTCTCTATGACTTAATCATGACCCCTTTTCTTTTATGTAAAAAAAAAGTATGCAGATCCAGTGGCAGATTTGTTGGACCATTGGGGTGTATTTAAAGCTCGACTCTTCCGAGAATCCTGTGTTTTCCACAGAGGAAATTATGTGAAAGATCTAAGTCGGCTTGAGTAAAGTCATAATAGTAGATAACTCTCCTGCCTCTTACATCTTCCATCCTGAAAATGCAGTAAGTAACTGTGATTACAATATATGGAATGATTTTTCTGCCCTTTAGATTTGTCTAGAGAGATATTTGTTGCCTCTTTTAAAGAGGAGGTAGGTAGGCTTATCTCTGTAAGGTACTCCACCACAGGGTCAGTGTTAGAGGGTAAGTGAATAAATCAGTTGAATCAGAGTTCTTGCTCATTTGGGAGCCTATGGTGTCTCTTCAAAATTTGGGGATCTGTCATTTAGAGTCTCATCAGTCTCAGATCATTCACCAAAGAAACCCTGAATTAAATTCATGAATCAAAGAAGAGAGCCTTCTGTGCTGTTGTCCCCACCCTATGGGATATTCTCCCCCTGGAGGTGAGGCAGGCCCACACTTTCTTGGCCTTCCGGAAAGGCATAAAAGTATCGCTCTGCCCCCTTGCCTGGCACGCAGAGGAGCACACAGTCATGGGGCTGGTTAGCACACTGAAAGCCCTCCCCTGCCTTTTAATTAACTTTTAACATTGATTTTTAATTCCACCTTGCATTTTTAAATTTTATATATTTTTATGTTTTAATATTATATTTGTGTTTAATATTTATCTGTGAGGGAAAAGGGTGATTTCAAAATTTGATAAAATATTCAAGGTAGACACTCCGTTTGTACTTCAAATAGCAAATTATATATGTGACCCTTAGAAAACACAGCAAAACACCTGTTAACCAAAGGAAGAAGATCCAGTGATGTTGGGTAGATGCCCACCCTGAAAGAAACAGCCCCCCAGAAAGGGACAAAACTAAGATAACTATCACACCAAAACATAAGGGGCAATGTTACACACGTGTGCTCTCAGGTTCAGCTTATGGTCACTCACTCACAACTCTGGAAAATTGCCACACTCAAATCACTTTCAACTGAACATTGAGGCACAAATGGTTCTTTAGAATACATGGATACCCAGTGAATTTAAAATAACAGCAATGTTACTGGTTAATGTATATCTATTTGCTCTTTCACACACACACACAAGCACTCTCTCTCTCTCTCTCATCCACACTTACCCATGTCCTCGACTAGGCTGCCAAGCACTAGCCAGAGGGATGGAAACCACCAAGTCTGGATCCAAAAATGACTCAAAGAGTGGGCTGACTTCAGAACTTCTTTTATCCCCCAAAGTCCTTGCTTTGTTGGTGGGGAGGGGCTTCCCATGTGCTCAGACCCAACTTTTGTCCTTTTGCTTCCTTAACAACTTGGTTCCTTTCCCTGAGGGAGCTATTCCTAGCTTTTGTCCATCCTGCTTATGTGCTTTCACCACTTTTAGATATGGTGGCTTCAGCCTAGTCTTACACATTCCTTCCCCTGGCATTGAGTTAGACAGGAGATATCACAAAATGGGGGTCACTCATCACCCACTCAGAGCATTACATTTTTGTATGTATTCTTGCCAAGGTTTGCTGTCTGGTTGTCATGGATGTACGATATTTTAATAAAACAAATTTGAAACACATTGAAAGATTGAGAAGATTAATACAAAGGCAAAGAATACAAACAGCAAAAAATCAGGTAACCAAGTGTTGTGGGTGTCTCTAGACCAGCTTGGGAAATGTCAGAGGATGAGGAGGAGGAGCCAGGCCCCTCTGGGTGTTTTCCCCTCCCGGCAGCCGAGACAGACAGTGAGGAGATTTGCATGCAGTCTGGGTCAGAATCTCAAAGCGGGGAGTCAGACTTGGAACAGGAAAATATATGGCTTGATCCGAGATTCCGAAGGTTTGATAGGCGGAGGTTTCAGTTACGTGGAAAAAGGAAGCCATGGGGGAAGTGACGTATCGAAAACTATATTAGAAGGTGAAGGAGGGGCTAATTCTTTGTCACGAGCAACGTTAATATCAAGTAGTAGCCTGATACCTCGAGGAGTTAGTTTGAACTCAGTTTTCTGGTGTTTTTGGAATCTACGGAAGATTTATGAGGTCTTGGACAACCTGAGAGATAAAGAGTGAGTTATTGGAAGGGGGGAGAGCATGTTTAAGCTGAATGTAAATAAGTCAGACTCGGCCGTTCCGCAAACGAACTGCCAGCATCTTGCTTTGAAGTGAATCTCTTGAACTGTGTTAAATAAAACTCTTAAAGAAATATTCCTGTGGAGTTTACTAAGCTGAGAAGGGCCAGATACAACAGATTGCTCGTGACCAAAAGAAAAAAAAACAAAACCATAGTCCGAGCTTTCAGTACTGCGCAAGTCCAGTGACGTCATGGAGCAGCTTCTAGCTGATAATCCTGCTCTGTATCAACTAGTTCAAGGTCTCCAGCTACAAATTGGCAATTTGCAGCAGCAGATTCAGCAAGCTGCAGTAGCCCCAGCCCCAGCTCCAGCCCCCCCTCCCAGAAGAAGCAGGTGTTATTTAGCATTGCCTGATAAGTTTACTGGAGAGCGTAGTAAATTTCCAGCTTTTTTAAACCAATGCAGAACATTCATTGCTTCAACTCCAGCAGATTTCCAGCTTGATGAGACTAAAGTGGCTTTTATTTTAAGTTTGCTCTCTGGTCCAGCTGCTGATTGGTCATCTCCTCTGATAGACAAACAAGATCCTGTCCTGCGCAATTATGCAGGATTCTGCCAACTGATGGAAAGAGAATTTGCTGACCCCCTTCGTAGACAAAATGCCACCAGGCGGATACGAGAGCTACGTCAAGGATCGCGCTGCGTAGCGGAATATATATCAGATTTTCGCCGCCTAGCTCAAGAAATTAATTGGAATGAAGAGGCTCTCATGGAAATCTTTCAAGATGGCCTGTCTTCCCAGATCTTGAATGAATTTAGACATACTGTAATGCCCGCGACCCTGGATGCCTTATATCAACATTGTTTGGCTATTGAGGCGCAAACTCAAGCCACGGATGCCCGCCTGGTCAAACAAATGGTTCCAGTCACCAGAAGTGCCAAGCCAGTTCCTGCACCACGTAGAGGATTCCAGACCCTACCTATCACTCCACCCATCCCGGCACCCAGACGTATTTTCCAACCACTGCCGGCTTACATTGAGAGGCGTCCTGTACCCATGGCCAGAGATGAGCCCATGGATCTTGGTGCAGCCAGATCTCGCTTGACCAAGGCTGAGAAGGCAAGATGGAGAGCTGAGGGATTGTGCCTGTACTGTGGAGAGATGGGTCACTTCGTCATGGCCTGCCCCCAGAAACGACGTGGTACGGCAGGTCCTACTCCTGTTCCAGCTCGGCCTCCCACTCAGCAATTTCAAGCCACCTTGCCGGGAAACGGCCAGAGCCCGGCCTAATGGAAACATTGGGTCGGGCAGGCGCCAAACCCAGTTCCAGTTCCGCAGACGAAGACCCCGGTCCTCCGAGACATTTGATCCTAGCAACCAATATACTTCTGGGAAACCATGCCCAGGGCATTCCGGCACACGCCTTGTTGGATTCTGGAGCCACCACTAATTTCATGGATGAAGCTTTCGCTCGTCAGCATGCCATACCTTTGTGCTCCGTTAAGCCGCCTATGTTGGTTGAGACAATCGATGGTCGTGAGTTGTTGTCTGGACCGATCAAGTTCATGACCCAGCCCATACGCCTGGTCATAGGACAACATGAAGAAGCCATCCAATTCTATGTTACCAAGGGACTTCATTTCCCCTTAGTTCTCGGCCTAGCCTGGTTGAGAACCCATGATCCTTGTGTGGTGTGGTCCCAGAACTTTGTTTCATTTCCCAGTTTGCAATGCGTAGACCACGTACGCCAATTTTGCGCAGCCCAGCTACCATCCCACCCTGACATCACCTTGCCGGCCGACCTAGCGGACTTTGCAGATATATTCAGTGAGAAAGAGGCAGACCAATTGCCTCCGCATAGACCATATGACTGTGCCATTGATTTGCTGCCAAATGCCAAGCTTCCAAGGGGACGCCTTTAGTCCATGTCAGAACCCGAGTTGGCCGCATTAAAAGACTTTGTGGACAAAAACTTGGCCAGGGGTTTCATTCGTCCATCTTCCTCGCCTCTGTCAGCTCCTGTGTTATTCGTGAAGAAGAAAACCGGAGATTTACGCCTATGCTGTGACTATCGCAAGCTCAATGCCATCACGGTGCGCAACCGGTACACTCTGCCTTTGATTCCTGATCTCATGGACCGTCTCCGATCAGCGGCCATCTTCACCAAGATAGATCTACGGGGTGCTTACAACCTGGTTCGCATCCGAGAGGGGGACGAGTGGAAGACCGCGTTTGGGACCAGGTATGGTCATTTTGAGTATACAGTCATGCCCTTTGGACTCACCAATGCTCCGGCCGTCTTTCAACATTTCATGAATGACATCTTCCGGGATTTATTAGATCAATTCGTGGTGGTTTACCTCGATGACATCCTGATCTACTCCCCGTCACGAGCAACTCATCTCCAGCATCTCCGGTAAATTATGCAACGCTTGAGAGAGCATCACCTTTACGCTAAGTTAGAGAAAAGTCAATTCTATCAAACCACCATTGAGTTTCTGGGACATGTGATTTCTCCACAAGGCATCGCCATGGATCCTGGCAAGGTTGAGGCCTTGCAAACCTGGCAACCACCATGTAAAGCAAAAGATGTCCAAAGACTTTTAGGATTTGCGAACTATTACCGGATATTCATTCCGAGGTTCTCTGCCTTGACTGCGCCCCTTACTCGACTGTTACAGAAAGGCATTAAGTTCCAGTGGGGCGATGCCGAGCAACAGGCGTTTCAGACCCTCAAAAAGGCTTTTGTTCAGGAACCCATTCTCAAGTATCCAGATCCTTGTCGTCCCTTTGTAGTGGAGGCCGACGCCTCAGATGTTGCTGTAGGGGCCGTGCTTCTTCAAACACGCCAAGATGGCGGCCCCCTGTTCCCATGTGCTTATTACTCCAGGAAACTGAGTCCCTCCGAACGCCATTATACCATTTGGGAGAAGGAGCTATTGGCCATCAAGACTGCTTTTGAGACCTGGAGACACCACCTGGAAGGAGCCCGCTACCAAGTTGAAGTTCGGACTGACCATAAAAACTTGGAATTTCTGCAATCTGCCAGGAAATTGAATCAACGTCAGATCCGTTGGTCTTTGTTCTTCGCTCGATTCAACTTCAAAGTCACCTACATTCCGAAAGGGTACAACAAAAGAGCAGATGCCTTGTCCTGTAAACCTGAGTATCTACAGATCAAGGACCCCTTGCCGCTTCGAACCATTCTGCCTGTCGAATCGATCGCAGCCGTGCACGATCCGGTAGATCTACGACGACAGATTCGGGAAGCGCAACAACTAGATGACTTTGTGGCACAGAGGAAGCAAGAAGTGGGTCCCGACTCACCTTGGACCTTGTCCGAGGGTCTATTACGCTTCCGCGACCTGTTATATGTTCCAGCAGGCCCACTCCGTGGTCTCATTCTGACTCAATGCCATGATAACCCTGCGGCGGGTCATTTTGGTCTCTTTAAGACTCTCCACTTAGTGTCTCAGACTTTTTGGTGGCCCAGACTTCGCCATGATGTTCATTCTTATGTGAAGTCCTGTGTACGGTGCCGTCAGGCAAAACATGCCACAGGAGCCCCTCCGGGATTGTTACAGCCGTTGCCCACGCCGGAGAGACCCTGGGGGGCTATTTCCATGGACTTCTTGACTTGTCTACCTGTTTCTGCCGGCTACACCGTTGTCTTTGTAGTGGTGGACATGCTGACCAAGATGGCACATTTCATTCCTTGCCGAAGAATACCGACAGCCAAGGTCACTGCTCAGCTGTTCATTCAACATATCTTTCGGCTACACGGTTTACCTGACAAAATAGTGTCCGACCGAGGGACCCAATTCACCTCAGCGTTCTGGAGAGAACTCATGTCTGCGCTTCAAGTCCAAGTTAATCTAGCCTCCACGCATCACCCAGAGACTGATGGGGGTACAGAGAAAGTGATTGGCATCCTGGAGCAGTATTTGCGTTGTTTCATCAACAACCAACAGAACGATTGGTCCAAATATCTCTCTGTGGCCGAATTCGCTTTCAACAACTCTCAGCACACTTCCACTCAGACCACTCCGTTTTTTGCCAACTACGGCTATCATCCCAGATTTTTCCCGCTCACGCTTCTTGATTCTCCAGTTCCAGTTGCAAAGGACTATTTATCCGAGCTCCAGTCAGTCCAAGAGATGGTTAAGCAGCACTTGACTAAGGCCAAGGAAGACTACAAGAGGGTTGCAGACTGCTCTCGTCGCGACACGCCGCCGTTAGCTGTTGGAGATCGGGTTTGGCTCTCCACCAAGTACTTGTTTCCAGGGCGAATTCACCGCAAGCTTGACCAACGTTTCCTGGGTCCTTTTCCTGTGGAGACGGTCATCAATCCGGTGACCTATCATTTGACTTTGCCTAGGTCTCTTCGTGTACATCCCGTGTTTCATCGCTCCTTGCTTGTTCCTGTCTACCCTGATTCTCCACTTCGACCTCCTGATCCGGGCCCGACAGCTCGCCGTGCTCAAGTTCCTGTTTCCCGGTTGGAGGTGTCCGGCATCCGAGATTCCCGATGGCTCAACGACCGCTTCCAATATTTGGTTGCTTGGACCGGGGGTGGGCCAGACGCTTGCTGTTGGGTAGATGCTCATGCTATTGAGGCTCCTGGGTTAATTTGGGATTTTCATGCTGCGTTTCCCTACAAACCACATCCCCTGCGCCGGACCCGAGGGACGGGGCCTGCGGGGGGGGGATAGTGTTGTGGGTGTCTCTCGACCAGCTTGGGAAATGTCAGAGGATGAGGAGGAGCAGCCAGGCCCCTCTGGGTGTTTTCCCCTCCCGGCAGCCGAGACAGACAGTGAGGAGATTTGCATGCAGTCTGGGTCAGAATCTCAAAGCGGGGAGTCAGACTTGGAACAGGAAAATATATGGCTTGATCCGAGATTCCGAAGGTTTGATAGGCGGAGGTTTCAGTTACGTGGAAAAAGGAAGCCATGGGGGAAGTGACGTATCGAAAACTATATTAGAAGGTGAAGGAGGGGCTAATTCTTTGTCACGAGCAACGTTAATATCAAGTAGTAGCCTGATACCTCGAGGAGTTAGTTTGAACTCAGTTTTCTGGTGTTTTTGGAATCTACGGAAGATTTATGAGGTCTTGGACAACCTGAGAGATAAAGAGTGAGTTATTGGAAGGGGGGAGAGCATGTTTAAGCTGAATGTAAATAAGTCAGACTCGGCCGTTCCGCAAACGAACTGCCAGCATCTTGCTTTGAAGTGAATCTCTTGAACTGTGTTAAATAAAACTCTTAAAGAAATATTCCTGTGGAGTTTACTAAGCTGAGAAGGGCCAGATACAACACCAAGATGTGAGCCAAGACCAGTTCCATCCCTCCTGATCTTGGGAGATGTGAGAGGCTAGAGTTTTAAGCTTGGCTAGTCTTGCTTTAGTGTAATTCTCATTGTTGGTTAGGTTAAAACAACAAAGACCTTGAAAGGATTCACAACCTTGACCTGCCCTTAATAGTAGATAATCAATAACCACACAATTTTGAATGACTGCAGTCCTGATATCCGTCATTTCTTCTGTCAGAGCTGCAATGAGGGAGGATGTGAGGTCAACACTTTTAGCTAGGATGCATGCCACTTTTCTTAGATCCACGTCTGGAGATGACCCAAAGTGAAAGAACATTCCCTTCCACAAGTCATAAGTGAAATCTTTTAAAGCAGTAACATCTCTTCTAGGCTTGAGGGTACTCCAAAGAAACAGGTAAATGTGACCCCCTCCCAATGTCAAAAGTTCCCCTACACAAAGAGCTGAGCTGTTTATAAGTCCACAAATTTTGTTATAACTGTGTTGCAGGACTTTTAGACATTGTCCCAGGAGGAGTATTTTGAAGAGAATGTAGGTTTTCCTGGCTTGGATCCTGTGGATAAAACTGAGGAAAGGGGGTGGGGGCAGGTAGGAACAAAAGAGGGAGCAGTGCCACCCTTGGTTTGTGTCCAGGTACATCAAGCCAAGAGAGAAAAGGGGGCAAAAGAGGGAGCGGTGCCACCTTTGGTTTATGTCACTTGGGATAGCTTTGGAGTCTCTGGAAGCAGCCTTAGGTTTGCCAATGTCTGTTCTTATTTCTGCTAAGAGATTCTGGACTCCCAATCAATGCATCCTTCCCTGGTTTCCCAATGAACACCAGAGTGTATGGGAAACCAAACAGTATTTGATAGGGGCTGTGTCCCAGTGACCTGGAGTTGGAGCTTCTAATGTCTCCTAGAATGGTTGGCAAAAGGTCTGCTCATGCATGTGGGTGTTGGAGACAAGTGTTTCTTTATTCCCAATTGTTGGGTAAAGGCTTCAAAGAGTTGAATAACAAAAGATGTGCCCCTATCTGTTTAAATCTGGAATGGCAGGCCCCAGGGACAAAAGACCTGTGGGTACAACAACCTTGCAGTGGTGTCTGCAGTTTTATTGCACATGGAGAAAGCTTCCACCCATTCAGAAAGCCCTCAATTTGTGTCCCATATACCGATCTGTCTTTGCCCATAAAATGGAAGTTGCAACTTGGAGTACAGTAGTTCCTGTTTTGAATTTGGCATTCCAGGCAATTAGCAACAATGTGCTGACCTCTTTGCCACTGATTGGGCCACATTACAACTAGATGTGTTTTCATCAAGATTTTCTGTTTCCTCATGGGCCATGTTGTGCAAGTCCAAAATAATCTGTTCCTGTTCCCACAACTTAGTTACCCTTAATAAGGCATGTGCCTGTTGAACAATCTTTAGTTCTGCCCCTTGTGTGCTGTAAGAATTTGGCAAAAGAGCCCCAAACTTTAAATCTGTGGTAGTAACAGCAACACAGGAGGTATTTTGAGTCCCATCCTTCCACCATGAAGCCCCATCAGTAAACCAGGTTTCTTTGCCTGGGGTTAGAGAAGCTAAAAGGGGCATGGGGTTTTGGATAGTCCAAACACAAAGCAAAAATTCATGCTGTGTGCTTTGTTCAAGAATGGAGGCAGAAAACAGATCAGGCTTGGATAAATTCTCTAGAATGTAGTCTCCAATCTGATGTCAGTATGGGCCAGAGGGGGCTATTAAACGAGTTCACTGGTTTATTTAGAATACCGTCCTTTTCTAAGTTGCAAATAACCTCTGTGATTCATGTTTCAGCAGCCTTTGGTTTGGGGTATTGTTTCTGGAGGGTTACAAGGGTCCTGGTGATCTCTACTTGTGCACTAACATGTGTCCCACACTGGCCACAATGGGCTTGGTTAGCCCCTGAAACCAAAGCTTCCCTGTCTAGAGGTTTGTCATGCAGATAGGGCTGCAATAGAGATTTGCTTACCCAAAGGAAAGTGTTTAATAAAAGAAGTTTCAGTTCCAGTATCTAACAAAGCTTTCTTAGGATCATTCTGGGTTAAAACAAAAAGGTAATTCCTCATGCCTTTAGGGTCTTTCAAATGTCCCCCCCCCCATACTGCCTGGCAAGACCCATGTGTTTATCTACCACAGCACTGGAGCAGCCCTAGAAATTGACTAAAGTTTGTGTGTGTGTGTGTGTGTGTGTGTGTGTGTGTGTGTGTGAGAGAGAGAGAGAGAGAGAGAGAGAGAGAGAGAGAGAGAGAGAGAGAGAGAGAGAGAGAGAGAGAGAGAGAGAGAGAGAGAGAGAGAGAGAGAGAGAGAGAGAGAGAGAGAGAGAGAGAGACTACATTTTCCGGCTAGGACTGAAACATTCTTTGGAGCTTTGGTTAATTGTTTCAGTTCCTGCCTGAGCAGCAAGAAAGGCTGCTCTTTTTCCTTAGTCTTCTCTCCATTTTCTGCCTCTGATCCATGCCTTCCTTGCTCATTTCTTTCTAACTGCTCCACCCGCTCCATCCATGTTTTTCCCCAAATCTCTTAGCTTTCACCACATTTGCACACACTCATCTCCATTCACCCCTCTCTGCCATTGGTTGCTCCACAAATTTCTATTCCTATTGTCTTCTCCTCTTCTTTCCCATCTTTCTTTTATTACTCACACCTCCCCCACCCACATTCTTTACTTTCCTCCCCATCATTTCCAACAGCTTTCCTTGCTTCTCGCAAGTCTGTTTCCAAAGTGGCTAAATCTAATGGGTAAGCTGCATCTACTCACCCAATCCAGGATTGCTCAGGGCACTGCAGCCCACCCAGCACTCATTTTTTATTCTTAAATATTTTATTAATTTTCCAATTTTACATTTAGGTATTTAAAAAGTAATGTGGTGACTGGGTTAATCAATGGTTTGATAACAAAATCTTTAGTACAAATCTCAAATTGCAACATCAAATATTTCTTCTCTTTTTCCCTTAACATTTACTGTCTCGTATTCAAGCTAGTACAATTCTTATTATATCAACTCAATAAAAACCTCATTATTACATTTATCAATACATTTTTAGCTTATACATATCTTAATTACATTCAATCTTCATAGACAATCCATATCCTGTTATTAATTTTTACCCAATTTTTAGTTTCTCATCAATCTTCCAATTTAACCTTTGATATTTATAATTTTCAAGCCTTAGGTAACCAAAATTTCCCTTATCTCAATTCATAACAAAATCTAACATCCAAAATACACATTTTATCTATTTGAATATAATCTTGTTCTATTTCCTAAAAGTTATCTATTTCCCACCATATTAAATCATCTACTTAATAATACAATATCCCCTTTACTAAATCAAAACCATTATGTATATTACCTGGGTTAATCAATAAATCAAACATATTCATAATAATTTCCTTTTTCTTTTTAGGTCTAATTTTTAAATATTAAACAGATAGAGTCCTTATTTTCAACTAATTTCCAAGTAGTTTAAATCTAATTACCAGAATTCCCCTTATCTCAACTTCTCCCTTTAACCCTTTAATTAATCATGTGAAATCCCCTCTAATAAGTCAAAACCCCAGTTTTCTTCAACCTTATTCTGGCTTTCTTCCTTTGCCAATTAGGCTTCCATATCACTGCTTTTAGGTCATCAAATAGATCTCCCTCTATTATTATATATGTTATTTGAAATAAAGAAGACCATTTAATTGCCCTTTTTTGGGAAGGACTAGCCCATTTGTAATCGTTAGGTTGTCTCCCTGTTATTCCAATTCCCCATGCTTGGCCTGATATGTTTGTCTTCCATTCAATCTGTTCTTCTTTTTCAAATTTCTTCTGGTTTATATAGAAAGTCATTTCCATTTTCAGTGTTGTTACTTCCTTTTCTGGATTTTCCATGAGCTGCATTTGTTGGTCAATTGAGTCCTCTGTCTTAATATTTGATTGCCCCACTTCTTCTGTTATCTTTTGCATTGTAGGTTTTTTAGTTGTAGCCAAAGTTTGGGTTTGTGTATCTAAGCTGGCATCTTGATCTTTTATGTTAAGTCTTATTTTATCACAAGCTAAAAGAATGGTTTCATGTATTGCTTTCAACATGGAAAGAATCTTTTCCTGGTCTTCATCCATCTCTTTCATGTATTTATAAATAATCTTTCTAGTAAAAGTTGTTTATCAAGCAAGATTTTACAATCCAAAATATTTCAACGTCTCAGGCCGAGGGAGGTCACTGTTCCTCAGACGGCAGGCTGTGAATCCCTCCTGGTGAAGTGGGACCTTGGGGGTCCGAGGGCGGTGTTGATTACGTACCTGGCTCCCTGCCACGTATCAACCTCCCTGCCCAAGCTCCTGGACGTTATCGCCGTGGTGGTGGTTGAGGTCCCTAGGCTAATAGTTATGGGTGACTTCAACCTGCCATCCGGGGGCGGGGCATCCGGGGAGGCTCGGGAGATCATGGCTTCCATGACAGCCATGGACCTGGCCCAGGTAATTCAAGGCCCCACACACACAGGGGGGAACACGCTTGACCTGGTTTTTGTCTCTGGACAGTGGCTGAGTGGTCAGAATATAGGGGATATAGTCATTGAACCCCTGTCATGGTCTGATCACTCTCTCCTACGCCTGGACTTTCTGACCGTTGCACCCCACTGCAGGGAGGCGGAACCGGTGAGATGGTACCGCCCCAGGCGGCTGATGGAGCCCGAGCGGTTCCAGGCAGAGCTTGGGCCAATTCCTGAGGTTCTGATACACGACTCGGTTGAAGAGCTGGTGGCGGCTTGGGATAGGGCAGCTGCCGGTGCTCTGGATCGAGTTGTGCCTTTGCGGCCTCTGATTCGGCATGGATCTCGATCGGCCCCTTGGTATAACGAGGGGTTGAGAGAGATGAAACGCCGGAAAAGATACCTAGAGAGCAGTTGGAGGTCGAGCCATGCCGAATCTGACCGAACACTGGTAAGAGACCATATTAGGTCCTACCTAGCGGCGATAAGAGCAGAGAAATGTTCCTACCTCACTGCTCTTATCGCGTCATCAGATAACCGCCCAGCCTCCCTGTTTAGGGTGACCCGCTCCCTCCTTCACCAGGAGGTGAGAGGAGACCCCTTAGAGGGTAGAGCTGAGGATTTTGGAAAATATCTGTATGATAAAATCGCTCAGATACGGGAAGGCTTTGACTTCAACTGGGTATGTCCAGTGGGAGAGGCGGAGTCAGGTCCTGAGACTGTTACCTGGGATGAGTTTGACCCCGCGACTCCCGAGGATGTGAACAGGTTGCTGGGGGGACTTAGGGCGACCACATGTTTATTGGACCCGTGCCCCTCCTGGTTGGTGTTGGCATCCCGGGAGGTGGTACGAGGCTGGTTCCAGGCAATTATCAATGCTTCCTTGAGTGAGGGTGTTTTTCCCGCCACCTTGAAAGAGGCGGTGGTGAGGCCCCTCCTCAAGAAGCCTGTCCTGGATCCAGCTGTTTTATCAAACTACCGTCCTGTCTCCAACCTTCGCTTCCTTGCGAAGGCTGTTGAGAGTGTGGTTGCCCGACAGTTCCCGCAGCACCTGGAGGAATCGTCATATCTGGATCCGCACCAGTCGGGCTTCAGGCCTGGCTACAGCACGGAAACAGCATTGGTCGTGTTGGTGGATGATCTCTGGCAGGCCCGAGACAGGGGTTGTTCCTCTGTTCTGGTGCTATTGGACCTCTCGGCGGCTTTTGATACCATCGATCGTGGTATCATGCTGCAACAGTTGGAGGGGCTGGGTATAGGAGGCACTGTTTTGCAGTGGTTCTCCTCCTTCCTCTCCGGCCGGATGCAGTCTGTGTTGACAGGGGGCCAGAGGTCGACCCCGAGACCCCTCGTATGTGGGGTACCTCAGTGGTCGGTCCTCTCGCCTCTACTGTTCAACATTTATGTAAAGCCGCTGGGTGAGATCATCCATGGTTTTGGCGTGGAATATCATCAGTACGCTGATGATACTCGGCTGTACATTTCCACGCCGAACCACCCCAACGATGCCCTTTCCATGCTGACCCAGTGCCTGGAGGCCATGCGGGTCTGGATGGGGAAGAACGGACTCAAGCTCAACCCCTCCAAGACCGAGTGGCTGTGGTTACCGTCGTCCCAGTATAGCCAATTGACGCCATCACTATCTATTGGGGGCGAAACAGTGGCCCCCACGGGAAGGGCTCGCAATTTGGGAGTCCTCCTGGATTCACAGCTGTCCTTAGAGGACCATCTGGCGGCCGTGGCCGGGAGGATGTTCTATCAGGTTCGCCTGGTGCGCCAGTTGCGTTTCTTCCTAGACCGAGACTCGCTACGCACAGTCACTCATGCCTTCGTTACCTCCAGGCTGGACTACTGTAACGCTCTCTACATGGGGCTCCCCTTGAGGTGCACCCGGAGGCTCCAACTGGCCCAGAATGCGGCCGCACGGGTAGTGACTGGAGCATCGTGTCGCTCCCATGTAACACCGCTCCTGCGCGAGCTGCACTGGTTGCCGGTGGTCTTCCGGGTGCGGTTCAAGGTGTTAGTGACCACCTTTAAAGCGCTCCATGGCATCGGACCCAGATACTTACAAGACCGCTTACTGCTAGCAAATACCTCCCGCCGTCCGGTACGCTCCCACAGAGAGGGCCTCCTCAGGGTGCCGTTGGCCAGACAATGTCGACTGGCGACCCGCAGGGGGAGAGCCTTCTCTGTGGGAGCTCCCACGCTATGGAACGAGCTCCCCCCGAACTCCGTACGATGACGGACTTATGCACCTTCCGTCGGAAACTGAAAACTTTCCTTTTTCAACAGGCCGGCCTGGCATAGAAGCTCCGGCTCCAACCGGGTGAAAATGTTTTAGGGGGATTGTGTAATTTTCAGGATTCGCACATATTGGGTTTTATATGGGATTTTATGGCCTAATTTGTTTAATTTATTTTTAATTATTTTAATTCTGTATATTTATGTTTTTTTAAATTTTAAGGCTGTACACCGCCCCGAGTCCTTCGGGAGAGGGGCAGTATAGAAATTTAATAATAAATAAATAAATAAATATAGTAACCAATATTCCTCCAATAAAGAGATAGGAAGGTAGTTTCCCACATATAACTCTGAAAGTCAGTAAAGGTTTACATTCACAGTTCAAGTAGGCCAGTTATGCTGCACAGCTGTTCTCTTTCAGCTAAGTCTGTCACAGGTGGTGCCAAGGTCAGAAAAGTCTAATCTCAGGTCTGGGCTGAGCCAAGACTCTTTCAGGAAATAACAAGTTGTAGTACCAAACTTTGCCACAAGATGTCACCGATAACATTTAAGGTTGTTTTTTTTATTTAAAAATTCCTTTATTAAAACAATCAGCATTGAACATAAAATCTTTGTATGCATCAAACATCATAGCATCTGATATACAACACTAAGTATTATTCTTTGTAAACGTCTGATTTGGTAAACATTTTTCACTCCTCACATCAAGCCTCTACTATACTCCTCTTACACTTTATTTGATTGGTGTTTCTCTTCTCTATAGTCTATCCACAGTTTCTAGTCTATCACATATTATTCATCTCAGTATTAGTACAATCTTTTATGATCCCTAACGAAAGATCCTGAGGTAAAAGTTTAATAATCTGAGATAAGTCTTATATATGGTCTACCTACTATTTCTGGTCTATCACCTATTGTCCATTCGCGCTTCTGAATTAACTTCGTCTCAGTACTAGTGCAATCTTTTAAAGTCCTTAACCAAAGATCCTGAGGTAGAAGTTTCATAACCTGAGGTAGAAATTCAATCCACTTTATCAATATTAAAGCAAACAACATTAGACATAAGATCATGTTAAGAGGCATTCGTCATAGAACATAAACATACAACATTAGGTGTTAGTTTTTGTAAACATTTGATTTGGTAAGCATTCTTCCCTCCTCACGTCGAGCCTCAGCTAAAGGCCAGATGCATTTTGTTTGATTGGTGTTTCTCTTGGATATAGTCTATCCATTGTTTCCAGTCTGTCAAATATTGTTCATTGGAGCGATCTTTCAAGTAGGCTGATATTTTCGCAATTTCCGCCAAATTTGTTACTTTCAAAGTCCATTCTTCCATAGGCGGTATTTCTGGATTCTTCCAGTATTGTCCCACCAACAATCTTGCTGCTGTAATCAAGTTCAGAAATAAGTTCGTCTCTGAGGTAGTGCAATCCTTTGTGATCCCTAACAAAAAAACTTGAGGTAAAAATTCTATACGCTTTTTGAAGATGGTTTGGAGTGTCCACCATATCTTCCTCCAGAATGCTTTGATTTTTCTGCATGTCCACCATATATGAAAGTAGGTAGCCTCCCCGTCCCCACACCTCCAGCATTTGGGCTGGGAGTCTGGGTAGATGAGTGATATTTTTTTCGGGTCTAGGTGCCATCTATAGAACATCTTGTAGAAATTTTCCCTTAAGTGTTGTGATTTCGTGAATTCTACATTCCTCACCCAGATTTTCTCCCACGTGTCCATGGTGATAGAGTGCCCAAAGTCTTGTTCCCACCTTACCATACAGTTCTTGACTAGCTCGGTTTCAGAGTCCATTTCTATCAGAATGCTGTACACTCATTTGATGTGCATGATCCCCTGCTCTCTAATCTGTTTAATTAGGTTCTCGTCAGTCTGGGATAAACCCTTCTTCTTGTCCATATGCCACCGTGATTGCAGTTGTAGATATGATAGCCAGGTACCTCCTATTCCTTCCCCTGCTAGCGTTGTTTGGGGTTTCAAGGAGAACCCATTTCTTTCTTCCAGTACAAGTTTACTGTAGGGCACCACTTCTTGCCCTTGGGATATGTTTGTGTCCCCTATTGTGTGTCCGGGGATCGTCCAGATGGGGATCTTGTTGTGTAGAAGGTGTTTATATTTCTTCCAGACCCAAAGCAATGGGATTCGTAGTGGGTTCTCTCTGAAGTTCTTGTCTGCCTTTTTGTCGTATACCAAGTATGCGTGCCAGCCGAATAGGAGATCCTGCCCTTCAACATTCAATATTCTATCATTCGTCATGTTGATCCAGTCGCTCAACGCCACCAGTGTCGCTGCGTAGTAATATAGCTTTAGATTAGGCATTTTGAGTCCCCCTCTCTCCCTTGCGTCTTGGATGGTTTTTAGTTTCACCCTCGGTCTCTTGCCGTCCCAAATAAATCTGTTGATGCCCTTCTGCCAATTGTCCAAGTCCCCATCCTTTTTGATTATGGGTAGCATTTGGAAGAGAAATAGAAATCTTGGTAAGACATTCATCTTTACTGCTGCTATCCTGCCCAGCAGGGACAGTCGTAGTGTTTTCCACCTTTCCAGGTCAGTTTGTATCTTATTCCACAGCACCTCGTAATTATTCTTGTATAATTTCGCATTCGTTGATTCTATCTCCACTTCTAAGTATTTAACTTTCTTTTTTTTTTATTAATTTTTTTATAATTTTAACAGAAAAAAGAAACTAGTCATATCAAATCATAATATAAAAGTAAACAATCATCCATACACAAAATATAAATACATTTCAATACATCTAGTACTAATAACTCAACTGAAAATAATCATCCCAAACAATTAACATCACTGCTCGGCACCCCCACCACCACATCCCACCAACCCTATCCTTCCCCCTCACTTACCAACTGACTACCTACCTTCTCCCTCCTTCTCTTCTTTCTGCTTCCTTCTCTATCTCCATCCTCCTCTTCCCCCTTCTTATCAACTTACACTTACATCAACCTTCACTCCTCCTTCCTTTTTCCCCATCAGATGTGGAGCCCAGAGGACACCCGAGCAACCCCTTAATAACAGTAACAGTAATTATTTATTCTTCCTCCAACCCCAATTGCAGTTGAGAAAACATCATGTATAAGATTATCAAGCCTCCCTAACCCCCCCCCCCGACTTCCCAGAGTGAATACAAGGTATAACAAAAGAAAACCCCACTACATCAAACAAAATAATTATATAATCTTAACAAGAATTTTAGACTATATAAAAAAAGAAAGAATAATAATAATTATATTCTTATTCAATTCAATTTACCATAATATATCTTAATATATATCTTCATTTAAACATCCTCTCCTAAACCTTACTTATAATATTTATCTTTAATTCAATCCATACTCTTAAATTAACCTTAGATTGGTGGTTTAGATGTAAATGATAAATACTATTCTTAACAAGATGAGCTGATTGTTTAAAGGAATTAAGGTTAATTTAACTTTCTTGACTATTTCACAACCCGTTATTCTTTCCAAGTCCTGTTTTGCTTTGTTGTCTAGATTTTTGACTAGCATCTTTGTTTTTGATATATTTACTTTGAAGCCTGACACCCTACCATAGTCTTCCATTATCTCCATCAATCTCCTTGCTGACTGTGCTGGTTGCGACATTGTCACCAGCAAGTCGTCTGCAAAGGCACATAGTCTGTAGTCTTGCTGTTTAATCTGTATGCCCTTTATGTCCTCTGCCGCTCTTATCCTGTTCAGTAAAATTTCCAGTGTTAGGACAAATAGCAGGGGTGACAGCGGGCAGCCCTGTCTCGTGCCTCTCTCTATGTTGAATGAGTCTGTTAGGTCTCCATTAACAATGATCTGGCCTGTTTGTTTCTGGTAAATTGCCAGTATGGAGTTGAGAAACTGTGCTCCCATTTTCATCTTCCGGACCAAGTTCGTCAGGAACCGCCAATTCAGTCTGTCAAAGGCTTTTTCTGCATCCACAAACATAAGGGTGGCGGGTACCTGTTTGTGCCTGTCCAAGTACTCTATTATGTTCAACAGCTGTCGCACATTGGTTTTCATCTGGCGTCCTTGTATAAATCCCCTTTGGTCCGGGTGTATTGTTTTTTGTAGCACAGTCATTAATCTATTAGCCAAGATTTTTGTGAAGATTTTGTAGTCCGTGTTAAGTAGTGAGATGGGTCTGTAATTTGCGGGTTGTGTGTTATCTTTCCCCTCCTTGGGGATTAACGAAATGTAGGCTGTTTTCCAGGATGGTGGGACTTGGCCTCCTTCTTGTATATTGACAAATAGCTTTCTAAGGGGTTCTAACATCTCTTCCTGGAGATACTTGTAGTAAGTCACTGTTATCCCATCCGTCCCTGGCAATTTTCCTGTTTTCAGTTGTTTGATCGCTGAGTGTATTTCCTCCTTTGTGATTAAGGCATTCAGGGCCTCTCTTTGTGTATCGGTGATTGCCTGTATCTTTTCATTTTGTAGAAACTTATCTGTCTCTTTGTCCTGTGTCTTCTCCTCGGCATATAGCTTCGAGTAGAACTCTGTGAAGGCTTTCTTAATGGTTTCTTGTCAAAATTCCTCCTTGCCTTTGTATTCTATCTTTTCAATTATGCGGGATTTCTGTTTCTTTCTTAGGGTGTAGGCCAGCCATCGACCCGGTTTGTTGGCCTTGCAGAATGTCTTATGTTTTGCATATTGTATGTTCCTTGCAACTTGGTCTGCCATCAACATGTCAAACTGCTTTCTTAAGATCTTGATTCCTTCTTTGGTGACTTTGTCCTCTGGTCTTTTTATTAATAGCCGCTCCCTCTTACTTATCTCATTTTCTAACTCTTTTCTTTTTTGTTCTTGTTTGCGACGGTGCCTTTTATTCATGTCCATAAGAATCCCACGCATGTACGCCTTGCTGGCGTCCCAAATCATTTCTATCGGTGTTTCGTTGTTCATATTTATGTTGAAGAATTCCTTCATAGCATTTTTGCATTCGGCCACCTTTTCTTCATGTCTAAACAGGTTTTCGTTAATTCTCCAGGATCTCTTCTGTCTCAAGCCGTGTCTTAGTTCCATCCTCACAGGGTTATGATCTGTTAGCACCTTGGGTAGGATTTTCACCGCGGTTAGACAAACTAACAGGTCGCTAGATGTTAATATAAAGTCAATTCTGGAGAATGATTGGTGTCTGTCGGAGAAAAAAGTGAATTCTTGTTCTTTGCCGTGCCTTTCCCTCCATACGTCTGTCAGTTCGAGGTCTTCCTTCATGTCAAAGAAGGATTTAGGTAACTTGGAGTGCTTTTGTGAGTTAGGTGCAGTTCTTTTTTTGTCTAGGGCAGTCTCTATGACCCCATTCCAGTCGCCCAGTATGATGTAGGATCTGTAGTTAAGTTGTATTATTTTCTTGTGTATCCGTTTGTAGAATTTGCCTTGTTGTTGATTTGGTGCGTATATGCCCATTACTAGAATCTTCCTATCTTCTTGTGTTATTTCAATTGCCAGGTATCTACCCTGGGGGTCAGACTCTATTAGCTTAGCTATTACGTGTTTCTTTACATATATAACAATCCCATTCTTTT
Source organism: Bothrops alternatus (assembly GCA_034064705.1). Classification (NCBI taxonomy): domain Eukaryota; kingdom Metazoa; phylum Chordata; class Lepidosauria; order Squamata; family Viperidae; genus Bothrops; species Bothrops alternatus. Next base: position 3,649,119 of record JARGCV010000137.1, on the reverse strand, counting down.
TTCTTGGCGCCGCTGCCACAAAGTGTGCGCCTAGTTTGTAGTTGATCAGGTATTTCTGGTCTGCCGCTCTGATGTGTGTTTCTTGTAGGCAGATTATATCGCTTTTACCTTGGTTCAGGTAGTGGAGTATTTTCCTCCTTTTCTGGGGAGAGTTTAGTCCATTTACATTCCAAGTCAGATATTTAGTTGCCATTGTCAGTTTCAGGATACTCTTGCGAGACCCCTTCTGTTGTTTCTTCTGCTGTCTTCTTTGGTCTCGTTCCCATGATATCCGGAATGGTGTACATATTGAGTTGTGGGGTCTTGTCTTGCTGGTGTGTGCGTTCGGTAGTGGGTCTATGTGGCCTGCTCTCCATAGGCCGCTCTGCTTCGTTGGTTTTGTTGCCCTCTGTTCTCCGTGTCATCGTATCTCTAGGCGGTCCATTCCTGTCTTCTGCTGCTGTGCCGGTCCGCGTTTCTGCGTGGTTAGCTCGTTGATCTCGATCCCTCCTGCTTTCCAGTGGTCCATCTGTGCCTTCTCCCGTAGTGTATTGAGGGCCGTCCGACCTCAGTTCCTTTTCCAGGAATTCTTTGGCTTTCTGGACCGAGTTCAAGTAGTATCTTTTGTTTCTATAGATAAGTGACATCCCTGTTGGGATTTCCCATCTATAATGCAGAGTGTGTGGTCTCAGTTCGTTGATCAGGAATTTGTAGTCCCTTCTGTCTCTCAACATCGCCGGGGGGGATCTCTTTCAGTACCTTCACTTCCTGATCCTCTATGTAAAATTTCTTTCTATAGGAAGTGTTGGAGATGAGGTTCCGAAGCCCCTGCATTGCAAAGTGGATGACCACGTCTCTTGGTTGGTGCCTGTTTGCTGACCTCCATGAGCCAACTCTGTAGATTCTGTCAAATTGCCACGCAATGTCTTCGGGTCTCTTACCCAGAAATGTTGCCAGGGCCCCTACAAAGGTCCTGAGCAGGTCTCCTTGGGTTTCATTTGTGGTCTCATTCCACCCTCTGGACCTGATTGCAGATGCCATTTGCCAGTATTGCATCACGGTGGTCTGGTCTTGGGCCGCCCCTTTCATCTCTGTTGTCTGTCTCTCGATGCGGTTTTCCACTTCTTTCATCCTCTTGTCTGTATTCTCCCTGATTTCTTGAAGGTTTTTCTCCATTTCCTCCTCTATTTTCTTGTAGTGACCTTGCATCGCTTTCTTCATTTGGTCCAGGTCCGCGGTCATCGCCCTGTGTTGTTCTTCCCACTTTCTCTCTAGGTCTCTACCTTGATCCGCCAACATCCGTTTTATGTCTCTGCATCTTTCCTCCATCTTCTGTTCTGCTTCTATGCATCTTTTCTCCATCTTTGTGTCCATTGCTTCTAATTTTCTATCCATGCCATCCATCCTTTTTACCAGCGTATCTATTGTGTCTTTTAGTTCTTGGATCATGTGTACCGTTGGGAAGGCATGGGTTGGTGTATGGGTCTGAGAGCCTGCTGTTGGACGGGGGGATGTGGGGGTGGGTGGGGTGTTGCCTGATAGATTAGAGGGCTGGTCCGAGGAGGATGCCGCTCCCTTTGTGTGAGGCAGTTTGGTCTGTTTCATCCGTTTGGCTGCCATTTTAAGCTTCTCCTCCTGTTGGTCTGTCTACCCTTAAAGCCACCCCTTACTGTAGAGAGTTGTGAGAGAACTGTTCCTGTGCAAGGTTATCGAGCTGGTGAGATAGATTGGTTCAAATTCCTCTGCCAGAAGTCAGCACGTGTATATGTCTCACAGTTCACTTTTTAACAGCAAAACCATAGTCCACTAGGGGGTGCAATCTGCCTTCAGGTAGACTCTGCAGTATTGGCAGGGGTGACACAAAGGCTAAGGGATCTGTGGCTTGGGGCCCGTGCAGATGTCCCCTCCTCTCATGGAGCAGCACCACCAGTTCTCAGACCCCCGACCCCCAAACAGTCAGGCTTCAGGCATCTAGCTAGTCTTTCCGGAGTCACGCTCTAAACGCGACTCCCTTGTCCTGAAGCTTCGTCTCAGCCCGGGAAGATTAGTCCTCCTCCAAAGCCTATGGGTCTGGTCTCCCCACGCCTGCCGCCCGCCGTGGGGGGGAAGAGGACAGCGCGTCCGCAAGGTTTCCCCCCCTTTGTTTCCTCGCTGCTTCGTCTCTGCTCACCCTTTCAGTCCTTTCTTCCTCCGCCCGCCCGGCTCTTCCTTACCTCCTCCAGTACCTTTCGGGGGCTGGGAGGGGTTTTTGTGAGGGTCCTGCAGGGGTCCTCTTCCCGCTGCTGACCTCTCTCTGTAGTTGGAGTCCCTCGGTGCGTTGTTCGGCCCCCTCCGGTCTCGCCGTTGTTCGCCGTCTTCTTCTCCCTGTGTCGGCTGGCTCTCCTCAGCTGCGTCTGCGCGTGCGCGGCCTCGCGGTTTCTTCGGGCCTGCCGGCCGGCCGGCTGCCACCAGCCTCTTCGGCCCCATTCACCGTTGTCCTGGGTCCCTCAGTGGCGATTCCCGTCTTGTCCGGGCGAGCTGGGGGTCTTCTTTGGAAGCGCCCTCTTTTCCGGCGCTTCCCCCTCCCGGTAAGTCGATTTTTTGGTCGAAAGAACGAGCCCCATTCCGGAGCTGTATTTGGAAGGCTCCGGTCTTCGTGACCGGAAACCGGAAGTCCAACATTTAAGGTTTTTTTAAGTCCAAAATTTTTATAATCCTTTTCCCAATTTTATTTCTATTTTTGTAGATAAAAACAAGAGTCTCCAATAAAAATGGGAAAAATTTTGGTCCCCACGTTTCAGGAACATATAAATCCAATTAGATTAAAGTTGTTATTTTAATGCTTTAATTCCCCTGGGTAGTCAAACGCCACTATTCTTAGAGGGTGGGATAGAAATTCCCTTCCCTCTCTCCTCACAGGGGAAAAGATACTTCAGGCAGCTTTTACAGGAAGAGAAAGTACTTAGGGTAAAGAGAAGATCAGATCTCACCCAGTTTCATCCGCGTTACTTTCAAAGTGCTTGTTAATAACTTTGACTTTGGCTGTCTGCAGCCTAGTGACGTGCCATATTGCTATGGCCGGTCTTTCCTCCGCCAGTTTGGAGGGCTGCCCTGGATCGAGCGGAAGGGCTGCCGCCCTCCCGTGATCAAGTGGGGGTCCCCTCCTTGCTTGTCACCCCTACAAGGTGACTTTCGACCCTTTCCAGGGTCCCCCAGTGGAGCAAAAATGGATGTGGAAGATGGAGCTTGCCTTCGAAATGGCCGTGGCAGCCGCGGCGGCAAACCAGAAGTCCACCCAGCACTCCTTTTAAAGATTGATTGCTCCAAGGGTGCTGCATAATGTCACCCACAGTTCACTCATCATCCCTATTTTTAGAGGGCTCTATTCCAGCTATGAACTGGTACCAGGATTGGGGGAATTAAAATTTCTCCAGTAGGTGTGCCATTTTGTACGGACTTCAGGATATGTTAACATTACCCGCTCAATCTCTTGGTCAGACAAATTGTACTAGAGGCTGAGTTGATGTAGCTTCCAGGTCCATTTGAGGGAATCGGGGCTCAAGGTCCCTAGATCCGTAACAATTGTTTCAGCTCTCCTCCTGATGAAGGCGTATGAATAACTATTCTTTCCCATTCTTCCCATTACTGGTTTTGGACATTTCTGTGCCTTGTTTGTGCTTGGGTTTCTAACACTGCAATTGAAGCCTGAGGAATCTCATTGCTTAATTCCTCAAAAGGCTCCTTCCTATCAGAGAAAAAGCCTGGGGTTTCATCAAGATCTGAGCCTGTTAAGCAGGCAATTTTGTAAGATTGTTGACTTATTTGTCCGTGCAGCTCTTCTACCTTACCCCATTCTCCACAAGCTGGGTGCTTATTCCTAGCAGAAGTCTGCACAAGGTCCTTTAAAGTTTCAATTTTTAATTCTTGTACTGCATGCTTTTGTTGCCATTCCTCTTCCCTTCCTAAACTATCCTTCAATTGAGCCAAGGTCTCTCTTAGTTCCACCATTTGGCTCTTTTGCAGCTGGTAATCAGCCTGCAAAACATGGCAGTTATTTTTGAGTATTGCTCCAAATCTCCTTTTAAAGAGGAGTTCTCCAATCACAACTGCCTAAGGAGCTGATCCATTTGGGTCAGACCAACCCCCAATATTACTGCCAACACTCCAGATACATCTTTCTGTTTCTTTCCTCTGCTTAATTTGTACAGCTTCCCAAATTCTACCTTCACATCTCTTCCCGAATGCACTGATTTCGTTTTCTCCTGCAAATCACCAATAAGCAATCCAAATTTCTTAACATGTTTTTCCATCACTTCACAATATACCAAACCCATTTCTCGAATATAAATCACCAGGACCCAACAGATTACATCCCAGAGTTCTGAAGGAGCTGGCAGATGTTATCTCAGAACCATTGCACCATATATTTCAAAAATCCTGGAGCACTGGGGAAGTACCTGAGGATTGGAAAAGGGCCAAGGTGGTTCCCATCTTCAAGAAAGGAAAAAAAACAGACCCAGGAAACTACAGACCAATCTGTCTAACATCAATACCTGGGAAGATCCTGGAAAAGATAATCAAAAAACAACTGCGAACAACTAGAAGCAAACAAAGTTATAACTGGTAGCCAGCATGGTTTTGTTAAAAACAGATCATGCCAAATCAATCTTATTTCATTCTTCGATAAAGTGACCAAATTAGTAGACCAGCAAAACACTGTGGACGTAGTATACTTATATTTCAGTAAGGCATTTGACAAAGTAGACCACAATCTATTGCTTGGTAAGCTAGAAAAAGGTGGAATAGACAACATCACCACCAGATGGGTTTGTAGCTGGCTGACAAATTGTACTGAACGAGTTGTCCTCAATGGTACTACATCCACATGGAGAGAAGTAAGCAGTGGGGTATCACAAGGCTCCGTCTTAGACCCAGTACTCTTCAATATCTTCATCAATGACTTAGATGAGGGAATAGAAGGGGAACTCATCAAATTTGCAGATGACACTAAACTGGCAGGAATAGCCAACACCCCAGAAGACAAGCTCAGGATCCAAAAAGATCTTGACAAACTTGAACAATGGGCCCTATCCAACAAAATGAGTTTTAATGTGGAGAAAAGCAAAGTTTTACATTTAGGCAGGAAAAATCCAGGGCTTTTTTTGTCATAGAACACACCAGAACAGAGTTCCAGCACCTTTTTTCGATGGATTTTCCAGAGTTGCGTTCTTTTCCTATTGTTTCCCTTCCTATCCTCATTTGTTTTTGAAAATTCCCCGCTGGTGGTACAGTGCAAGCAGGGTCCACTCCGGCACTGTCTGCCTCCTCTAGGAGGAGCCATGAGGCGCTGGAGCACCACAGTCAGAGTGTGGCTTGATTGTCTGGGTTGGACCATGTGGTGTGGAAGCCGATGGTGGCAGTGGGAGACACATAAACATGGAGGCCATCTTTCACAAGAGGGTGAGTGAGCCTCTTGCCTTCCCTTACAGAAGGTGGGGTGTGAGGTTAAAAAGAGGCGAAGAGAGAGGAAAGAAAGGCAGCTGGTGTGGAAGCTTGCCTGACAGTGAAACTTTGCTGTTTCAGTTCCTTGGGTAGTTCAAAGGCTGGGATGTCTATGAAAATCTCTTTTTAGTCTTTTATACTTTATATTCAAACTGCAGAGGGGAAGAATAAGAATAAAGCCAATGTCTTGTCACTTGGAGGTATTATTATTAATAATAGTATATATTAATTATGTATTGGTCAGATGTAAAGGTACAGTATGAGGTTTAATCAGATCTATTTATTAAATTGGGTTTAACTTAAAGGTAAATTAAAAGTAATCTGTTCACTGACAAAGTTTCAACTTTAATTTGTTTCAAGTCTATCCATGTAAATTTTTCCACCTTGTTTGACAACTTCTTAAAAATAATTCAATCTTTTACAAGCAACCAAATTTTGTTTTATTGGGCCAATTTCATTCAACATAGAAAGCTGACATTTCCACTCATTAAACTAAATGGGTATGCCAGAGGTAAATGTCCCAAAAGATTAATAAAATGCCTTCTTGTAATTTAAAGCTACACAGTGCACAGTAACATTAACAGTATTAACTTACCTTGAACAAAATCCTAGTCTTTTAGATACACTAAAAATTGAAGGGTTTTTTTTTCAACTACAAAGGTAAACCTTGTAGGGTAGGCAAGGTGGGTTGTATGGCGTGTGTGAGTTCTCGCACCTTTTTTTTCTTTTCAAAAAAACCACTGGAAAAATCAAAGATATAAGTACAGATTAGGTGAGACCTGGATCAAAAACAGTAACTGTGAGAGGGACCTTGGAGTCCTAGTGGATGATCACTTGACTATGAGCCAGCAATGTGCAGCAGCAGCCAAAAAAGCTAATACAATCCTGGGTTGTATAAACAGACGCATAGAATCAAGGTCACACAAAGTATTAGTACCACTTTATAAAACCTTAGTGAGACCACACCTGGAATACTGCAACCAATTTTGGTCACTGTTATGTCCTGGGCCTGCTGAATTGCTCAGCAGGCTCAGGAAGGCTGCAGAGAGTCCCGGGCAGACCACATGGTTGCCCGGGACCAGACAGGCTGTTGCCAGCCTTGCGCACATGCGCAAGGCGCGAAACCAGCCTTGCATTGATTGGTTGACGCTGTCCTTGCAAGGAGACTATAAAAGGCCTGCACGCCATTTTGTTACTGTTCTGTTCTGTTGCTGACTTGCTTCGTCTAAATGCCTTGGACTCACAAACAGAACATTGGCGACGAAGGTGGGATCGCTGCAAGCAAGAACAGAAGAAGAAGATAGGACTCACCAAGGAAGTCCTGAAGCCCGGGGGAAGTTCGGCGTCCGGAAATTGCGACTCTGCCTGCCAGTACGAAATTGCTGGAGGTGAGCTTGGCAGTAGGGACCCCCTTCCCAAAAGGCTTGCAGCGAAGGCGTTGACGAAGTTACAGACTGCTACGATGTCAAAGATAGGCCGGTTGTCGGAATTCAATACTTCTCACCCAGAACGCTGGAACTCTTACGTGGCACGGGTAGAGAACTACTTTAGAGTAAATCAGATTAGAGAAGACCGCCTCAAAGCGGCTACCTTGCTGTGTGTTTGTGGGCAGGACACTTTCGACATAGCGGAAAATCTGGTTGCCCCAGCACCTCTGGAGTCAGTGTCCTATGCTGATTTGAAGAAGATGCTGAGAGAACACTTTGAACCTAAACTTTCAGTGATTGCTTGGCGACACGCGTTCGAGCAGAGGGACCAGAGGCCTGGTGAGTCTGCTGCAGACTTTATTGCTGCCTTAAGACAAGCCGCTAGACCATGTGAGTTCAAGGACCTGGAAGAGAGGCTCCGGGATAGATTAGTTTGTGGCTTGAGAAGTCGTGAGCTGCAGCAGAAGATCTTCACCAAAGAAGTTGTCTTGTTCCAAGATGCCTTGAGAGAGGTTGCAGCTGAAGAAACAGTGGGTGGTGCTGTGAAGGCCTTGTGGCTCGCCAGAAATCCTCCAGCCACAGTCGCCGTCCATCAAGAGGTCGCTCGAGAAGATTCAGAACAAGTTTCTGAAGAGGAGGTGGATAGGCTGCACCAGCCAGAGGAGAAGAAGTTTCAGGAGTGCAGAGACAAGGCCCCAGCATCCCCTCGGTGTTTCGGGTGTGGAGGACGCCACAAGCGCTCTGACTGCAGATTTCACTCCGCCATTTGCTGGGAATGTGGCAGGCAAGGCCACATTGCCTCCATCTGTTTGGGTCACCAGAAGGTCCGGTCTCAGGAAGAATTGCTTCAGAAAGGTACCAGGGTCCCCAGCCAACAAAGGGTGGGTTTCTGCACGTCACGCAGGAGCATTTTCAGGACAAGAATTCATAGGCCACTTAAGAAAAAGCTTCACATTGACGTGAAGTTGCAGGGGGTTCCCTTGTCAATGGAGTTGGACACAGGGTCCGCTCTATCGATCATTTCTTTTGACACCTTTAAAAGGATTTGCAGCATAAGTGGCCTACGAGTCAAACTCAGGCCATCGAATTTAATTCTCACTGACTTCCAGAATTCCAGAGTCAGCGTAAAGGGGGAGGCCACGCTCAAGGTGCAGCGTAGGACTTTTGAAGGCCTGCTAGATGTGGTGGTAGTTGGGGGTGATTGCACGAGTCTCATTGGACTCGATTGGTTCGAGGCCCTTGGGATTCAAGTGACTGGACTGCACAGTCTGCAAATGTCAGGCCTTGCAGAAGTCTGCAAGGAGTTTGCTGATGTGTTCAGTTCAGAGCTTGGATCATACAAGGGGCCTCCCATCGCCTTATGCTTAGACCCAGCTATCACACCCATCCGGATCAAACCTAGAAGGGTGTCTTTTGCCCTCAAAGGCAAAATTGATGCACAGCTGGACAAGCTGCTCCAGCAGGGCATCTTAGAACCTGTGGACTCTAGTCCATGGGAAACCCCCATAGTAACGCCACTGAAGGCCAATGGAGAAGTCCGAATCTGTGCGGACTATAAATGTACACTTAACAAAGCGCTGCAACAGCATGCATATCCAGTGCCTGTGGTTAGCCACATTCTGGCCTCCCTCAAGGGGGGGCGCCTCTTTGCAAAGCTTGATTTGGCACAGGCCTACCAACAGTTACCTGTTGATGAGGCAACAGCTGAGGCTCAAACAATTGTGACGCACCAGGGAGACTTTAAGGTGAAAAGACTGCAGTTTGGGGTTAACGTGGCCCCTGGCATCTTCCAAAGTGTAATGGAGCGAACGCTCCATGGTATTCCTGGGGTCTGCCCCTACTTCGATGACGTCCTCATTGCTGGGGAGTCATCTGTAAATTTAGCTGAAAGGCTGAGAGCTGTCTTGCTGCGTTTCCGCCAAGCGGGGCTGAAGCTGAAGCAAGATAAATGTAAGATTGGAGTCACCTCCACTGAATTTCTGGGGTTCCGTATGGATGCTAAAGGCATCCATCCTGCTGAATCCAAGCTTCAAGCAATTCAGCAGGCCCCAAGTCCCAAGTCCAAAATCGAACTTCAGGCTTTTCTGGGACTCTTAAACTTTTATCATGCATTCCTTCCCCACAAGGCTGCAGTGGCTGAGCCGTTACACCAGCTCTTGAACAAGCAGGCTCCTTGGCAGTGGACTAAGGTCCATGAAAGGAGCTTTACAGAGGTCAAAGCCTTGCTCTCTTCAAATGCAGTTTTAGTGCATTTCAATGAGCAATTGCCTGTGTGCATCGCATGTGATGCGTCCCCTTATGGGGTTGGGGCTGTGCTTAGTCATCTAAAGGCTGATGGGACACAAGTCCCTGTGGCCTACTATTCAAGACCTCTGTCATCTGCAGAGCGTAATTACGCACAGATTGACAGAGAAGCCTTGGCCATAGTGGCTGGCATAAAGAAATTTCATGATTTCTTATATGGCCGCCATTTTACAGTCTACACAGACCATAAGCCTCTGCTGGGTTTGTTTACCACAAATAAACAAACCCCACACATAATCTCTCCTAGAATGCTAAGATGGTCAATTTTCCTGTCAGCATATGACTACACTTTGGTGCACAAACCTGGCAAAGAAATGGGCCATGCAGATGGCCTCAGCAGATTACCTCTACAGCAGATAGAGGCAGATCCTGCTCCTGCTCTTCACATTCTCTCCATTCAGGAATTGCCTGAATCTCCCCTCAATGCTAGGGACGTGGCTGCAGAAACTGCCACTGATCACATGCTCACACGTGTGCTGACATGGGTGTTGTCAGGATGGCTTGACATGTGTCCAGGTACTGAGTTTCAAAGCTTCTGGCAAAGGAAGCACAAGCTTTCCACTTTCAAAGGGTGCCTTTTATGGGGTAGCAGGGTAGTCATCCCAGCCTCATTGAGGACTAGAGTCTTGCTCTCTCTGCATGAGGGACATCCAGGCATAGTCCGGATGAAAGCGCTTGCACGTAGCCATCTCTGGTGGCCTGGGCTCGATAAAGAGATCGAGACCCAGGTTCTTGGGTGCCAAGTGTGCCAGCAGTCCAGACCTGAAATGCCTCAGGCCCCTGTACATAGGTGGGAGGAGACACTTTCCCTTTGGTCGAGGGTGCATATCGACTATGCTGGGCCCTTTCAGGGGCAATTCTTCCTTCTCCTCGTTGACAGCCATTCCAAGTGGCTAGAAGTTGTGCCTGTCTCCTCCACTACTACTGCTAGGACCATCCAGGTGTTGAGAGGAATCTTTGCTTCTCATGGACTTCCAGATGTCCTGGTCTCAGATAACAGCCCTCAATTTACTTCTTTTGAGTTTCAGGCTTTTCTACAGGCCAATTTGATCCAGCATGCTACTTCAGCACCATTTCATCCATCTTCCAATGGCCAGGCTGAGAGGATGGTGCGCACTACCAAAGATGCTCTTAAAAGAATCACTTATGGCAGCTGGCATCACAGGTTAGCTGATTTCCTTCTTTCACAATGCACCACACCTTGCACAGCCACGGGGAAGAGCCCAGCAGAACTCCGCTGGGGTCGCCACCTCATCACTAAACTGGACAGGTTGCACCCAGACCTGGTGGCTTCACAGGTGTCACAGCCGCGGGCACCTAGGAGACTACAGGTGGGCGATCCGGTCTGGACAAGGAACTATGGACCTGGACATCTCTGGGTCAGAGCAGTGGTATGCAAGGTCTCTGGGCCGCTGTCATACGAAGTGGCCTTGGATGATGGTCGTGTGATCCAACATCACATTGACCAACTGCGCTGGAGGCTTCCCAGCAACACTTCCACTCCTGGCTCTGCTCTCGGGGGGGAGGAGGACCACAATTACGATTGTGGACCACAGTCTCTCCGGCCAAGTGCTTCAGCCATTGCTCCAGAAGGGGGGTTTGCCATGGAGGCGGCTCCTGACTCTGGCACCTGCGGCACAGACACTGGGGCAATGGGACATTGGGGTAAATCGGCTACTCAGGCCACTCCAGCTGCTGGTCTTGGGCTCGAGGGACAGTGCTCCCAAGAGGGGTCCATTGTGGACTTGGGGAATTCCACCCCACCACTGGACTTGGGGAATTCCACCCCACCAAGGAACTCTGGTTTGGGTTCAGAGGATCCAGCCAGTAAGCAGCTGGGAGGGTCACCTGGGTCCTTGGGGGCAACAAAGTCCTGGTCTGCCTAGTCTCGCAGGCGAGCTGGCAGTCCAGGCACACACACCAGCCATAAGAAGGTCACAGCGGGCCAAGGGTCCACCCAAACATCTGAAGGACTATGTGAGGTTTCTGTCAAGCCTGAGGGAATCTTGCTAGTTCTTTAAAATGCAAAACAAACACTCAAATGAAGGGGTGTTATATTTCAGTGTATTAAACATTTTGCTGTATTCTTGTACATATAAAATACAAGATTGGGTCTGCCTGTGTGCAGGCATAATGTGTTTAACAATAACAAATGCCAATTGAACACATGTATATGTTGCTGCTATAACAGTAAGGGTTACTTATTGTTTTATCCAGGGGGGAGGGGTGTTATGTCCTGGGCCTGCTGAATTGCTCATCAGGCTCAGAAAGGCTGCAGAGAGTCCCGGGCAGACCACGTGGTTGCCTGGGACCAGACAGGCTGTTGCCAGCCTTGCGCACATGCGCAAGGCGCGAAACCAGCCTTGCATTGATTGGTTGACGCTGTCCTTGCAAGGAGACTATAAAAGGCCTGCGCGCCATTTTGTTACTGTTCTGTTCTGTTGCTGACTTGCAATAAAGAAGACTTGCTTTTGTGTTACTCGCTTCGTCTAAATGCCTTGGACTCGCGAACAGAACAGTCACCATACTACAAAAAAGATGTTGAGACCTTGGAAAAAGTTCAGAGAAGAGCAACTATGATGATCCAAGGACTGGAGACTAAAACATATGAAGAATGGCTGCAGGACTTGGGTTTGGCTAGTCTAAAGAAAAGAAGAAATAGGGGTGTCATGATAGCAGTATTTGAGTATTTGAGGGGCTGCCACAAAGAAGAGGGGGTCAAATTATTCTCCAAAGCACCAGAGGGAAGGACAAGAAACAATGGTTGGAAACTGATCAAAGATAGAAGCAACCTGGAATTAAGGAGAAAGTTCCTAACAGTGAGGACAATTAACCAGTGGAACAGCTTGCCTTCAGAAATCATGGGCACTCCATCACTGGAGGTTTTTAAGAAGAGACTGGACAGTCACTTGTCTGAGATGGTATAGGTTCTCCTGCTTAAGCCGGGGGGGGGCTTGACTAGAAGACCTCCAAGGTACCTTCTAGCTTCTGTTCTGCTCTGCTCTGCTCTGCTCTGCTCTGCTCTCCCTTCTCAGGATTCTCCAGTGGAGCTGTCACCTGGGAGGCAGACAGTGACAAAGCACCTTTTTGCTGGGCATCCCCAAATTTCCGCAAAGGCATAACTGATCACTCAAACAATAAATTGAAAGGGTCTAATCCATATATCCCACTTCTCACAGTATAAAATGTTACACAAGTGTGTTCTCAGGTTCAGCTTATGGTCACTCACTCACACTCTCATAGCCCTGGAAAGTTGCCACACTCAAATCACTTTCAACTGAACATTGAGGCACAAATGGTTCTTTAGAATACATGGTTACTGGTTAATGTATATCTATTTGCTCTTTCACACACACACATGCACACTCACTCTCTCTCTCTCTCTCTCTCTCTCTCTCTCTCTCTCTCTCTCTCTCTCTCTCTCTCTCTCTCATCCACACTTACCCACGTCTTCAACTAGGCTGCCAAGCACTAGCCAGAGGGACGGAAACCACCAAGTCTGGATCCAAAAATGACTCAAAGAGTGGGCTGACTTCAGGACTCCTTTTATCCCCCAAAGTCCTTGCTTTGTTGGTGGGGAGGGGCTTCCCATGTGCTCAGGCCCAACTTCTTTGTTTGCTAGCTGTTGGTGAGACTTGGGGAGGGGCTTCCCATGTGCTTAGGCCCAACTTTTGTCCTTTTGTTTCATTAATGACTTGATTCCTTTCACTGAGGGAGCTTCTCCTGCCTTTTGTCCATCCTGCTTACTTGTTTTCACCACTTTTAGGTATGGTGGCTTCAGCCTAGTCTCACAGCAACATCATGCACCCAGTATTTCCCAGATAAACAAGGCATTTCCTCATCTGCCTACACAATGCACACACTATTTTTTATTAAATTTATATGCCACCTCTCTTACCAATATGGTGACCTATGGATATAAAAATCTGCTTTGGTCGTGCTGATCGATGATCTCTGGCGGGCCCGGGATAGAGGTTATTCCACTATCCTGGTGCTTCTTGACCTCTCAGCGGCATTCGATACCATCGACCATGGTATCCTTCTGCGCCGGTTGGAGGGGCTTGGAGTGCGGGGCACCGTTCTGCGGTGGTTCACCTCCTACCTCTCTGGCCGGTCGCAGTCGGTGTTTGCAGGAGGTCAGAGATCGGCTCCGAGGCCTCTTCCATGTGGAGTCCCTCAGGGGTCCGTTCTCTCACCTCTGCTTTTTAACATCTACATGAAGCCGTTGGGTGAGATCATCCGTCGACACGGAGTAAGTTATCATCAATATGCTGATGATACCCAGCTTTATATCTCTACCCCATGTCACTACAGCGAAGCAGTGGAAGTGATGAACCGGTGCCTGGAGGCTGTTGAGGTCTGGATGGGTGCCAACAGGCTCAGACTCAATCCCAACAAGACGGAGTGGCTATGGGCTCTGCCTCCCAAGGACAATTCTAACTGTCCATCCATTACCCTGGGGGGAGAAGTTTTGTCCCCCTCGGAGAGGGTTCGCAACTTGGGTGTCCTCCTCGATCCACAGCTAAGTTTGGAACACCATCTTTCGGCTGTGGCGAGGGGAGCATTTGCCCAGTTTCGCCTGGTGTGCCAGTTGTGGCCCTATTTGGACCGGGAGTCACTCCTCACAGTCACCCATGCCCTTGTCACCTCGAGATTCGACTACTGTAATGCTCTCTACATGGGGCAGCCTTTGAAGAATGTCCGGAGACTGCAAGTAGTCCAGAATGCGGCCGCGTGAGCTGTCTTGGGTCTCCCAAGACATGCTCATATTACTCCAGCACTCCGCGAGCTGCACTGGCTACCTATTGGTCTCTGAACACAATTCAAAGTGCTGGTTATGACCTATAAAGCCCTTTATGGCAATGGACCAGGATACTTGCGGGACCGTCTTCTGCCTCATGAATCCCAGCGACCGGTTAGGGCACATAGGGTTGGCCTCCTACGGGTCCCGTCTGTTAGACAGTGTCGTCTGGTGGGGCCTAGGGCAAGGGCCTTCTCCGTTGCTGCCCCAGCCCTCTGGAACCAGCTTCCCTCAGAGGTTCGTACTGCTTCCTCCCTCCTGGCCTTCCGGAAAGCACTAAAGACACATCTATGCCGACAGGCTTGGGGCATATGAGCTGTGCTCTGCCCCTCGGCCCTAAGAGTGTCCCGCCATCAACGATTGTGAGTTGAATGTGTTTGTATGTTGTGTGAATGATATTAATTTTTTTTAATTTTTAAATTAATTGTGTTTTTTTAATTGTGTTGTTGTTGTGAGCCGCTCCGAGTCTTGTGAGAGGGGCGGCATATAAATTAAATAAAATAAATAAAATAAATAAATAAATAAATTTTCAACTGTGTGGTCCTTGGTGCTCTCTGAGTTTGGTTGTTTTCTTGCAGACATTTTATTACCCAACTAGGTAACATCATCAACTGATGTCTATAATGAATGAAATATCTGCAAAAAAACCAACCAAACTCGGAGAGAACCAAGGACCCCACAGTTCAAACCTGAGCTACAAATATTCTCTTCTATAAGTAACCTACAATTGCATAATAATAATAATAATAATAATAATAATAATAATAATAATAATAATAATAATAATAATGCTTTTTTGTTTTTAGGTGCCTGTTCAGTCCTGGTTTGATGACATGGCAGACACAGAATTGTTAGACCTTATTCCTTTCTTCAAAGGACTAAGCAAAGAGGAAGAAGTCTACACAATGCTACATAAACTGTGCAACAGGTAGCCCTTTGAACTTCTGTTCTGCTGCAGAAACACAGCCACCTGAAGCAACTTGCAGATATTGCTCTGGAAAAGTGTTAAAATGTTTCTGACCTTCCTCTGCCATGAAAGACAATTGGGACTCAGTGCTCCTAAATCATGGGATTGACTGATGCTGTAAGATGATCAGACTACTTTTTAAAATAAAATCAAGAAAGAAAGATAATGAAAAAGAAGCTATTTTGAATGGGACTTTTAACACATTTCATAAACATAATGTTTTACAAAATCTGCTTTTTTTTCTTAAAACCTGCCAAAAAAAGAAAAAAAAATGAAAGCTTGATGTTATTTCAACCAGTCGAGTCATCCCCCTTTCTCAGCTCATCCTGCTATGCAGACTGTTTTTCCCACTCCACCCTGCTTCTAGAGCAGTTGACCTAACTCTGAACTTCATTTCTTCCAGGATGAAGTGCCTTTTTGAATGTTGTTTTAAGATTTTAAAAGAATCATTTTTGTACAAGGGGTATTTCCAGAACCTTTTAGTCTTGTATTGTATAAATGCTTGAAAAAGACAAGAGGAAAGTTGGAAGGCTTTTATAGAGCAATGTAATATATGGAATCAAAGGAGAAAATTGGAAAAGGTGGTGGGTTTTGCTGTCCAAGTTACTGCCATTAAACTATCAATAGCTATATTTTGTTCCACATTTGAAACTGCATACCAATAGATGGATGCAAAAATTGTCCCCGGTGTTTTGTTTGTTTTTCCCCTTAACTGCTGCTAACTAAGGCTCACAGAATGGAACTGAACCTTGGTTGTTACGTACTGGCCAACGTAGTCAAGTGTTAAGCAATTAATCTTTTAATTGGGGTTGTGTGTCCCACTATCAGTGTTTCACAGTGGAATTTCACTCCAGTTTCTTCTCCTTTATGCTTCTTCCTTTTTTAATAAAAGAAAAATAGGTATATTAATTCTATGCTTTAATTCTATAGTGGAACATTTGATTTTTTTTTCTTAGTAACTATCCAACCTGACCTTGGGTTGGAGTGTAGAGATTAGATCTGAAGATCATTTAGGGAAAATTGGATTACCCAAGTGTGAAATTGAAAAGCTTTTAGTATTTTTATTTGCTTTGTGCTTATTCCTTAGTATAGAACAAGGCTTGGTTTTCTCCCACAACCACAACCCTGTTAAGTATGTTGGGTTGAGAGAGAGCACAACTTCACCACACTTTCTTTTGTCAAGATTGTCAAATTGTTCTCCATTGGTTAGATCAGCGGTTCTCAACCTGTGGGTCGCGACCCCATTTGGGGTCGAACGACCATTTCACGGGGGTCGCCAAAGAATGCAGTCCGCCATTTTTCCCCCATTTTCCTTAGCTGTGCTACTCCCTCTTATTCTATTGGCTTTTGATGCGGACATCGGCCGGTTGCTGGCTGCGTCCTCCCCGTCTCCCAGCTCATGGCAAGCCCTGGGGCTTGAAACGCGCCCCCGACGCCGCCCCGGGCTGACTCAGCCGCGTGGGCGGCCGGTCCGAGCCGAGCCAGGTCTGGGCCGCTGCCTCCACACCGCGCCGGAGCTTCCCCCGCACTGCCTGGCCCACCTCCCTCACCGTCAGAGGCCGCCTTGGCCCTCTGGTGCCTGGCATGGCCCTGGGGCTGGCGGGCAGGAGCGGCTCCTTCCCGGCTTGCCAGGCTCTGGGCCTCGGAAGTGGCCAGGTGGCGGGGAAGAGGGCGATGCCCACATGTGCGTCAGAGGCCAGCCGGACAGGCCGGGAGGGGAGAAGCGGTGCCTTCCAAGCGGGAACTGGTGCTCCAGCCACACCCCTCTCGTGTGTGACGAGTTCGGGAAGGGTTTGGCGGTGAAGGGCTGCGCAGCATGGAAAGCGGCTGGGAGAGGGCAAGAGGTGCCGGGATGAGGATGGGGGACCCCAGACTACCATCCCCAGCAGTCGTAAAAAGCACTGTGGAAAAGTGGTGGAGGGGTGATGATTTGGACTTGTTTTGCAGCCACAGGACGTGGGCACCTTGCAGTCATTGAGTCAACCATGAACTCTTCTGTATACCAAAGTATTCTGGAATCAAATATGAGGCCATCTGTCTGACAGCTAAAGCTTGGCTGATATTGGGTCATTCAACAGGACAATGATCCCAAGCACACCAACAAAACTTCAACAGAATGGCTGAAAAAGAAAAAGTGTTGCAATGGGCCAAAGTCCAGACCTCAACCCGATTAAAATGCTCTAGTGGGGCCTCAAGAGAGATGTGCATAAACAAATGCCCACAAACCTGAATGAACTGAAGCAATGTTGTAAAGAAGAGTGGCCTCATAGAACTCAAAGAGGGTGTACTTTTTCACGTGACTATATGTCTCATCTGCCAAGAATCTGGCTATATAGAGAATAGCAACAGCTGGAGTCTTGGTGGTTTTTCTTATTCTTTTTTTTGTTGTTGTTGTTTGAAGTTTTGCTTGAATGCTGGTTTAAGTACATAAAACTTGCCTTTAGTCACATCTTTAATTTGGGTATTTAACTTCAAAATAGCAAAACATGCTGAAGCATCTTCTCTGAGCAGTATTTTTCCACTGTATTTCTGGCTTTCTGAGCCATGGTTACAGTCTGCAGGGAAAGTAATTCAGGTTGTAGCAGGGGCAAATACAATGGGAACGGTTGGAGTTATGTTGAAGAAAACTTTCAGTGGTTTTTCTGACTTTTATTGAATCTTTTGATCTTCCCAACAGCCAGTTTCCATCATATGTTGCCCTTTCTAGGATGATGTGTGTCTTTCTGACAGTTTTGTGTGATCTGTTTCTACATAATGCAGGCATTTTTGTTTGACGTTCACTTTTTATAAAATCAGTATTTTTTTTCTCTCTATCCAGTTGCCTTAAATGTCTGTGAATGAACGTTGATTAAGAAAAGTGTCTTCTAACATTGTAAGAATCCCACATCCAGGAAACAATAAAACTCATGGGGTTTGTGGGTGGCTCTTCCCTCTCCTCTCCCAATTCTGATAATAAACTCTGGGATGTGGAAAATTGATCAATCTTTGGAAAATCTTGGTTATAATAGTCTGATAGCGTTTCCTAACCTGAGCAGCATCCAAACAAATAGATTTCAATTCTGGAACTCTGCAATTTATAATACTCCTGATTGAGAATACAGGAAGTTACTCATGGAATGTTAAAATTTAGGCATTACTTCTGTTTGGGCAAAACCAACTCTGAGTTTTCCTGCTTGAAAGCTTGCTTAGTTAAACAACAGATTCTCGTGGCCCCCACCCACCAGGTGTTCACATTGTCCAATTGTGTTATTTCTTTTTGTTATGGGAACAGTTCATTTCTCCATCGAGCAACTGCAGTAGTGACTTTGGCATGGTGCAGGTTCTCATGGTCCATGAACAGCTTCTTGGCATTCCATTTCCTCCCTTCACTTTCTACCCCTTCCCCCTTTTCTATGGCAAGTTGATTAGTGATAGAAGCTAGCAGGCATCATAGTGATTCAATCTTGACAATAGGCTAAAATCAATCATCTGCCTTGCCGGATAGCCTTGATCCTCCTTTTCGCCTTCTAGTCTGCCAGAGGGTCCTCAAACCATCGTCTCAGGGCAATCATGAAGTACTTAAAATCATACAACTCTTCAGCATCAGCATCATGGAGTGAAACAACCCAGTTGGCTGCCTCCCCCTCCAAAACTATGGTGATGCAGCTTACCCTGTGTCAACTGTCCAACTGTCAAACCAAAACCTTTCATAGTGGGGGAGATGGTCTACCTATCCACTAAGTACCTAAAATCCTTACAACCATCAAAGAAATTGGGACCCAAATACGTAGGACCTTTCCTCATCATTAGAGTCATCAACCTGGTAATGGTAGAATTAGAACTGCCAAAATCTCTCAGACAAATCCACCCGATCTTCCACTGCAGCCTCCTAAAATGCGAGCAACAGTCACCCTTAAGACCAGCTGTTGCCCCACCTCCTCCTCCCATTATGGTTGAAGGAGAGCAACATTTTAAAATCAAAGAAATCATAGACTCCAGGAAACACCATGGCTCGACCCAATACCTAGTAGCATGGAAACACCTACCGCCCTCCCAAAACGAGTGGGTCCACAAACACCACATTAACGCCCCTAGACTACTTAAGAAATTTCACACTGAATATCCAACCAAACCTGACTAACCTATATATTATTTGTCTCTATCTCTCCACAGCTGGATCTCTCTTTTTTTAAAGGGAGGCAGGATATCAGAACCCATATTTTAAAGGGCCCTTTTCCTTCCCTCTTTTCCTTTCTCTCTAAACCCAAATTGCATTCTCTTCTCTCCCTGGGTTCTGCCATACTCCTGGAGGGGAGGGGGGAAGCTCTTGAGGGTTATTGCCTTGTTTCCTCTATCGCTACAATGTAACACTTTGCTGTTTCTGCATTTCTTCCTGTGAACTTTTTCTCCCCTGTTGTCAGCTAGAAATGGGGGGGGAATGGAATGTACCTCCGGCAACTGTTTTATCTCTGCATTCACAAGGGAAGGTGTGAAGAGCTGCCTAAACATTGCTGCAGTCCGGCGATGGCCTGATGTTATCTCCTTTTTCCCACAACGAACTTAACACCTTGGGTTTGGCCTGTTTGAATGACCGGATGAACTATGGGGTGGGGTTATGCTTGGGATACTTTTTACCTATCAATCTGGTGGGAAACCCTCAGATCCTGTCTATTATGCCTACTATCAGCTTCTCCTAATAAAAGCTCCTTTTGGAAGAAACTGTTTCCACGAGTTCTACTTTCTTAGGATGAGGTATTGAAGTGGGCCCTGACAGCTCTGTTGAGTCATCATGACTCCAGGGGGGATTGGTTGACCCTCTGCTTCTGCCAGTTCCCCACATGGGTTGCCCACTGGCCCATGGGGCCTGTGTAGGGCCTTCCATTGCTCTCTCCCCCTTGAGTGTGGGCTGCTGCTCTGGCTTCTCAGCCCTCTGTTTGGGGCATGTGCTGGCCACTTGCATCCCAGCTTCAGCTTGGGCTGCTTCCGGGTTCTCTTGAGAGGAGGCTTCCCCTGGCTTTGCCCCCCACCTTCTGTTCCTTTGTCAGTTGCCAACATCTCAAGGCTGCCAACCTCCTGGTGGGGTCCAGCTAGGCTGCTACTTAGACAGTTGGTTTAATGTCAACTGTCCAGTTGGCAGATCCACAAAAAGAAACTCCTGGGACATTATTTTACCAAGCGTAGAAACTTTACTGAATAAACCATATTAGCACAGATGAAGTGAAACCAGCTCTGGGTTTCCCACACAAAAACTAGCATAGTTAATTCCACCCTTTCCCTATGGGCCACCCACAGTCCATTATTTCTACCAATCACTTCTGTTCATTTTGTTATGGGAACCAGCAGGCCACACTAGTCCACCTGCTCAATGTGTCCTTGGGTTGGAGCACTGTCTCACAGGAACAGACAATGCTCAGATGCAATTACCCCCACCCTTGCATTCCATCCCACTTCATTCCTTTTCTTTGTCAAGCTGCAAGCAAAGCGGAATATAGGTGAAAGTGCAAATCAGTCTTGACATGCCGACCCCCCCCCCGGAAGAAGGATAGACCTGAAACAACAATAAACATATATACACATCATTACTCACAGCTCACCTGTGGCCGCACCCCTCATTGGGGCTGTTGAGGGTACCTATTATGAAACTTCTTAACTAACCTCACTGTTCTAACATCAGGAGCAGCCACCCACTCAGGGTCTGCTAGCAGGTAGCCTTTCACAGTACTAGGTATTGTAATTTTCCCTTGTGATATCTGGAGTCGAGAATCTTTTTGATCTCATAGTGCTCCTCTCCCTTAACTAGAATGGGAGGAGGAGGTGGTTCCTTGACTGACCTCAAGCCAGATTCGTGAAAGGGTTTTAAAAGACTGCAATGAAATACCGGGTGGACTCGCCTGAGGCTTTTGGGCAGGATTCATTATCCAAATGATTTGGAAAGGTCCTATGTATTTGGGACCTAACTTCTTGCACGGTTGCCTCAGGTTTAGATACTTGGTGGATAGATACTGTTGTGAGTGTCCCTAGACCAGCTTGGGAAGTGTCAGAGTATGAGGATGAGCAGCCAGGCTCCTCTGGGTGTTTTCCCCTCCCGGCAGCCGAGGAAGAGCAGCCAGGCCCCTCTGGGTATTTTCCCCTCCCGGCAGCTGAGCCAGACAGGGAGGAGATTTACAGGCAGTCTGGATCAGATTCACAGAGTGAGGGGTCAGATTTGGATCAAGAAGATAGATGGCTTGATCCGAGATTCCGAAGGTTTGATAAGCGACGGTGTCAGTTAAGTGGAAAAAGGAAGTAATGAGGGGAAGTGACGTATCGGACACTATATTAGAAGGGGACAGAGAGACTACGCCTTTGTCACGAGCAACGTTAATCAAGGAGTAGCCGTGCGTTTGACTTCAGTCTTCTGATGTTTTGGAAATCTACGGGAGAATAATGAGGCCTTGGACAATGTGATAAAGAAAGAGTGAGTTAATTGGAAGGTGTGGAAGGAGCATGTGTTAATCTAAATGTAAATACATGAGACTTGGCTGTTTCTGCCAGCAAAATGCCAGCAGCGTGCTTTGAAGTGAATTCTTTTGAAATGTGTTAAATAAACCTCTTAAAGACATATTTATGTGGATTTTAATGAGCTGAGAGGGGCCAGACAGAACAGATACACCTTATCCCCCACTCTGAATTCTTTCTGGGGGGCTCGTTTCTGATCTGCTTGCCTTTTTTGGCTTTCTCTAGCTTTGTTTAGCACCTCATGCAAAGTGGGACATGTGGCTTTTAGCGTATCCATCCAGTCAGCCAACGACACTGAGGATGGGGTTCCCTGTGGCAGCTCTGGCATAGGCACAAACTCAGTCCCTGTGGCCACCTTAAAAGGGGTAAACCTGGTGCTACTATGCACCGAGTTGTTATATGCCACCTCAGTGAATGGCAGGAGCTCAGCCCAATTAGTCTGCTGAAAATTTATATAACAGCGCAGGTATTGCTCTATGACAGGGGTGTCAAACTCGATTTCATTGAGGGCCACATCAGCATTGTGGTTGCCCTCAGGAGGCCGGGTGTGTGTATCTGGGTGGGCACAGCCAATTGGGTGGGTGTGGCCAGGGGTGTGGCCAGCTTGATGTTGCTTGCTTTGAGGGACACCTCTGGGGGGGCTGGAGGGGCTGTAGAGGGATCTGGGGGTCTCCAGTGGAGGGGGAGGGGGAGAGGAACGGGGCAGGTGCTGGGGCCTGGTCCACCAGAGGAGATTTGCCATCCCTCTCGGGCTGCCAGGGGGGCACCCAGATGACAGGGAGGTGGGTGCTGGGCCCGGCCTTTGAGCTCCCATCTGTCATGGTTCCAACAGATAAAACTCTTCAAAGAACTTTGAGGCATTGTTTACTTTAAAGAATCTTTATTCGAGCAGCATAGCATCGGCACATACATAA
The DNA here is from genome assembly GCA_034064705.1 of Bothrops alternatus. Lineage (NCBI taxonomy): Eukaryota > Metazoa > Chordata > Lepidosauria > Squamata > Viperidae > Bothrops > Bothrops alternatus. Next base: position 3,626,769 of record JARGCV010000137.1, on the reverse strand, counting down.
GCGAAGCCAAAATCTGAATTCCCCTCCCCTTAGCACATAGTATCAAACACAATTCCCTCCTCTAATTAACAGTCATAAATCACATTCTCCAATTAGTTTGAAATGCAGGCTTTCCCTCCTTTACTCCAACCTGCCATTTCTTTTTTTTTTCTTTTTTTTTTAAAATTCTTTTATTAAAACAATCAGCATTGAACATAAAATCTTAGTATGCATCGATCATCATAGCACCTGGTATACAACACTAAGTATTAATCTTTGCAAACGTCTGGTTTGGTAAACATTTTTCACTCCTCACCTCAAGCGTCAACTATACGCCTGTTACTCTTTATTTGATTGGTGTTTTTCTTTTCTATAGTTTATCCACAGTTTCTAGTCTATCACATATTATTCATCTCAGTATTAGTACAATCTTTTGTGATCCCTAACCAAAAATCCTGAGGTAAAAGTTTAATGACCTGAGATAAATCTTATATATGGACTATCTACTATATCTAGTCTATCACATATTATTCATTCGCGCTTCTGAATTAACTTCGTCTCAGTAGTAGTGCAATCTTTTATAGTCCCTAACCAAAGATCCTGAGGTAGAAGTTTCATAACCTGAGATAGAAATTCAATCCGCTTTATCAATATTAAAGCAAACAACATTAGGCATAAGCTCATGTTAAGAGGCATTCGTCATAGAACTTAAACATACATTAGGTGTTAGTTTTTGTAAACGTTTGATTTGGTAAACATTCTTCCCTCCTCATGTCGAGCCTCAACTAAACGCCAGATACATTTTGTTTGATTGGTGTTTCTCTTGTATATAGTCTATCCACTGTTTCCAGTCTGTCAAATATTGTTCATTGGAGCGATCCTTCAACTATGCTGATATTTTCGGCATTTCCGCCAAATTTGTTACTTTCAAAGTCCATTCTTCCATAGGCGGTATTCCTGGATTTTTCCAGTATTGTCCCACCAACAGTCTTGCTGCTGTGATCAAGTTCAGAAATAAGTTTGTCTCTGAGGTAGTGCAATCTTTTGTGATCCCTAACAAAAAAACCTGAGGTAGAAATTCAATATGCTTTTTGAAAATGGTTTGGAGTGTCCACCATATCTTCCTCCAGAAGGCTTTGATTTTTCTGCATGTCCACCATACATGAAAGTAGGTAGCCTCCCCATCACCACACCTCCAGCATTTGGGTTGGGAGTCTGGATAGATGAGTGATTTTTTTTTCGGGTCTAGGTGCCATCTATAGAACATCTTGTAGAAGTTTTCCTTAATTGTTGCGATTTCGTAAATTCTACATTTCTCACCCAGATTTTCTCCCACGTGTCCATGGTGATAGGATGCCCAAAGTCTTGTTCCCACTTTACCATACAGTTCTTGACTAGCACGGTTTCAGAGTCTATTTCTATCAGAATGCTATACACTCGTTTGATGTGCATGATCCCCTGCTCTCTAATCTGTTTAATTAGATTCTCATCAGTCTAGGATAAACCCTTCTTCTTGTCTTTATGCCACCGTGATTGCAGTTGTAAATATGATAGCCAGGTACCTCCTATTCCTTCCTCTGCTAGCGTTGTTTGGGGTTTCAAGGAGAACCCATTTTCTTCTTCCAGTACAAGTTTACTGTAGGGCACCACTTCTTGCCCTTGGGATATGTTTACATCCCCTATTGCGTGTCCGGGGATCGTCCAGATGGGAATCTTGTCGTGTAGAAGGTGTTTATATTTCTTCCAGACCCATAACAATGGGATTCGTAGTGGGTTCTCCTTGAAGTTCCTGTCTGCCTTCTTGTTGTATACCAAGTATGCGTGCCAGCCGAGTAGTAGACCATGCCCTTCAACATTCAGTATTCTATCATTCGTCATATTGATCCAGTCACTCAACGCCACCAACGTCGCTGCATAGTAGTATAGCTTTAGATTAGGCATTTTTAGTCCCCCTCTCTTCCTCGTGTCCTGGATGATTTTTAGTTTCACCCTCGGTCTCTTGTCATCCCAAATAAATCTGTTGATGCCCTTCTGCCAATTGTCCAAGTCCTCATCCTTTTTGAGTATGGGTAGCATTTGAAAGAGAAATAGAAATCTTGGCAAGACGTTCATCTTTACTGCTGCTATCCTGCCCAGCAAGGATAGTCGTAGTGTTTTCCACCTTTCCAGATCTGCTTGTATCTTGTTCCACAGCACCTCGTAGTTATTTTTGTATAATTTCGCATTCGTTGTTTCTATCTCCACTCCCAGGTATTTAACTTTCTTAACTATTTCACAACCCGTTATTCTTTCCAAGTCCTGTTTTGCTTTGTTGTCTAGATTTTTAACTAGCATCTTCGTTTTTGATATATTAACTTTAAAACCTGATACCTTGCCATAGTCTTTCATTATCTCCATCAAACTCCTTGCTGATTGTACTGGTTGCGATACTGTCACCAGTAGGTCGTCTGCGAAGGCACACAGTCTGTAGTCCTGTTGTCCAATCTGTATGCCCTTTATGTCTTCTGCTGCTCTTATCTTGTTCAGCAGAATCTCCATCGTTAAGACAAATAACAGTGGTGACAGCGGACAGCCCTGTCTCGTGCCTCTTTCTATGTTGAATGGGTCTGTTAGTTCGCCGTTCACAATGATCTGGCCCATTTGTTTCTGGTAGATTGCTATTATGGAGTTGAGGAACTGCTTTCCCATTTTCATCCCCCGGGCTAGGTTCGTCAGGAATGGCCAATTCAGTCTGTCAAAGGCTTTTTCTGCGTCCACAAACATGAGGGTAGCAGGTACCTGGTTGTGTCTTTCCAAGTACTCTATTATGTTCAACAGCTGTCTCACGTTGGTTTTCATCTGACGTCCTTGTATAAACTCCGTTTGATCCGGGTGAATTATTTTTTGTAATACAGTCATTAATCTGTTTGCCAGCACTTTTGTGAAGAGTTTGTAGTCTGTGTTCAATAGTGAGATGGGCCTATAGTTTGCCGGTTGTGCATTATCTTTTCCCTCTTTGGGGATTAGAGAAATGTAGGCTGTTTTCCAGGAGGGTGGGACTTGGCCTCCTTCTTGTATGTTGACAAATAGCTTTCTGAGGGGTTCTATCATTTCCTCTTGGAGATGCTTGTAATAGGTAGCCGTTATCCCATCCGTCCCAGGTGATTTTCCTTTTTTCAGTTGTTTGATCGCTGAGTGTATTTCATCCTTCGTGATTGGGGCATTCAGGGCATCTCATTGTGTATCGGTGAGTACCATTAATTTTTCGTTTTGTAGAAACTTTTCTATCTCTTTGTCCTGTACCTTCTCCTCGCCGTATAGCTTTGAGTAGAACTCGGTGAAAGCTTTTTTAATGGTTTCCTGTTTGAATTCTTCCTTGCCTTTGTACTCTATCTTTTCAATTATGCGGGCTTTCTGTTTCTTTCTTATGGTGTAAGCCAGCCACCGACCCGGTTTGTTGGCGCTACAGAATGTCTTGTGTTTTGCATATTGTATATTCCATGCTACTTGATCCGCCATCAGCATGTCAAATTGTTTTCTTAGTATCTTAATTCCTTCTTTTGTGGCTTTGTCCTCCGGTCTTTTTATTAATAATTGTTCCTGTTTCTTTATCTCCTCCTCTAGTTCCTTTCTTTTTCATTCTTGTTTGCGTCGGTGCCTGGCGTTCATGTTCATGAGGATCCCGCGCATAAATGCCTTGCTAGCGTCCCAAATCATTTCAATGGGTGTTTCATTGATCATATTTATACTAAAGAATTCCTTCATGGCACTTTTGCATTCAGCCACCTCTTTCTCGTGTCTAAACAGGTTTTCATTAATTCTCCAGGATCTCCTCGATTTCCGATCCTGTCTTAATTCCATCCCTACTGGGTTATGGTCCGTTAGTACTTTGGGTAGAATTGACACAGTGTTTAGGCGGACTAGCAAGTCACTAGATGCCAGGATGAAGTCAATTCTGGAAAATAATTGATGCCTGTCGGAGAAAAAGGTGAATTCTTGCTCTTTGCCTTGCCGTTCCCTCCAGACGTCTGTCAGTACAAGGTCTTCCTTCATGTCGAAGAAAGATTTAGGCAACTTGGAGTGCTTCTGTGGGTTAGGTTTTGTTTTCTTCTTGTCTAGGGCAATCTCTATGACCCCGTTCCAATCTCCCAGAATAATACATGATCTGTAGTTGAGTTGTATTAACTTCTTGTGTATCTTTTTGTAGAATTTTCCTTGTTGTTGATTTGGTGCATATATGCCCATCACTAGAATTTTCTTGTCGTCCTGTGTCACTTCGATTGCTAGGTATCTACCCTGGGAGTCCGACTCTATTAGCTTAGCTATTACATGTTTCTTCACGTATATAACAATCCCGTTCTTCTTTCGTGGCGCCGCTGCGACAAAGTGTGTACCTAGTCTGTTGTTGATTAAGTATTTCTGGTCCGCTGCTCTGATGTGTGTTTCTTCTAGGCAAATTATGTTGTTTCTTCCTTGATACAGATAATGAAATATCTTTCTCCTTTTCTGTGGGGAATTTAGTCCGTTAACGTTCCATGTCAAGTATTTAGTTGTCATTGTCGGTTTCAGAATACTCTTGCAAGACCGCTTCTGTTCTATCTCTTGTGTTCTTCTTTGGTCTCGTTCCCGTGGTATCCAAGTTGGTGCTCATGTTGTGTAGAGGGGTCGTTCCTTGCTGCTCCGTGCGTTTGGTAGTGGATCTTATATTCTGCTCTCTGCAGTCTGTCCTGTTTCCTTGTTGTTGTTGCTTTCTGTTCTCTGTGTCGTCGTGTCTCGAGTTGGTCCTTTCCTTTCTCTTGCTACTGCGTCGGTCTGTATTTCTGGGTGGTTTGCTCGTTGTTCTCGGTCCCTTCTGCGTTCCAGTGGCCCTTCTGCTTCTTCTCTCGTGATGTGCTGAGGCCCACCTGACGTCAGTTCCTTTGCAAGAAATTCTCTGGCTTTCTGGACCGAGTTCAGGTAGCATCTTTTATTCTTATAGAGAAGTGACATCCCCGTTGGGGCTTCCCATCGAAATCGCATGGCGCGTAATCTCAGTTCGTCGACCAAAAATTTGTAGTCCTTTCTGTCTCGCAGCATCGTTGGGGGGATCTCTTTCAGTACTTTCACTTCCTGCCCCTCTATGTATAATTTCTTGTTGTAAGATGTGACTGAGATTAGGTTCTGGAACCCCTGCGTCGCAAAATGGATAACCACGTCCCTTGGTCGACGCCTGTCTGTTGCCTTCCATGCGCCCACTCTGTAGATTCTGTCGAATTGCCCTGCAATCTCTGTGGTGCTCTTTCCCAGAAATGTTGCCAGGGCTTCTATAAAGGTTCCAAGCAGGCCTCCTTGGGTTTCGTTTGGCTCCTCTTTCCAGCCTCTAAACCTGATTGCAGACGCCATTTGCCAGTATTGCATCATGGTGGACTGGTCTTGAGCCACCCCTTTCATTTCTGCTATCTGTCCCTCTACATGGTTCTCCACTTCTTCCATCCGCTTGTCCACCTTCTCCCTGATCTCCTGGAAATTTTTCTCCATTTCCTCCCTTATTTCCTTGTAGTGTGCTTGCATCGCCTCCTTCATTTGGTCCAGGTCTGCGGCCATCGCCCTGCGTTGCTCTTCCCATTTTGTCTCCAGCTCCCTACCTTGGTTTATCAGCATTTGTTTTATGTCTTTGCAACTTTCCTCCAACTTTTTGTCCATTCCATCCATCCTTATTACCAGCGTCCCTATTACTTCTTTTAATTCTTGTATCAGGTGTGCTGTTGGGCTGGCTTGTGTGCATTGATGGGTCTGGGGATCTGCCGTTGGATGGGAGGGTGTGTGGGTGGGTAAGGTGCTTCCTGGTGGTTTAGTAGGCTGGGCAGGGGAGGATACAACTCCCATCATTTGTGTCAGTTTGGTCTGTTTGGAGGCCATCTTGAGGTTATCCTCCTGTTGTCCTGGCACTGTTTTGGTTTCCAACTTGGACCAAATTGGACACTAGGTTGTGATCTGATGATGATCCAGTAGTCTAGCCTTTCAAGGGGGGGCTTCAGGGTTTAGGCAGTGTAGGGGTAAGAGCCTATATTCAGGCAGTTCTGTGTTCAGGGAGCCTATTCAGTGCCTTTGCTTTGGCTTCCTCTTCACTCCCCTCTGCCAGCCTGTTCCTTCTCTTTGTTCTTTTCTGGCTCTTTCTTGCCCCTCTTTCTCTGCTGTCTTGCCCAGGTCACTTTCTCCTGTCTTCTGGCAGCCTGTGTTTACATATCCCTTCTGCCTTTCATTTGTAGCGCTCCAGGTTGCCTTCCAACTTTCTTTTTCCTCCCACCTTCTTCCCTGGTAAGTCCTGCCCTCTTCTGAGTCCCTGGGGCTCCCTTTCTGGTGGGTCTGGGGCGCAGCACGTGGGGTAACACTCACCAGTCCCTCTGCCTGAGCCTTCCCCCGTTGTCTGCTTCTTTGCCGCCTCCTTCTTTTCGATGCTGCTCTCCGCCAGCTCTGCTTGCCTCCTCCTTTGTTCTCCGGATCTGGCTCCCTCCTCCGTTCTTCCAGCTTTCTTTTCTTCCTTCTGCTCGTCCAGGGGTCATTTCTTGGTCTGCAGACCCTCCCGGCGGCCCTTGCTGGTCTCTCCGGTCTCTCCGGCTTCTTCCTCCTTCTTCTTCGTTAAATGAAACTTTTAAAAGTCTTGTTCTTGAGAATGCCAGAGACCCGGAGAGCAGCTGGAAAGCAGCCTCGCGCCGCTCGCCTCCTCTCCTGTCGGCTTCTTTCCGGCTCCGTTCGCCTCCGCAGCTGATTGCCTCGCCCAGCCTCCTCCGCTGCTCTCTCGCCGTTTCTCCTCCAACCTGCCATTTCTTATCATCTCTTATTTCATAAGCCCTGAGTTCACACACTATTACAATATTGTTATGTCTAACTAACTTCCATCACATTCCTCCTCCTCCCCCAGTATCATCTAATTCTAAGAGTAAAGCATAAGAAAGAAAAAGGCTGCATCTCCATATGTTGTCAAAACAAGAACATCCAATGTTAGCAGTGTTGACACCGGGATCCTGCAGCCCGGCCCGGCACTGCTTCCTGGGGGCACTCATGGGGCAGCTCCAGGGCTGGGCTGGGCTCGGGCAGAGCGGGGAGGGTAGTCCTGGCTGCCTCTTGGGGATGGGGCTCCCTACCCTTCCCATTTGCCAGGGCTGTTGGTGTGGCAGCGGGTGGGAGGCTTGTCTCACATGTGTGGCAGAGCTGGAGGATGAAGTTCGAGAGTGGGGGCTGAGCAGGCAGGGGTGACAGCAAGTGGCTGGACTGCCTCACCACGGTCCCATCATACATCTTTGCCTGCGTCCGCTGTGGTTGGGATGGGGCGGCTGGGTGGCTGGCCGCCTGGCACATCTGGTGGGCCAGATCATGTGCCTCCCCTCTGCGCCTATGCCTCTGCCTGCTGCTTGGAGGGCTTGCCTGGTGGCTACAGTGCTCAGACCCACCTGCACTGCATGTGCTGCAGGACCCTGGGATATGCAAGCTGATAGACAGCCAAGGGGCTGGCGTGCTACATCTGCTGCTGAGAACCTCCGGCCCTCGTGCACTTGCCTCCTCCTGTATGTGCACCCGGGGGGGCGCTTGGCCGGGCTGGAGTGGGCCTGGGCTGGGGCAGCAGGGGCCAGTCCCTTACCATCTCTGGGGCAGCCCCGAAGGCCAGATCTGGGCCCATTGTGGGCCCGGTTCTGGCCTGTGGGCCTTGAGTTTGACATGTCTGCTTTACGAGTTAGCGCATTCAGCCACCCCATTGGTACTAGGATGACAGGTGGAGCTAAGCCCTTGAGAGCAGCCTATCATTTTCAAAAATTCCCACCAAAATTCTGCATTGAATTGCACCCTCCCTGTCTGAAATAATGTCCTTTGGGACCCCGTGTAGTCTGTAGATATGTTGCATAAACATCTTGGCTAAGACCAAGATAGAAGGAATCTTCGGACATGCCACAAAGTGTGCTTGTTTTGAGAACAGGTTGATGACCGTCTGTATTACTGTGTTTCTACAGTAGCACTCTCCGGCAACTCCATGATAAAATTCATGGATATCTGCTCCCACGGGTTGGCTGGGTTTGTTACCAACTGTAGCAAGCCAGGGGGCTTCCCAGGTAGGCACTTCATGGAGGCACACACAGGGCAACTGGCCACATAGGCTTCTATCTCCTTTTTCATCTTTGGCCACCAAAACTGTCTCTTTAACAGGTGAAGGGTCTTCACAAACCCAAAATGCCCTGCGGGCTTCCCGTCATGACTCTTCTGCAGGACCAAGCTTCTCTGGCTGGCTGGGATTTACAATTTACTCCCCTTCCATGCCAAGCCCTCCTTTACCGTCAAGTCGTCCTTATGTCATTGGAACCATTCATCCCCCCAAAGGCATCTTTTAGTGGCTGCATCAGTGAGTCTCCAGACCATTCTCTGCTCTCATAAGTGCTGGTGCTGTGAGCTGCTTGGATGGGATGATGGAGTTAACTACTTCCTCTTGGGCACTTTTGTACTGGGGCATGCAGGAGAGGGCATCTGCTAAGAATTTTTTCCCCACAAGCAAGTAGCAAAGGGTGAAATTGAAGCGGTTAAAATACTGAGCCCACTGGACTTGCTTAGGGAATAGCTTCCTCAGGGTTTTCAATGCCTCTAGGTTCTTGTGCTCCTTCCACACCTTGAATGGGATCTTACTACCTTCTAAAAATTGCCTCCAGGTCAGAAGAGCCCATTGGACAGCATAAGCCTCCTTCTCCCAGATGGCCCAACATCTCTCAGTATCAGTTAATTTGTGAGACGTATGGGCACAGGGTTGCAACTCCTCCTTTTTGTTCCTCTGGAGTAAAACCACTCCCACTGCCACATCACTGGTATCTGCCTGTATTACAAAAGGATCATCTGGGCTTAGGTGTTTCAAAACTGGTTCTGCAGCAAAGTGCCTCTTCAGTTTTTCAAAGGCAGCCTTGCATTTGATGGACCAATTTAGTGACTGACTCAGTTTGGGCTTCACCCCTCCCCCTGTCTTGAGCAGGTTGGTGATTGGCAGGTCTATCTGGGCAAAAGTGGGGATGAATTGCTGATAAAAGTTTGCAAATCCCAGGAAGCTCTGCAACTGCCTCCAGGTCCAAGGGGCCTCCCACTCCAGAATCACCTTCACCTTACCCAGGTCCATTTCCACCCCATCCATCCACAAAAACTAGCATAGTTAATTCCCCCCTTTCCCTATGGGCCACCCACAGTCCATTACATCCACCAATCACTTCTGTTCATTTTGTTATGGGAACCAGCGGGCCACGCAAGTCCACCTGCTCGATGTGTCCTTGGGTTGGAGCACTCTCTCACAGGAACAGACAATGCTCAGATGCAATTGCCCCCACCCTAGCATTCCATCCCACCTCATCCCTTTTCTTTTTCAAGCTATGAGCGAAGCGGAATATAGGTGAAAGTGCAAATCAGTTCTGACACCCTGGCTTTATCGTCTGGGAAGTTTGACCCATGGCGTGCCATGAAATTCCAAACTTGGGTAAGGAAGTACCCCAACTGCTCTGTGTCAACTGTCTGACTAACGAACTCAAAATCAAGGTATCTCTAAATAGAAATGATCCACTTGTTGAGAAAGGTATAATTTTATTAAGAGGTCAAGTGTATTGCAGTATTGCATAGCCAGAACTGAGAATTGCACACTCATATCCCTAAGTTCTACTTCCCCCACAACTGTCCCTCGCTGCCCACCCCACTGTAACCAATCAAGTCCGTACAAGATGTTTCCATAACAATCAGTCCAAGCGCAGGGTGGTATGCGGGTCCCTCCTTCTTCCAGTTGGGTGAACTTGGGACAGCAACTTGAGGAGGTACAGTCTCTACTTTCAATTCCCCAAACATACCCCTCCTTATCCCCCCTCCCCACAGCTCATGGCAGTCTGTTATCACATAACAGCAAAGCACAGCAAGCATAGGGTGCCAGCTGACAACCTGGCTCAACAGTAGTGTAGCGGAGCTGGGGCGGAATCGGTGCCAGCTGAGAGGCTTTGCTGGAGCCCTGCCAATTCGGCAGGGAAATCAGGAGCTCCAGCAGCCTCCGTTGTGGCTGGTGGCAGGGAGCGGCTGTTGGGGAGGGATCAAAAAGGAGGAGGAAGTTGGCTGGAGAGGAGGAAAGAGCGTGGCAATTTTGGATGTCCGGTGGAGCAGGTGGGAGGGAGACGAGAGAGAGAGTATGTTGGTGGAGTTAATTTTTTTCCTTTGTTAAGGGCAAGTCAGGCGGGAGAGAGAGAGAGAGAGAGAGAGAGAGAGAGAGAGAGAGAGAGAGAGAGAGAGAGAGAGAGAGAGAGAGGTTGGTGGAGAGTGAGGGAGGAGGTTGACTGGGTTGAATTTATCTCTTCAGTTGGGAAAGGCTAGAGAGGGGGAAATAGAGAGGTTTCTGTAAAGCCAGCTGGAAGGAGGTAAGGGGATAGAGAAGGAGAGGATTTAGTGGGAAAAGGACAGAGAGAGATGAGGAGAGGAAATAAGGGAGGTTCCTGTGAGCTGCAGAGAGAGATTGACCATCATCGCTCCATGTGAGTTGCCTGTGAGAGACTGACCACCATCACCCCACGTAAACTGCTGTTGCCAGAGCCTGACTACCATCATCTCCTGCAAGCTGCTGCTGTCAGAGACTGACCACTATCACCTCACATGAGCTGCTGCTTTCAGAGACTGATCACCATCACCTCATGCAAGTTGCTGCTGCCAGAGACTGACCACCATCATCTTATGTGAACTGTGGTTGCCAGAGACTGACTACCATCATCCCACGCAAGCTGCTGTTGCCAGAGACTGACCATCATCATCTTATGTGAGCTGCTGCTGCCAGAGATTGACCACCATCACCCCACGTGAACTGCTGTTGCTAGAGACTGACTACCATCATCTCTTGCAAGCTGCTGCTGCCAGAGACTGTCCACCATCATCTTATGAGAACTGCTGTTGCCAGAGATTGACACCATCATCTCACGCAAGCTGCTGCTGCCACCAGAGATTGACCATTATCACCTCACGCGAGTTGCTACTGCCAGAGACTGACCACCATCAACTTATGTGAACTGCGGTTGCTAGAGACTGACTACCATCATCCCACACAAGCTGCTGTTGCCAGAGACTGACCATCATTATCCCACGTGAGCTACCGCCAAAAGAGACTGAGCATCATCGCCTCACGTGAGTGGCTGCTGACTGAGACTGAGTGCCACCGAACTATGTGTCCCTGTTAAGCAGAGGTGCCCAAGTAAGGGACCCCTTGGACCGGCAGCCAGGCCAAGAGGAGGCCAGGAAGACCTGGACTTCAGTGGTCCCTACGGGGGTAGTGCTACAAGTGGGGGTTCGTCCGGGATACCCTGTCCGGCCTTTCTTTTTTTAGAGGGGGGGCAGGCAGTCTCACTCAAGGATACGAGTCAAGTGAGCAAAATGGACTCCACCACCATTACTAAGTGGTGTGAGGACCAGAATAGTGAGGTAAAGTCGAGTGTAGTAATGATGGGGATGTTTGGCCAGAAGAGTGACTTTTACAGGCACTGAGGACTCTTGTCCCTGACCAGAGGGTATATGTGGTAGACACAAGGGTGGACCGGGACTCTTCTCATTTTTATGTCCTTTTGTAATGGAAAAAAAAGTGTTCCAGAGTGCTTTCAGGTTGAGATCCTTCAGTTGACTGAGGATACTAGGGCAGAGGTGATATTCCTGACTGTTTGGGTCACACTTTCAGCAAAACCATTGGGCCCAAAAAAGGAGACACATACTTCAATTACTATAGGGGCAGCAGAGGCAGGGTCTGCCCAGGCTGGGGAAAACCTGACTTCCATCCAAACCCTGACTGTCAGCTATTGTGCGGGGGCTGGGTACAAGAAACTACGTATTTTTTCAGGGATGCAACCAGTACCAGAGGGGGAGGAAGAATATGAAACCTGGATGGAGCAAGCAGTACAAACAGTTGAAGAGCGGGACATACCAGATGCTCAAAAGAAGCAGAGGGTCAGAGAAAGTTTAAAGGGCCCTAACCGCTAAAGAACAATGGATTACAAGATCGACTAGACCCAAACAAAAGTAATGAAAGAGAAAATGGAGGAAAAAAACGAGATCTTTTCGGTAAATGTAAATGGACTAAACTCTCCAACAAAAAGAAACAAAATTTTCAGGAAACTTCAGAAATTAAATATGGACATAATTTGTCTACAAGAGACTCATATAAAAAACAACATTATAAATTTTTGGAACACCCCAAAATGGGGAAGCTTTATTATACATTAGCACAACAAAAGAAACGAGGGGTGGCGATATACGTTAAAGAGACAATAGACTCCAAATTAATATACTCAGATGAAGAAGGAAGAATTGTTATGGTTGAAATATATCTGCATCAAAAACAAATATTGTTAGTGGCAATTTATGCCCCAAATGACAGCCAAGGACAATTTTACCAAAGATTACACAAAAAATTAATAGAAATGGAATATCAGAATATTTGTTTAATAGGTGACTTTAATGCGATAGTAGATGGAATAATGGACTATAAGACCAGTAAAGCAGGAAAACTCGGAAGGAGAAAATTTCCTAAGGCATTTTTTGATATGGCAGAAGAAATTGGAATTCAAGACGTCTGGAGAGAATTTAATCCTCAAAATCGACAATATACTTTTTATTCAAATTCCCACAAGTCTTGGTCAAGAATCGATATGATTTGGATGACTTCTGAATTAAAGATGGACATACAAGAAATTGAGATAGAAACTGGCACATGGGCAGATCATAATCCTTTAAAAGTGACATGGAAAGGAATAAGGAAAAAACCAAGATGGATTTTAAATTATTCTATATTAAAAGATAAAGAATTTGTAGACTTGGCTAAAAGAGAAATGGATTTTTTCTCTAAAGAAAACAAAGTAGAAGATACATCATTACAAAATGTATGGGACACAGCTAAAGCATATTTTAGAGGTATAGCTGCAATGTACATGGCAAAGAAAAACAAACAGAGAAAACAACAATACTCAATATTAAAAGAAGAATTTAGAAAATTAGAAACAGAGTTACAAAAAAATCCACAGGAAAAGACGGTGAAAAGAGAAATGGAAATAATAAAACATAAGCTTAACTTGTTGGACTTAGAGAAATTGGCCGAACAAATAAAAAGAGCAAAACAAATTTTTTTTGAAAATGCTAATAAGCCAGGAAGATGGCTAGCCTATAAGCTTAAAAAGCAGAAAGAGAAGAAAATAATACATAACTTAATAGATGGGAAAGGTTGCTTACAATTTAAAAAAGAAGAAATAAAAAAGATAATAAAGAACTATTATATGGAACTGTATGGTAAAGAGGAGGCCACGAAAGAGAGAATTGCTCAATATTTAGAAGAAAGCAAACTACCAAAGATACCAGAGACATTTAAAGCTATGTTAGAAGAAAGAATAACAACGATGGAGATATTAGAAGCTATAAAGCGACAAAAGAACGGGAAAACACCTGGTCCAGATGGGCTACCGGCGGAACTTTATAAAAACGTACAAGATATATTAAGCGAACCATTGAAAAAGGTTTGCAATGGACTACTGTTAGAGGCCAAACTTCCAAATACGTGGATAGAAGCAAATATTACTTTGATACCTAAAGAAGATACAGATTTGACATATATCAAAAACTACAGACCGATTTCATTACTTAATGTGGATTACAAAATTTTTACTTCAATAATGGCGGAGAGACTGAAGAGATATTTGGTTGAGTTTATACATCCAGATCAAAATGGCTTTTTACCGAAGAGACAGATTAAAAATAACTTAAGGGTGATAATGGATGTATTAGAATATTACGAACTGCACCCAGGGAAACAATTAGCATTAGTGTTTTTGGATGCTCAAAAAGCATTTGATAATGTTTCTTGGCAATTCATGGTTCAACAATTACAAATAATGGATTTTGGGGAAAAATTTATAAATATGATAAAAACAATTTATAGTAATCAGATAGCAAAAGTGATAGTAAATGGAGATTATACTGAGAGTTTTGAGATAAAAAAGGTACGAGACAAGGATGTCCACTATCTCCTTTATTATTCATTCTTACTTTGGAAGTATTAAATAGAAGGATAAGGCAAGATATAGAGATTAAAGGATTGGAAGTAAAAGATGAAATATATAAACTACAAGCATTTGCTGATGATTTAGTATTTATTCTGGAAGAACCTTTAGAGATGATTCCTAAACTATGGGGAAAGACGGAAGAATATGGAGAAGTGGCAGGATTAAAAATAAATAAAGATAAGACCAAAGTAATAGTAAAGAATCTTACAGATAAACAAAAAAGACAAATATTAGAGAAAGCAGAGGTACAAATAGTGAAAAAAGTCAAATATTTAGGTATTTACCTTTCAGCTAGATGTTCGTCAATTAAAGAAGATAATTACATAAGATTATTGAAGCAAATAAAATTGGATTTAGAAAGATGGAGAAATCTCCAATTATCAATATTAGGAAGAATTGCCACAGTAAAGATGAATGTGCTGCCAAAGGTTTTATTTTTATTTCAAACAATTCCGATAAAACTTGAGAAATTTTTTTTTCAAAATTTAAGTTCATTGGTTTCGAATTTTATTTGGCAGGGGAAAAAGCTAGAATTAAGATGAAAACATTACAAGACGCTAAGGAGAATGGAGGTTTTGGATTGCCAGAATGGACATTGTATTATCAAGCTTCGGTGTTAACTTGGGTGAAAAAGTGGATAACACTTAGAAACAAAAGGTTATTGTACTTAGGACATGATCTACAATTGGGGTGGCATGCTTTTTTATGGTATGGGAAAAACAGAATCCATAAATATTTTCAAAATCATGTTGTAAGAAATGCTTTATTAACAGTATGGGGAAAAAAATAAAGCTAATATATATATTAAAATTCCAGGGTGGTTGTCAACGATGGAGGCATTTATACATCCGAATCTAGTGGATTTTGAGAAAATATGGACATATAAAGATATTTTAGATACTCATGGAAAATTAAAACCCAAACAAGAATTGGAAAACTTAGGAATTAAGTTATCTTGGTGGGCACATTTACAGATATTAAATAGATATGAAAAAGATGTAAAAATGTATGGATTTTATAAAGATCAAAATGCGTTTGATAAGATTTTGTTGACCTCAGATGAGACATTGATTAAGAAAATGTATAATTTTTTGTTAATTTTAGATATGGAAAGTGAACAAGCGAAAGAAACAATGACAAGATGGGCAAAAAATTTTGGTTATAACATAGAACTAGAAAAATGGCAAATGTTATGGGAGAGAAACTATAAACTGACAATGTCTACTTCATATAAAGAAAATTTGTATAAAATGTTTTATAGATGGCACCTTCCACCAGTAAGACGCAAGAATGTTTAAAAATATGCCAGATAGATGTTGGAAATGTAAACATAATATAGGCTCGTATTATCATATTTGGTGGACATGTGGAAAGGCAAAGGTTTATTGGAAAAATATACACATGTGGTTAGAAAAAATATTGGATGAACAGGTGGACTTTAAACCTGAACTTTTTTTATTAGGCATTATGCCTGAAAAGACTAATAAGCAGAAATTATATCTAATTTTACATATCACCACAGCAGCAAGAATAATTTTTGCACAATATTGGAAAAATGAAGCTTTGCCACAAGAGGATGAAATAATCAGGAAGATCTTGGAATGTGCAGAAATGGACAGATTAACCATGAGGCTAAAAGACAAAGAAGATACAGACCATTATCAAATTTGGAACTTATTTTATACTTGGTTAGAGAAAAGAAGCAACAATTAGGAATTGAATATGTATTAGTTTAGCAAATTTCAGACAACTTGTTGATTGGAAAAATTTGCATATATGGGGGGAAAAAACTAATAAAAAAGATTGGAAAAAAAAGAAAGTTTAAAGGGCCCTGCTGTGAAAGCCATCAGAAGCCTAACGCTGAGCCAAGGGCATTTTACTGTGCGTGATTACCTCTCTTTATTGCATGATGAATTTGGATCTGCCGAAACAGTTTCTAGCCTACTGTTTTTCTTTGAGCACATGTACCAGAAGAGAGGTGAAAGGTTGTCTGAGTACATAAGACAACTGAACAAATTACTATACCAGGTTGTGGAAAGGGGGGGCTGGATCCAGCTGAAGTGGAGCAAGCCCAGACGGAGCAACTTTCCTGAGGCGCTTTAGTCTCGGACCCAGGCTGGAATCAAATAAAGACTGAAGCCAAAGGGAATATCTGGGGGTATCATGAGCTCATAAGGAGAGTTAGGGCAACAGAAGTGGTAGAGGAGGCCAAAGAGGCTACAGCCGATTCATCATCGGAATGGCCCTCAGGCACGGGAGTGAGGAAGGGTGGAGAGGATGACAATCGTCTGACAACTATGCAAGTTTAGATATCAAACTTAACCAGGATGATGGCCTTGTAGACGGCAATGGGTGGTCTGCCTCCAAATGGAGGTCGGGCTGGACCAGCCAGTGGGGGGATGGGCTCTTCCACCTCAGCTGACAATCCGGCAAGGTCAGTGGTTTGTTACAACTGTGGGGGTTTGGGACATTACAGGCGTACTTGTACAAAACCGTATAGAAGATCAGGGGATTCAGTTCAGTCGGCAAACTATCGAGCCCCCCAGTGAGGGAGCCAACTGTGTGCCCAGCAATATCAGCTAGCTCCAATCAAAGGGGTGACTGAGGGCAGGTTTGGGTGCCAACTCATGGGAGTGGATCTCCCCCAAAGCTCCCATCGGTGATAGGGGTGATGGGCGCATCGTCTTCAGCAAGAGACCCCCATATTTTAGAACCCTCTGAAGTCAGAGCGACAAGGCCCCAGCAACAGCCTTTGGGGACTCAAGCATGGGCCGTTGAACCAGATGCTGTGTCTCTCACTGCCAAAATTTCTAAACAGCTGGTGGGCCCCTCTTTGATGGTGCTGGTACAAGTGGAAGGCATCTACACGAGGGCCCTCTTGGACTCAGGTGCGCAAGTGACATTACTATATCAGGATTTCTATGACAGGCACCTGACACATATACCCATACAAAAGTTGAGCGATTTGAAGATTCGGGGCATTGGAACAGAGAAGTTCCCATGTGATGGGTACCTAACTATCCAGCTAACATTTGGGCCCTCAGTTGCTGGATACACAGAAATATTCGACACCCTGGCCATTGTCTGTACCCGTCCCCCAGGAGCTAGCCAGGGCTCATTGATTGTGGGGATGAACACCAATTTAGTTAGATGTCTGCTCACCCCAATTGTCCCAATAGGGAATGACTCGGTTATAGGGGATGTTCATCCCGCACTGCAGACAACTGACACCTGATGCGAGAGCAACAGATCCCAGCAGAGGACTCATCCTCTAATCCGATCCCAGAAGGCAGAATGCCAGAGTGGAGGTAATTCCAGAGGTGGTCCCTTCAAAGGCCCTATGGCAGGCCAGAGGACAGATTTCAGTTGGAGTCCGGAATACTACAAACTTCCCTGTGAGGTTGAGAGACCAGATGTTGTTGGGGCAAGTGAGTCCAGCCACCCCAATTGTGCCTCCTGATACTAGGGAAAAGACTGAGGGTGAGGTTTTAACAGATCAGTTCTATCCTAAGAACACGCAGCTTTCCCAAGAGTGGTGAGAGAGGGCTAGAGACCATTTTTGGAGGTGGCAACACCTGTTCTCAAAAGATGAATTTGATGTGGGCTGTGCTAGGAGCGCTCAACATATAATCCATTTGCAGGAAGATAAGTCTTTTTGAGAGAGGTCTTGGCAGATTCCCTTGAGTGACTTAGATGATCTTAGAGAGCATTTAGTGGAGTTGAAGAGGACTGGGATCATCCGAGAATCTCAAAGTCCCTACGCCTCTCCTATAGTGGTAGTCCGGAAGAAGAATGGATCCCTGAGAATGTGTATAGACTATCGTACTCTCAATCGGAGGACCATTCCAGTTCAGTACACAGCCCCTTGAATAGAAGATGTGTTGCAGTGTTTATCAGGGGCAAAGTGGTTTAGTGTGCTAGATTTAAGGAGTGGCTATCATCAGATTCCCATGCATCCAGAAGATAGAGAGAAAACTGCTTTCATCTGTCCCTTGGGGTTTTATGAATTCAATTGAATGCCTCAAGGGTTATCAGGGGCCCCGGCGACCTTTCAGAGGCTTATGGAGTGGACGGTGGGAGACATGAACTTGATAGAGGTGCTAGTCTACCTAGATGATATTATTGTCTTTGGTGAGACTCTTGAACAACATGAGGAGCACTTGGAGAAGGTACTGACAAGGCTCCATGAAGGAGGGTTGAAGCTGTCATTGGAGTAATGCCAATTCTACCAACCATCTGTCACATATCTGGGTCATGTTGTCTCTGCAGAAGGGATATCAACTGATCCCACAAAGCTTGAGGCTGTCACTTCCTGGCCCAGACCCCAAAATGTGGCCAAACTGCGATCGTTTCTAGGGTTCTGCTCATATTATCAGAGGTTTGTTGAAGGGTTTGCAAAGATGGCCCGTCCTCTCAATGATCTGTTGAAGAATGAAGAGGTAGAGGATGCGTCTGGTTATTTGAACCAGGCCCATCAAAATAAGGGACCCAGGAAGTCTCGGGAATCCATTCAGGCAGAGTGGACTGGGCAGTGTGAGCAAGCCTTTGACTAGCTGAAGCAGAGGCTTACGAATGCCCCCGTCTTGGCTTATGCAGACCCTAACTGGCCATATGAACTACATGTTGATGCTAGTCGGGATGGTCTTGGGGGGATACTGTATCAGGAGCATGATAAACATCTGAAGCCCATTGCATACATCAGCAGGGGCCTAACTTCAGCTGAAAAAAAACTATCCCACCCATAAGCTGGAGTTTCTGGCACTTAAGTGGGCGGTAGTAGATAAGTTAAAGGACTACCTATATGGAGCAGAGTTTGAGGTTAAGACAGACAATAACCCACTTACATACCTGCTCACAACAGCCAAACTCAATGCCACGGGGCATCAGTGGCTAGCTGCCCTTTTCAGATTCAGGTTTAGCCTGAGGTACCGGCCGGGTGTGAGGAGCAGGGATGCAGATGCCCTGTCAAGGAGACCTCATGGTCCGGAGGCACATGTTGGAGAATAGGTCTGATTGACCTCTGATGGTATTCAAGCTTTGTATCGGGGGTCAAACACCAAGTTCGAGGAGCAATTGGGGCAGAAGCAGTAGGAGTCACTACTGCAGGTGTTCCTAAACTGTATTGTAACCCCATTCAAGTTAGAGGGGAGGGCATGTTTGTTTTAACCAAAAAAGATTTGAAAAGAGATCAGGCGGAAGACCCCCTTTGTGGCCTGTCTGAAAGGGCTTTGAGAAGTGGTCAGTGAAAGGCTTTGCTCGCTGACCCGTCGAGGGGAGCTCGGGTGCTGTATAAAGAGTGGGACCGTTTACAGCTCCGGAAGGGTGTGGTTTATCGGAAGGGCCCTTCTGATGGGCCCGAGGAGAAGTGGCAACTCTTGCTCCCAGAAAAACATAGGGAAGTGGTGCTGATTGTGCTACATGATGACCATGGACATCTGGGGCCAGAGAAGACCTTCAAGCTAGTGAGGGATCGGTTCTACTGGCCTTGTATGAAGACGGAGGTTGGAGACTATTGTCGATCCTGCCTGCGCTGTATCCAAAGAAAGACCTTACCATCCAGGGCCGCACCAATGGGCCACCTGCAAAGTCATGGGCCCCTGGATCTAGTTTGCATCGACTTCCTCTGTCTGGAACCAGATACAAATGGACAGGGAAATGTATTGGTTGTGACTGATCATTTCACTCACTATGCACAAGCCTTCCCAACAAAGGATCAGCGTGCCACCACGTTAGCCAAGGTACTTGTAGAGTTCTTTGTACACTATGGGCTACCTCAGCGCATACATTCTGATCAAGGCAGAGATTTTGAAAGCAGGCTTGTCAAACAACTGCTGGACATACTGGGCATTTGGAAGTCATGCACCACCCCCTATCACCCACAAGGAGACCCACACCCTGAGAGGTTCAATCATACCCTTCTTGACATGCTGGGGACACTAACTGCAGAACAGAAGCAACATTGGACACAACATATTTCTACCATTGTACACGCATATAATAGCATGAAAAATGATACTACTGGATATTCTCCATATCGACTGATGTTTGGCAGGGAGGCTTGACTGCCAGTAGATATAGCATTTAGCATTTCAATGGATGAAACCTCATTCAGTTCACATTGCAACTATGTAGACAGGTTGAGGA
This sequence comes from Bothrops alternatus, assembly GCA_034064705.1. Taxonomy (NCBI): domain Eukaryota; kingdom Metazoa; phylum Chordata; class Lepidosauria; order Squamata; family Viperidae; genus Bothrops; species Bothrops alternatus. The sequence continues at coordinate 3,606,604 of JARGCV010000137.1, read as the reverse complement.
GGAATCTTAAGATGGCATATGAAAAGGCTCTAGCCGTTTCAGAGGTTCGAGAACAGAGAAATAAGAGGAATTATGACCTCAAGGTGAGGGTTCAGGATTTGCAACCTGGCGATCGGGTATTACTGAGAAATCTGGGCCTCCCTGGGAAGCATAAACTAGCAGACCGATGGAGTTCTCAGTCATAAATTGTCAGTGAGAAGTTACATGGACTGCCAGTGTACCGGATCCGACCAGAAGGGAGTCCAGGGCCATTGAAAGCATGGCACCAAAAACATCTATTGCCTCTAAATGAGGCAATACGAGTCTCTCAGCCAGCTGTTTCAAAAGCAACTGAACCCTGCCCAACAAGGAGAAGACCAGTGACTCGAGCACAACCTGATTCACCCGTGGAAGGAGAAGAGGAGGACCCTGAAGAGGAAGAGGGTTGCATGAACTGGTTGTGGTCATTGGAAAACATTGGAACAGCTCCCCCTGCATTAGACACTGAGATGAGGTTCGAACAGCCTAGGCCAGATGCCTCTGAGTCTGTACCTAAAGCAGGGGTGTCAAACTCAATTTCACTGAGGGCCGCAGCAGCATTGTGGTTGCCCTTGGGGGGCTGGGTGGGTGTAGCCAGAGTGGCAGCATTACAGCTGAGCCCAAAGTACAGAGTCCAAAACAAGTGATACCTCCAATTAGAAGACTGACATATGATGCTCTAGGCCACAGCACAGAAGAGGTAATACTCAGTGCTAGATGAAATTCTGATCTATCCCTGGACACCTCAGACTCTTGGTAAGCATTTCTCACTCTTTGGGGGACCAAAGAATTTTTGGGTGGGGGGGAGTGTGTAGCGGACCTGGGGTGGAATCAGCGCCAGCTGAGAGGCTTTGCTGGAGCCCTGCCGATTTGGCAGGGAAGTCAGGAGCTCTGGCAGCCTTTGCTGTGGCTGGCGGCAGGGTGCTGCTCTTGGGGAGGGATCAAAAAGGAGGAGGAAGTTGGCTGGAGATGAGGAAAGAGCGTGGCGATTTTGGATGTCCAGTGGAGCAGGCAGGATGGAGAGAGAGAGAGAGAGAGTAGGTTGGTGGAGTTTTATTTATTATTTTCCTTCATTGGGGCAAGCCGGATGGAGGGAGAGTGTGGGAGGAGGTTGACCGGGTTGAATTTATCTCTTCAGTGGGGAAAGGCTCGAGAGAGATGGGGAAATAGAGAGGTTTCTGTAGAGCCAGATGGAAGGAGGTAAGGGGATAGAGAAGGAGAGGATTTAGTGGAAAAAGGGCCGAGACAGAAGAGGAGAGGGAATAAGGGAGGTTCCTGTGAGCTGTAGAGAGAGATTGACAATCATCACTCCATGTGAGTTGCCTGTGAGAGACTGACCACCATCATCCCACGTGAACTGCTGTTGCTAGAGACTGACTACCATCATCTTATGCGAACTGCTGTTTCCAGAGATTGACACCATCATCTCACGCAAGCTGCTGCTGCCACCAGAGATTGACCACCATCACCTCACGCGAGTTGCTGCTGCCAGAGACTGACCACCACCAACTTATGTGAACTGCAGTTGCTAGAGACTGACTACCATCATCCCACGCAAGCTGCTGTTGCCAGAGACTGACCATCATCATCTTATGCGAGCTGCTGCTGCCAGAGATTGACCACCATCACCTCACACGAGTTGCTGCCGCCAGAAACCAACCATCATTATCCCACGTGAGCTACCGCCAAAAGAGACTGAGCATCATCGCCTCATGTGAGTGGCTGCTGACCGAGACTGTGTACCACCGCACTACGTGTCCCTGTCAAGCAGAGGTACCCAAGTAAGGGACCCCTTGGACCGGCAGCCAGGCCAAGAGGAGGCCAGGAGGACCTGGACTTCAGCGGTCCGTATGGGGGTGGTGCTACAGTAGTAACTTCCAGTGGGATCTAGGATCACTGCTTAAGTTTGAGTCAGCAGTGTGTTTCATCTGCCCAAAAAAACAATGCAGTGCTAGTGTCAGAACCCCTCAAATGTATTTGAATTTATTCCTTTATCCCTTTCCTGCTTTTGCTTTTGCATTCATTTTTGGGGCCTGCCATTTCTGCTGGGGGGGATGTGTTTGCTTTGCTCTGCTTTGTACGGGGTGCCCTTCCTCTGGGTGAGAGGAATGTGATCTGGGAACATCTGCCTTATCTCCAGTCAATGGAACCTGGGACCGCTGGGAAACGAAACCAAGAGAGACCTTGAGAAAGGTTCTAAATCTCCAGCTTCTCATAACACTGTGGCACCTGTGGATTGACTGAGTTTCAGCTGGACAGTTGGACACTGGGGAGAGGAGTTCTGAATTGCCTTTTTCATGTAATCATTTGTGCGCCAAATCTTTAGACCTTGCTTTGCTCTCTAGCCATCACTAACTCTCAATAAAAGTTCCTTTTGAGACGATGCCTCTTTCAAGAGTTCTGTTTTCTTGGGAGATCTAGTTGAGGCAGATCCTTACATAAATCAAGGTCTGCAATAGTGCCCAACCCAGAGAGGCATCTGCCTTACCAAGGGGGGCCATGCACAACATGTCTTTGAATGGCAGCGAAACGGGAGAAGCTGGAACCAATGACTGCAATGAGTCGACCGTCCAGATCTATCCCAGAGAAGGCACATCCACCTGGTTGGAGGAAGCCGCTGCCCTAGAAGACTTCTCGAGGCCGAGATGGTTGCTCGGTGTCGGGAAGAAGGAGGATTCGGAGGAAAAAACCCAAAGAGTAACTTTCACCCGAGGAGGTAGGAAGAAGACTCAAAAGAAAAGAATGGAAGATCTTTCCAATGACAAAGAACCAGACAGGCAGTCAAACCTGATGGAGGGGATCTTGAAGCAGGCCATGCACTACATGGAGGAAGCTTTCGAGTTGTCCCATTCCATATTAAACATGTTTACTGGTTTATTTAGAATACCTTCCTTTTCTAAGTTGCAAATAACCTCTATGATTCCTTTTTCAGCAGCCATTGGTTTGGGATATTGTTTCTGGGCAGTTACAAGGGGCCTGGCAATCTCTACCTGTGCACTAACATGTGACCCACACTGGCTACAATGAGCTTGGTTAGCCCCTGGAACCAAAGCCTCCATGTCAGAGATCTGTGAAGCAGATAGGGCTGCAATGGATATTTGCTTACTCAAAGGAAAGTGCTTAATAAAAGAAGTTTCAGCTCCAGTATCTAGCAGAACTTTCTTAGGATCATTATAGGTTAAAACAGAAAGGTAATTCCTCATGCCTTTACGGTCTTTCAAATGTTTTCTCCGATACTGCCTGGTAAGACCCATGTATTTATCTACCACAGCAGTGGGGCAGCCCTAGAAATTTACTAAGGAGGGGATGTCAAGAGTGATTTGCACTTTCACCTATATTCTGCTTCACTCACAGCTTGACAAAGAAAAGGGATGAGGTGGGATGGAATGCTAGGGTGGGAGCAATTGCATCTGAGCATTGTCTGTTCCTGTGAGAGAGTGCTCCAGCACAAGGACACATCGAGCAGGTGGGCTAGCGTGGCCCGCTGGTTCCCATAACAGAATGAACAGAAGTGATTGGTGGACATAATGGACTGTTGGTGGCCCATAGGGTAAGGAGGGAATTAACTATGCTAGTTTTTGCATGGGAAACCCAGAGCTGGTTTCACTTCATCTGTGCCAATATGGTTTATTCAGTAAAGTTTCTACTCTTGGTAAAATAATGTCCCAGGAGTTTCTTTTTCTGGATCCGCCAACTGGACAGTTGACAGGGGGTTTGAGAATGCATTTTCCTCAGGATTTGAGATCTCGGTTTCTCCCCCCTTTACAGCTAGGACTGAAACATTCTTTGGAGCTTTGGTTAATTGTTTCAGTTCCTGCCTGAGCAGCAAGAAAGGCTGCTCTTTTTCCTTCATCTTCTCTCCATTTTCTGCCTCTGATCCATGCCTTCCTTGCTCATTTCTTTCTAACTGCTCCACCCGCTCCATCCATGTTTTTCCCCAAATCTCTTAGCTTTCACCACATTTGCACACACTCATCTCCATTCACCCCTCTGCCATTGGTTGCTCCACAAATTCCTATTCCTATCGTCTTCTCCTCTTCTTTCCCATCTTTCTTTTATTACTCACACCTCCCCCACCCACATTCTTTACTTTCCTCCCCAACATTTCCAACAGCTTTCCTTGCTTCTCGCAAGTCTGTTTCCAAAGTGGCTAAATGTAATGGGTAAGCTGCATCTACTCACCCAGTCCAGGATCACTTAGGGCACTGTAGCCCACCCAGCACTCCTTTTAAAGATTGATTGCTCCAAGGGCGCTGCATAGTGTCACCCATAGTTCGCCCCTTGTCCCTATTAGGGGGCTCTATTCTGGCTATGAAATAGTACCATAAATAGTGATGACTGAATTCTAAAGGGTTCTCTTTCCCCTGCGGATCCCCAATAGTTTTAAGTCGAAATTGGGTGCCAGACATTAAGTCCTGCACCATGTTTTGGAGCACCTGTAAGATGCTGAGGCAGTCAGCAGGATTGGGGGAATTAGGATTTCTCTGGTAGTTGTGCCATTTAGTGTGGACTTCAGGATAGGTTAATATGAACCACTCAATATCTTGGTCAGATAAATTGTACTAGAGGCTGAGTTGATGTAGCTTCTAGCTCTGTTTGAGGGGATCAGGGCTTAAGGCCCCTAGATCTGTAACAATCTGTTTCAGCTCACCTCCTGATAAAGGATAATAATAATAATAATCCCCCAGTGAGGCACTACCTTGACGTGGTTGTGGGGCTTGTGTACTCTGAGGAAGATGAGAGATTAAGGAAGCACTGGAAATAATAAGCACCAAATAACAGCTATAGCCAGAAAAAATCAGTAGATACGAAGCATGAATTGCAAATTATAGGCAGAACCTCCAATTTCAATCCAATCAGAAAGGTTTCTACCAATCCATCAATGGAGAAACTGCAATGAATCAGTCAGTACCTGACAAGGAAGAAACAGTGCAGTTCTGGAAGTAGATATGGGATAACCCAAAGAAATACAACAAGGATGCGGCTTGGTTAAAAGAGGTTGATGCAAATAAATCAGAAGTTGAAATGAAAGAACTAGTAATAACAAGAAAAATGGTAGAAAAAAGAGCAAGGAAGATCAAAAACTGCTCAGCACCAGGTGAAGATGAACTGCATGGGTTTTGGTTGAAACAGCTACCTGTTATATACCCACTCATTGCCAAGCAGTTCAACAATATACTACAAGGAGGAGAAATTGAAAAGTGGCTAACAACTGGGAAAACCTACCTAATAATGAAAAATCCAGCAAAAGGGGCAACACCAGGCAACTACAGGCAAATTACCTGCTTACCAACAACTTTCAAATTGCTAACTGGTGTGGTAGCTGATGCAGTAGAACAGCATCTAGTTGAAAACAATCTCTTTCCACCCGAGCAGAAAGGAGACCGCCCCAATAGCTGAGGAACAAAAGATCAACTCCTAATAGACAAAATGATCTTGGAAAACAGCAAGAAAAGGAAGACCAACCTGAATGTGGCATGGATTGACTACAAAAAGGCATTTGACTCTCTGCCACATGACTGGATAATCAAGTGCCTAGAAATAACAGGAGTCAGTAGAAACATAAGAGAATTTGTGCAAAGATCGATGGCACAATGGAAGACATAGTTGCAGGTCAATGGTGAGAGACTGGGAGAGGTTAACATCAAGAAAAGAATATTTCAAGGAGATTCATTATCACCATTACTATTTGTTATTGCACTGTTTCCTCTGTCAACAATACTGAACAACTCAGCACATTGCTATCAAACATCAAAAACATCTGCCAGACTATCCCACCTCCTTTACATGGATGATCTGAAGCTGTATGGAAAAACATACAGGCATTTGACAAAGTAGATCACAACCTACTACTTGATAAGATAGAAAAATGTGGGTTAGACAGCATCACCACTAGATGGATTCGTAGCTGGCTGACCGGCCGTACTCAGCGTGTGGTCCTCAATGGAACCACGTCTACATGGAGGGAAGTGTATAGTGGGGTGCCCCAGGGCTCTGTTCTGGGCCCAGTGCTCTTCAACATCTTCATCAACAATTTGGACAAGGGGATAGATGGGGAATTCATCAAATTTGCAGACGACACCAAGCTGGCAGGAATAGCCAACACTCCAGAAGACAGGCTTAGGATACAGGAGGATCTGGACAGACTTGAACACTGGGCGCTATATTACAAAATGAAATTCAATGGTGAAAAAAGTAAGGGTCTACATTTAGGCAAGAAAAACCAAATGTACAGGTATAGTATAGGGGGTACCTTGCTCAATAGTAGTAACTGTGAGAGGGATCTCGGAGTCCTAGTGGACAATCATTTAAATATGAGCCAGCAGTGTGCTGCAGCTGCCAAAAAAGCCAACACAGCGCTAGGGATAGAATCAAGATCACATGAAGTATTAATACCACTTTACAATGCCTTGGTAAGGCCACACTCGGAAAACTGCATCCAGTTTTGGTCACCACAATGTAAAAAAGATGTTGAGACTCTAGAAAGAGTACAGAGAAGAGCAACAAAGATGATTAGGGGACTGGAGGCTAAAACATATAAGGAACGGTTGCTAGAATTGGGTATGTCTAGTTTAATGAAGAGAAGGACGAGGGGGGACATGATAGCAGTGTTCTAATATCTCAGGGGCTGCCACAAAGAAGAGGGAGTCAAGCTATTTTCCAAAGCGCCTGAGGGCAGGACAAGAAGCAATGAATGGAAACTAATCAAGGAGAGAAGCAACATAGAACTAAGGAGAAACTTCCTGACAGTTAGAACAATTAACCAGTGGAACAACCTGCCTCCAGAAGCGGTGAATGCTCCAACACTGGAAGTTTTTAAGAAGAGACTGGACAGCCATTTGTCCAAAATGGTATAGGGTTACCTGCCTGAGCAGGGGGTTGGACTTGGTGACCTCCAAGGTCCCTTCCAATTTTTTATTATTATTATTATTATTATTATTATTATTATTATTATTATTATTATTACCATTACTACATCATCTGAAATAGAATCACTGCTCAACACTGTCCGTATATATAGCCAAGATATTGCAATGGAGTTTGGCTTGGACAAATGTGCCACACTTACTATCAAACAAGGAAAAATAGTGAAAACTGAAGGAATCAAGATGACCCACTAAAATAACATTAAGAGTCTGGATGAGGAAGATTACTATAAATACTTGGGTATCCTTCAAGCTGACAACATCAAGCACACTGAAGTCAAGAAAAAGATTAGAGGTGAATACATCAAGAGAGTGAATAAGATCTTAAAGTCCAAACTCAGTGGAGGATATACCATGAAGGCAATCAACACCTGGGCAATTCCAGTCATTAGATACACAGCTGGAATAGTGGATTGGACTCAAGCAGAACTAAAAGCAATAGGAAGACCAGAAAAATAATGACAATGAATCGTGCCCTTCATCCACGCAGTGACATTGACAGACTATCTACCAAGGCAAATAGGTGGGCGTGGAATGCTGCAAGTACATCAGATGGTTGAAGAAGAAAAAATGGCTTTGGAAGAATATCTGAAGGACAGTGATGAAGATGCACTGAAATTGGTATATCAGGAAGGCTTACTGGCTACTGGAGAGACCAAACTGGCCTACAAGAAAGACCAAATGAAGAACAGAATAGAGGCACGGGAAGACAAAGCACTACATGGCCAGTACATTAAAAAAATAGCTTGGAAAGCAGATAATAACAAGACCTGGCAATGGCTAAGAGCAGGAAAATTGAAGAAAGAGACCAAGGGACTAATTCTGGCTGCACAAGACCAAGCCTTAAGGACAAATGCATATAAAGTCAAAATTGAGAAGACAGCAACAGACAGTAAGTGCCGCCTATGCAAAGAAGCTGAAGAAACAGTGGACCACCTGGTAAGCTGCTGCAAGAAGATCGCACAGACTGACTACAAGCAGCGGCATGACAAAGTAGCAACAATGGTGCATTTGAAGATCTGCAAGAAATATCATTTGCCTGTAAGCAAGAATTGGTGGGATCATAAAATAGAGAAAGTCATAGAAAATGTTAAAATTAAACTGCTCTGGGACTTCAGAATTCAAACAGACAAGCACCTGTAACATAACACCCCGGACTTAACTATTGTCGATAAGAAAGACAAAAAAGGCTGGATAGTGGACGTGGCAGTGCCTGGAGACAGCAGAATAGACAAGAAAGAACTGGAGAAGATAACAAAATACAAAGAACTACAAATAGAAATAGAAAGACTGTGGAAAAGGCAAGCAAGGGTAGTACCAATAGTAATAGGTACCTTGGGTGCAATCCCAAAACAACTGGAGCACCACTGGGAGACCATTGGCATTGACAAATTCGCCATTAGTCAATTGCAAAAGGCAGCCTTACTAGGAACTGCTTCCATCCTGCGACGATATCTGTAATACCATCAAACATCCACATCTACCTATCGATGGGTAGACAAAAATGCCAAATCCAGTCTGAACATCTGACTGACTACTGCAATGCTCTCTACATGGGGCTACCCTTGAAGAGTGTTCGGAGACTACAATTAGTGCAAAATGCAGCTGCGCGAGCAGTTGTGGGCCTTCCGCCTTGTGCTCACATCTCACCAACTCTCCGCCTGCTGCATTGGTTGCCTATTGGTCTCCGAGCGCAATTCAACGTGTTGGTTATTACCTATAAAGCCCTTCATGGCATGGGACCAGGATACTTACGGGACCGCCTTCTGACACATACTTCCCTACGACTAGTGAGAGCACACAGGGTCGGCCTCCTCTGGGTCCCATCAGCGAAACAATGTTGTCTGGCGGGCCCTAAGGGGAGGGCTTTCTCTGTTGTGGCACCCGCCCTCTGGAACCAACTGCCTCCTGAAGTCCGCGTTTTTTCCAACTCTCCCGGCCTTCCGAAAAAATCTTAGAACTTATCTTTGCCGGCAGGCCTGGGGATGATTGTGGTTGACTGTTGAATTTGAGTGGGTGTTTTATTGTATTTTTAGATATTTCTTGTTTGGGATTTTTATTGTAATTTGTTGTTTATATATATGTTGTTAGCCGCTCCGAGTCTCCGAAGAGGAGCGGCATACAAGCCCAAATAAATAAATAAATAAATAAATGACTGTGCGATGATCAATAACAACAACAATAATAACAATAATAAAGATGGAAGGGACCTTGGAGGTAATCTAGTCCAACCCCCTGCTCAGGCAGGAAACCCTATACCATTTTGGACAAATGGCTGTCCAGTCTGTTCTTAAAAACTTCCAGTGTTGGAGCATTCACCGCTTCTGGAGGCAGGTTGTTCCACTGGTTAATTGTTCTAACTGTCAGGAAGTTTCTCCTTAGTTCTAGGTTGCTTCTCTCCTTGATTAGTTTCCATCCATTGCTTTTTGTCCTGCCTTCAGGCGCTTTGGAGAATAGCCTGACTCCCTCTTCTTTGTGGCAGCCCCTGAGATATTGGAACACTGCTATCATGTCCCCCCTCAGCCTTCTCTTCATTAAACTAGACATACCCAAATCCAGCAACCATTCCTTATATGTTTTAGTCCCCAGTCTCCTAATCATCTTTGTTGCTCTTCTCTGTACTCTTTCTAGAGTCTCAACATCTTTTTTACATTGTGGTGAACAAACCTGGATGCAGTATTCCGAGTGTGGCCTTACCAAGGCATTGTAAAGTGGTATTAATACTTCATGTGATCTTGATTCTATCCCTCTGTTAATGCAGCCTAGCACCGTGTTGGCTTTTTTGGCAGCTGCAGCACACTGCTGGCTCATATTTAAGTGATTGTCCACTAGGACTCCGAGATCCCTCTCACAGTTACTACTATTGAGCAAGGTACCCCCTATACTATACCTGTACATTTGGTTTTTCTTGCCTAAATGTAGACCCTTACTTTTTTCACCATTGAATTTCATTTTGTAATATAGCGCCCAGTGTTCAAGTCTGTCCAGATCCTCCTGCATCTTAAGCCTGTCTTCTGGAGTGTTGGCTAATCCTGCCAGCTTGGTGTCATGCGCAAGTTAGATGAGTTCCCCATCTATCCCCTAGTCCAAATCATTGATGAAGATGTTAAAGAGCACTAGGCCCAGAACAGAGCCCTGGAGCACCCCACTACACACTTCCCTCCATGTAGATGTGGTTCCATTGAGGACTACACACTGAGTACAGCTGGTCAGCCAGCTACGAATCCATCTGGTGGTGATGCTGTCTAACCCACATTTTTCTATCTTATCAAGTAGTAGGTTATCATCTACTTTATCAAATGCCTTACTGAAGTCCAAGGACATTATATCCACGGCATTCCTCTGATCCACTAATTTTGTCACTTGGTCAAAGAATGAAGTAAGATTTGTTTGGCATGATCTGTTTTTGACAAACCCATGTTGGCTTTTAGTAATGACTTTGTTTGCCTCTAGGTGTTTGCTGATTCGTTGTTTGATTATCTTTTCCAGAATCTACCCAGGTATTGAGGTCAGGCTGATAGGTCTGTAATTTCCTGGATCCATTTTTTCCCTTTTTTGAAGATGGGAATTATATCAGCTCTTTTCCAGTCCTCTGGTAGTTCCCCAGTGCTCCAAGATCTTTGAAAAATATAGTTCAGTGGTTCTGAGATCACATCTGCCAGTTCCTTGAGAACCTTGGGGTGTAATCCATCTGGTCCTGGTGATTTGAACTCGTCTAGGCTGGACAGGTGCTCACTTACCATTTTCTTGCCTATCTTAACTTGTGTTTGTATTCTGTTTTTTATGGCACTATTTTTGATAGGTTGGTCTGTTTTTTCCCTTTGTGTAAAGACATATGCAAAAAATAAGTTAAATAGTTCTGCTTTCTCCCTGTTGCTTGTCACCTTCTTGCCACTTTCCCCCACTAATGGACCAATCATTTCCTTGACTTTTTTCTTGTTTTTTACATGTTGAAAGAAGCTTTTTTGTTATTTTTTGACTTTTGTCACAAGCCTTAGTTCATTTTGAGCCTTAGCTTTCCTCACTTTATCTTTGCAGGCTCAGGCTATTTGCTGATATTCTGCCTTAGTTATGTGCCCCTCTTTCCACTTTTTATACTTGTCCTTTTTATCTTTCAATTTATCAGAGAGACTATTTGTTCCCACTCTAACCATTGCTGGTTTGGGGCATTTCTGCGCCTTGTTTGTGCTTGGGTTTCTAACCACTGCAATTGAAGCCTGAGGAATCTCATTGCTTAATTCCTCAAAAGGCTCCTTCCCATCAGAGAAACAATCTGGGATTTCATTTGGATCTGAGCCTGTTAAGCAGGCAATTTGGTAAGATTGCTGCCTTATTTGTCTGTGTAGCTCCCCAACCTTACTACAGTCTCCACAAGCTGGGTGCTTATTCCTAGCTGAATAATTTTTATAATTTTTATAATTTTTAATTCTTGCACAGCATGCTTTTGTTGCCATTCCTCTTCCCTTCCCAAACTACTGTATCCTTCAATTGAGCCAAGGTCTCTCTTAGTTCCACCATTTGGCTCTTTTGCAGCTGGTAATCGGCCTGCAAAACGTGGTTATTTTTGAGTTGTTCCAAGTCTCCTTTTAAAGAGGAGTTCTCTGATTGCAGCTGGCTGAAGAGCTGATCCATTTGGGTCAGCCCAACCCCCAATATTACTGCCAACACTCCAGATACATCTTTCTGTTTCTTTCCGATTATCTGGGCCCTCAACAGTCAGGATTCAGGCTCGGCTACTCCACGGAAACTGCTTTGGTCGCGCTGATGGATGATCTCTGGCGGGCCCGGGATAGGGGATTATCCACTATCCTGGTGCTACTTGACCTCTCAGCGGCTTTCGATACCATTGACCATGGTATCCTTCTGCACCGACTGGAGGGGTTGGGGGTTGGAGGCACTGTTTTGCGGTGGTTCACCTCCTACCTCACTGGTCGGTCGCAGTCGGTGTTGGCAGGGGGTCAGAGGTCAACCCCTAGGTTCCTCCCTTGTGGGGTCCCTCAGGGATCGGTCCTCTCCCCTCTGCTGTTTAATATCTACATGAAACCACTGGGCGAGATCATCCGACAACACGGGGTGAGATATCATCAGTATGCTGATGATACCCAGCTTTACATCTCCACCCCGTGTCACTTCAGTGAAGCAGCGGAAGTGATGTGCCGATGTCTGGAGGCTGTTAGGGTTTGGATGGGTGCCAACAGGCTCAAACTCAACCCCGACAAGACGGAGTGGCTATGGGTTCTGCCTCCCAAGGATATTTCAATCTATCCGTCCATTAGCCTGGGGGGGGAGCTTTTGACCCCCTCGGAGAAGGTCCGCAACTTGGGCGTCCTCCTCGATCCACAGCTAAATTTGGAACATCATCTTTCGGCTGTGGCGAGGAGGACATTTGCCCAGGTTCGCCTGGTGCACCAGTTGCGGCCCTATTTGGACCGGGAGTCTCTTCTCACAGTCACTCATGCCCTTATCACCTCGAGGTTCGACTACTGCAATGCTCTCTACATGGGGCTACCTTTGAAAAATGTTCGGAGACTTCAGGTAATGCAGAATGCAGCCGCGCGAGCAGTGTTGGGCTTGCCTAGAAATGCCCACATTTCGGCATCACTCCGCGAGCTGCATTGGCTGCCAATTGGTCTCCGAACCCAATTCAAAGTGTTGGTTATGACCTATAAAGCCCTACATGGCATTGGACCAGGTTATTTACGGGACCGTCTGCTGCCCCATGAATCCCAGCGGCCGGTTAGGGCCCACAGAGTGGGCCTTCTCCAGGTCCCGTCAGCCAGACAGTGTCGCCTGGCGGGGCCTAGGGGAAGGGCCTTCTCTGTTGCGGCCCCGGCCCTCTGGAACCAACTTCCCCCGGAGATCCGTGTCGCCCCCACCCTCTTCGCCTTTCGTAGATTGCTTAAAACATACTTTTGCCGGCAGGCCTGGGGCAGCTAACACCTTGCCCCTAGCCAGTGTATGTTTCTGTGTATGTTTGTGGAGTGATTGGTTTCTTTTAGCTTAAGGGTTTTTTATAGATATGTGTTTATTGTAATTTCTTTTTTTTTTTTTTTAAATATTTTTATTGACTTTTTCCCCCCCCCAATTTTAACAGAAAAGAAAGCTAATCATATCAAATCTTAATATACAAATAAACAATCAACAACAAAACATAAATACAATTTCCAATACTTCTGATAATAATAACTCAACTGAAAATAAGCATCTCAAACAATTTACCATCATTCTTCCCCCTTCTTATCAGCTCACACTTAGCTCATCCTTCAATCCACCAAAGGCCACCCAAACAACCCATTAGTAACAATAATTAATTATTCTTCCACCAACCCTAATTACAGCTAAAAAAAAACATCATACCTAAAATTATGCGGCTTCCCAGAATGATTACAGGGTATAACAAAAGAAAGCCCCACTACATCAAACAAAATTATTATATGAACTTAACAAGAATTTTAAACTATATACTATCTCTTACTCAAAACACACAAAAAAAAAAACGAAAAGAAAAAAAAGGGAAAAAAACAAAAAAAAAACAACAAGAAAAAAAAACCCATCTTATTAAAATTAAACAAATAATATTAACCATAACAATATCAATAAATCCCTCGATTCAAGATAATAATAATGATATTAATAATAATAATTATATTCTTATTCAATTTAGTTTATCATAATATATCTTAGTATATATCATCATATAAACATCCTCTTCTAAACCATACTTATAATATAAACAATCAACTCATCTTGTTAAGAATAATATTTATCATTAACTTCTAAACCGTCAATCTAAGTCAAATCTACTAAATTTAGTTTATAATAATATATCTTAAAATATCATTTAAACATCCTGGTTTGCAGCTTACCTATGAACTTATATTAATAATAATAATTATATTCTTATTCAATTTAGTTTATCATAATATATCTTAATATATCATCATATAAACATCCTCTTCTAAACCTTACTTATAATATAAACAATCAGCTCATCTTGTTAAAAATAATATTTATCATTAACGTCTAGACCATCAATCTAAATCAAATCTACTAAATTTAATTTATAGTAATATATCATAAAATATCATTTAAATATCCTATCTTACAGCTTGCCTAAAATCTAAATCTTTAAATCAACCCATTATCTTAGATTAACCTTAATTCTCTCATTTAGTTATAAATTTCTTTTAATCAATCAACTTCTGGACTCTCTCACCTGACAAATAAACCTCCATAATAAAAACAAAATATTTTATAGCATTTCTAACTTACATTCCAACCTAATATCACACCTAGAATAATTCCTTACATACAATTTTAAATTTCATTACTTCAAGCGAACTCTAGGTTTCTTTTTCAACCAAATAAAAGGCCATAACAAGGCCACCCTTCCAACTAATAAGTCTCTCTTCTGTATTTCTTCAGCCCCGTAGCTAAGTTCCTTGTTGAATTGAGTCTTCCTTTCTTGAATCATATCCTCTTGTTTTACATAAATAAACTGTTCGTCAAACAACATCCATTTCGTTTTATAGTCTAATTGCTTCATAAAGTAGAACAATGCCTCTCTTTTGTCGATTAAATCATCTTCTTGCTGCCCAGCTAGACAGACTTCCCCTTCTTGAAACAAAACCTCTTGCTTGCAAACTTTTCATCTAGCAAAATCCATTTGTCCTCTTCATTCTCGAAACCCTCCTCATCTCTTCCCTGTTGAACTTCTTTCTCTTGTGTTATGTAGTAATCATCTCCATATACAGATTGTGAAATAAATTGTTCAACAGTAGGTTGTACATCGATTTCATTTGGAGGAAGGAGTTTAGCTAATTTCAAAAATACTTCTGTCAAAGCCTCTTTCACAAATGCTTTAAACTCTTTAACCTCTTGCGCAAAAGTCTTCTGTGTATCAGACCTTTTTTCGTAAAATTCATCAGTAAAATCCAACTTAGATTTAGCATTTGGCTGTATATTCCACTCCATTTTAAATTTCAAATCACAGCCGTCTCTCTAGCTGCGCTTGAGAGAACAAGAAGAGAGAGAAAAGTAACAGATTCCACTTTCACTTTCCAGCACTTTCCCTAACAGTGAAAACAGTGAAAGCTAAACGCCATCTTGAAACATTGTTGATTGAAAACGTTAGAAATGTATAACCAAGAAAAAAAACAATAAAAATACTTGCAAACCATTTGGACTCCTGTAGTCATTCAGCCTGCTTATAATCTCTTCAGTGTTAAATCTTAAAAAAAAAAGCAGAGGTGGTCGCGGCGTCTTTTTCTGCCCGAAGACAGAAGCGTCTCTGGATAGGAGCGTCCTCCGGAGCTATAGGGAGCTCACTCTTAATCCCTGAAAACTTCTTTTCCAGGGATTTAAGAAGGCTCAACCTTACTCCCGATGCTCTTCACCTCTCCTTTGCCCGGAGAGGGGATCTTTCACCGCGAAAAAACAGCTGATGTGCGCTGTTTTTCGCGGCTTTACACATCCAGATGACGGAGTCTCACAAAGGAGACCCTGCGGCGCCGGCGGAGCCACCGGAAGCCTGTTTATTGTAATTTCTATCATGCTGTGAGCCGCCCTGAGTTCTTTGGAATAGGGCGGCATAGAAATTAAATAAATAATAATAATAATAATAAATAATAATAATAATAATAATTTGTACAGCTTCCCAAATTCTACCTTCATATCTCTTCCTGAATGCACTGATTTCGTTTTCTCCTGCAAATCACCAATAGGCAATCCAAACTTCTTAAGTTTCTCCATCAATTTACAATATACCAAACCCATTTCCCCCTCCTCAGGATTGTCCAATGGAGCTGTTGCCTGGGAGGCAGGAGGTGACAAAGCACCCTTTTGCTGGGCATCCCCAAATTTCCACAAAGGCATAACTGATAATACAAACAATAAATTGAAAGGGTCTAATCTGTATATCCCACTTCTGACATCATAAAACGTTACACGCTCAGGTTTAGCTTATGGTCACTCACTCACACAATCACAGGCCTGGAAAATTGCCACGCTCAATCACTTTCAACTGAACACTGAGGCACAAATGTTTCTTCAAAATACATGGAGACACAGTGAATTTTAAATAACAGCAAACTTTTACTGAGTATAAAGTATATCTATTTGCTCTTACACATACACACTCTCTCATTCATGCTTACCCAACATACACAGCTAGGCTGCCAGGCACTAGCCAGAGAAATCGAAGTCACCAAGTCTGGGATCCAAAAACGACTCAAAGAGTGGGGAGCTAATCATCTTAGTTGTTCTTCTTTGCACTTTTTCCAAAATCTCAACATCTTTTTTGTAATATGGTGACCAAAATTAGTATTAGCGATACTAATACTTCATGTGATTTTGATTCTATGCCTCTGTTTAAACAACCAAGGATTGTATTAGCTTTTTTTGGCTGCTGCCGCACACTGCTGGCTCATGTTTAAGTAATCGTCCACTAGGACTCCAAGGTCCCCCTCACAGTTACTATTTTTGAGCCAGGTTTCGCCTAATCTGTACTTGTACCTTTGGTTTTTCCTGCTAGGTGTAAAACCTTCCTTTTCTCCACATTAAATATCATTTTGTTGGATAAGGCCCATTGTTCAAGTCTGTCAAGATCTTTCTGATGACCCAGGGCCCCGAACAGAGGCAAAGCAATTAGCTGGTCAGAACAATTGTCTTTGTAAGCACTGCCAACGTTCACCCAACAGCCCCCACATATGCTGGCACAAGTTCAATAAAACAGTCAACGGAGTTAAACAGTTATTTAAAGTAAAACATATAACAAACAAAGTATGATCTTTTCATCACCCAGCTTGCCTGTAACCTGCAAACTGCAAAACTGAGGACAGCAAGGAGAACTCAGCAGGAAACAAACTTGATCCAAAATACAAACTGTCCAGGTACAAGAGCTCACACAAGACTTCACGTTTATTCCTGGCAAATGCCCCACCCCACAACGTCTCCTTAAATCCTACTCCCCAGGTGTGCCTTGTGGAATGGGGCAGGACGCTCTCCTCCTGAGCAAGTGAGCCTGCCTCCGTTGTTCCATCCTCCTCTCTGCTCTCCTTGCTCTGGGATCTGGTGGGGAGGGGCCTTGCTCCTCGCCTGAGCTCTGCCTTCCCTGTTCCAAACTTGAAGGGCCCTGGCCTGCTTCAGCCTGCTCCTCCCCACAATCCTCTGAAGCCACAGACACCCCCTCCTGGGCCTCAACAGGGAACTCCATGTCGTCCTCAGAGTCAGGCTCGGACGGAGGCATGACAATCTTTTTGGAGTCTGAGCTTGTCTTCTGGGGTGTTGGCTATTCCTGTCAGCTTAGTGTCATCTGCAAATTTGATGAGTTCCCCTTCTATTCCCTTATCTAAGTCATTTATGAAAATATTGAAGAGTACCGGCCGTAAGGTGGAACCTTGTGGTACCCCACTGCTTACTTTCCTCCAAGTAGATTTAGCACCATTAAGGACGACTCGTTGAGTACGGTCTGTCAGCCAGTTACAAATCCATCTGGTGGTGATGCTGTCTATCCCACATTTTTCTAGTTTACCAAGAAGTAGGTTGTGATCTACTTTGTTGCTTATTTTCATTTTTATTTCTAGTCTGTCTTTTACAGTTATGATTTTGGTAGGTTGGGCTATAGTTTCTTTTTGCGTGAAGATTGATGCAAAGAATAATTTAAGCAGCTCTGCTTTCTCTCTACTGCCTGTCGAGCTTCTTCAGTAGAACCTGCCAGAACCGGGGTGTGAATTGTATTCTGCCATCCATCATAACCCCATCCAGCAGTCTGTGCAGCCTGAAAACATGACAATTAAACAACTGAGCCATGGTGTGTGCTGATGGTAGCCTCGTACACAGAATGAAATTGGCCAGTTTGGTTAACATATCCACCATGACCAGAAAAGTTGTGTCTCCCTTGAACTGCAGCAAATCTGTGATGAAATCCATAGAGATGCCCCCTCACGGTCTCTGCGGTCTGAGCAATGGTTGCAGAAGTCCAGGAGGGGCATCTGTGGCATTTTTTGGCCTGCCAACACTGCAAGCATGAGACCACGTATCGACTGACATCATTCCATAGCTGTGACTACCAAAAGGTCTGGGAAACCAGATGGATGGTTTTAAAGAAGCCAAAGTGGCCCGCAACTGGGCTGTCATGGCACTGGCACAATATGAGACCTCAGAGGGCCCCTGCAAAGATATGAAAGAGTCCCAGAAGTGGAGTAGGACTTCTGCATATGACCAGGGGGTGGCCTCCCCCCTCGCGCCAACTCCCAACTGTCAACGCTGCTAATATTGAATATTCTTGCTTTGACAATATATGCAGAACTGTCTGGTATTCTTAGAGTTAAATCAGGTGACAGCAAAAGGGGAGGAGAATATAAGGAAAGCCCAGGAAAAAGAAACGGAAGTGAATCTTTGCCCTCCAAGTTAATTGGAACATGTGAATCATGACCCCAAAATAGGGGAGGGGAAATGCCTGGAATGTTATGTGCAAAGGAAGGGAAATTCAGATCTTAGCATTCCACCATGCCATGCTGACACTCGGTAACATTAATAAAGGCTTTTTAGGTAAAAAAAAAATGCCTGAAAGTTCTTTGAAGTGTTTCATTAATCAGACACATGACACCAACATTATGCATTAACAAAAGGGTCTTGCTACTGCATGTCTCAAATCTGCGCCCTCAGGTCCAAAGTGTCAACTGTCCAGTTGGCATTTCCAGAAAAAGAAACTCCTGGATCATGATTTCACCAAAAGTATAATACTTTATTGAAAATTTCCATTGACACAGAAGAAGCAAAACCAGCTCTGGTTTTCCTGCTTGAAAGCTTACTTAATTAAACAACAGTGTCAGAGCATGCACAGTCTTATTGCACCGAGATAACCCAGGAGTAAAAATAGTACACAGTGGTTTGTATTTAAATGGTGGTTTATATTACACTGCTCTCCTTTCTCTGGGATCTGGTGGGGAGGGGCCTTACTCCTCGCCTGAGCTCTGCCTTCCCTGTTCCAAACTTGAAGGGCCCTGGCCTGCTTCAGCCTGCTCCTCCCCACAGTCCTCTGAAGCCACAGACACCCCCTCCTTGGCCTCAACAGGGAACTCCATGTCGTCCTCAGAGTCAGGCTCAGACAGAGGCATGAAACTATCCACCCCCCCCCCCGCAGGACCCCCTCCCCCGGGACCATGCGGACTAGGATGGTGCGGGAACCAGGTATGAAAGTCGTGAACTAGACGAGGGGCGTGAATGTCGGTGGCATCGATCTACATGAAGTCCTCAGGTCCATAGCCTTTCCACACCACGAGATACTGAACCTGGCCCTGCAACTGACAGGAATCCCAAATACTGTCGACTTCATACTCCATATCTCCATGGGGGGTGGCCGGACCTGGCAGTGGTGGAGCTGGCCAATGTGGATCATTGGCTGCAACTGGAACCAGCAATGACCTGTGGAAAACCAGGTGAATCCTCATGGTCCGGGGCAATGACAAGTGAAACGCCACCGGATTGATCACCGCTTTGTCCGGAAATGGACCCAAGTAACGGTGATTGAGTTTTTTCGACGGCCGTGCTGTAGTCAGGTGCTGCGTGGAAAGCCAAACCCAATCACCCACAGATAACGGAGGGACATCTCACTGATGAAGGTTGGCGAATCGTTTGTAATCCACCTTGGCTTTCTCCAGCTGGTGCCAAACTACTTGATGCACCGCCTTCAGCTCCGGGAGGAACTTGTCCATGGCCAGAACTGGGGAGTCTGATGGAGCCAATGGAAAGAGCCGTGGATGAAATCCGTAACTGGCAACGAATGGTGACACACGGGTAGATGCATGCTGGGCATTGTTATAGGCGAACTCCACCACAGCCAGCAACTCCGCCCAATTGTCCTGTTGGGTGTTGCTGAAACAGCGGAGGTACTGTTCCAAGATTGCATTCACCCTCTCTGTGCCCCCATCAGTTTCGGGGTGATGGGCGGAGGACAGACACACCTGTACCTGCAGTTCCGTGGGTAGGTCTGCCAGAAGCGTGCTGTAAATTGCACCCCCCGATCTGACACGACTTTGTCCGGTAACCCATGCAGCCGAAATACATGGGCGATAAACAACAGGGCCGTCATCTGTGCTGTAGGGAGACCAACACACGGGATAAAATGAGCCATTTTGGTGAGCATGTCCACCACCACCAAGACGGTTGTGGCACCCTTGGAAGGGGGCAACTTGGTAATAAAGTCCAATGAGACCCCCCCAGGGTCTTTCTGGCATGGGTAGCAGCTGCAAGAGACCAGAGGGTGCACCAGTAGCATACTTGGCCTGTCGACAAATGCTGCACGATGCCACATAACTAGACACATTGTGCTGAAGCTGTGGCCACCAAAACATTCTGGAGACAAGGTGCAGTGCTTTGAAGACCCCGAAGTGACCCGCTGATGGACTATCATGGCATTGTTTCAGAATGATGCCACGGAGGGGTCCCCCAGGAACATAGATGCAGTCTTGGAAACACAACAGGTCATCCGTGTACATCCAAGGGGTCTTATCTCCCTCATAGCCAGCCAACTCACAATGTCGAGCTGCCACAAACAGATCCTGCCGCTGCACGTCACAAATTCTGCCCCGTAGGTCCACGGGCTCCTCTCTGGCCGCCAACCGTTCCAAGGGGATAACCGTTCTGGGCATGATCTTGTCCTCCTTTCAGGTGAATTCGGGTTTCCGAGACAGCGTGTCCGCATGCTGGTTCCGCCTGCTAGGGACATAGGTCACCCGAAAGTCAAACTTCACAAAAAACAGTGACCATCGCTGATTTAGCGTTCTGGCAGTCCGTAGCTGCTCTAGGTTCTGATAGTCTGTTCGAACCTCTACTTGGTCACCGGCCCCCTCTAAGTGGTGCCACCATGTCTCAAAAGCAACTTTGACCACCAACAATTCCTTGTCCCAGATTGTATAATTCCATTCAGGGGCCGACAGCTTCCGTGAATAATAGGCACATGGGAACAAGGTACCTGCGGGAGCATAGGCTTGCAGAAGCACTGCCCTGGTGGCCACATCCGATGCATCCGTCTCCACCACGAATGGCCTTAAGGGATCAGGATGCTTGAGGATAGGCTCGGAGGCAAACATGGCCTTAAGGACATCCAAGGCCCACTGCTCCTCCGTGCCCCAGCAGAACTTCACCCCTTTCCTTAACAGATTGGAAAGGGGAGTGGTCAGGGTCGCAAAACGAGGAATGAACGTGCGGTAATAATTTGCAAACCCCAACAGACGCTGCACGTCCTTGACCCTCCGCGGAGGCTGCCATTCCTGCAGTGACTTTACTTTCTCCAGATCCATCTCCACACCCTTGGGCGAGATGCGATGACCCAGAAAGTCGATTGTAGTTTGCGCAAACTGGCACTTCTTATGCTTGGCAAAAAGATGGTTATCCCGCAATCGTTGCAACACAAGCCGAACATGGTTCCAATGCTCTCGTGGGGAGGATGAGTAAATCAGGATGTTGTCAAGATAGATGACCACAAATGTATCCAACAGGTCGCTGAACACATCATGCATAAAGTGCATGAACACTCCTGGTGCGTTGGTCAGGCCAAAGGGCATAACTGTGTACTCAAAATGTTCATAACGCGTCTCGAAGGCCGTCTTCCACTCATCTCCCGCTCGAACTCGGACTAAGTTATAAGCTCCCCGTAAGTCCAACTTAGTAAATATTTTGGCCTGGCGGAGCCTCTCAATGAGTTCGGGGATGAGCGGGAGTGGGTACCGATTACGGATCGTGATGGCATTCAGTTTCTGATGATCACAGCACAGTCTAAGCTTCCCTGACTTCTTCACAAAGAACACTGGTGCAGCCAACAGGGAGGTGGAAGGCCGTATAAACCCCTTCCAGAGATTCTTGTCAATTAAGTCCCTCAAAGCTCCCAACTCCAGTTCCGACAGAGAGTAAATCCGGCCAACCGGCAATTTGTTATTGGGTACTAAATCAACCGGGCAGTTATAAGACCGATGCGGGGGCAACTGATCTGCCTCTTTCCCCCCAAAGACATCGGCATAATCCCCCAACTCTGCCGGTACGTCCAGGTCCACAGGGGTAGCCACCTTCCCTGCACAGACATGCAGGTGATAGGTGGCACACTTCTTGCCGGGGAACTGCACTGCCCCAGATGACCAAATAATCTGCGGATCATGAGCCCTCAACCATTCCAAACCCAACACCACAGGAAAGTGAGAAACGGTAGCCACACAAAACATGGCTTCTTCCATATGCGGCCCAATACGCATGTGAAAGGGTCTGGTTACAGCAACCATGGGGCCGGAACGAAGGGGCCGCCCATAAATCGTCTCCACCAAGACTGGCGGTGACAACTGCTGCTGGGGAATGGACCACTGCATGACAAAATCCGAGTCCATGAAATTAGCAGTAGCCCCGGAGTCCACCAAGGCCTGGACCTCCACTGCTCCCTGACCAGGCACGAACACAGTTGCTGGTAACACAAGGTGCTTAACAAGAGTCTGCTGAGGTGGAGGTACTGGACCTGTGTCCAAGCGAGCCCGGCCTATGGAGCCTTCTCGCCTGGGCCCGGCCCGTTTCCCGCCGCCACTTTGGGTGCCTTCACCAGACACTTGGCCGCCATATGGCCTGGACTGCTACAATACAGGCAAAGGCCTTCAAGGCGGCGGCGATCTTTTTCAGCTTGGGTCAGATGGGGTCATGCAGCCCCCAACTGCATTGGCTCATCTGGAGGCGGTGCCAACAGTGCCAATGGTGCCACTGTCTTAACAGGTGCGGGCAAGGCCTCCGTCCATTGTCGCGCCCGTCGCTGCTGGAGTCTTACATCGATACAGAGACACAGGTGCATGATCTCCTGCAAGGAGCGCAGGCATTCAGTGCATGCCAGCTCATCCAGGAGTTCGGACGAAAGTCCCTCCTGAAACTGGTCCATAAGCACCGCCTCGTTCCACTGCAGTTCCTGACAAACCAACTGAAACGTAGCAATGTAGTCTGTCAGCGAACCATGCCCCTGTCGCAACTCTCTCACCCGATGGTTTGTAGTCTGGGCCATAACTGGGTCCTCAAACATGGCCTTGAGTTGCCGGCAAAACTCTGCATAATTGTCCAGCAGCTGATTGGGCTGGGTCAGCAGGGGTGTTGCCCAACGTGCTGCCATTCCTGTCAACAGGCTTAGCACAAACCCTACCTTATCCCGGTCAGTGGGGAAGTCCTCCGGCCGAAGGCTCATACATAACTGGCACCGCCCAAAGAACGATGGGAATCGTGCCTGTGAGCCATCAAACTTGTCTGGCACTGGAACAGGGTTTCTGCGGCGTGGCCGAGCTGCTTGCATCTGCGCCATCTGTGCAGTCAGGAGGGCCACCTGCTGTTTTAGCTGATCATTTTCTTCACGGAGCTGATCCATGGTCACCCAACTTGGTATGGAGGAGCAATTGGGAGTGGGCTGGGAACAAAATGTGATGACCCAGGGTCCCGAATGGAGGCAAAGCTGGTCAGAACAATTGTCTTTGTAAGCACTGCCAACGTTTACCCAACAGCCCCCACATATGCTGGCACAAGTTCAATAAAACAGTCAACGAAGTTAAACAGTTATTTAAAGTAAAACATATAACAAACAAAGTATGATCTTTTCAACGCCCAGCTTGCCTGTAACCTGTAAACTGCAAAACTGAGGACAGCAAGGAGAACTCAGCAGGAAACAAACTTGATGCAAAATACAAAGAGTCCAGGTACAAGAGCTCACATCACAAGAGTTCATGTTTATTCCTGGCAAATGCCCCACCCCACAACGTCTCCTTAAATCCTACTCCCCAGGTGTGCCTTGTGGAGTGAGGCAGGACGCTCTCCTCCTGAGCAAGTGAGCCTGCCTCCGTTGTTCCCTCCTCCTCTCTGCTTTCCTTGCTCTCGGATCTGGTGGGGAGGGGCCTTGCTCCTCGCCTGAGCTCTGCCTTCCCTGTTCCAAACTTGAAGGGCCCTGGCCTGCTTCAGCCTGCTCCTCCCCACAATCCTCTGAAGCCACAGACACCCCCTCCTGGGCCTCAACAGGGAACTCCATGTCCTCAGAGTCAGGCTCGGACGGAGGCATGACAATCTTTTTGGATTCTGAGGTTGTCTTCTGGGGTGTTGGCTATTCCTGTCAGCTTAGTGTCATCTGCAAATTTGATGAGTTCCCCTTCTATTCCCTTATCTAAGTCATTTATGAAAATATTGAAGAGTACCGGCCGTAAGATGGAACCTTGTGGTACCCCACTGCTTACTTTCCTCCAAGTAGATGTAGCACCATTAAGGACGACTCGTTGAGTACGGTCTGTCAGCCAGTTACAAATCCATCTGGTGGTGATGCTGTCTATCCCACATTTTTCTAGTTTACCAAGAAGTAGGTTATGGTCTACTTTGTTTCTTATTTTCTTGCTTATTTTCATTTTTATTTCTAGTCTGTCTTTTACAGTTATGATTTTGGTAGGTTGGGCTATAGTTTCTTTTTGCATGAAGATTGACGCAAAGAATAATTTAAGCAGCTCTACTTTCTCTCTACTGCCTGTCAAGCTTCTTCAGTAGAACCTGCCAGAACCAGGCTGTGAATTGTATTCTGCGATTCATCATAACCCCATCCAGCAGTCTGTGCAGCCTGAAAACATGACAATTAAACAACTGAGCCATGGTGTGTGCTGATGGTAGCCTCGTACACAGAATGAAATTGGCCAGTTTGGTTAACATATCCACCATGACCAGAAAAGTTGTGTCTCCCTTGGACTGCAGCAAATCTGTGATGAAATCCATAGAGATGCCCCCTCACGGTCTCTGCGGTCTGAGCAATGGTTGCAGAAGTCCAGGAGGGGCATCTGTGGCATTTTTGGCCTGCCAACACTGCACGCATGAGACCACGTATCGACTGACATCATTCCATAGCTGTGACTACCAAAAGGTCTGGGAAACCAGATGGATGGTTTTAAAGAAGCCAAAGTGGCCCGCAACTGGGCTGTCATGGCACTGGCACAATATGAGACCTCAGAGGGCCCCTGCAAAGATATGAAAAGAGTCCCAGAAGTGGAGTAGGACTTCTGCATATGACCAGGGGGTGGCCTCCCCCCTCGCGCCAACTCCCAACATTATGCAGCAACAAAAGGGTCTTGGTGCTGCACGTCTCAAATCTGCGCCCTCAGGTCCACAGTGTCAACTGTCCAGTTGGCATTTCCAGAAAAAGAAACTCCTGGGTCATGATTACCTTGACACTCCTCCCATTTAAAGCTAAATAGCTGTTAACCCAAATGCTCTTATACATTCTTGATGCTTGCCTGCATTTAAAGGTTTAATCAACATATCGGCTATATTGTTGTCAGTGGAACAATGCTGCAACTTTTATCAGCTTATCCTTTGCAGCCTCTGTGACGTTACAATATTTTATGTCTACATGTTTGCTTCTGCATCCGATACGTTCTCCCGTTGCCATCTTTATACATGCAACGTTGTCCTCAAACATTGGCACAGCTTCTTTCACATCAATAAGTACATCTCTGAGTAATTGGACATACCAAGTTAATTCAGAACATGCTTCAGACAATGCTATAAATTCAGCTTCAGCAGTTGACCGTGCTACTGAAAGTTGTTTTCTGGATTTCCATCCAATTACGGTTCCAGCAAACAATATCATAAACCCTGTGTTTGACTTTCTGTCATGCATATCATTTGCCCAGTCACTGTCTACATAGCATTGTAATGTTAGGGTATCAGATGGCCTTATCCTTAGTCCTAGGTCCATTGTGCCTTTTAAATATCTAAATATTCTTTTTATCCCTAACCAGTGTTGTTGTTTAGGTGCTGAAGTGTGCCGACTCAAAATGCTAACCGCACTGGCTATATCTGGTCTTGACCATTGGGATAAATACAATAAGCTACCTATAGCTGATTGGTACACTTCTTGGTCACATTCTGTGTCATTTTTTTATATCATTCTGGAAGCTTGGTGTCAAAGGAGTTAATACGCTGTTACATCCTAGCATATCATACTTTTCTAACAGCTGTTTTATTTTCCTTGTTTGGCTTAACACATATCCTCCCTGTTTTGTTTTTCTTATCTCCACACCTAGGTAATTCTTATTTCACCTAGGCTTTTTAATTGGAACTTCCTTTCAAGTTGCTTGACAAAGGAGTCAACCTGGGAGCGATTCTTCATAATAAAACACAACTCATCAACATGAGCTAACAGGAAACACTCTGCACCCTTATACTGTGCAGTGTACAAACATGGATCTGCTTTGCTGCATCTAAAACCTAACTCTCTGAGAGTAGCATCTAAACACTGATTCCAGTTTCTTGCTGACTGTTTTAACCTATATATGACTTTATTCAATTTATATACATATCCAAGGTGCTTAGTTTCATAACCTGGAGCTTGTGCCATATATATGTCTTCCTCTAATTCAGCATTTAAATAAGCAGTGGTTTTATCGAAATGATATAAGATATAACTGCGTGCAGCTGCTAAAGCCAATGCTAGCCTTATGGTCTCACCTCTTACTGTTGGTGCAAACACTTAATCATAATGAATGTTTTTTCTTTGTGTAAATCCTTGCGCAACTAACCGTGCCTTATACTGCAGTTCATTATTGTGTAAAACCTTCTTTTTATATACCCATTTACACTTCACAGCCTTTGTTCCTTCTGGTAATCTCATAAGGGTAAACACTTGATGCACATCCATAGACTTCATTTCTCTGTCCATAGCCTCCTTCCATTTATCCTGTTCTACTTGAGGCAAAGATAACATTTCTTGATAATTATGGGATTCATACCTTACACTATATGTTCTAACCCCACCTGCTGTGAATTGATCAGGAGGTACACCTTTATTACTATGTTCAGACCTCCTCAGAATCATTTGTTCTTGTGTTTCTGTAACTTCTCTCTTTATCTCAGGTCTATCCTCATCTATCCCTATTATTTCTGACCTGCTATCCTGTTCTTCCTTCATTGGGTTTTGTGTAGCCTCTCCTTCCTGAGAACTAATGCTACTTGTTGGCATGAATACTTCAGTGTTAGCATGCACCCTGTCCCAATTATTCTGTTCTGTGAAACTAGCAGACCTTGATATCACAACCTTCCTAGTTCCATCTGAAAATCTATATCCCTTGGAACCTGGCTCATATCCCACAAACCTAAGTTCCCTGGCCTTTTATTTGTCCTTTCCTTCTGGTGGCTTTGGGAATATGCACCCAGGCATAACTGCCAAATGTCCTTAGGTGAGCCAATAAAGGTTTCCTTCCATATAACAGGAAATATGGAGTTTCATTGATAGCAACACTCCATACTCTGTTTACTAAATAGTTGGCTGTTTTTATGGCTTCTCCCCAGTACGTGTTACTCATTCCTGCATCTGCCAGCAGTGAGTCCTTCATAGTCTGCAATATACCATTTCTCCTTTCAGCCACTCGATTTTCTGCTGGTGTGTAAGGGTTTGTACGTCTATGCTTTATGCCTAAATTTCTCAGCCACCTTTGGAAATTATCAGACATGAACTCTGTTCCCCTGTCTGTTTGCAGCTGGCATACCTTTTGACTATACCTTCTCTCTACAAAGTTCACCCACTACTTAAACTGTTGTAGAACTTCAGTTTTGCTTTTTAATAAATAGCAGAACCCATACCTGGTATAGTCATCTACTAAGACTAGTACATACCTAGCTCCTTCAAGAGAGGGCACCATAGGACCAATTAAATCAGCGTGCACTAACTGCAAAACTCTGTTAGTTTGCCTCGTACTGTCCTTACTTTCAGGATACACACTAGACTTCGACTCCTTGCAAATAGCGCAATCCAAATATGTGTTGCATTTTTTAATTCTAAGTCCCTCAGCTACATCTGGCATCCTCTGAAGCACTTTAAAATTTGCATGTCCTAACCTCCTGTGTAATAAGTGTACACAGTTATCATGCTTGTGAGTGTTTGTGAGTGTTTGTGCACAACCTTCCTGCTGCTTTTTTAGTACATACAAATTATCCACTTTAACACCTCATGCACAAATCCTCCCACCTTTCCTAATGGTATAGTGACCCCATACAATCCAATCTAGAAATACTGAGTAAATTATGGTATAACTCTGGCACATATAACACATTATCTATTTCTCCTATACCAGTTACATAAATTTTATCTTCCCCTTTTACAGCAGACTGTTGTCCATTAGCCAAGCTAACAAATGCTTGTGGGTCATTTGCAATATGCTGACTGGCCCTATTGTCCAACAACCATGTGTTTTTCTCAGTTAATGTCACTGCCAGGGAAAACGTCAGTTGTCTCACTGCTCCTCTGTTTCTCCTCTCAGAGCAGCGTGTCTGGAGATGTTCTGTAGAACAACACTTGAAGCAGCATTTCACCGTGTAAACTTTCTCAGCTACTCTGCCAGCACCCTGGGACATAGCAGTTCTAGGCTTGGGCTGTGCATTGTCGTCACCCCCTCTCTGCTGCCTTTCCAGCCATTTCTGTTCCTCCTCCAGCAACCGGCCAGTCAAATAACTCATGGTTAAGTCCTTCTCCTGCATGGACTCTAAACTGGTCACTAGGACATTCCATGAATTGTCCAATGAACTGAGCACCACATACACCTTATGTGACTCAGTAAAAGTCATTCCTCTTTCCTCTAACTCTAGGAATGTCTTTCTCATGGACTGCAAAAGTGTAGACATGCTCTCTCCTGGTTTCAGTTGTGCTTTATGTAGCTTTCTTGTCAGCATTGCCTTGCTGCTCACAGTCTCTCTCATGTACACACTGTGCAAAGCTTCCCAGCACTCTTTAGCAGACTGGAGACCCCTCACGTGTATCAGCTGGCTATCCTCTAAACTCAGGATTATACTGGCCAATGCTTTCTCATTTTTTCTCTGATCCCCATCATCCAGGACTGCAGGTGGATCAGCAACTATCATCCACAACTCCTCCCTTTGCAGGTACATCTCCATTTTCAGACTCCAGGAGAGGTAGTTTGTCTCATTCAGCCAAGATACTACAAAACCTCCTCCCATTACACTGATGGAGTCCATGTTGCCTGCTACCACCACAAACCACAACAAACCACAAGCCTCAACTCCTCTGGCTCTGGTTCAAACTCCCACTGGGTTTCTCCTCACTCTGGGCCCATAACCTGTCAGAGCATGCACAGTCTTATTGAGCTGAGGTAACACAGGAGTAAATACAGTACACAGTGGTTTGTATTTAAATGGTGGTTTATATTACACTATCTACAAATATACACTAGAAACAAGATACATACACATGGCCCTTCAGCAAACTCCAATATACAGCAATTACAGCAGGAAACAGATGAGAGAGAAAGACTTCAGCAAGGCCTTCCCTTTTATACTCAAGCTCTTAAAGCAGCGGTTCTCAATCTGTGGGTTGCAACCCCTTTGGGGTTCAAATGACCCTTTCACAGGGGTCGCCTATGACCAGGGCTTTTTTTCTCATAGAACGCTCAGAACAGCGTTCCAGCACCTTTTTTTGATGGATGTTTTCAACTTTTCCATGAGCTGTGCTACTCCCTGTATTCTATTGGCTTTTGAAAGCCAATAGAATAGACTCTATTGAATAGAGTCTATTCAATAGACTCTATTCTATGTCCATTTTAAGTTTCTGTAGCCTATGAAATATTTTACTCCTTTTGGATGGGGAGTTGAGACCATTTATATTTATTGAGTATATTCCAATTTCCTCCATAATTTCAATTATTTCGAGATCTCAATCTTCTAGGTGAACTTATCTGTCTCTGATCTTTAGGTCTAACGTCTTCTTCTGATTGCGTCTTTTTTGGTATCTCCTCCTCTGTTTGCTTGGAAGTCTCTGCAGTAGGCGTTCTCTCTGATCTCTTAAATTCCATATCACCTTTCTCCAAGAAGGCTTTGTGCTTGTTGAAAAATTCCTCTGCTTGGAATGGAGTGTCCAGTCTGTATCTTTTAGAGTCCCAAAAAATCAGTAGCCCTTCTGGAATCAACCATCTGAAATTCACTCCCCTATCAATCAGTTTCCTTGTTAAAAATTGATAAGCTCTCCGTGCTTCCCTTATTTTTCTAGGAATCTGTTTGAGAACTACCAGCTCTTTATCTTTATACTTCATAGGTTGGTCCCTTACAATTCTCAAAATTTCATCTCGTCGATTTCTTTTAAGAAATCTGACATGGACCTCCCTGGGCACTCTGTTCCTTCTTGCATAATTAGAATTAACTCTAAAAACCTAGTCCAGTTCCCTATTCATTTCGTCCTTTTCAATTCCAAGTAAATCTGCCAGTAGTTCACTCATCAGGTGTAATAAGTTCTCATCTTTCTCTTCTATCACATTTTGAAATCTTAAGAAGTACGATGACCGTTCCATCTCTATGACCGCCATATTTTCTTCCAATTCTGCATTAGATTGTGCCAATCTCTGGTTTTCCTCTTGTAGAGCTACTAATTTCTCATCTACCACTGCTGACTTGTCTTCAGTTTTCTGCATTTGTTGTTGTGTATCTATCATCGCCTGTTGAAATGCTTCCATTCTTTGGTCCATCTTATGGATATCGTTCTTCAGGTCTTCATAGTTTCTCTCTAAGTCCTTTTTCATATCCATTCTAGAATCCGCAATCGCCTGGAGTATGGCCTGTGTGTCTTTTTGTTGGGTTTCCTGCTGTAAAAATGTAGTAATAGATTTTTGGGGTGCTGGGCTCACCGAAGTTGAAGCGGGGGCTGAAGAGCCCTTTTTCACCCCTTTCGCCAAATTTAGTGTACTCATCTTCAAGTTATTATAGTTGTAATTTGTAATCCAATAACAGGCCCAATAGCCAATTTATTTGTAATCCAACATGGAGGCCCACTGGCCAATTATAATCCACCAAAATGCGCAAAAAAGCAAAAAAAAGGATAAAAGAAATAGTCCAGTGCCCTCCTAATATCAGGAGACAAGGCCAAAGTATTTAAAAAAAATAAGCAAAAAAATTAAAAACCAAAAGAAAAAATAAAAATTATCCAAAAAAATAATAATGATAATAATAATAGTAATATCAAGGAGCCCTAAAAAGGAAAAAAGAAGATATGAATAAAAAAGCATCCAAAATCTCTAGAAAAAAAGTAAAAAAAAAGAAAAAAAATAAGCCAGGAAGAAATTTTTTTTAAAAAAAAATCCAAGCCTATAAGGCAACAATAACCAAGTATTAATTCAATTGCAGCTTTGCAAAATCTTCATATATAATTTCCTTACTACAGAGATTACAAGCAGTCACAGATAGCAAAAGCCAAACTAGACAAAAACAAAAGCCAAAAAACTGACTCTTGAAGGTCTCCAAAAGATAAGAGTGTCTGGGCACACAGCCAAGTGTCTGGGCATTGAGCCAAACTATACAGCTATACAGCTATGTATCCACTGTTCCTTTCCCTGTTGTTTGAATAGGAAGGGGGGAAAATTAAAAAAGTAAAACAGTAAATTAAAGTTCCATAGCAAGGCAATTAAGCTGGTTTCTTCCAAATAAAAAGAGTATATATCATAGCAATCTTGCTTTTCCATCCATAATAAAATATAGTAAGATCTTCTATTTTAATTCCATTAAAAAAGAGTTCAGAAGTTTTATAATAAAGCTTAAACCGCTGCTTTAGGGGAGGGGGGAATTAAAAACCCCTTCTCACTCCCTTAAGCTTTCAGCTTGAGTTCAAAGGCAGACAATTTGTTTCAAAAGGTCTAATTTGCCATAAATATTGAAGTTATCTCACCTGGAACAGTTGCTTGCTCTCAAATAGCTGTCTTCTGTCTCCGACGATCAGCTGGAGATGGCGGCAATTGCAGAAGCACTCTGCCCTTCTTTTGCCGGTTCCAGGGGCTATTTTGAGTTCAAAGAGCCAGCTACCACCGGCTCTCCTTCCTCAAAGGTTCACCCCTCAGTGGCCACCCCTCCAGGGTGGCATTCAGCCCATATGGGCCTGCCAGCAAAAGAAATCCGGACCCTGGGGATGGAGAAACCTCTCCAGGGTCTATAGTCAGCTCCTCACCGGTGATGTCATAATTTGTTTACAAGAGACTCATATTAAGAGACAACACTCTAGAATTTTAGAACAGCCAAAATTAGGCAAATTCTATTTTTCTTCGGCATTACAAAAGAAAAGAGGGATAGTGATATATATAAAAGTAAAGTTGAATCCAAAACAAATTTATTCTGATGAGGAAGGAAAAATAGTGATGGTGGAGATTTCATGGAATCAAAAACAAATACTGTTGGTGGCAATATATGCCCCCAATGAGAAACAAGAGCTATTCTTTCAACAACTATATGACAAACTTGTGAATTTAAATTATCATAGTTTTTGTATATTGGGAGACTTTAATGCAATTGTGGATGCAGTTCGAGACTACAAAAGCCATAAACAAGGGAAGAAAGGAAGTAATGTTTTATCTAAATCTTGTTTAAAAATGAAAGATGAACTATGCTTGCAGGATATATGGCGAGAGATGAATCCAGAAAAGATACAATATACCTTTTACTCTAACAGGCATAACTCTTGGTCAAGAATAGACATGATATGGATCTCCCATGATCTGAAGACCATGATACAGGAAGTTGAAATTGAACCAAATATTTGGGCAGATCATAACCCAATTAAAATGACATGGAAAGGATATAAGAAAAGATTGAGATGGTCTCTGAATAAAGCTATTTTGAAGGAAAAAGAATTTTTACAATTAGCAATAAAAGAAATGGAATTTTTTAAAAAGATCAATAAAAAGGAAGATACTTCTATCCAAAATGTTTGGGACACGGCAAAAGCATACTTTAGAGGTTTAGCTATAACCTATATTGCTAAAAAGAATAAAGAAAAGAGAATTTCACAGTCCAAATTGAAAAAACAGCTTGGTATGTTGGAGCTGGAATTACAAACTGATCCACAAAAGAAAAATGTGAAGATACAAATGGACTTAATAAAACATAAATTAAATCTACTTGAGACTGATACTATGGCACAACAGATTAAACGAGCCAAACAGAACTTTTTTGAAAATGCTAACAAACCTGGTAGATGGCTTGCATATAGACTGAAAAAAGAAAGAGAAAAAAGATCAATAAGTAAATTATTGGACGAAAAGGGTGAAATACACTGTCATAATGATGGTATCAAAAAAATTGTTAAGGCCTTTTATGAACTACTTTATAAGGCTGAGACTATCTCTGAAGAGGCAATTCAGGATTATTTAAAAAAAGCAAATCTCCCAAAAATATCAGAAAATATGCGACAGAGGTTAAATGAGAAAATATCAATGATGTAGATCATAGAGGCAGTTAAAAGACAAAAGAAAGATAAGACACCGGGGCCGTACGGACTACCTGCAGAATTTTACACAGCCTTACAAGATACCATGACTCCTTTTCTGAAGGACTTGTATAATGAAATTTTTATACAGACAAAAATTCCAAATTCATGGACAGAAGCTAATATTACTTTGATACCTAAAGAAGACACAGATTCTACACAAATTAAAAACTATAGGCCAATATCGTTACTAAATGCGGATTATAAAATCTTTGCTGCAATTTTGGCAGAAAGAATGAAAAGCTTTTTAATAGAATTTATTCATCCAGACCAAAATGACTTTCTTCCTAAAAGACAGATAAAGAACAACTTAAGGATTATTTTAAATGTTTTGGAGTATTATGAAAATCATCCAGGGAGCCAGATGGCGCTCATATTTCTTGATGCACAAAAAGCATTTGATAATTTAAATTGGCAATTTATGTTTCAACAATTACAGGAAATGGACTTTGGTGAAAACTTTATTAAAGCAATTCAAGCGATCTACAAGAAACAATAAGCAAGGATACTTATAAATGGAGACTATACAGAGAGCTTTGATATTAAAAAAGGCACGAGACAGGGATGTCCACTCTCTCCCTTGCTATTTATTTTTACTCTGTATATATATATATGTGTGTGTATATATATATATATATATATATATATATATATATATATATATATATATATATATATATATATATATATATATATATATATATATATATATATATATATATATATATATATATATATATATATATATATATATATATATATATATATATTTGTGGACGATCTGGTCTTTATCTTAGAGGACCCTTTGGAAACAGCCCCTAAACTTTTGCAGAAAATTGAAAAATTTGGAGAAGTGGCTGGATTGAAAATAAACAGGGAAAAAACTAAAGTGTTAACAAAAAATTTAACTGATAAACAAAAAACTCAACTCGCCAAAAAGACAAATCTTCAAATAGCTAAAAAAGTTAAATATTTGGGTATCTATCTTACAGCGAAATATTCATCATTAAAAGAGGATAATTATGAGAGACTAATAAAACAAATAAAAATCGACCTGGAAAAATGGGAAAATCTCCAATTATCATTGTTAGGAAGAATAGCGACTGTTAAAATGAACATTTTACCAAAACTATTTTTTTTATTTCAAACAGTTCCTGTAAAGTTGGGTAAGAAATTTTTTGACGATTTAAACGCAATGATATTAAGATTCATATGGCAAAGAAAGAAAGAAAGAATTAAATGTAAACTTCTACAAGATTTGAAAGAGAGAGGGGGCTTTGGACTTCCGGATTGGAGACTTTATTATCAAGCAGCTATTTTGCTTTGGATTAAAGAATGGATTACTCTGAGAAATAAGCGAATTCTCTATTTAGAGGGATATGATCTTCAACTAGGCTGGCATGCCTTTTTATGGTATGAGAAAGCTAAAATACATAAGTACTTTCAAAACCATGCTATAAGAAATGCTTTACTCTTTGAATGGGGGAAAGTTAGACATAAAATGTACATGAAAATTCCTGAGTGGCTTTCAACGATGGAAGCATTTGCTTATCCGAATTTGATTAATTACGATAAACTTGTTAGTTATAAAGACATTTTGGACAAGGATGGAAAACTCAAAGACAGGCAAACCCTTCAACAACAAGGTATTGACTTAACATGGTGGTCCTATTTGCAAATTCAAACAAGATATGAAAAAGACATAAAAACAATGGGATTTTACAAAGAGCTGACTCCACTTGATAAAATACTTTTAACAACAGATGAACATTTGATTAAGAAACTTTATAAATATTTACTAAATTGGAAAATGGAAGAAGAACAAGTAAAAGAGACAATGATAGTATGGGCAAAGAACTTTGAATATTCTATAGAATTAGAAGATTGGCAAAAATTGTGGGATAAAAATATTAAACTTACTAAAGCGGTAACATACAAAGAAAACTTATATAAAATGTTTTATAGGTGGCATATGACACCAGTTCGTTTAGCGAAAATGTTTAAAAATTTATCAGATACATGCTGGAAATGTAAGCAAAAACTGGGTACTTATTATCACGCCTGGTGGACATGTTCTATTGCAAAAAAAATATTGGTCTAAGATTCATAGATGGTTAGTAAAGATGATGAAAATTCAGACAGAATTTAAACCAGAACTGTTCTTGTTAGGTATATTAAGACCTAACTATGGTAAAGAAAATGATTATTTAATACTACATGTATTGACAGCTGCAAGAATAGTTTTCGCCCAGTTTTGGAAAAATGAAAACTTACCCTCAGATCAGATTATAATTTTGAAAATTCTAGATTGTGCAGAAATGGACAGATTAATGTTAGAGATGAAGGAGAAAGAGGATTTAATCTTTTATAAAACTTGGGGAAAATGTTATCAGTGGGTTGAAACACGTTAGAATAAGAAGAGATATTAGAGATTTAGTATATTAAGTATTAAGCTTGATGTTTAGAAATAGTTGCTATGCTATTAATTATGCTAATTATTTAAAGGAATATTACTGCTTTACCAAAAGTTTGTTGTAACTATACCGATTTACTTTTATAAATGTTTAGTATTATATAAATAATAATATTCAATATGAAGACCCGGACGACACCTTGTTCGCTGAATCATAGAATCGTAGAGTTGGAGGGGACCTCCCGGGTCATCGAGTCCAACCCCCTGCTCGAGGCAGGATTCCTTAAACCATCCCAGATAGATGGCCGTCCAGTCTCTGCTTGAAGACCTCCATCGAAGGGGAGCTCACCACCTCCTGTGGCAACCTGTTCCACTGGTTGATCACCCTTACTGTTAGAATTTTTTTTCTAACATCTAATCTGAATCTTTTCCCCTGCAGTTTCATCCCATTGTTTCTAGTCCTTCCTTGAGCAAGTGAGAACAGGGCTAATCCCTCTGCACTGTGACAGCCCTTCAGGTATTTGTAGACAGCTATCATGTCTCCTCTCAGTCTTCTTTTCTGTAGACTAAACATTCCTAATTCCTTTAACCGTTTCTCATAGGACATGGTTTGTAGACCGTTCACCATCTTGGTAGCTCTCCTTTGAACCTGCTCCAGTTTGTCAGTGTCTTCCTTGAACTGGGGTGACCAGAACTGGACACAGTACTCCAGGTGAGGTCGGACCAAGGTAGAATAGAGGGGAATAATAACTTCACGTGATCTGCACTCTATGCTTCTCTTGATACACCCCAGGATCATGTTTGCCTTTTTTGCAGCTGCTTCACACTGTTGCCTCATGTTCAATCGATGATCTACTAGGACACCAAGGTCCTTTTCACATGTACTGCTGCTCAGCTGGATTCCTCCCATACTATATGTGCTTTTTTCATTTTTCTTACCCAGATGTAGTACCTTGCATTTTTCCTTGTTAAATACCATTTTATTAGTTGCTGCCCATTGTTCGAGTTTCTCTAAATCTTTTTGAATCCTTTCTCTCTCTGCTCTGGTGTTTGCAATCCCTCCTAGCTTTGTGTCATCTGCAAATTTGATCAGTTGCCCCTCAATTCCCTTATCCAAATCATTTATAAAAATATTAAACATAACTGGGCCCAGAACAGAGCCTTGTGGTACTCCGCTTGAGACTTTCTTCCAGTTGGATGTGCAGCCATTTATAGCCACTCTTTGAGTACGATTACTAAGCCAGTTATGAACCCACCTAACAGTCACCCTGTCAATCCCATATTTGATCATTTTTTCAATGAGGATGGTGTGAGATACTTTGTCAAAAGCTTTGCTGAAATCCAGAAATACTATGTCTACTGTATTTCCCTGATCGACCCATTCCGTGATTTTGTCATAGAATGAAATTAGATTAGTTTGACATGACTTGTTTGTTACAAACCCATGTTGACTGCTGTTAATTATTGAATTCCCATCCAAATGCTGACATATATGTTGCTTAATAATTTGTTCAAGAATCTTTCCTGGTATTGAAGTCAGGCTAACAGGCCTGTAGTTCCCTGGGTCTGCCTTCTTCCCTTTTTTGAAGATTTGCCCTTCTCCAATCATCTGGGACTTCTCCTGTTCTCCATGACTTTTCAAAGATTACAGCAAGTGGTTCAGCAATTACTTCTGCTAATTCCTTCAGTACCCGAGGATGTAATCCATCTGGACCTGGAGACTTAAACTCATTTAAGTTAGCTAAGTGTTCCCTTACCTTCTCTGTGTCGATTACATGCCTTAATTCTCTTAGTCCTTCACTAGCACAGTGAAGGTCAGTTGCAATTACATTATCTTTCTTAGAAAAAACAGATACAAAATAGGAGTTTAGAATCTCAGCCTTCTCAAGATCACTTTTGACCACTTCCCCATTCTCGTTCTCTAAACTTCCTATAGCCTCTTTAACTTTTATTTTACTTTTGACATATCCCCAAAACCCTTTTTTATTGTTTTTAGTCTCTCTTGCAAGCCTCAATTCATTATTAACCTTAGCTTTTCTGATACTTGCCCTGCAGTTTGTACAGATTACGTTATAATCTTCCTTAGATATGTATCCCTCCGTCCAATTCTTAAACATTTCTTTTTTCCTTTTTAGCAAGTTTTTAAGTTCTAGGTTTATCCACCCTGGTCTCTTTAGATGTTTCCCATTCTTCCTTCTTTGAGGAATTGTTAAAGATTGCGCTTCTAGTATTGCATTTCTCAAAATATCCCATCCTTCTTGGACATTTCTATCCCTTAGTACATTCAGCCATTTGATCCCCCCTACCCTCTTCTTGAGTCCATCAAAATCTGCCCGTCTGAAGTCCAACTTTGAAGTCTGAGTCCTCTCAGGTTAGAATCACATATCTATTGTTACTATCCACACCCGGCCCCCTTTATCCCGGTTTCCCTGTACCCCTCCGGACCCCATCTTTCCCTACCCATATAAAAATCTAATAAAATACATTTATATAAAAAAAGGTATTTCCCCCCTTCCAAAAAATGACGCCATGTCAGCAATGCCCAATGAACTGCAAAAGCCTCTTTCTCCCAAACTGTCCACCTCCTCTCAGTGTCAGTTAATTTCCAGGAAGTGTAAGCACAAGGTTGTAACTCCCCTCTGTGATTTTTTTGTAAGAGAACAGCACCAATGGCCATGTCACTTGCATCAGCTTGAATGATGAATTGATGTCCAGGGTCAGGGTGCTTAAAAACTGGTTCAGCTGCAAAGAGTCTCTTTAGTTTTTTCAAATGCTGCCTGGCATTCTAATGACCATTGCAATGGCTGACAAGGTTGAGGTTCCCCCCCTTTCTTGTTTTGAGTAAATTTGCAAAAGAGGGAATAAATTGACGATAAAAGTTAGCAAACCCCAGAAAACTTTGAAGCTGCTTGTGGCTGCATGGGGGTTGCCATTCTAGTACTGCTTTTACTTTGGCAGGGTCCATTTCTGCCCCCTCATTTGAAATCCGATACCCCATATAGTCAAGGCGTGTCTGGTGAAATTCACACTTTGACAGTTTTCCATATAGTTTGGCTTTTAACAGTCTCTTTAACACCTCACGGACCAATTTGATGTGTTCATCCATGGTTTCAATGTAAATAAGGATGTCATCAATATAAACCCTTGTATAAATGATCATGGAGCACTTGATTTATCAATTGCATAAACACAGTGGGGGGGCTGCAGTCCAAAAGGCATCACTTTAAATTGGAAGCTTCCCAATGGGCAATTAAAAGCTGTTTTCTACTCGTCCCCCTCCCTAATCTGTATCCAGTAATAAGCCTCTCTTAAATCCAGTTTGGTAAAGATTTTTCCTTTAGCCAGGTGGGCTAACATGTCCTTCATCGGGGGGAGGGGTATGTATTTTCCATGTTGGCAGCATTCAAACATTTAAAATCCATGCACAATCTTAAGAGACCCATCTTTCTTTTCCTTGAAAAAGTGCAGGAGCAGCCACAGGTGATTTGACAGCCTGAATGAAACCCTGAGCCCCCGAGTTATTATCGATGTACTCTCTCAGTTCTTTCATCTCTCTGGGTGTTATAGAGTACATTTTTGGTTTGGGGAGCTTGGCACCGGGCAGAATTTCAATAGCACAGTCCTTGGCCCAGTGTGGGGGGGAGGGTGTCACATTCCTTCTCACTAAATGCTTCCGCCACCTCATGGTATTCTGTGGGGACCAGTTGAATCCCAGGCAGTTTTTCAGCTGCAGTCTTTAGGGTCTCGTGGGGCTCCCCTCGAATCTTGCTGATGGACAGTGTCTTTGTTTTATCGTCAGTGGCAGGTGGGAGGGGTCCTGTCTCCAGCCTTAACTTCCACATTCCCTCCTCCCACCAGATGTTAGGACGCCATTTATCAAGCCATGCTAGCCCCAAAATTACTGATTTGGTCATTTTTGGAACCACCATAAAACGGATGATTTCCCAATGCTGACCCATTTCCAAACACACAGGTTTGGTTAGGTGCGTGGCTGGGGCACCTCTGATGAGGGACCCATTGGCCTGCTCAAACCTCATGTGCAGGGGCAATAGCTTGGCTTGAATACCCAGTTTGGGTAAGTTAATTAAGCACCAGGTGCACCCCGAGTCTATTAGGACATTCAAATTCATGTGAGCCCCTGTTTTGGGCACTACCAGGCTGGTGGGAATGGCAAAACAGGGAATTGGCTGACTCACCATGGGGTCCTCCTCACCTTCCTTGTCACTGTCATACAGTGCTGGCATCTCCTGTAGCTCGGATTTGGGTTTGGCTTCGAGCTCGGTGGGAGGGAAGGCTTCAACACCCGGGTCTTGACATGCCCAGTTGGTTTTCTCTCTTCCCCCTCTGGGAGCTCTTTGTGGTTTCACGGCAGCAACTGGCATGCTCCTGGGTTGAGGGTGAGGAGCTGGATAATCTACAGCACGGTGACCCATCTGACCACACCGGTAGCACTTGATAAGAGCCCTGGCTGGTGCTTGGGAGACATTGGTGGCTGCAGAGGCTTGGGGATGTCAGCCATAGAGGCGTTTTTCTTGGATGCGTGGCGGCTTGGGTTCAGTGGTGCTTGACATTCGGGGGTGGTCCAGCTCAATGTCCAGCATCACTGCCATACGGTACCACTCACACAATAGGTTAGGAAGAACTCGAATGATGCAGGCTTGAAGCAAGTTGCAATCTAACCCCTGTTTGAAGTAGTTGATCAGTGACCACTCAGGCCACTGCCCTAGCTGGTTAGCAACTCTCCTGAACTCATAGACGTACTCCTTTGCAGGGTGACCTCTTTGCTTCAGGAAGTGGATTTCTTTCTTGGCCAGTAGGACTCGGGATTCGTCTTCAAATTGACCCCTCAGTTGTTCCATGAATAGATTAATGTTGTGCAGTTCAGGAGCTCCTTCATCATGGAGGTTGATCGCCCAGTTGGCCACTTCTCCTTCTAAATTTGCCGCCACAGCATTCACCATCATAGCCCCATCCAGGTAGGCATAAGTGTAGCGATCTAAATGAGCCCACACCTGGTTTAAGAAGAAGGTCAGCTTCTCGGGATCCCTATCAAAGGTGGGCTTGATGGGAGGTGGTTCGAACCTCGGCGGACTGCCTGCACCTGCTGCTGGGCTTGGGCGGCTTGCTGGGCTTGGGCAGCTTGCTGGTCCTGGGGACGTGGCTGAACCACTCTCCAGACTTCTCTTGGCTGAGCTCCAGGACTGGTATCCTGAGGCCGTGGCAACAGACTTGGGTGGGATACAGGGCTTGGTATCGTAGCTGGTTGGGGGATGGTCGAAGCAGCATGGGATCCAGCAGTTGGGCTGGAGCTCCAGTGAGGGGGGGAAGAGCTGGGTAGTTCTTGGCATTTCTCCCCACGGCACCCACCTCTTGGGCAACAGGAATTGTATCCTTTACCTCTAGCCTGCCGAACTTCTCCTTCAGCTGTTCGAATGAGGGGCTGTGGACTGCGGACTGAAATCTCCACTCTCCGTAGTCATCCCACCCCATCGACCCCTTTCCTTTCTTGCCATCTGCAGATGAACAACACTGGGACGGCAGCAATAAGAGCTCCTCTCCAGCGGTGACAGGAGTTCTCCTCCGCTGAGGGGCAGACTCAGCTTGGAAGAGGTCCACTAGGGCTGTAGCTCCTTTCTGCGGTGCCAGCTTCCCAGGTTGGATCAACCTGGCTTTCAGCCGAGCCCGTCAGTTGCTCCTCCTTGGTGGCTGGAGTGCCAGGCTGTGCTCTGACAGCCTGAGTCCCGTTGCGGCTAGCAGCGGTTTCAATTTTCTCCTCCACCTCGAGTCTTCGCCGAGTCTTTACTGTTCTCCCAAAAGTGAGTGGGTAGGCGGTCGGGGCCCAGCACCCCGGGAAAATGAAGTTTGAGGAGACTTAGTTTAATGTCATGGTTCCGACAGACAGAGATGAATAAAGCAGAACTCTGAGGCTTGCAAATTCCTCAAACAACATGTTTATTAGTTACAAAGTATCGGCATGTCAAAAGTGAAACCAAGTCTGGATACACACGTAACAATTCCCCAATACAAAGTTAAGAAATCCCACCCCTAAGCAATTACGTTCCCCAATACATCTTGGTGGGCTTTTTACGCAACGCCCAGCCTGCAGTCTTAGGAGCAGCAGATGACCTTGGTTCCCATGGGATAAAAGTTTATTTTGACTAGCGAAGTACCTGGCAAACCCCCTCCCTCCAAACTATGTCAATCGAAAATGAATAGGGAAAATGGCTACAGCCATGCTCATTTTTTGAGTTGACACCAAACCTCTTTCACCAAGACAAATCAAATGGAGCCAATTATTCTCACATTTTGATTTTTACATTAAATATGTTCCAGGCTCCAAGAACCTAATGCCAGATGCACTCTGTTATGCCGTCCTGCTTGAGCTCCGGGAACAAACCATAAACCAGGAACGACAAACAACCATTTGCTTTATTCGCCAAATGGAAAAAAAGTTAGCACTGAGAATAGTCTGCTTCCAGCGGCTCTTATACTCTAGACACACCCCTCCATCACCAAACCCCACCCATGTCCGGCCCAACCCCACCCATCAAGCCACAGTCATGGTTTAACAAAGTCTGTGATCCCTGCTCTTCTATGCCTTCCTGCATGCCATACATTCCTGGGAACACAAAGCCAGTCTGGGAATCATTCAACGGCCCCACCACTTGCATATTGTCGGACCCGAAGAGGCTTGATTGCTGTTCCCCTGGGCATTTGGGACTCGATGGTCAGCTGCCAGAGCTTAGGCGCCCTCTGCTGGCATTACC
Source organism: Bothrops alternatus (assembly GCA_034064705.1). NCBI lineage: Eukaryota > Metazoa > Chordata > Lepidosauria > Squamata > Viperidae > Bothrops > Bothrops alternatus. Next base: position 3,564,187 of record JARGCV010000137.1, on the reverse strand, counting down.
AGGCCCTCTGAACCAGAAGACCTGCAAGTCACCTTGTGATGATGTCATCATGCCCGAGAGGATGTCGGCGTTTGCCTGGAACCTGCAGCAGCAAGGCACGATGAGCAGCAGAGCAGACTGTGAAATGGGTACATAGCAACCGCCTCTACCCGTCCGGACAGCTGGGGCCTCTTAGGGTCTGACATTCGGCTCCCCCTACCATGGTTCCCCCTGAAAGGAATCACATCAAGGTTAGTAGCTATATGAACAGGTTGGCAGATGTGTTACTTGGTTTTGGGGGATATTTTCTATGGTACTCCCTAACCAGGTCAGGAGCGGATACGTCTTGCTCCCTTACCCAAGACACGTCAGATAATGGATATCCCTTCCATAGCACCAGATAATAGAGCACACCCCTCCTCATCCGCGAATCTAGGATATCTCGGATTTCATATTGTCCCTGTGACACAGGGCCTGGAGGCTGGCCCCTGGACTCCTCTGCTGCTGGTTTTAACAGACTGACGTGGAATACCGGATGCACCTTACCTAGAAACTTTGGCAAATGTAATCGCATTGCTACCGGATTGATGACATGGGCTATCCTAAAAGGCCCGATGTACTTCGGGGCTAATTTCCTACAAGGGACTTGGAGCTTAATGTATTTAGTGGATAAATAAACTAAGTCCCCCACCCGGAACGGGTTCTGTATCCTCCGTTTTTTGTCAGCATAGTGCTTGGCTATTTGTTCTGCTTTTACCAACCCCTTCTTCACTGTGCTCCACACACACCCCACCTTCTCGAACCACTCAGCGGCCTGACAGGGCTGGGATTGTTGGGGTCCACACTCTGGTATTGGAACAAAATCTCGGCCATATAACACCTGGAAGGGGGTGAGTCCGGTACTGCTATGCACAGCATTATTGTAGGCCACCTCTGCAAACGGTACCAGATCCACCCAGTCTGTCTGTTGGTAAGACACGTAGCTTCTCAGGTACCTCTCTACTGCAGCATTGGCCCGTTCCGCTGCCCCGTTAGTGCTGGGATGGTATGCTGAACTGAGGCCTTGGGTAGAACCAAGGAATTGGACGAATTGGCGCCAGAATTGGGCTGTAAACTGCATTCCACGGTCCGAAATAATCCAACATGGAGCCCCATGCAATCGGTAAACATGCGTCAGGAACAGTTTTGCTAATCTCTGTGCTGAAGGCAACCCTTTTCAGGGTATAAAATGGGCCTGCTTAGAGAACAGGTCCACTACTGTCCATATTACTGTGTAACCTCGTATGTCTGGTAGCTCCACAATAAAGTCCATGGTGATGTCTTGCCATGGCTGTTCTGGATCGGCTACGGACTGGAGTAGTCCCATCAGTTTTCCAGGATAAGGTTTTGCCTGCGCACAAACATGACAAGCCCTCACATGTGCTTCAATATCGGACCTCATGTGAGGCCACCAGAATTGCCTTCTGGCCAGGTGCAATGTCTTAAGGAATCCAAAATGACCGGCTTGTTTAGTATCATGGCACCGGTTACATACTCGACTCCTCATCCTTTGGGGAACATATAGCTTGTTACCATACCAGGCTAACCCATCCCGTTGTGTTAATAATCCGGAATTGTCTCGAAACCATGGGTCCTGCAAAAGGGCTGCTCTTAAATCATCTTCAAATGGTCTAGTGCTTGAACATGAGTCTGGTTGTACTTCCTCTTTACTGTAGGGGGGCATGATCGCCTGCACCACCTCCTCCCTTTTGCTATCGTATTGTGGTAACCATGAAAGAGCATCTGCCAGAAAATTCCTACCCCCGGGTACATACTTCAGTTGGAATTGGAAACGCTGGAAGTACTGTGCCCAGCGCACATGTTTAAGGGACAGAGGTCTAGATGATTGGAGCACCTTCAAGTTCTTATGGTCTGTCCACACTTCAAATGGATGGTTTGCCCCCTCCAATAGATGTTGCCAGGTAGACAAGGCCCACCTCACCGCGAAGGCTTCTTTTTCCCATATAGCCCAACCTCTCTCAGTGTCTGTTAATTTTTTAGATGTATAGGCACACGGTTGTAATTTCCCTTGCTTGTTAGGTTGAAGTAACACCACCCCCACAGCGACATCACTGGCGTTGGCCTGTACAATGAATGGATGTTCTGGATCGGGATGCAATAGCACAGGCTCCTGAGCAAACAAGGCCTTTAACGATTCAAATGCTTGCTGGCACTCAACTGTTCAAGCGAGGGACTGTCCAGGCCTGGGCTTTGTTGCGGAGGCCCGGGTCCATAACAGGTGTGTTAAGGGTAAAGCCACAGATGCAAAAGAAGGAATGAAATGTCTATAAAAATTAGCAAAGCCCAAGAAACTTTGCAATTGACATCTAGTTTTTGGTGCCTGCCATTCCAACACGCTTTTCACTTTGTTTGGGTCCATCTCAACCCCCGCTGCTGAAATTCGGTATCCCAGGTAATCAATGCAGGTTTGGTGGAATTCACATTTGGAGAGCTTAACAAATAGTTGGGCCTGCAGCAACCTAGTTAATACATCCCGTACCAAATGGATATGTTCCTCCATATTCTGGGAGTAAATAAGAATATCATCCAGATATACGAGCACCCCATGGTACAAATACTCATGTAAAACTCCATTAATGAGCTGCATGAAAACTGTGGGGGCTCCCTGTAAACCAAACGGCATCACTCTGAATTGATAACTGCCCAATGGACAATTAAAAGCTGTCTTCCACTCATCCCCTCGCCTAATTCTAACCCTGTAATAAGCCTCACAGAGGTCCAATTTTGTAAAGATCCTCCCTTTACCCAAATGGGCTAGGAGGTCCTTCATAAGCGGTATGGGGTACATGTGCTCTACACACACTGCGTTAATTCCGTGGAAGTCAACACAAAGCCATAGGCCCCCATTCTTCTTCCCCTGGAACAATACTGGTGCTACTATCCGGGAACGAGCTGGTTGTATGAAACCCCACGACAGGTTCTTGTCAATATACTGCCTCAACTCTTGTAGCTCTAACAATGTCATGGGGTACATCCTTGGCTTCGGCAACGTAGCCCCTGGGAGTATCTCAATCGCACAATCAGTTGGTCGATGAGGCGGCAGGCTGTCACACTCCCGTTCATTGAAAACAGCAGCCAGATCGTTATATACTGCTGGAAAACCAAGGTCACCACCCTCCTGCGCTGCCTTGACTCCCTCTTTGTCCTTCTCTACCTCCTGCTCCCTTGGTTGGGGCGGTTGTGGACCTACTCCAAGTCGCATATGACGACATCCCTCAGCCCACCACATAGTTGGAGTCCACTTATCCAGCCAAGCTAAACCTAAAATAACAGCCTTGGTCATAGATGGGACTACTACAAGCCGTAGGGTTTCCCAGTGGTTGCCCATATCCATCCTCACTGGTTCCGTAACTAAAGTTGCAGGAGCCCCACCCAATAGGGACCCATCTACCTGTTCAAACCAGATTGGAGACACCAACCGGGATACTCTAATGCCCACCTTCTCCACTACCTCCCTACTGACTAAGCAACGGGTACAACCCGTATCGATCAGGGCCTGGTATTCATGAGACTGTCCTGTAAGTGGGCTCGTCAACGTAATTGGTATGGCAAAAGGCACTATGGGTTGACTTACCATGGGATCCTCGGTTGGATCGTCATCATTATACTCCTGCAGAATTGGTGCCTGGTCACCTGGGGACGTTCGGGAAGGGCCACCATCTGTTTGGTGGGCAGCCCTAGACCTCTCTGTTGTCGTCTTCAGCGTTGACCCTGGCTTACCAGTAGCAGTTGGTACACCAACCACTGCTGGGAGTGGACATTCGACTACCCGGTGGCCTGGCCGGTTACACCTAAAACAGTGAAGATTCGGCCGGGGACGTGGACCAGGTATAGGGGTTGGTCCGCTGACATCCCTTGGCCGCTCTCCACTCTGCCAGGGATTTGGTGGTTCGTCCGGTGTTTGCTGAAATTCCCGCAAACCGGCATCCAGTTCTGTCACTACCCGGAACCATTCGGTAAGTCTGCCTGGAATTCCCCTCACCACACACGCTCGATGCAGTTCTTTGTCCAGACCAGTCCGGAATTGATGGATAAGAAGACGCTCTGGCCATGAACGAAGCCTTCCAGCTGCCTGTTGGAACTCCCTTACATATTCCCTAGCTGGCCTACCCCGTTGCCGTACTCCCATCAATTCCACCTCCACCCTTTGCACCTGGGAGGGATCCTCAAACCTTGTTCTCAGGGCATCCAGAAACAATCCAATGTCGGTCAGCTCCCTAGCATGGTCACTATAGAGGTTAGCAGCCCAAGCCGCTGCCTCCCCCTGCAGACTTGCTATCACCGCCACCACCACTGTCCAATTAGAGGGATATAGTGTGGTAAAGCGGTCCAAATGGCTCAGGATATGGCTCATAAATATAGCCAAATGGTCTGGATCACCGTCAAAGGTCACTGTAATGGGTGGTGGATTCCACACAACTGCCTGAGGCCAAGGTGCTGGTGCCTGCACTCCATACTGAGACCCAACCGGAGCCACCATACTTCGACCGTCTGGCCTCATTGCCCCTGGCCCTGGATCACCCAGCTGTCTGGAAGGAGTTTCAGCTGAAGCTCTGCTCTGCCTACCCTCCTGTCAGTGCCGGGGCTGCTCCACCTGGCTTCATCCTGCAGAAGTGCCTGCCATGGAAGGATGGCTGCTTGGCGTCAGTCTGAGCTTTGGGCTTGCCAGATGAAACCTGGAGACCTCAGACGGCTGCCCCAACCCTGACAAAACCCGGGACTGGGGTGGTGGTGGTGCAAGGTAGCCAGTTTCACCAAACTGGTCTCGTAAAGCATCCAACATATATTGTCCTGGAGCGGTGGAATAGCTCCATTCTTCATCCTCATCCCCTGTCACTCTTCTTTCTCTCCAGGCACTCAATTGAGGCAATCCCCCCACTGCATGCTGTATACCTGCTTCAGGGTGGTGCAAGGCAGGACTTAGCCACCACTCCCCCGACGAAGCTGTGGATACCGGTTGTTGGGCCCCAGTACCTGGACCCACAGGTTTCTGTTCCTTCTCCTTTGGCTGCACCACCTGCTGGGCCTCTCCTCCCTCCACCGCTACTGGGACCTCTGCTTGCCCTGTTGCTTCCAGGGACTCTTCCGCTGGAGTAGCTCCTTGCGTCCCCTCTGCCATTCTGTTCCACTACCAGTGCCAAATGCTGAAGGTAATGAATATAGGGTGAGTGCTAACTTACTGTTATGCCGTCCTGCTTGAGCTCCGGGAACAAACCATAAACCAGGAATGACAAACAACCATTTGCTTTATTCGCCAAATGGAGAAAAAGTTAGCACTGAGAATAGTCTGCTTCCAGCTGCTCTTATACTCTAGACACACCCCTCCGTCACCAAACCCCACCCATGACCGGCCCAGCCCCACCCATCAAGCCACAGTCATGGTTTAACAAAGTCTGTGATCCCTGCTCTTCTATGCCTTCCTGCATGCCATACATTCCTGGGAACACAAAGCCAGTCTGGGAATCATTCAACGGCCCCACCACTTGCATATTGTCGGACCCGAAGAGGCTTGATTGCTGTTCCCCTGGGCATTTGGGACTCGATGGTCAGCTGCCAGAGCTTAGGCGCCCTCTGCTGGCATTACCAGGCCCTCTGAACCAGAAGACCTGCAAGTCACCTTGTGATGATGTCATCATGCCCGAGAGGATGTCGGCGTTTGCCTGGAACCTGCAGCAGCAAGGCACGATGAGCAGCAGAGCAGACTGTGAAACGCGTACGTAGCAACCGCCTCTACCCGTCCGGACAGCTGGGGCCTCTTAGGGTCTGACACACTCTCTCACAAATCAGAATATTCCTTTGTTCAACAGAATCCAGCACCAACAACAATTCTACAACCTTCAAATTTCTAGCTTCAAGAACCACCACCAGCCACTGAGCGGTTGGAAGCTACCCAAGTGCACCAGAACTTGATCACCTGGATAAAGATGCAGCAATGACTAGATTGCTTCTCTAGAATGGTCCAGGATAGATGACCTCAAGGAAAACCCAGCAGGTACTGTAACCCCGTTCATGATGGAGGAAGGAACCCTGAAACACAATGGCAGAATAGTGGTCCCCCCTCCATGCAGGGAAGAGGTACTGACGTTTTGCCACAACAATCAAACAGCAGGACATGTGGGTGTATCCCAAACTCTGCATGGAACCTTAAGAAACTTTTGGTGGTGGAGGATGGCAGCAGACATCAAGAATATGTGGCCTCTTGCCACACATGCAGGAGGGCCAAACCCCTCCATCAGAAACCTCCAGGGCTTTTGCAGCCACTACCAACCTCCCCCCACCCACCCACCCATGACACACAGTATCTCTGGATTTCATCGCTGATTTACCCCCTGTCCAACGCTTCACTACCATTCTGGTGATGGTAGATCTTTTCACCAAGATGGCTTATTTCATATCCTGCAAGGGTGTGAAATGCCAAATGCAAAAGTCACAGCCCAACTTTTTCTAGACCTCTTCTTTCACTACCACAGCACAGTCTCAGCACTCATTTCAGACAGAGGTGTACCATTCCAGTGTAGGTTTTGGAAAGCACTTTTCCAGCTACTGAATGTCAAGGTCAACCTCTCCTCAGCTCATCACCCTGCCATGAATGGAGAAGCTGAAAAGACAAACTGGCTCCTCCAACAGTATTTGAGGTGCTACTGCACCTACAACCAGGACAATTGGCTATCATTATTGCCCCTTGCAGGATTTTCTTACAACAATTCACTGCACTGATCAACTTCAATGATGCCATTTCAAGCCATGTATTGCACACACCCTAAAGTGTTGCCAGACCACCCTGCACTGGACTCAACTGTCCCAGGGCAGTTGATTTCCTACAGAAGCAACTTGCTGCCCAAAACCTTTTGAAACAGCAGCTTGAGCAAGCAAAACAGGCTTACAAGAAGGCAGCAGATGCCCATCAGTGGGAGGGATGCATATAGCAGTAGGAGACAAGGTGTCATGGTTCCGACTAATGAAACACTTCAAAGAACTTCTAGGCATGTTTATCCTAAAGCCTTTATTAACAGTGTTACAAATTGACGGCACATCATGGAGGTTTATGCCAGAATCTGAATTCCTCTTGCTGGCATCTAACTTTTCTTGCTAAACACCTCCCTTATCTTGCAGTCACAAGTCACATCTTCCAATTAGCCCAGAGGGCAGAGATTCACTTCTGTTCCTTTTCCCGGGCTTTTGTTACTTCCCCTCCCTTTTCTCTGTCATCTGAATTAACTCTAAAAATACCAGACAGTTCTGCATATTTTGTCAAAGCAAGAATATTCAATATTAGCAGCATTGACACAAGGTTTGGCTCTTTACCAAGTTCTTAGAAAGTTCCAGACCTTCCAAGAAGTTACTCGCTAAATTTGTGGAACCATTCAAAGTTCTCTGACAAATCAGCCCTGTAGCCTTCCACCTCCAATTACCCCCGTCAATGAAGGTACATTCAGTATTTCATTGAGTATTACTCTCCAAAGATGCTCCGCCAAGCACAATATGATCCCAGCGCCCCCTCCACTGCCAGTCATAGTGGAGGGAGAACCAGAATATGAGGTGGAAGAAATCGTAGACTCTAGGAAAAGAGACAAAGTCATCCAGTACTTGATTCATTGGAAAGGCTAGCCTGTTGCAGATTGCTCCTGGGAAAATGCATAGTATATTCATGCCCCTGATTTTGTTTGTCAGTTTTACCAGCAATTCCCTGACAAGCCATGGCCAACCAAGCTCCCAGCCTCCCACCCAGTTTCCCCTGAGGAACCTGTCAAGGAAGAGGTTAATCAGCCCCTCTGGAATGCTCTGGGAGGAGGCAGGGCACTTGTCTATGATGGGCCTTCCACATCTGGCCTTCAGTTCCCGGGAAGGGGAGGTGAGGGAACCTTTAATGATGTTTTTGTGTTACAGCAACCACCACCTGTCTCGCCAGCTCCTTCAGATGAGGGGGAGGCAGATTCCTTTGAGACTGCTTCCCTTCCGCCCTTGCCAAGTTCCCATGAGGACTCAGACGTCAATGACACAATGCAGGAGGGGGAAAGCAGAACAGAAGAACCCATGGAAGAGGACGGGTGGCAGGATGGAAGGGTGGATGATTTAGGAGATGACCAGACTGAGCCTGAGGGAGGGGTCAAACACATCATCAGTCTCAAGTTACTTCATGCCCACAAGAGATCTAAGTCCAGCCCACCTTGAATTCCATTGACTCTTATCTACTGCCTATTTGCTTTGACCATTAGTAGTTCAGATTCTTGTAGAGAGTATATGCTTGCAATAGACCTTTATATTCATTTGAACTGCCTGGACTTCCTGATTTTCCCACACCTGACAATCCATTTTTATTAATTAATAGAATATTTCCTAACTAAGGAGAAAATCATGTGACCATGATGGGCTTATGACATCACTTTACATTTGGTTGTTACGTAAAACATCATGTGACCAAAACTTATGGTTTTATTTCTGTGTTCTCCATGAACTCTGAAGTTGCAAGCCAGTTGGGAAGTACTATATGTGAATGGTGATCATGACAGTCATAAATGGGAGTATTGGTTGCAAAGCTGTTTTTTACACCATTGTAACTTTGAACAGTTGCTTAATGAGGCAGTAAGGGAGGACTACCTGTAATGTCTACTCCAGGCACCCAGCAGCTAAATACTCCTTTCTCACACAGTGAGATCCAATCAAGTCCAATCCTTTATTTGCTTACACCTAATAGACAGAATCTTGCCAAACTAAATCTACAACCTTCTAACCTACTAGATATATCCTAAGAGATTCTAGGGTGAAGCTACCCAGAACCACTTCCCCCTCCCCCATCCAGTTTGGGACTGCATAGTCTCTTAATCTAGGCCTCTTTCTGGGAAAGCTCTGTGTTGCCAAACTTCCACCCACTGCTTCTCCAAGTGCACATTCCATCACACAATACTTAGAATGCTGCTCTAAGTGACACAGCTACTGCTGTCCATGCTGCTGGTAAAGGCTCTCAAGGGCATCTGTTCAAGGAACAGTGCTTCCTCTCTTACCCCAACTGTTTATTGAAGGAACCTACTGGTTCAGGCCAACCATCTATCTAATCCACAATGCAGTTTCCCCAAATGACCACCCAGATGTTTGTGCAAAGTTCAGTATCAGGGCATAAAACCAGGAGCAATGTCCTGTTGCTGCTTCTCTGAGTGGAAGACCTACATAGCTGCCGCTGTCTCTGTTTTCTGGACAGGTTATTGGCTCTCACTAAATGGGATCATGATTTGTCTGAGAAAACCAAACAAGAAGTGTGATTCTGTTGTGCTTTTTGAGGCAGATCAAATCTTTATTATGATCAAAGACCAACATAAGGAGGGTGAGGTACAAAAACATTTAAAACATAAAAATACATCAAAATTTTAAAACTTACATATTAAAAGCTAAAAAAATAAAATAAAAACAAAGATTTAAAAAATCTAAAAAATGTCTAAATGGAGGAGTAGAATCAATAGATGTGTGTAGGGAAGCATGGCAAACTAGATCTGTCACAATATAGAGCATTCTAGAATAACAAACTAGGTGCTTATTAAAACTGGTTTATGGCACAGGACATCTTCTGATGAATTTTTTTTAATTTTTTAATAAGTTTTTTATTGAATACAAAGAAAAAAAGGATTAAAAACATTGAACATGGTAAATCGTCTTTGACTGACATTTCAGTCCATATTGTACATTAATTACATATAATATATCTATATACAAACTATACATTTCTGGTCTCTATCTTAACTTATCTCTTTATTTGTGACCTCCATTTTTTCCCCTCCATCTATAAAATTTATTCCATATTCGATAAAATTCTGTTTCTTCCTGATTTTTTAATCTTTTAGTTAACCTATCTAGTTCTGCACAATACATAATTTTCTTTATTAGTTCTTCCTCACTCGGTACTTCAATTGCTTTCCATTTTTGAGCAAATAGTATCCTTGCCGCCGTAACCACGTGAATAATTAAATATGTGTCCTCTTTATTTACATTTTTCTCTAGTATTCCTAATAGTAATGCCTCAGGTTTGTATAGAATGTTTTGCCTAGTCATTTCTATTGCCCATTCCCAGACCATACGCCAATACACCTGTGCTTCTCTACATGTCCACCATATATGAAAAAAGGTACCCTTTTCTTTTTTACATTTCCAACATGTGGAAGAGTATCCTTTATACATTTTGGCTAATCTGGCTGGAGGAAGGTGCCATCTGTAAATCATCTTATACAGGTTTCCTTTATATGATGTCGCCAATGTGATTTTGTTATTTCGCTCCCATACTTGCTGCCATTGATCCATATTTATATTATATCCTAGATCTATTGCCCACGTCACCATTGTTTCTTTAACCTGCTCCTCATATAGCTTATGTTCCAACAGGTGTTTATAAATATTCTTTATTTGTTTTTTCTCCGGGCCTAGCAGTATTTTATCTAACCCCATATCTTGTCTATTAATACCCCATTCTTGCTTATCCTTCATGTATCTTGCTTGTATCTGGAGATAAGACCACCACTCCATGTCTATTCCTTGTTGTTTTAGCTCTTGTTTTTGTTTTAAATAACCTTCTTCTGTCAAAATGTCTTTATATATAATAGCCTTGTCTTTCCTATACAAATTGGGATATGTGATTGCCTCCAATGGCGATAGCCAACATGGAATATTTGTGTAATATTGAGATTTAACTATGTTCCAGCTTTTTATTAATTCTTGCCGAACCTTATGTCTTAAAAAATATTGGTGGTTTCTACTTTGCCCCATCCATATGTGAGCATGCCAACCCTGCTGGAGATCATAACCCTCTAAATGTAAACATCTTTTATTTTCTAAGGTTATCCAGTCTCTAATCCATGTTAGGGCCGCTGCTTGGTAATATAGCTCCCAATCTGGGAAACCTAAACCTCCCCTTTCTTTGGCATCCTGTAATGCCTTTAATTTTATTCTTGCCTTCTTACCAGGCCACACAAATTCTAAGGTTAATTTATTCAGCTCCTTGAAAAATTTCTTGTCTAATTGAATAGGGATATTCTGAAACAGGAATATCATTTTAGGTAAGATGTTCATTTTCACTGCAGCAATTCTCCCAAGTAATGAAAGATGCAAATTTTTCCAACGGTCTAAATCTACTTTTATATTCTTTATCAATTTGCCATAATTGTCTTCTTTAATTGATGAGCAGCGTGCTGAAATAACTATCCCTAGATATTTTAATTTGGAAACTACTTGTATGCCTAATTTTGCCTCGAGGTTTCCTTTTTGTATGTTAGTCATGTTTTTTGTTATAATCTTTGTTTTGTTTCTATTTATTTTCAAACCTGCCAGATCCCCATACTCTTCCAATATTTCGAATAGTTTCTGCCCTGATTGTTCTGGGTCTTCTAATATAAATGCTAAGTCGTCTGCATAAGCTTGAAGTCTGTATGTTTCTTTCTTAATCTTAAATCCTTTAATCTGCTCTTCTTGTCTTACTACTCTAGCAAGAATTTCTAATGTATATATAAATAACAATGGCGAGAGAGGACATCCTTGTCTTGTACCTTTCTGTATGTTGAATTTATCGGTGGCCTCTCCATTTATTATGATCTGGGCCTTTTGTTCGGAATATATTGCGGTTATCACGTTTAAAAATTTTTCCCCAACATCCATTAATTTTAGTTGTTGGATCATAAATTGCCAATTGACATTGTCAAAACCTTCTGTGCATCAAGGAACAGAAATGCCACTTTACGATCACTATGCGATTCATAAAATTCGAGAATGTCTAAGATTGTTCTTATATTCCGCTTAGTCTGTCTGTTTGGTAAAAACCCATTTTGATCCGAATGTATGAAATCAATTAGGTACTTTTTGAATCTCTCCACCATTATTGAGGCAAAAATTTTATAGTCAGAATTCAATAATGATATAGGTCTATAATTTTGTATCCGTGTTTTTTTCGCTTCTTCTTTTGGAATCAATATTATATTTGCCTCTGACCAGGACTTAGGTATTTTAGCATCAGTTAATACAGCGTTGAAAACTTCTAGTAGGTATTGATCGAATACACTTTGTTGTTCTTTATATAGTTCCGCTGGTATTCCATCTGGGCCAGTCGCCTTATTGATCTTTTGTTTATTTATAGCCCTGATTATTTCAGCCATTCTTATTTCCTCATTTAACATAGATTTTATTTCCTCCGGAATCTTCGGTATGTCTGCCTTCTCTAAGTATTCTATTATCCTTTCTGCATTTATTCCCTCATTTCTTTTATATAATTTTTCATAGTATCTTTGGGCGATTCCCCTTTTTATAGTCTCCTCCCCCTGAATCTCTCCTTTCTCGTCTTCCAAATTAATAATCGGTTGCTTCTCTTTCTGCCTTCTTAGTTTATACGCCAGCCATCTTCCCTGTTTATTCGCGTGTTCAAAGTTATTTTGCTTAGCTGCCTGTAATTTTTGTGCTAACTTTTCCGAATCCTCTATACATAGTTTATGTTTAATTAAATCCATTTTGTTTTTCAGTCCTTTGTTTTCAGGATCTCTCTGAAATTGTGTTTTGGCCTGTTTGTATTCTTCCTCGAGCCTCATCCTATGTTGTTTTTTCTCTTTGTTTCTCTTGGCCATGTACGAAATTGTTACACCCCTCATGTATGCTTTTGCCGTATCCCAAATGTTCTGCAAGGATGTATCCTCATTGTCATTCGGTTGAAAGAAAAGGTGCATCTCTTTCTCCATTCTTTCCTTAAATTCTTTTTCTTTAAGAATCACTCTTTGGAAAGTCCATCTTGGCCTGCTCCTTTGTCCTTTCAAGGGAAAACTTATCGGATTATGGTCTGCCCAGAGGCTAGGTTCGATATCAATTTCTTGAATTTCTGAGGCTAATTCTTTTGTAAACCATAGCATGTCTATCCTGGTCCATGATCTATGTCTATTAGAAAAGTATGTGTATTCCCTCTTATCATAATTCCTTTCCCTCCAAACGTCATGTAAGCTAAGATCTGTACACATCTCAAAAAAGGTTTTGGGAAGTGGTTTTTTTTTTGTTTCCTTTCCTTGCCTCTGTACTTTTATGGTCTTTTGTTTTATCTGCAATCGCATTAAAATCTCTGATTATACAGAAACCATCTCCCTCTATATCACTCAGCTTATTATGAAGGTTTATTAAAAAAGGATACTTGTGCTCCATTTGGGAAATATATTGCAACAATTATTATATTTTTTTATTCAGCTTAGCCTCAACTATCAAGACCCTTCCCTCTTTATCGTTATAGATTTGTTTCGAAATTATCTTCTGCTTAACATACAAAGCTACTCCTCTTTTTTTTTCGTCTAGTGAAACAAATAGCCTACCTAATTTAGGTTGTTCTAATAGATATTCTTGATCATTTTTTATGTGAACCTCCTGTAAGGCGATAATGTCCGCATTTAGTTTAATAAGCTTACTGAAAACTTTCCTACGCTTTACTGGTGCGTTCAACCCTCTAATATTTGTTGACCAAATCTTATACTCCTCTCCCATTGTCCTGTTTTTGTCGTGTCTTTGTGCTTCTAGTAATTCTTATTTCCTTCGCCACTTCTGAGCTTCTCCCCTGTTGTTCTAGCCTATCTTGACCTCTTCCCCCTCTCACTTCCTCCATGCTTTGCTCTGTCCCTCTTTTCTCCAACATTCGTTCAATATCTCTTCTTTTTTCAACCACAACTCTTTCTTCTCCGAGATCCCTCAGGTCTTCCTCTGAAGCACAATATTGCAGTCACACCATCCGTCGTCGTCCAGGAGACAAATAAACCACGAACGCGGGAACGTGGTCCAAGTGAAAGCTTTTTTATTCCTTAACAGAAAATGTTAGCACTGGGAGTGGTTTGCTCCCAGTGCTTTACATAACCATGCCACGCCCATATCCCCACCCTCCACCCACTGACCAACATCCGCCCAGCTGTCCCTAAGAGTCCGTTTGGCTTGCCCTGCCCTTCCCCCAGGCAAGCCCCGCCCTGCTGTCCTGCCTCCCATCCACCCAAAATGGGGTCCTTCGCCAGCGTGCTGCTCCAGCTACCTCCAGGCTTCCCCTGTCCTCCGCGGCCTGTGTCAGACAGCTTCTGTAAGTCCGCGTCTGTCTTGCTTTGTTCTACACCCCCTGGTGCTTGATGTTGCTTCCTGGCTCGGGGCTTCCTCTCCCCCTGCCCAGGCACTGCTGGGGGTGGCTGCCAGGTCTCTTTGCCTCCCGGTGTCTGGTTGTCGGAGGCCTCCGCATGTCGGTACAGCTCAGGAACGCCTTGGCGGCGTACGGTACTCGGCTGGGCAGCGGTGCGGCAAGCTCGGCTTCCGTCAATCAGCTGAGCGGCGGTACGGCAGCAGTCGGCGGTTTCAGGCTGAGACGAGGAAGCTGGATGCAGTGGCGGACGGTCGTGCTTCGGAACACCCCCCCACCGGTGATTGGCAAGCCCCGTGGGGCTTGACATGCGGCCCCCTCTACCATGGTTTCACCTGGAAGGTAAAGAGAGATAGGTGAATTCACTTTTCCACAGTTGGTATCACCCGGTTTCCCCGGACATCGACGGTGGAACTCCCGCACGAGCCGGGGAGCATACATGTCCGCCACCCTAACCCAGGAGGCCTCAGAGAGGGGGTACCCCTTCCACTTAATCAGATATTGCAGGTTGCCGTGGTGGACTCATGAGTTGATGACGTCTTGTTCCTCGTATTCTGACCTGATTACTGGTCCCAGCACTTTACCGCTTGCCAGGTCCCCATGAACCGGTTTCAGTAAGCTCCCATGGAATACGGGACGTACCTTCCCCATGAATGGAGGCAACCGTAACCGTACCATCACCGGATTGATTACCTGAATGATTTGGAAAGGGCCTATGTATTTCGGACCTAATTTCTTACAGGGCAGCTGCAACCAGAGGTATTTCGTGGACAGGTAGACCCAGTCCCCCACCCGGAAGGGTTTATGGTCTGCCCTCTTTTTGTCAGCTTGGGCCTTCACAGCCGCCTCGGCCCGGACTAGTGCATCCTTCACTTGTCCCCACAAGCCCGCCACCTGGGACATCCATGCCTGTGGGGTGTGTGTTGTATCTGTTGCCCGGGGCCATTCTGGAATCCACCCTGTGTACTACCCGGAACGGGGCATACCCAGTGCTACTGTGCACAGTATTATTGTATGCCACCTCAGCAAATGGCAATAGGTCTACCCAGTCCGTTTGCTGGTACGTTACAGAGCTACGAAGGTAGCGCTCCACCATGGCGTTTGCTCTTTCCGCGGCCCCGTTGATACTGGGGTGGTACACGGAGCTCAAGCCTTGTGACGACCCTACCAGTTGGAGAAAAGTTCGCCAAAAGTGTGCCGTGAACTGCACCCCCCCGGTCTGAGATGACACATCGGGGTATCCCATGAAGACGGTAGATGTGCTGTTTGAAGAGTCGTTGAGCTGAGGGTAATCCCTTGCAGGGGATGAAGTGAGCCTGCTTTGAGAAGAGGTCAATAACCATCCAGATTGCAGTGTAACCCCGGTTTCGTGGCAGCTCCACAACGAAATCCATAGCGATTTCCTCCCAGGGACGGGTTGGATCAACTACCCTCTGTAACAATCCTATTGGTTTTCCTATCAGTGGCTTAGCAGTAGCGCATACATGACAGTTCCTCACGTATGTTTCCACTTCTGGTTTCATCCGCGGCCACCAGAACTGTTGCCGCAACAGGTGTAATGTCTTTAGGAACCCAAAATGTCCAGCTTGCTTGGTGTCATGACACCTCTGGAGGACAGTCTGTCGTAGGCCCTCAGGAACATAGAGTTTATCACCCTTCCAGGCTAGTCCCTCTCTTTGGGTCAGGAGGCCCGGATGGTCCCGTAACCATACATCATTGGTTACAGCAGCCCGTAGGTCCGGAAGTGCTATGCGTGTTGACATCTCTGACATTATGTGAGCTATTCATTGGGTCTCGGGTGGCATAATCGCCTGTACCACCTCCTCCCTCTTACTGTGATATTGTGGCAAGCGGGAGAGGGTGTCCGCGAGGAGGTTCTTGCCTCCCGGCACGTACTTCAGTGTGAAATAGAAATGGGCGAAGTACTGAGCCCACCCGACAGACGTCGTGGACATGTATGCACATGGTTGCAGTACCCCCTGGTGGTTCTGCTGGAGTAACACAGCCCCCACAGCCACGTCACTAGCATCAGCCTGCACCACGAAAGGGACGTCGGGGCTCGGGTGGAGTAACACCAGTTATTTGGCGAAGAGGGCTTTAAGGGTCTCAAAAGTGCTTTGGCAGTCCATGGTCCATCCCAATATTTGACCGGGCCGGGGTTTACTAGTCAGGTGTTTTGTACGCAACAATTCTTTTAGGGGGTGGGCAACGGTGTCAAACGGGATAAACTGCCGATAAAAGTTAGCGAACCCTAAAAAGCTTTGGAGCTGTCGACGGGTTTTGGGCGCCTGCCAGTCAAAGACAGCTTGAACCTGATGAGGGTCCATTTCCACCCCATCCCCTGAAATGCGGTATCCGAGGTAGTCCAGGCGGTCCTGGTGAAATTCACATTTCGATAACTTCACGTTTAACTTGGCAGCAAGGAGCTTTTGTAACACTTGCCGTACCTGGCAAACGTGTTCTTCCAATGTGGCAGTGTATATGAGAATGTCATCAAGGTAGACCAGGACCCCGCGGTAGAAGTGTTCATGCAGCACTTGGTTGATCAACTGCATAAACACCACGGGGGCTCCCTACAAACCAAACGACATCACTCGGTACTGAAAACTGCCGAGCGGACAGTTGAACGCTGTTTTCCATTCGTCTCCATGTCGTATCTGCACCCTGTAGTACACCTCCCGAAGGTCCAGCTTGGTGAACACCCGCCCTTTTCCTAATTGGGCTAACAGGTCCTTCATCAGTGGGAGGGGGTATTGATGCTCAACACAAACAGCGTTGATACCCCGGAAGTCAACACACAGATGAAGGGACCCATCCTTCTTTTCCCAGAATAGGACCGGAGCCGCAACCCAGGAACGGGCCGGTTGAATGAACCCCCGTTCCAGGTTCAGATCAATAAACTGCCGCAGTTCTACAAACTCCTTGGGTGCCATGGCGTACATCTGGGGTTTCGGCAGTTTGGCTCCCGGTTCGATCTCGATTGCACAGTCCGTCTCACGGTGAGGCGGTAGTTGATTGCACTCCTCCTCGCTGAATACTTCGGCCAGGTCACTGTATGCCATTGGGAAAGGACCCTCCCCCCTCTCTGGCCGCACACACAGAGCCTTGTTCCCTGCAGCCTGGCCTGGGTGGATGGGGCCCGATGCCAAGGTGTACTTTATGATAACCACCCTCCCACCAAATGGTGGGTTCCCACTTATCCAACCAAGCCAGGCCGAGGATTACTGCCTCTGTCATGGGCGGAGCAACAACAAAACGGAGAACCTCCCAATGGCCTCCAAGCTCCAGACTGACCGGTTCAGTGATGTGAGTAGCTGGGGCCCGGCCCAACAGGGACCCGTCCACCTGCTCAAAGCGCACGGGTTGGGCCAACCTCTGTAACTTGATGCCGCTCTCTATTGCCACAGTCTTGCTTATCAGGCACCAGGTATACCTGGTGTCTATAAGGGCCCAGCACTCCCTCCATGCCCCGGACTGTGGACTCGTTAACACTATGGGCAAAACGAAGGGGGCTACGGGCTCACTCACCATTGGGTCGACCACCGCCTCGTCCTCACTGTCGTCTGCTGCCGGCTGATATCAGGCCACTGCCGTGGCAATCTCATCTGCTGGCAGGATTTGCTGGAAGGTTGGAGTCATCGGTTGCGTCTCCACCCTTGACGACTCTGGGCCTTTTTTCGGTGTTGCCGTGGCCCCTCCGGGCGTCACAGGGCTCCGCGGGGTGGGAGCCGGGCACTCGGCTGCCCGGTGACCCAGTTGATTGCCCCGAAAGCAACGGAAGGATGGGGCCCCAGGGGAACTGGAAACCCTGGGATAGCTGGCCGGTTGGCCTTGGCCGCCGTCAAGTGGTTTCCCCACTGGCTGCTGGGGACGAGGTGTCGATATGTCCCATCCTCTCTGGAGCTCTCTAAGACCAGTGTCCAGATCCACTGCCACCCGGAACCACTCTCGCAGACGGTTGGGCACACCCCTGTAGATGCAGGCCTGGCGTAGGTCCTGGTCGAGGCCCTTCCAGAACTGATGGACCAGCAACCTTTCCGGCCATGTTGAGCTGAGCCGACCTGCCAGTCTACGGAAGTCTCGAACATATTCTGCTACAGTTCGGCCCTGTTGCTTCAGCGCTAGGAGTTCCGCCTCTGCCCGCTGGAGACGCGAAACATCCTCGAACCGGGCATGCAGTGCCTCCAGGAACAGGCCCGCATTGCTCAGTTCCTGGGCATGGTCGCTGTAAAGGTCAGCAGCCCACGCTGCCGCCTTCCCTTGCAATCCCGCTGTAACCGCCACCACCATTGCCCATTGGGAAGAGTACAAATGGGCGTAACGGTCAAGATGACTGATCACATGGCCCAAAAACATTGCCAGTCTGTCAGGGTGCCCATCGAAGGAAATGGGTATAGGCGGTGGTCCCCATGTATGTCCCGGACCCCACTGGGCCATAGATGGCGCCATGCCACCCGTCGCGTCTGTGGTTGTTGAGCTTCCAGGGCCAGTACCCCGGGCCCAGGGCATCCTGCCTGAAGGTGGGCCCCACACATCACCGCCTGGTCCACCTGGCCATGCTGCTTGGGGTTGTGTACCTGTTGGTCTGGCCCCAACGGCTCCAGCTGTAACACTGCTCACCGACGGTGGCAAATGAAGCCTTGGACTGCTGAGTCGAAAACGGGAGGACTCGGTGCGTCCAGAGGACTCCTCCATCTGCTGCCGCGAAGGACCCCCCTGATACCCTGGGTCACCAAAGCGGTCACGGAGCACGTCCATAGTGAATTCACTAGGAGCAGTGGAGTAGTTCCATTCATCGTCCTCATCGCCGGTCACATGCCTCTCTCTCCACCCTGTGAGAGGCGGTCTGGCTGGGGTTGTGCGAACACAGCCAGTTTCCAGGGATGTTAATGCTGAGCTCTGCCACCACTCCCCCCCTGCTCTGGTAGTAGGGGCCTCCTGCTGCTCCCCCAAATGGGCGGTGGCCTGGGTGGCCTTGGGTCTTACTACCGTCTGCATCCCCTGGGTCTCGGGTGCCGGGCCAGCTGCCTCGTCCGGAGCAGCCTCCTCCACCTGGGGAGCATCCTGTTTGCCCTCCGCCATTCCCTCAAGATGGGGTAATGGCACGGAGCAACAAACCAATGGAGTGCTAACTTACTGTCACGCCATCCGTCGTCATCCAGGAGACAAATAAACCAAGAACGCAGGAACGTGGTGCAAGTGAAAGCTTTTTTATTCCTTAACAGGAAAAGTTAGCACTGGGACTATTTTGCTCCCAGTGCTTTATATAACCGTGCCATGCCTATACCCCCACCCTCCACCCACTGACCAACATCCACCCAGCTGTCCCTAAAAGTCCGTTTGACTTGCCCTGCTCTTCCCCGAGCCAAGCCCTGCCCTGCTGTCCTGCCTCCCGTCCGTCCAAAATGGAGTCCTTTGCCGGCGTGCTGCTCCAGCTACCTCCAGGCTTCCCCTGTCCTCCGCGGCCTGTGTCAGACAGCTTCTGTAAGTCCACGTCTGTCTTGCTTTGTTCTACACCCCCCGGTGCTTGATGTTGCTTCCTGGCTTGGGGCTTCCTCTCCCCCTGCCCAGGCTCCACTGGGGGTGGCTGTCAGGTCTCTTTGCCTCCCGGTGTCTGGTTGTCGGAGGCCTCCGCATGTCGGTACAGCTCAGGAACGCCTTGGCGGCGTCCGGTACTTGGCTGGGCAGCGGTGCAGCAAGCTCGGCTTCCGTCGATCAGCTGAGCGGCGGTACGGCGGGAGTCGGCGGTTTCAGGCTGGGACGAGGAGGCTGGATGCAGCGGCAGCCGGTCGTGCTTCAGAACACCCCCCCACCGGTGATTGGCAAGCCCCGTGGGGCTTGACAATTGCCTGTAAAAGTCTTCCGCTTTCTCTACTGTATCCAATCTAAACCTCTTCTCTTGCCAAGTCACAATAAGCCCCCCTGGTGTTAACCATCTAAAATTTACATTGCTTTGATGTAACCTGTACGTCAGGAAGAGGTAGTTCTTTCGGAGGTCTCTCATCCTTTTTGGTATCTTTTTTAATACAATAATTTGTTTCCCTCCGTATTCTAACTGTTCATCATGTGTTCTATATAATAATTCATCTCTAATTTTCTGTTTTATAAACTTTACATGGACCTCTCTGGGAAGGTTATGTTGTCTCCCATAGTTTGTCTGCACCCTGTATGTCTCATCCATTCCAGCAATCATCTCTTCTTTGTCAATCTCCAGAGCTCCTGCCAACAAACCCGCCATCTTGTCTGGAAGATCTTCTCCTCTTTCCTCAATAACATTTTGGAATCTAAGTTATTGGGTCGCCTTCTCCGCTTCCAGTAACATCACCGCTGTCATTAACTCTTTATTAGCCTCGGTTAAGTTTTTGTCCATCTCTTCCACCTTCTTTTCTTCATTATCCAATCTTTGCTCTACTGCCAGCAACTTCTGTTCATTTTTTGCGATTTGCTGCTGAAAAGCTTCAAATCTTCCGTCCATTGCCTGAATCTTCTCTCTCATTTCTCCAGTAACATTCCTAACTACTTCAAGTTCCGTTTTGATTTCCTCATGGTTCTTCATCATGGCTTCCTGGATTGCCTGCATCATTGCCTGAAATTCTTTAAGTGGATTGGAACATTCTCTTTGAAGCATGTCATCTAACGATCTTTGGCTCATAGGGCTGGAATCTTGTGCTACGTTTTTCTTCCCCCCACCAATCTTAGCTAAATTTGGATTGCTTGCCATTTTAAATAAACTTTCCCACCACTTACTCTTCTTCCAAAATATCCACTTTCCACTTCCTTCTTTTCGTTCTTCCACTTTCTCCCCTTTTACGTTATTCCCCTTCCAGGTGTTTAAACAACAACAATATCGCTGGTATCTTCCATCTATGTAACTCTATCAATTAATGCTAATGCAAGTACAAAGTCTAACAGTTCAATCTCAGCTATTAACTTTAAGCTTTCCCAGCGTTTTCCTTTTTTCTTAATATAATCCAATAAACCCTTCAATCTCTCTTTAATATCCTTTCTCTTTTCTTCTTTCTTCTGTCTCACACCATACAGTTCTATACGTCCATATAGTCACCTGCTATCTTCTCGGCAACGCTTTCCAAAGTTGTCAGTCTCTATATCGTTCCAGTTCCTTCTATCATGCAGTCTCTATCTCTTTCCGGGGAGAAGAAAAAAAACTCTAAAAGAAAGAGATCAGACCCTTTCTGCCAGCCAATCCACTCAGCGGACAAAAGCCAAAGCCTGAGGCTATAAGACAAGGTTCTTAGCTTAAATGAAAGTTAATTCCTGTCCTTTTGTGTGGCTTTTAAAATGCCAAGTCTTTAATCAGTGCAGCCTGGCTCCTCCACATCAGGGCCTTCTGGGCGTTCTTCCTGCCACTTTCACTCGCCACTGTCTTTCCACCCCTTCAGCTTCTCTCTTTCCAGGCTTCCCCTTTCCGCATTCTCTTTTGATGCGTCTACCAAAACTGCTCACAAAGCTTTGGGAAAAGTCAATTTAGTCAAATCCAATTTACAGTCATTCTGCTATTTCCTCACTTACTCTGTCCAGCTGTCAGCTTCAGCGGCCATTTTTGTCTGTCTTCTTCCTGATCCACTCGGTACTGGGTTTATCCGCTACCCTTCGCCAGTCACCACCGATGGCAGAGCAGTAGATTGCCCACACCTTCCGTCACCCCCACAAGGCTTCTTTCGGCTCGGATGAGCCCCACGAACCTAGGACGAGCATTTGGAGGTGCCGGAGAAACCATTCACGCTGCCGCCCGCTCTGACAGCTGGCTCCGCTGGTTTATGGCACAGGACATCTTCTGATGAATTTTAAGTGTTACTGTGCAGAACCTGGTGATATTATATGTTGTAGCAGGGTTGGTATCTAAAAGCAGAAGGGACATATAAAATTGTCCTGTGCACCCTGGTTATTTATGCAATAATGGTGAGATGAGGCTAGTACAAATGTCTCTGTAGTACAGACACTGAAGAAGTACATGTTCTGTTGTTTTTCCATGTCCAGAGTCACAAGGACATTGTCTCACTGGGTAGCGGATCTTCCTGTATCAGCCTTCAAGGACAGCTGAGGGCAGGGTGTGATATCATGCCAGAGTAAAGGCCCTCTCGTGGTTAGATACTTCAAGATTAGTTAGGTATGCCACAGGGCAGGGCTTTTCAACCGGTGGTAAATGTACCACCGGTGGTACTTTAGTACCTGGCAGGTGATACGCGACCCCTAGCCAAGTGTAGCAGAGGAGGGAATGAGCTAAAGTGGCACCGCGCAGGCCTGGAGGAGATCAACTGGAGCTGCAAGGCTCGGCAGAAGCCCCAGGATCTGCGTGTGCGGCTACCTGTGGATTGGAGATTCTGGTGCACCCAAAAGAGAAGAGGAGGAGGAGGAGGACGGAGAGAGGAGAAGCTATAAAAGGAGCAGGTTTTGGCGGGAGAGGGAGAGAAAAAAAACATGGAGAAAGAGAAGAGAAGATGCTTTTGTTAGTGAAGCGGTGAGGAGAGAGTGAGACAGAAGCTTTTGCAAGCAAAGTGTGAGTGAATGAGAGCAAGATAGAAGCTTTTGTGAGCAAAGTGTGAGTGAATGAGAGAGCGAGAGAGAAGCTTTTGCGAGCAAAGTGTGAGTGAATGAGAGAGCGAGAGAGAAGCTTTTGCGAGCAAAGTGTGAGTGAATGAGAGAGCGAGAGAGTAGCTTGTGCAAGCAAAGTGTGAGTGAATGAAAGCGAGAGAGGAGCTTTTGTGAGCAAAGTGTGAATGAATGAGAGAGAGCGAGAGGCTTTTTTGAGGAAAGGGTGAGGGGAGTTTTGTGAGTGAAGGGTGAGAGAAAAAGGGAAAAGTGAGGGGGAGAAGGGAAAAAGAAAAGGCATTGACTTCTGACTTCCACTATTGCAATAGGAAGGAAGCATTAACACTGAACCTCAACTTTTTACTTTTCCATAATATTATAAACTAGCCATTTCTTTTTTTTAAATAAGTTTTATTGGTTTTTTAATTTTTACAGAAAAAAATGCTCAAGGCACACCATGGTGTTAGGGCAAAGAAACATCTAAAACCAAAACATTTATACATATTTCAATCAATACATCTAGTATTCCCTCTCTTATCCCTTAGATAGCATAACTTATTAAAAGTAGTTCAGTCTAGCTTAAATTTAATCAACCTATACCTGTTTTTAAAACTTTTAGAAATTTATACTACCATAGTCAAATTAACTTTAAATGTAAACCTTATCAATTTGGGTATCCCTTCCAAATATATTCTAGTTCCTTGATTTTTTCATAAATTTCATTTAATTCTTCCACTAATATCCCTTAATTAAAATAAAGTATTAGTCTATCCTATACGTATCTAGTCTATCAATTAATCAATTTCTTTTTACTAACAAGAGAAAATCAAACCTTAAGTCCTTTCGATCCATTAAACAAAATTCAAATTACATCCAATTAATTATCATAACTAATAACATCCATCTTATCAAACAAACAAATCATCTTATTTGATTAACTCAAATTTACATAATAAATTTCTTGCAAGTAATCCTATTGTCCTAAAGAAAGAAAGAAAAAGAACAAACATATTCTTAATCCATTTAATGTATATTTCATTGATCGCCCCTTTTTCTCTTACTTCTAACTCACAATCTTAATCCTAAAATCAATCCATAATTCTGAATTACCTTTAATCCATTACCTAAAATATCTCCTTTTTAAGTTGAAATGATAATCTATCATAACTAATAACATCCATATTATCAAACAAACAAATCATCTTATTAGATTAACTCAAAATTACATAAAAAATTTCTTGCAAGTAACCCTATTGTCCTAAAGAAAAGAAAAACAAACAAACATAATCTTAATCCATTTAATATATATTTCATTAATCACCCCTTTTTCTCTTACTTCTAACTCACCATCTTAATCTTAAAATCAATCTATAATTCTAAATTACCTTTAATCCATTACCAAAAAATATCCCCTTTTTAAGTTAAAATAGTAATCTATTCTAAAACTGTCTAATCCATCAATCAATCTCTTTAAACTGACCACATAGCATCAAACTTTAGATTATTTCAATTCATTAGTCATCAAACAAATAAATCATCAGTAATTTTCATATAGGTAAGTCTTATATATCTTCCATTAATCGCACATCTGACTCGTAATCTTAGTCCTTAAATCAGTCCATAATTCTAGATTGCCTTTAGTCCATTACATAACACTTTAATTTTCACTCTTTTTTTAGTCTTATTCTAGGTTTTTTCAAATGCCAAGTGGGTTTCCATAGCAAGGCTTCCCTTCCAGCTGATAAGTCTTTTTTATTGCTTGTAGTAGTATTTGGATCAGTAAGAGCCATCTTGATCTTTGCATTGGCCCTCTGATTTTCTTAACCATGAGAACTTGTTGCTTTAAGATTTGAAGTCCCAGTCTTTGATTTTTCTGGTTCTCAGCATCATAAGTAAATTGTTTATAAGGCAAAATCAAGTTCTCTTTATTTTCAGTTAAATCCTCTCCTTGTGTAATCTGTTTTATAGAAGAATCAGGTATAGTCTGAAAGTCAGTTTTGGAGTTTGAAGAAGAAATTCTAGTTCTTAATTCTGTAGTAAGTTCTTTCATTATAACACATATTTCCACTTTGGTCTCAAAGATCTTTTCCAAAATAAGTTTGCAGTTTAAATGTGAGTGTAGCTCCATTTTATAAAAGTTGTTCAACTTCATCAAATTAACTTTCTCATAAAGAAATCATCTCCTCTCCAATTGTCATATTAGCTTTTAACCAGTACATGTCCTCAGTAAGCTAAAAAATCTTTTTTCAAATATCATTCATTTCATTTTTTTTCTTTTTTCCTACCTCATCCCTTTTCTTCTGTTTTTTCAGGGAAAAATAGAGGAAGAAATATTTTTTAAAAAAAACACCAACATAGGCTGATAATAAAGTTCTTAGGGAAAAAAAGTTTTTGTTCCAGTACCCCAAAATATACTTATATAAAGAAAACATAGTTTTTAAGGCTTCGTTCTATTCTTTTTGTTCGTCTTTCTTCCCAGACACGTAGAAGCTGCCTTTCCAAGCCAGGGAAATAGTTCCAACAGGGCTCTTACAGGCAAAAAAGATAGAAAGCAAAAAGAGAGGGGAAAAAAAAAGAAAGATCTCACCCGAATTCACCACAGTGGGTTCAAAGCTTAGCTGTTCTGTGACTTGCGGTTTCTTGCGGCTAGGTGATCAGACATTTTACTGGCCGATCTTCTTCTCCGTCGGCCCTCAGAGTCTGGCCCGGACAGCTGGAGGAGCCGCCGCTCCTCCGCGGCTGAGCAAAGCCTCCTCGACAGAAGTCGCACCCTCCAGGGCAACTTTAGACCCGCATAAGGGTCTACCGACGGAGGGAGGCTAGCCAACGAGGAGACGAGTCTCCTTGTACAACTAGAGGCGCCGTGACCCAGAACCGGAAGTCATAAACTAGCCATTTCTATAACAACAAATGAATCTAACCAGTAAAGCCCAACGCCCCTTTTTTTAGTCATCAAGTTTTTTGACTCCTTGCTAAGCACTGGTGGTACTCAAATATTGTCATGTCCTAAAAGTGGTACAATCTGTGAAAAGGTTGAAAAGCCCTGCCATAGGGGAGGCAGAGTACCTATTGGGTTCACTGGCAATAAATGTTGGGGACCTAGCTATGTCCAATTGGTGCTCTGTGTCTGCTATATGCTGTTTAATGGTTGCTTTGGCCTGATCATATCACATGCTGAGTAGAAGACCTGGAAAAAAGCCCAAGGATGAGACTTTAGTTGTCACTGCATTTTTCCATGTGGACTGAAAATCATCTCTCATAGTTAGTTGGGCAAGGCCAAGGGGAAAAAAGGATAGTCTGAGCCAATAGTAGAGTATGGTCACGCACACTCTAGCCTCCACTTTCACAAGGCCTGTCTCTAGATTGAAGGTGGCACTGGTGACATATTTTGGGATTTTATTTATATATCAAATTTAGAGACCACCCATCTCACACACAGGGCTGATCTTAGAAATGTGGCTCGAACAAGTTCTAATGGTGCAAAGTTAAAGAAGGGGTCCAGCTGGGCACCTTAGAGAAGCTTATTGGTTTGGCTTCAAATAATTTGAGTGCTGCAGGAATGTAGTGGCCACCTCTTGTCTTGAGGAATTTAAGGATGGCAAATGAGCTCCTCTCTGCATTTTCAGCCATGTAATTCCCATGGGGATTCCTACTGTTGGCAGAATGTAGGACTACTCCCAGATATTTTAAACAGGAGACCTGCTCAATCTTATAGTCATTTATCATCCAGGAGTGGCTTTTGTGTCTTTTAGCAAATGCCATGATTTTAGTTTTCTGATAATTGAGTTCTACTGTAGCTGGTCTTCCTTGCAACGCCTTGCTAGTGCTCTCAGTGCTCTTTTAAGGCCAATAAGTGTTCTTGATAATATTGCTGCATCATCTGCATAAAGTAAAACAGATGTGTCTTCCAGCTAGTTTTGGAGAGTGAAAGTTCATATTGAGGAGATGGCCCACCATGGGATTGATATGGAAGTTGAATAGGAGTAGGGCCAATATGCAGCCTTGCTTTATGACTTAGTTCTAATGGCACTGGTGAGATGGTTCTGGGGGTTGCAACTTACTTTGAGTGATGTCCCTTCATGAAACATATGTATTAGATGAAGTAATCGTTGGTTAATCAAGGAGGCCTCCAGTTTTCCCACAGTTTAGCTTGTGATATGGAATCAAAAGCTGCTTTGAACTCTATGAAGGGGGCATAAATGGAGGTAGTGTTCTGGGAGGAGTATTTTTCAATGAGATGTTGGAGCACTAAGCACTGATCAATGGTGGATTTTTTTTTAAGATTTCTATTGATTTTTTTTTCATACATTCAATAGTATTTGTTCAACAAACGTGCTGTCTGAGTTTACATTCGCTAGTATATATTTAATTCCTAATCCTTTATTCTTTCCTCTAGCCAGCGATAAAATAAGTCCCAAGTTTGATAATATTTCATTTCTTCTTTTTCTTTCAGCCTCAGAGTCAGTCTATCCATCTCCACGTATTCTAGTATTTTTTTAATCATTTCTTCATCTGATGGTATTTCTTCATTTTTCCAATACTGCGCAAATATAATTCTTGCTGCTGTTATAACATGCAGAATCAAATATATGCTTTGTTTATCAGTCTTTTCTGGCATCATACCTAATAAAAAAAGTTCAAGTTTAAAATCTATGTATTTTTCCAACATCTTTTTTAGCCAGGCATGTATTTTTTTCCCAATAACTCTTTGCTTTGGCACATGTCCACCAAACATGATAATAAGTACCTGACTTATGTTTGCATTTCCAACATCTATCTGACATGTTTTAAAACATTTTTGCTAGTCTTGCTGGTGGCAAGTGCCATCTATAAAACATTTTATATACGTTTTCTTTATAAGAAGTTGACATTGTCAGTTTATAATTTCTTTCCCACAAATTTTGCCATTTTTCTAATTCTAGTGACGTATCGGACACTATATTAGAAGTGACGTATCGGACACTATATTAGAAGGGGAAAGAAAGACTACGCCTTTGTCACGAGCAACGTTAATCAAGGAGTGGGCTGAAAACTTTGGCAGTGCTTTGGAACTCAGTTTTCTGGTGTTTTGAAAACCTACCGAAGAATAATGAGGTCTTGGACAATGTGATAAAGAAAGAGTGAGTAATTGGAATGTGGGAGGAGAGCATGTTTAATCTAAATGTACATAGATCTGATTTGGCCGTTCAGGCCAACATAATGCCAGCAGCTTGCTTTGAAATGAATCCTTTTGAAATGTGTTAAATAAACCTCTTAAAGACATATTTACGTGGATTTTAATGAGCTGCGAGAGGCCAGACATAACATTACTTTAGTTTTTTCTCTGTTTATTTTCAGTCCTGCTATTTCTCCATACTGTTCTATCTTTTCCAGTAGTTTAGGAATCATCTCCAAAGGTTCTTCTAAAATAAATACCAAGTCATCTGCAAACGCTTGTAATTTGTATGTTTCACTTTTTATTTCTAGTCCTTTAATTTCTGTATCTTGTCTAATATTTCTATTTAGAACTTCCAAGGTTAAAATAAATAACAATGGAGATAATGGACATCCTTGCCTTGTACCTTTTCTTATCTCAAAGTTCTCTGTGTAATCTCCATTTACAATCACTTTCGCTGTTTGTTAATTATATATTGTTTTAATCATATTTATAACGTTTTGTCCAAAGTCCATTATTTTTAATTGCTGAATCATAAATTGCCAGGAAACATTATCAAATGCCTTTTGGGCATCTAAAAATATTAGTGCCAATTGTTTCCCTGGATGTAATTCATAGTATTCCAATATATCCATTATCACTCTTAAATTATTTTTAATTTGTCTCTTTGGTAAAAATCCATTTTGGTCTGAATGTATAAATTCAGTCTCTCTGATATTATTGAAGTAAAAATTTTATAATCCACATTTAATAATGATATTGTCTGTAATTTTTTATCTGTGTCAAGTCTGAATCTTCTTTTGGTATTAGGGTAATATTTGCTTCTGTCCATGTATTTGGGAGTTTAGCCTCCAACAAAACTTCATTGCACACGTCCTTCAATGGTTCACTTAATATATCTTGTAAAGATTTATATAGCTCTACCGGTAGTCCATCTGGCCCCGGTGTTTTCTCATTTTTTGTCTTCTTATAGCCTCTGTTATTTCCATCATTGTTGTTTTTTCCTCTAGCAGGGTTTTAAAAGTTTCTGGAATTTTTGGAAGATTATTTTCTTCCAGATATTGAATCATTTTTTCCCATGGAATTTCTTCTATATCATACAGTTTCTTATAGTATTCTTTAATTATCTTTTTTATTTCTTCATTTTAAAATTGTAAGCAACCTTTTTCATCTACTAAGTTATTTATCAGTTTCTTCTTCTGTTTTTTGCTTTTGTAAGCTAACCATCTTCCTGGTTTGTTTGCATTTTCAAAAAAGTTTTGTTTTGCTCTTCTGATTTGCTGTGCCAATTTTTCTGAGTCCAACAGATTTAATTTATGTTTTATTGTTTCCATTTCTCTTTTCAGTATCTTCTTTTGCAGATTCATTTGCAGTTCTGGTTCTAATTTTTCAAATTCTTCCCTTAATAATATGTATTGTTGTCTTTTTTGTTTATTTTTTTTCACCATGTATGTTATAGCTATACCTCTAAAATAAGCTTTGGCTGTATCCCATATGTTTTGTAATGTTGTATCTTCTTTTTTGTTTTCTTTAAAGAAAAACTCCATTTCTTTTGTTGCTAATTCTATAAATTCTTTTACTTTTAATATAGATTGATTCAAAGTCCATCTTAATTTTTTTGGTATTCTTTTCCATGTCATTTTTAAGGGGTTGTGGTCTGCCCATGTACCTGGTTCTATCTCAATCTCCTGCATACTTGTCCTCAATTCAGATGTCATCCAAATCATGTCAATTCTGGACCAGGATTTATGACTATTTGAATAAAATGTGTATTGTAATTTTCCTGGATTAGTTTCCCTCCAGACATCTTGTTCCCCAATTTCCTCATTCATATTAAAAAAAAAGTCTTAGGTAATCTTTTTCTTTCACTTTTTCCTGTTTTGCTACTTTTATAATCTAATGTCCCATCCACTATTGCGTTGAAATCTCCTACTAAGCAAATATTTTGATACTCCATTTCTGTTATTTTTCTATGGAGATTTTGATAGAGTTCTCCCTGTTTATTATTTGGTGCATATATTACTACCAACAATGTTTGTTTTTGATGTAGAAATATTTCTACCATTACAATTCTTCCTTCTTCATCTGAATAAATCATTTTAGAGTCTATTGTCTCTTTAATATATACAGCTACACCTCTTTTTTTCTGCTGCGCTGATGCATGGTAAAGTTTTCCAATTTTGAGGTATTCCAACAGTTTGTAGTATTGTCTTTTTATGTGTGTCTCTTGCAAACAAATTGTATCTATATTTAAATTCTGTAGTTTTCTAAAAAAATATTTCTTTTTGATGGGGAATTCAGTCCATTTATATTCACTGAAAAAATTCCATTTTCTTTCTCCATTTCAATTACTTATATTTAGATCTTGTCATTCTCGTAGTCCTCTGTTCTCTTGCTATTCCCTCACTCTCTTGATCAAGCTTCTCTTTCCGTTCTTCTGTTTGTATAGTTGCTTCCTCAGTTGCTTCTTCTGTTTGTTTCTGATCTTTTCTCTCCTCTTGTTGATACTGTACTCCTTCATTTAAAAATGCTTGATTTCTTTCATCAAAGTCTTGTGCCTTCCAAACTGAGTCCAGTCGATTATCTTGTATTATTCCAGTTGATTAAGATCCCTTCTGGCATTAGCCATCTGAAGTTTATACCTTTTGAAATTAGCTTTGTAGTTAAGAAGTGATATTGTCTTCGGATGTCTCTTACTCTCTTGGGGATCTGCTTTAACACCACAGTTTCTTTATTCTTGTATTGTAATGGCTCATCTCTGACTTTTCTCAGTATCTCATTTCTTGTTGTTTTCTTTATAAATCTTACATGAACTTCTCTGGGTAGTTTATATTTCCTTGCATAGCTTGAATTCATTCGAAATATTTCGTCTATCTCAATTTGTATCTCTGCTTGGTCTGCTTTTAAAGCCTCTGCCAGTAAATTAATAATCATTACTGCTATATCTTCTTCTGTACAGCTTTCTCCATTTCCAAAGCTGCAACTTCTCCTTCTAAGCTTTGGACTTCTGGTTTGCCAGGCGGCCACCATGGATGGCTGGGAGACTTGCTCTCTCTCCCCCATTCAGTTTCACATCACTGGGGGGCCCTGAAAAGGGCCAAAAGTCACCCCGAAGAGGCGACCAGCAAGGAGGGGCTCTTGCTGGATCATGGGAGAGCAGCAACTCTCCCGTTAGAGCTGGCGATCCCTCCAAACCGGTGGATGAAAGGACTGGCCATAGAAATATGGCTCATCCCTAGGCTGCGGACAGCCGAAGTCACACTTTCCACCAGGCAATCTTAAAGCAGCACGGAAGAGACTGGGTGAGATTTACCTCTTTTACACCCTAATTACTTTCTGTACCTGCATAAGCTGCTAAGCATTTTCCCCCCTGTGGTGAGGGAAGGGAGATTTTAGCCCTCCCTCTCTAGAAAGAGCAGCAACCAACTACCCAGGGGAGTTTAAAACGTTGAAAAAAATAACTGGATCCCAATTGGAATTTTATTTCCTAAAGCTTATGGACTGAAAGTTTTTTTTACTCTTTATTTTTTTACTATGTAACTCTGTTGAAAATTTGGGTTTTTTTTTTACAAATAAGAAGAAAAACTGAAAAGAAAAAAATTCTGGGACTCAAAGGGAAACTTTAAAGGGTAGAGGTGACACTGTGTGGTCAAACTTGGTATCTCAATCTGTTATTCTTCAGGGGCTTGGCTGACAGCCCAAAAAACAGATAAGACGTTGGAAATTTTGAAACAACAGCTGTGAAAAGCTCTGCTGTGCTTCTTATTCAGAAAAAAAACTTTTTCTTACTTTTGGATTTCCTAATTGTAAAGCCTCTAGCCTAAAATACCAATATGGAAGAAGATCAGGAACAGAATTTCTTTATGGATAAAGATCAACAAATTCTTTTAATGTTGAAAACAATTATTCAAACTCTCATCACAGCCGATGAAGAATTAAGAGGCTACAGAAAAGAACAAAAACACAGCCTGGATATGAAAGCCCAAACTTTGACCACAGCTAAATAACCATCCATACAAAATACAATAGAAAAAGTGGAACATTTAAATACCACGACAGAAGAATTAACTGCTCAACAAATACTGACATTTGAAAATCCAGAAAATACTTTGATAACATGGAAAAAGGAAAAGGTTTCCCATATAAATTACAAGCATTTGCCAATGATCTAGTATTTATTTTGGAAGAACCTTTAGAGATGATTCCTAAACTATGGGAAAAGATAGAAGAATATGGAGAAGTGGCAGGACTAAAAATAAATAAAGATAAAACTAAAGTAATAGTAAAGAACCTCACAGATAAACAAAAAAGGCAAATACTAGAGAAAACAGAGGTACAAATAGTGAAAAAAATTAAATATTTAGGTATTTACCTTTCAGCTAGGTGTTCGTCAATAAAAGAAGACAATTATATAAAATTATTTTTTTTTAATTATAAATGTTTTATTGGTTTTATAATTAAACAAAAAAGAAAAATTCAAATTAAATACAACTCAACTCAACTTGATACAATCTTTTTCAACTCTCTGCCACCCAAAACAAAACATACATTCTTTTAAAAACTTACATAAAATACTTAAAATACCTATGGGTGTTGCTCGGCAGATCCCCCTCCACCACATCCCCCTCTTCTTTCCTCCCTATCTCCTACTTCCCTCCCCCTCCCCTCTCTCCCTCCCTCACTCTCCACCCTCCTCTCCAACAACCTTTCAACTTCCCTCCAATCCTTCACTCCTCACTCTTGACCCCCTCCAGATGTGGTCCAGAGGTGCTGCCTGAGCAGCCCCTCTTATATCAACAAATATATCATTCTTATATATTACAAATATTACAGTTGAGTACATTATTAACCCCCCCAACCCACCCAACCCGACTTCCCAAAGTGAATACAGGGTAATACAAAAGAAAACCCACTAAATTAAACAAAATTATTACCAACATATAAAAATTTAACTATAAGCTAAATACAATTTCTTAGATTGATATTTCCCTTGAATATACTCTATCCATTTTTTCCAGTCCAACATATATTTTTCATTTGAATGATCTTTCAAATATGCAGATATTTTAGCCATTTCCGCTAAGTTTATAACTTTCAAAGTCCATTCTTCAATAGATGGTAATTCTGATTTCTTCCAATATTGTCCCACCAACAATCTCGCTGCTGTAATCAAGTTCAAAATTAAGTTCGTCTCTATGGTGGTGCAATCTTTTGTAATACCTAATAAAACAGCTGTGGTGAAAATTTGATACGTTTTTTCAAAATATTTTGAAGTATCCACCATATTTTTATCCAAAAGGCCTTGATTTTTCTACAAGTCCACCATACATGAAAATAAGTAGCATCCCTACATTCACATCTCCAGCACTTAGGTTGTAAATTGGGGTACATACATGATAATTTTTTCGGATCTAAATGCCATCTATAAAACATTTTATAAAAATTTTCTCTTAAATGTTGCGCTTGTGTAAATTTTACATTTTTCACCCAGATCCTCTCCCAAATTTCCATCATGATTGGTTGCCCAAAATTTTGTCCCCACTTTATCATACAATCTTTAACTAATTCAGTTTCAGAATCAATTTCTATCAATACATTATACAATCTTTTAATATGCATTGACCTTTGGTCTCTAATTTGTTTAATTAAATTTTCATCTATTTGAGATAAACCCATCTTTAAATCTTTTTTCCATCTAGTCTGCAATTGTAAATATTGAAACCAAGTAAGAGTTATTCCTTCCTCTCTTAAAATATCCAAGGACTTCAATAATAGAAGATTCCCTTCTTTAATTAGGAGTTTCTCATAAGGCACCACATCTTGTAATTGTACTCTATTTATATTCTCTATTGCGTGTCTGGGAACCGTCCAAACGGGAATCTTATCATTTAATTTATACTGATACTTTTTCCAAACACGCAGCAGAGCATTTCTTAATAGGTGCTCTTTGAAACTCCTATCCACCTTTTTATCATAAACTAGATATGCATGCCAACCATATAATAAACCGTACCCTTCAATATTCAATATTCTATCATTAGTTAAATTAACCCAATCACTTATCGCTACTAAAACAGCAGTGTGATAATATAACTTAAAATTAGGCATTTTCAAACCACCTCTTTCCCTGGTATACTGAATAATTTTTAATTTGACCCTTGGTTTCTTACCATTCCAGATAAATCTGTTAATACCCTTCTGCCACTCCTCCAAATTCGCATCCTTTTTAAGTATAGGTAACATTTGAAAAAGAAATAAAAATTTAGGCAATACATTCATTTTAACTACTGCTATCCTACCCAACATAGATAATTGTAATTTCTTCCATTTCTCCAGTTCTATTGTGTCTTATTCCATAAAACTTCATAATTATTTTTATATAACTTCCCATTGGAGGCTTCAATATCAATTCCTAAATATTTAATTTTCTTAACTATCTCACATCCCGTTATTCTTTCCAATTCCTGTTTTAAATTGATATTTAAATTTTTAACTAACATCTTTGTCTTAGATATATTTAATTTAAACCCTGATACCCTACCATAATTTTTAATTATCTCCATCAATCCCATAGCTGACTGTAATGGTTGAGTCAGTGTCACAACCAAATCATCAGCAAAACCACGTAATCTATAATCTTGTTGTCTAATCTGTATACCTTTTAAATCATCTGCAGCTCTTATCCTATTCAATAAAACCTCTAAAGTTAAAACAAACAACAAAGGGGATAATGGACATCCCTGTCTGGTATCTTTCTCTATATTAAATGAATCTGTTAAAACCCCATTCACAATAATCTGTCCTGTTTGTTTCTGATAAATCGCCAATATAGAATTAATAAACTGATCCCCCATTTCCATCCTAACAATCAATTTTTTCAAAAACAACCAATTCAGTCTATCAAATGCTTTTTCTGCATCCAAAAACATTAGAACTGCGGGCACCTGAATATGCTTGTCCAAATATTCTAATATATTAATAAGTTGTCTAACATTAGTTTTCATCTGCCTCCCTTGTAAAAAACCGGTTTGATCAGTATGAATTGTTTGTTGTAGAACTGTCATTAATCTATTAGCCATGACTTTTGCAAAAATCTTATAATCCGTATTCAAGAATGAAATAGGTCTAAAATTTTCTGGTTGAACATTATCTCTTCCCTCTTTGGGAATTAGAGAAACATAGGCTGTTTTCCATGAAGGTGGAACCTGATCCCCCATTTGTATATTAACAAACAAGTCTCTAAGAGGTTCCACCATTCCCATTTGAAAATACTTATAATAAACCGCCGTTAACCCATCAGTCCCCGGAGATTTTCCCATTTTCAATTGTTTAATCACTGAAATTATTTCTTCTGATGTAATCAATGTATTTAATCTATCTCTTTGTTCATTGTTGAGTACTGATACATTTTCCTTTTGCAAAAAAATATCTATTTCATTCTCTTGTATCTTGTCTTCAGCATATAACCTGGAATAAAATTCTAAAAAAGCTTTCTTAATCATTTCTTGTTGAAACACCTCTTTCCCTTTATACTCTATTTTTTCAATTATTCGGGATTTTTGTTTTTTCCTTAATATATAGGCCAACCATCTGCCCGGCTTATTAGAATTAAAAAACGTGTTATGTTTTGCATATTGTATATTCCTAGCAACTTGGTCAGCCATCAACAAATCAAATTGTTTCTGTAGGATCTTAATCCCCTCTTTAGTATTTTTATCATCTGGTCTCTTTATTAATAACTGTTCCTTCTTTCTTATTTCCTCTTCTAGCTCTTTCCATTTTTCCTCTTGTTTACGTCTATGCCTTTTATTCAAATCAATTAAAATCCCACGCATATACGCTTTACTTGCATCCCACACCATTTCTATAGATGTACCCTTGTGCATATTTAACATAAAAAATTCCTTCATTACATTTTTACATTCATTGACATTTATATCATATTTAAACAAATTTTCATTTAATCTCCAAGATCTTTTAGGTCGATGACCTTCAGTTAATTCCATCCAAACCGGATTATGATCTGTTAACACTTTAGGTAGGATCTTCACCTTCTTTAAACAAAGAAGAAAGTCACTTGAAGTTAATATAAAATCAATTCTTGAAAATGACTGATGCCTATCAGAAAAGAAGGTAAATTCTTGCTCTTTACCATTTCTTTCCCTCCATATATCTATCAGATCAAAATCATCCTTTATATCAAAAAAAGATTTAGGCAGCTTAGAGCGTGTTTGAGGAATTAGTGATATCTTCTTTTTATCTAAGCCAGTATCTATCACACTGTTCCAATCACCCATTATAATACAAGACCTATAATCAAATTGTATTAACTTTTTATGTATTAACTTGTAAAATTTTCCTTGTTGTTGATTTGGTGCATATATACCCATCAAAAGTACTTTCTTCCCATCTTTTAAAATTTCAATTGCTAAGTATCTACCTTGTGTATCTGATTCTATTAATTTAGCTCTTAGATGATTTTTAACATAGATAACAATTCCATTCTTCTTCTCAGCAGCCGCTGCAACAAAATGTGTACCTAATTTATTATTTATCAAATATTTCTGATCAGTATTTCTAACATGAGTTTCTTGTAAACAAGTTACATCATTTTTACATTGAATCAAATAATGAAATATCTTCTTCCTTTTCTGTGGAGAATTTAGACCATTGACATTCCATGTCAAATATTTATTTGACATGACCAATTCGAGAAAGCCTTTGCATGACCAATTCAAAATTTTCATCTTTCTTCTTTGGTCGTGCTCCCATGGCTTCCAGACTTGTAGATACTACTGCTTGAGTTTTACGTTCTGGTTGTTCCTTTTTTTCTTGTTGTTCCTTACGTTTAGTAGTTGCCCGAGTTTGCCTTTGGTCTTTAGGTATCTCTACTTCCAATGGCTGAAAAATATCAATGCTCCGTGCAGGCAGCTCCAATAAATCTCCTTTATCAACTCCTGTTGCACCAAGAGGTTGTGACTCTAAAAGCAATAATTGTTCTTTTGGCTCCTTGTCTCCTTCTTTTGGTGGTTCTGTGCTTTTCGGTATTGGAGATGGGGGTTTGCCAGCCTGCATCACATTCTCAAAGAAATCTTTTGCTTTCCCAATAGAGTTCAAGCGGTATCTGTTACCCTGATAGGATAATGATAGTCCAGCTGGGGCCTCCCACCTATATTGTAAACCACGTCTTTTAAGTTCAGCCACCAAAAATGCATAATCTTTTCTTGCTCTTAACATCTTTGGAGGAATCTCCTTCAAAATCACAACCTCTTGACCAGCAACAGTTAATTTCTTATTGTAAGATATTGTAAGGACATGATTTCTAAATCTCCTTGTAACAAAATAAATCAAAATATCTCTGGGTAAATTTCTTTGTCTTGCAATCCAAGAATTAACTCTATAGATCCTGTCTATCTGCCAAGAAACATCTTGTGCTCCCTCATCTAGAAATTGTGCCAAGGCTTCTCCAAAAATTCTTCTCAAATCCTCCAGATTCTGATTTGCTACCTCTTTCAGGCCTCTAATTCTAACAACCCACATCATTTGATTATATTGTACCATAACAGCTTGGTCTTGCATGTCACTTTTAATTTCTTCCAACTTCCCTCAATTTGTTGTTCCACCCCCTCCACTTTCTCTTCCACTCTCCAAGTATAGTCCCAAATGCCCCTGAAAGCTTCCACAATATCTTCTTTTATCACTGTGTTATGAGTCTCAATTGTTTCTTTAATTTTCTCCAGTTCATCAGTTACTCCTTTAATTTGTTCCTCAGCGTGACTTACAAGCTTTTTCTCCAAATTTTCCATATTTATCTCCATACTTCTCTGTATATTATCAGTCATTGTTGCTAATGCAGCCTGCAAGTCTTTCATAGTCAGCATATCTGGAGGGGATTGAATAGGCAAGGGGGCTTGAGGCTGTGTAGATGTTGAAGCAGCCGGGGGAGCAGAAAAACCTCCTGTTTGAGATTTAAAGGACTGAACCGGTGAGGGTACTGCAACCTTCGCAGATGTTAATTTAGTTTGTCTGGTAGCCATTCTATAATCAGTTTTTATAAAACAAGAACTCTCAAAAAGTTTTTAAATAAAAAGTTTTTTACACATGTATTGCCAAAAATTTTCCCTCTTCTTCTTTTCCTTCTTATCTTCTTTCAAATCCTAGATTTAGTTGAAATTTATAGGATTTTAAACTTTAAATCTGAACGATCACTATGCCTTTGTTCTGAAAAATCACTTTCACTTTGCAGTCACTTTCTCTTTTGCGGTTAAAGAACAGTCGCCATCTTAAGCGTTACGTTGATTGTAAAAAATAGTTGTGGTCAGAAGTAAAATATAAAAAGTTAATTACAATGTGGATCTCCTGCATTCACTCCGCCTGCATGTAGGTCTCTCTTGGATACTTATCTTGCGCAGGGGTGGTCGCGGCGTCTTTTTCTGTCTGCTGACAGAAGCGTCCCGGGCTGGAGCGTCTTCGAGCGCCTGGGGAGCTCTCACTCTTTCCCCCTGAAAACTTTTTCAGGGGGTTTTTAGAGGAGCTCAACCCATGCCCGATGCTCTTCACCCCTTCTTCGCCCAAAGGGGGGATTTTCACCGCAAAAAAAACAGCTGATGATCGCTGTTTTGCACAGCTCCCGGGAGAACGGAGCCTCCGAAGGAGGCTATGGCGACGCCAATGGAGCCACCGGAAGTCCCTAATTATATAAAATTATTGAAGCAAATAAAGCTAGACTAGGAAAGATGGAAAAATCTCCAACTATCAATATTAGGAAGAATTGCTACAGTAAAAATGAATGTGTTGCCAAAGATTTTATTTTTATTTCAAATGATTCCGATAAAACGTGAGAGAAAATTCTTTCAAAATTTAAATTCATTGGTTTTGAATTTTATTTGGCAGGGGGGAAAAGCTAGAATTAAGATGAAAACATTACAAGATGCTAAGGAAAATGGAGGTTTCAGGTTGCCGGAATGGACATTGTATTATCAAGCATCGATGTTAACATGGGTGAAAGAGTGGATAACACTTAGAAATAAAAGGTTATTGTATTTAGAAGGACATGATTTACAACTGGGGTGGCATGCTTTTTATGGTATGGGAAAAACAGAGTTCATAAGTACTTTCAAAATCATTTTATAAGAAATGCCTTGTTAGCAATATGGGAAAAAATTAAAGCTAAAATATATTTTAAAATTCCAGGGTGGTTGTCAACGATGGAGGCATTTATACATCCGAATCTGGTAGATTTTGAAAAAGTATGGACATATAAAGATATCTTAGATATTGATGGGAAATTAAAATCTAAACAAGAATTGGAAAATTTAGGAATTAATCTGTCCTGGTGGGCACATTTACAGATACAAAATAGATATGAAAAAGATGTAAAAATGTATGGATTTTACAAGGATCAAACTGTGTTTGATAAGATTTTGTTAACCTCAGATGAGAAATTAATTAAGAAAATGTATGATTTGTTGTTAATTTTAGATATGGAAAGTGAACAAGTGAAAGAAACAATGATAAGATGGGCAAAAAAATTGGTTATAATATAGAATTAGAAAAATGGCAAATGTTATGGGAGAGAAACTATAAATTAACAATGTCAACTTCATACAAAGAAAATCTGTATAAAATGTTTTATAGATGGCACCTTCCACCAGCAAGATTAGCAAAAATGTTTAAAAATATGTCAGATAGATGTTGGAAATGTAAACATAATATAGGCACGTATTATCATATTTGGTGGACATGCGGGAAGGCAAAGGCTTATTGGAAATATATATATATATATATATATATATATATATATATATATATATATATATATATATATATATATATATATGTGTGTGTGTGTGTGTGTGTGTGTGTGTGTGTGTGTGTGTGTGTGTGTGTGTGTGTGTGTGTGTGTGTGTGTGTGTGTGTGTGTGTGGTTAGAAAAAATATTGGACAAACAAGTGGATTTTAAACCTGAACTGTTTTTACTAGGCATTATGTCTGAAAAGACTAATAAGCAGAAATTATACTTAATTCTACATATTACCACAGCAGCAAGAATAATTTTTGCACAATACTGGAAGAATGAAGGATTGCCATCAGAGGAAGAAATAATCAGGAAGATATTGGAATGTGCAGAGATGGACAGATTAACTATGAGGCTGAAAGACAAAGAAGATATAGACTACTATCAAATTTGGAATTTATTTTATTCTTGGTTAGAGAAAAGAATGAAGGATTAGGAATTGAACATGTATTAGCTTAGCAAACTCCAGACAACTTGTTGATTGGAAAAATTAACATATATTGATGAAAAAAATTAATAAAAAAGATTTTTTTTTAAAAAGGAAAAGGTTTCCTATGTAAATCAGAAGGAATTGGAGGATCCAGAAAAAGAACAGTTGGAAGAGAAGATAAACAATTCAGAACAATCATGTCGATACAGAAAAATAAAGAGACGACCTGCCAGATCTACTAGTCCTCTCAAAAAAATGGTGACCGGATGGTTTTGTCAATGCCAAATAACATATATGACAATACAAGAAGATTGGTTTGATGACCCAGAAACAAGAACATGGAAGATGACTTGGCAAAGAAAAAAAGCTAGAATAAGACTGAAGAAGAATAGAGTTTTGACCGTCTTATGAAAATTTAAAATAGAATATATTTAAATAGATAAGACGTGTATGTTGAATATAAGACATTGCTATGAATTGAGATAAAGAAAAGTTTTTTGCCATTAAAATTTAGTAGCATAAATATTAATAGCTAAATTTGAATATTGATTTGTGTATAAAGAAAGAAATTTGTGTATAAAGGTCATGTAAAGGTGAATAGGATATAGATAAGCTAAAAATCTATTGATGAAAGTAATAAACAGGTCTATATGAAACATTAAAAACAAAAATTATTAGTTTAAACATGAGATAGCAGATACAAAGTGGAAGAGCGAGGAAGTATTAAATATTGGAATAAAAAGAAATTTTGATTACTAATTTAAGAAATTTGAAAATTAGCAGAAAATAAGGATATCATATTGTATTATTAATTTGTTGTTATAGAGGGTGAGAAGTTAAATAGATAAGACGTGTATTCTAAACATCAGATTTTGTGAAGAATTGTGATAGAGGAATTGGGAGTATTTAAAATCTTGGGAATGATAAATATCAAATGTTAAATTTAAATATTAGTGGAAATTAAAATTGGAAAAATTTATTAGGTCATTGATTGTCTAAAAGATTGTATGTTAAACTAATTAGAATATATATAAACTAAAAACTATCGATATATGTAAGAAAGTTATGTTTTATGTGATTGATAGAATAAGAATTGTTTTAATTTACATATGGAGAGTATATATTAAGGGGAAGAGAGAGGAAATGTTTATGGTACTAGTTTGAAATCTGTACCAATGATATCTGTATGTAATTGAATTATTACAACCCAGCCGCCACGTTGCTTTTCAAATATGTGAATGTTATATTAGAAAACCAATAAAAGTTGTAAAAAAAACCCTTCTCCTTCTAAGCTTTGATTTGCTTGTTCTAATTTTTCATTTTATTGCATTAGTACTTCCATTTTTGTCAATATCATCTGATTTATTTTCCACTTTCTGAATTCTTTGTTTATTTTTAACAATCATTTGCTGATGAGCTTCAAATTGTGTCTTTATATCCAGCATGTGTTCGTTTAATTTATCAAAATTACTTTTTGTCTCTTCATGGTTTCTCTGTATTGATTCTTGAATTAATTTTAATGTAGTTTGCACCTCAGTTTGAGCAGTGCTTATTTTCTCATGCTGCAACATTCTTTCAATAGATCCCTGGCTTGTTGGGCTAGATGTTCCAACAGAAGGTGCAAAGGAAGTTTTTTTTATAAGTCTAGTGATATTTGGTACACTCATTCTTCGAATAGGAAAATTTATAAATCCACAAGGAAAATAAATCAATTGAGAAAGAGAAAAAAAATGAGCCAGCTATCTTAGGCTAAAATCCAAACCATGAAAGGAGCCAACTACTTTAGGCTAAATCCAAATCCTCCAGTCAAATCATAGATGTAAAACACCTGCTGTCTCCAAATAATTCCTGTTTTGGTTATATCCAGAGTCAACAGATATAATTG
Organism: Bothrops alternatus; assembly: GCA_034064705.1. Lineage (NCBI taxonomy): Eukaryota > Metazoa > Chordata > Lepidosauria > Squamata > Viperidae > Bothrops > Bothrops alternatus. Next base: position 3,522,218 of record JARGCV010000137.1, on the reverse strand, counting down.
TAGAGTCTTTTCTCATGTGAAGTCATATAAAGGCACTTTGTTTACACCAGGTGTTGTTCCAAGGTCAAACACTTTTCAAGTTCTTTTATTGTTTGGTATTACTGTAGTATCTCCTTTCACCACTAGATGTCCTCATACACTGTATTGTCTATATCCAGTTTTAAAAGATTTTTACAAAGTTTTTTTTTAAAGTTCTTTGTAAGTTATTTACCCTAAAAATTAAATCTAAAAAGATTTTCCATGTCCTGGAGGTTAAGCAGTTTTTCTTTAAGTCAATCTAAGTTCTATATTTAAGTATTCTTTTATATTACTTAAGTTCCTTCCCCCTCTTGTAATTTCTCACCGCTTTTAACTCTCTTCTCCCCTAGTCCTTCTGGGGTCTTTACTTTGTAGATTTTTCCCAATCAGGGGATCAGTATTTCCAAGTTCATAAGGAAAAGGAATAAAAGGAATAAAAAACAGCCTCACCCAGTTTCAGCACACTGTTAACAATCAGCTGTTTGGCGGAGCACCGTGGCTCCTTGCTTGTTTTTTGGCTGACAATGACTTGGACTGCCTGTGCTTACAAGGCAGCCTTTCTTCCATCCTTTGGAAAGGCCGGCTTCTTCCACCCATCTTGTCATGGCGTCAGACCGGAAGTCTGATCAACGGTGGATTTTCCTTCCCTAAAACTGGCTTGCCCTTCTGCAAGTATATTTTCTTGTTCAAGCCAGTCCTGGAGTTTCTTTTCGTTTCTTTTTTTTAAACAAGTTTTATTAATTTTCCATTTTTACAAAGCTTCAGGTATTAAGGAAGCAACATGGTGGTTGGGTAATACATAGTCCCAGTGCTTTTTTCTTAAAAAAAAAAGGTGCCAGAACTCACACACATCATTCAACCCGCCTTGCCTACCCTACAAGGTTTCATCCAAAAAAGGTGCCGGAACTCCGTTCTGGGCGTTCTATGAGAAAAAAGCCCTGCATAGTCCGATAACAAGCTTTTCCATACATATGTCAATTTACATCATCAAAAATTTCCTCTCTGTTTCCCTTAGTTATTATACCAAATTCAAATTAATACATTGCTAGTTATAACTCAATCATTTAAAACATTTATCAACAACTTTTGACTTATATGCCTCCAGATCCTGTTTTTAACTTTTATCTGATTTCAATTACAGTATTCCAGTTGGCTTAATGTCCATAGTATTTAGGTTTCGGATAACCCACGGTTCCCTTAGTTCATTACAGAATAGTTATCATGTCTAAAATACACTTATTATTTATTCAAATAAATTCTTAGTTTATTTCACAATCATATTCTACTTCTCATTCTAATATCATCACTTACTCATAAAATAACCTTTATCATCTGAATCCATCTTCTATATTATAATTCAAAACTATTATTCTAGTAACTAATTTATTTCCCTTATAGATATAAATCCTGAATATTAAATCAATTAATGTCTTTTAAAATCTCCTTATCCCATTAGGCGAGATTTAAGGCTCTTCCATTAAAGGTCACATAAAGAAAACCATTTTTAAGTCTAACTCTGGCCTTCCTTTTGTGCCAAACAGGCTTCCATAACAGAGCTTTTAAATCCTCAGGTGGATCTCCCTTCATTTCTGCATATGTCATTTGACTCAAGGGAGACCATCCAGTCATCAGCCTATCAAGGAAGCTAGTCCCTTCATAGTCATTAGATTGTTGGCCTGATAGTTTGAATCTCCATATTTGGCTTAGTATATTTGTCATAAGTTCAGGCTGGTCTTCTTCTTCTGATTTCAGCTGGTTTAGATGAAAAGTCATATTCAATGTTGTAGTTGTTTTTTGGTCATCTGGGTTATCTGAATTCTCAGTGTATTGTGTATGTAAGTCTTCATCACCTTCCGTCTTAATGTTGCTTTCTTCAGTTTCTGTTGCTGTTGAAATTGCAGATTCTTTGGATGAAATCAAAGTTTGGGTGTCGGAGTTCTGAGTAGATTGTATCTGGCATTCTTTAGAATCCACTTTAATGCTAATTCCTTCTTCTTCTGTTTCTTTTTGGGTTGTAAGTTCATCTATTGAAGTCAGGGCTGTGTTTTGTAGCTTTAAGGTGGCGCGTATATCTTTCAGTCTGGAATTCATTAGCTCAGTAGCCTCTAAGATTTTTTCAAGTATAAATTTGAAGTTAAGCTGTGGGTGGTGTTCCTCCATTTCTTTGGTATTTATGAATAGTCCTTTAGTGGAGGCTATTTTTAATAAAAGTCAATAACTATCCACCTCCACTATAGAGAATTATTTTCACCACCCAGCTGTTTCAAGTTCTTATCTTTTTTGATAATGTCGAGGACAAATTTTAGTCTCAGAAGTCTCCCAGTCAAAAAGTTTTTTTACTTGCTGTACCAAATTTCGCCACAAGATGTCCCCAGTAACATGCAAAGTTAAGCTTTTATCTGGTTCAAAGAAGGAAGAAAGAAATATTCCTTTTTTTCAGCTTAGCAAACAAGTAAAACGATAAGTTTCTGTAAGAATAAAGAACTTTTTGGGAGCCCAGGTATCCAGAAATTACAAGTCCAAATATTTGGTCATTTAGTCTAGTTGTTCTTTTTTCCCCTTAGCTTTATATTCCCAAAATAGGCAGAAGCCGCAGAATTGAGCAGGGGGGAAGGGGTATTTCCAAAGGCTTTTACAGGAAAATAGTTAGGAAGCAGGAAAGGTAGGGTAAGGTCTCACCCAACTCCTCCATGTTGCTTTTGTCATGCTTAGTAGTGCTTTGGGCTTTCAGCTGGAATAGCTTGGTGATCGGCCATGTTAATAGCGGATCTTTTCTTTGTCGGTCCAAAGGAGCTGCCTTGGATCCAACAGAAGGGCTGCTGCCCTTCTGCGGTCACTCGAGGGTCCCCCTCAGCGGTGGTCGCCCCTCCAGGGCGACTTTTGACCCTTTGCAGGGTCTTTCGATGGAGAAAAACTGGACGGCAGAGAGAGCAGCCTCTCCCCACGCCCGCCAGTGCCGTGATCGCAAACCGGAAGCCCCTGAAGTTTCTGTTGTAGGTGTTTTGCATAGAGATTGCTTATTGTGTTGAGGAGGCTGATCTGTGCATAATTAGTAGGATTGTTCTTTTTTACCTTTTTTATATAGGGACAATGATTACAAGCTCCCAATCCTTGGGTATTCGGCCACAGGTGTTGATGCAGGTAAAGAGAAAGGCCAGGGTGGGGCCCCAGAAGCCCAAATTGTTCTTAATGGCTTCTGAAGGGGATTAGGTCCTCTCCTAGGGCTTTCCCTGGCCATAACTGGGCAACAGGATTCTTGATTAATCTCACTGTCACTGGTGCCCACATTAGCATATTTTCTATAGTTTGTCTAGGGCACGGGTCAGCAACCCGCAGCTCTGGAGCCGCATCCGGCTCTTTCAGCCTTCTCCTATGGCTCCCAGCCCCCTCCACCATTTGCAGAGAGAGAGAGAGAGAGAGAGAGAGAGAGAGAGAGGCACTTGTGCTTCCCTTCTCTCTCTCTCTCTCTCTCTCTCTCTCTCTCTCTCTCTCTCTCTCTCATGCAGACTTGCCCCCTCACGGGGCTCCTGATTGGCCCTGTGCCTGGGCACCCCGCCCCCTGGGAGAAGCACAGCCAGGAAGTTCCTTTCCCAGGCTGGCCCCGTCCAAGGCGCATGTGGCCGGGGAGCTGCATGGGGCAGCCCTGGGATCCCCCCTGGGAGCGGCCCGCTGGAGCCTCCACTGAGTGGGCCAGCCCTCCTGCAAGCCACAGCCCCGAGGGAGCACAGCCCCTGCAATCCCCAGCTGGCGCTACCGTTGGCCCCGCTGACCGGGAAGGCACGCCGGAGTCCCGGCTGCTGGGAAGGAAGAGGGAGACGCAGCAATGGCAGGAGAGGAGAGCTGATTTAAAGCCAGCCCAGTCAGCTTGTCAGCGAAGAATGTGAGGTGAGCAGAAGATCGGGAGGGCAAGAAAGAGAGAGAGAGAGAGAGAGGGAGGGAGAAGGGAAGCGCAAGTGTCTCTCTCTGTCTCTGTCTGTCTCTCTCTCTCTCACACTCTCACACACACAAACACACAGAGGACTGGCAGACCAAGGGCAGAGACAGAGAGACAGAGAGAGAGAGAGAGAAGGGAAGCGCAAGTGCCTCTCTCTGTCTCTGTGTCTGCCCAGGCTTGCTGCCTGCCCAGGCTCTCAGGCCCCCTTCCGGGACACTGTCCGCAGGAGTTCCCTTCCCAGCCTGGCCGGGGGCTACCCAAAAAGACGGAAGTAGCGGCGTCAGGGTCGGCGGGCAGGGCGCCAGCAGGAGGCAAGTCAGGTGGGCATCGCATCACCTCGGCTCTCACCAGCAGCTGGTTTGGAAAGAGAATTTGGGGAGGGGAAGATGCTGTTTTCCTCCTGGGAAGGCAGAAGGGGGGGAAACAGGCAAAAGGGGGGAGTTTTCCCAGCCAGACAGCCAGCCCCCCTTCCTGATTTTATGCCATGTCCAAAAAAAAAACCCAAGCCTGGCACCACACAGGGTTTGCGCCTTGACACTCCTGCAGCCCCCTTGCTTGCCCCCCTCACAATTGCACCGAAGCTTCGCAACGGCACTCAGAGTAATGGGGAAGGGGGAACGTTCCTGGGCTCAGGGAGGGAGGGAGGGAGGGGAGAGCTTAATAGGGGCATGGGGGCACTCAGCCACCCTTCCGGCTGCTGCACCCGGGTGCCAGGGCTGCTACCCTTTTCATAGCAGCGGCAGCGGCATCGCCTTCCATGCTGGTCCCATCGCAAGCTAGGCGTGCCCCCGCACACTCACAGGAAGGATGGGAAAAAGAGGGTGGGCAGTGCCGGTGTCAGGGTGGGGGAGGGAGTTGGGGGAGGAAGAAGGGATGCATGGGGGCAGGATGTGTGGGAGGAAGAGTCGGAATCCAAGATGCTCAAATCTGGGTGGGCTCCCAGCAAACGCGTGCCGAAGAAGTGATGAGAGAAGGAAGAGAGGAAGAGAAACAGCGGGTGGGGGGAAGCCCCCCATTTCTTCTTCTTCTGGTGCAAACTCTGTGCTCAAGCCAGAATGGGGGGGACGAGGAGGAGGAGGAGGAGGAGGAGGAGGAGGAGAAAGAGCGGCGATTGACAAACTCTGCCAGCCAATCTCTTTGGGGGAGGGGGCGCAGGATGGAGAGGAGGGCAGCTTGCCTTGGAGAGGGAGGGGGAGCCCTCCCCATCTGCCTTTTGTTCTGTCTTTGTCTCATCACCTGGCCAGCTTGTTCTCCAGCAAGCTGACACACTGCAGACATTCTTATTCGACTCGCTTTCCTCCACGGAGATACAGCAAGGGCAGGAGAGAAGCGCCGGTGAGAAGAGAGAGAGAGAGAGAGAGAGAGAGAGAGAGAGAGAGAGAGAGAGAGAGAGAGAGAACACACTGAGTGTGGGAAGAGGACTGGCAGACCAAGGGCAGAAAGAGAGAGAGAGGGGGGGGGTAAAAGAATAAAAGGATATATGCAGTGTTATCTTCATTTTAGATGTCAAAAAGGTTTTGCGGCTCCCAGTGTTTTCTTTTCTATGGGAAATGGGTCCAAGTGGCTCTTTGAGTGTTTAAGGTTGCCTACCCCTGGTCTAGGGTGTCCACTTCCAACAGAGATGTACATGTAGAGTTCCTGAAAGTATGTCTCCCAGGTGTCTGGGGGGATGTGACAGTCCACCATGGCTGGGCCATTTCTTTGGGAGCTTGATGCGATGTGCCAGAATGAGGCTGAGTCATTGGATTTGACTGCTTGAAGGAGTCATATCCAGTTGTTTTTCATGGGTTCCTTTTTCTTGCATGCCAGAAGTTGTTTGTAATATTGTCAATGCTGCAAATACTGTATATTCTTGCTTTGACAATATGCAAAACTGTCTGGTAATTTTGGGGTTAATACAGAGCTTAGAGTGGGGGGGGGGTAAAGCCCGGGAAAGAAAGAGGAAGAAAACCTTTGACCTTCACACTGATTGGAAGATGTGACTTGTAACTGCAAGATAAGGGAGGGGTTTAGCAAGAAAAGTTAGATGCCAGCAAGAAGTCAGATTCTGGCATAAACCTCCATGATGTGCCTTCAATTTGTAACACAGAAAATAAAGGCTTTAGGATAAACATGCCTGAAAGTTCTTTGAAGTGTTTCATTAGTCGGAACCTTGACATCATGCCAGAATCCAAAGTTCTTTTCAAATGACCTGGGGTCCCAAACTCCATCCACTGCCTCTACGCTTGAGAGGAGCTGGTAAAGATTCAGGGAAGATCTCATTATGGAGAAAGAAAGATTGCCTAAAGCCAGCTCCCTGGCTGCAACAATTTCCCCGGGGGGGGGGAGCGACAGCCGGCAAGCCGAGAGGGAGAGGAATCTGGCAGATTTCCCAGCTGAGAGCAAAATCTTCAAAAGCACAATGGACCAATAGCAGAGTTGTGGGTGAATCATTGGAAAGATTTCAAAGTTCACAGATGAAAACTAGAAACCGATTCCTACAGAGAAAAGCCTACAGCCCTTCCATTGCAGATGTTCCTACCAGGGACTCCAGCCCTGAAGAGAGAGGGATTCCCAGTCTGAGTCCTCTGCAACAATGGGGAGATTGGATTCTCCAGCAGGTGACTGATCCATGTCCTCTGAATTTACCACAGCTAATAGAGGCCTTGCAATGCCTTGGGGTGGTACAGGAGCCAGGAGATCAGCAGCTGGTGGGAGAACAGCCACAGCAAGGTGAAGTTGAGCAAGCCCCACAGATGAGTAGTCAGCCATCTCTAAGCCTACGTCAACTACTAGAGGCCTTGCAGCAGCTTGGGGCAGTGCCAAAGCCAGGGGAGCTACAGCCAGTGAGCTTGCAGATAAGGGAGGCCCAACACATCCAGCAGCCATTGAGGGGCCTACAGCAGCAGAGGGCATCACCACCCCCTGCAGTCCTACAGGAGAGAAGACCACTACAACCCCCACTTGCACAGCCACCATTGGGAAGCGTGCAGCAGCAGGGGGCAGCACCAGCCCCCACTGGCCAGCAGCAGAGGGCTCAGCAGCCGTTGGATCAGCAAGCCAGATGGGGCCAAAAGCAACTGGGAGCACCACGTCAACAGCAGAGAACCCAGCAGCCATTAGACCAGCAACCAGGGTGGGGCCCGCAGCAGCCTGTATTGGCACCACCCTTCAAAGCAACCTTCGATGGGGACCCGGAGAAGCTGATTTTTTCATCAACCAAGTGCGTTCTCACTTGAATTGCTGGGCCTATCTCTACCCAGAACCAGGGGCCATGGTCGATGTCATTGTGTCCAACCTAGAGGGAGAAGCATCTGAATGGCTGAACAATCTATATAGCGAGCAAGCCCCCGAATTGGAAGATCCCCACCTCTTTCTCTTAAGTCTGAGAGAACGATTTGAGGACCCATCCATTGGCCTCAAAGCAGCAGGACAAATTCACAAAATAAAACAAGCAGGGAGTCCTGCCCAGGAATACGTGCGAGAGTTCCGCAGAATAGCAGGTCGAATAGAGGGGTGTCCTGAGCAGTCCCTCATCCATTACTTCATCGAAGGACTAGATGATCACCTCTCTCAGGCCTGCATCTATCGAGAAGTACCTGATCAGATACAGGACTGGTACCAGACAGCTGTGAAGCTAGATGTTAAGCTCTCTCGCTATAGGAAGCCTTCCCCACATGAACCCGAGCAGCAACCAGAGCTACCCGGACAGCAATCACCCCCACAAAAGCCTTCCACTACTGCAATGGCTGAGAAACCCAGGCCACCTACACGCCCTTCCTTCAAGTGTTTCCGGTGTGGATAAACAGGACACCGAAAGGCCACTTGTCCAGTCCCCTACCCCCAACTGCAGAGCAGACCAGAACCAGCAATGCGAAAGAAACCTGCTCAGCGGCTAACGAGAGAAAAATCCAACTGACTCACGCAAGAACCGGTCACCCAGATCACATCCCCCACACAGGAGGACGCCGGGACTCCGGATGGACCCGCCCCTGCTCTACCCTCCTTTGACAGTGATGATAAAAGAGAGAATGACCCGATGGTGAGTCGACAAATCCCGCCTTTTTCACTGGCCGCCAAACTTATAATCCCTAAGTCTGGGGCACAAATGGACTTGAACGTAATAATTGATTCAGGATGCACCCGCTGCATTATTAGTCTGGAATTTGCCATGAAAATGGGCATATGAGCAAAATTGCTCTCCAAACCCATGAGGTTTGAGCAAGGCGATGGCTCCCTCATGGGAGGAACTCTGGTCACACAAGTAACTGAGCCCTTACGCCTAGAAATAGGTGCACACTGGGAGTGTATTCGCTTCCTGGTGGCTCCAAAAATGACTGAGACGGTGGTCCTAGGGCTAGCATGGTTAGACAAATGGACGCCGTTTATCTGGTGGGAGAAAGGAATGAGAACTGTAAGACTACCTATAGGGCCTGATCCCCCCATTGATTCAACAGATGTTGCTGGGCATCTTAGGCCACCCAAAGAACGAGCGCACGTGGCGAACCAATCATCCCCAATGAATACCGGGACCTGGAAGAGGCATTTAGTGAAAAAGAATGTGATGCCCTACCCCCTCACAGGCCCAATGACTGCTCCATCGAACTGGTGCCTGGAGCCAAACTCCCACGACTGAGGATGTATGCTATGTCCCCCCTCAAAATGGAGGAGATGCAGCGATACGTAAACAAGAACCTAGCGAGAGTGTTCATCGAACGGGCCAGATCTACCGTAGGAGACCCTGTGTTGTTCAAAGAGAAAAAAGATGGGTCTCATCGTCTCTGCATAGACCAGCAGTCCTCAACCTGTGGGTCGCGACCCCATTTGGGGTCGAACGACCATTTCACGGGGGTCGGCAAACACCGCAGTCCGCCATTTTTTCCCCATTTCTCCTCGGCCGTCGCGTGTGCGCCGCGCATACGCGATTTGGCCCGTCGCGCCGCGCATGTGCGGTTCGGCCCGTCGCGCTGCGCATGCGTGGTTCAGCCTGTCGCGCCGCGCATGCGCGGTTTGGGTCGTCGCGCGCACCATGCATGCGCGGTTCAGGCTGTCACGCCGCTCATGCGCGGTTCGGCCCGTCACGTGCATGTAACGCATGCGCGGTTCGGGCCGTCGTGCACGCTCCACACATGCGCAGTTTGGGGCATCGCGCGCGCATGCGCGGTTCGGCCCGTCGCGCACGCTGCACGTGCGCGATGCGGGCCGTCGCTCCACGCATGTGCAGTGCAGGTGGGGTCTCAGCCGGAAAAAGGTTGAGAACCGCTGGCGTAGACTATAAGGGTCTCAATACTGTGAGTGTGGAAAAATAAATACCCCCTAAAGGATATATTAACCCATCTGGCTAAGGGGAGTGTCTTCACTAAGTTAGACCTAAGAGAGGCATACTACCGGGTGAGAATAAAAGAGGGAGATGAGTGGAAAACTGCCTTCAACTGCCCCATGGGGAGCTATCAATTCAAGGTCATGCCATTTGGACTACAGAGGGCCCCAGCTGTATTTATGCAGTTGATTTATGAGGTCCCATATGATCACTTGTACAAAGGGGTTTTGGTGTATCTTGATAACATCCTGATATACAGCACAAATATGACTGATCACATAAAGCTGGTGAGAGAAGTGTTAAAGAAACTATTGAATGCCAAGCTTTATGCCAAATTGTTGAAATGTGAATTTCACCAGACCCGATTAGACTATCTTGGCTACAGAATTTCCAACGAGGGTATTGAGATGGACCCAGCCAAGGTGAAAGCTATAATCAAATGGCAGCCCCCAAAGACACGCAAACAGCTCCAGAGCTTTCTGGGTTTTGCCAACTTTTATCGTCAATTCATCCCCTCTTTTGCCGAGATTGCCCTACCCCTTACAGAACTACTCAAAACAGGCAAAGGGGGAGGGAAGCCATGACCGGGCCAACCACTAGCATGAACAATAGGCTGTCAAACAGCTTTTGAGAATTTAAAGAGACTATTTACCGCTGAACCGGTCCTAAAGTACCCCTGCCCAGGGGAGCCCTTTGTGATTCAAGCCAATGTCAGCAATGTGGCAGTTGGAGCTGTGTTACTGCAAAAGAACAAAAGTGGGGTCCTGCAACCCTGCGCCTACACCTCTAAGAAATTTACTGAGAGTGAGCAGAGATGGGCAATCTGGGAGAAAGAGGCCTTCGAGATTAGATGGGCACTATTAATCTGGCGACACTATCTAGAAGGGAGCAAGGTGCCATTTGAGGTATGGACAGATCACAAAAATCTAGAAGCACTGAAAATTCCCCGCAAATTGTCCCCAAAGCAAGTACGGTGGGCACAGTACTTTAACCGTTTCAACTTCACTCTAAAGTACATACCAGGAGGAAAGAACTTCCTAGCTGATGCGCTATCCCGGTTACCCCAATACAAAAGTGAACAAGAGCAGGTTAACGAGGCAATTATTCCCAATCCACAAACTGCTGCTCAACTTACACCTTGCAGGGTCCCCAATCCTGATGACCCTAGAGCGAAGAAATTAAAATGAGAGCTCCTCACCGACCAATGGTTCAAAGATAATCAAACCTCCCTAACATGCAGGGATGGCTTGGCTTACAAAGGGGGGAAGCTATATTTACCAGAATCACTCTGTCTTAATGCCCTCAAACACAGCCACGATGTAAAACAGGCTGGACACTTTGGATATTTAAAAACCCTACACCTCACCCGCCGGCAATTTTGGTGGCGGGGCTGAAAAAGGATGTGGAAAACTATGTAAAATGTTGTACTGTATGTGCCACCATGAAAAGAATCCCAGGGAAAATCCCTGAGTTACTGCAACCAGTGGCAGACCCTTCTCAACCATGGGAAGAAATACCGTAGCTATGGACTTTATAGTAGACCTACCTGAAAGTAGTGGGAATACTGTCATCTGGACTGTAATAGACATGTTTTCAAAGCAGGCTCATTTCATCACCTGCAAAGGACTTCCATCTGCCCAACGACTGGCCAAATTGTTCCTGAAACATATCTACCGACTGCATGGCGCCCCTAAGCGAATAATTTCAGACAGGAGGGTGCAGTTCACAGCAACATTTTTGGAGAAATTTCCTTACATTAATTGGATCATCTCAAGGTTTATCATCTGCTTTTCATCCGGCCACCAATGGGGCTGCAGAAGCCGCTAACAAAATGGTGGAACAATTTCTTAGATGCTACGTTTCTTACCAACAGATGAATTGGACTGATCTCCTCCCTTTTGCGGAAGTGGCGTACGATAATTCTGTGCACAGCAGCACCAGCTACACGCCTTTCAGAGTGGCCACAGGGAAAGAGTTTAGCCCAATACCTGAATATCCTCAGTTGCCCTCCGCTTCCCAGACACTTGATCAGTGGGTAAGGGGGTGGGAAGAAGTTTGGAGAAACACAAAAACTGCTTTAAAAAAGACCTTTGAAACCTATAAAAAGCAGGCTGATAAAAAGAGGGCTCCCCAAAGAGCATTCCAAGTTGGGGAGAAATTCTATCTGTCAACTAAATATCTACACCTCAAATTGCCCAACAAGAAATTGGGACCTAAATTCCTGGGGCCTTTCCCCATAGTAAGGATCATTAACCCAGTCACAGTAGAACTAAAACTCCCTAAACTTTTAGGGAAAATTCACCTAGTTTTCCATTGTAGTTTGTTGGAGCCTTATCGGGGCTCCACTTTAAGACCTCCTCCGAAGAAGGTGCCTCGGCCTCTCGTAGTCGCGGGACAGACCCACTATGAAGTAAAACGTATTCTTGACTCTAGAATTTTTAAAGGGAAATTGCAGTACCTAATACAATGGAAGGGATACCCGTTGTCTGAAGCCACCTGGGTGAAATCAAGTGAAGTGAAAGCTAACAGATTGGTCAAAAGGTTTCATGTGAAACACCCCAACAAACCGAAAGATAACCCTTAACATATGCTTTTGTTTACTTTACAGGGTCTGTCCTTCTTGTAAGGGGGGCCGGATGTCAATGCTGCAAATACTGTATATTCTTGCTTTGACAATATGCAAAACTGTCTGGTAATTTTTGGGTTAATACAGAGCTTAGAGTGGGGGGGTAAAGCCCGGGAAAGAAAGAGGAAGAAAACCTTTGACCTTCACACTGATTGGAAGATGTGACTTGTAACTGCAAGATAAGGGAGGGGTTTAGCAAGAAAAGTTAGATGCCAGCAAGAGGAAGTCAGACTCTGGCATAAACCTCCATGATGTGCCGTCAATTTGTAACACAGAAAATAAAGGCTTTAGGATAAACATGCCTGAAAGTTCTTTGAAGTGTTTCATTAGTCGGAACCTTGACAAATATTTCTTCTGCTGGAGGAGCTCCTGTGCAGCTGACAATGTAGTATTGGATACATAGGTCTGGCAAGTGGTAGCAAGAGCTTTTTTGGCATTAACACAGTCCTTGTCAAACCATGGCTTGGAGTGGAGCTGTTGTTGCTTCTGGGGATGTACTGTTACTACATGTAAGATGCCGGTGGAGCTCTTGGATGAAGGTGTTATAGTTCACCAAGAGTGCATCAGGAGATTCAGCTGATGTCAAGGCAGACTAAAGAATCTGTAGTTGAGGCCAATAGTTTTGTTATCATTTGATTTAGATGGGAGGTCCACTTGGATTGGGAAGAAGTCATTCCTGCTGGCATTAGTGAGGGCTTGTAACAATCCTCAATATGTGTTACTTAATTGAAGACATTTAACTGGAACAGGATTGGGAAATAATCACTGTCAAACTTCAGGATAACTTCTAAGGCCTTGGAATAAGGGAGAATGTCCCTAGAGGCAATCATATAGTATATAATTATGAATTATAATAATTAATATAATTGTATATACTGTATTATATATCAATAGCACTCATTCTGGAGCTAAATAGGTGAATTCAGGTGGATGGTCGCTTTCAAGGGCACCATTTAGAATGTGAAGGTTTAGCCTCAAGGCTGTTTGAGCCAGGCAAAGACCTGCATAGTTTGACTTTTGGTCTTTTGACCAATGGATGAGGAGGAATTTGCAATCTTCAGGGTTGGGAGGAGGACATTTTTGCTTTGTGTATAGGGTGTGGTCACTGGGGCCCAATCTAGCACTGAGATCCTCTCCCAGGACTACAAAAGCATTTGAATTCATCAATATTAAATTTTATTAGTTTATTAAAATATAAAATACAAAGAAAAATTGAAAATTATGGGAAAGTGGGGGAGGAAAAAGGGAAGAGGAAAAAATGTAGGGTAAAAAGGGAAAGTAAAAGAAAAGCATTGACTTCTGACTCTTTTTAGCGCAGTAGAATAAGGTAATAACATACAACCTCAACTTTTTACTTTTACATAGAGATATATACTAGCCATTTCTATAAAGGGGCGGCGCAGTGGCTCAGAGGTTAAAACACTGGGCTTGTCGGCTGGAAAGCCGGCAGCTCAGGTTTGAGACCCAGGCACCACACAATGGGGCAAGCTCTCATCCTCACCCCAGCTCCTGCCAACCTAGCAGTTCGATGACATGGTGTATCAGAACGAAGGAAAGAAATTAGTGGCATATGAGTTCTATAAGAACTTATATAAAGATGACGAATGGAGAAATAATGATGACATTGTACAGTATTTGCAAATAGCTGACCTACCAAAAGTTCCAAAATAATTTAAAACTTTGTTGAATAAAGAGATAACACCTTTGGAACTTTCAGAAGCAATTAAGAAACAAAAAAATAATAAAGCACCTGGGCCAGATGGTCTACCTGTAGAAGTGTATAAAATCATACAAGATCTTTTAAGCCCAATAATGTTGGAACTGTTTAATGAGGTCTTAACAAAAGCTAAAATACCGGCTTCATGGGAAGAAGCTCTCCTTACTCTGATTCCTAAGGAAAATGCAGACCTGGCGCATATTAAAAACTATAGACCCATTTCATTATTAAACTCAGACTATAAGATTTTTATGGCTATAATGGCGCAAAGACTTGAAAGATTTCTAACAGATTTTATACACTCTGATCAAAATGGCTTTTTATCAAAAAGATACATAAGAAACAATGTGAGGATTGTTTTGGATATACTGGAGTATTATGAGGTGCACAATGAAAAGCAAATGTGTTTAATCTTTCTTGATGCACAAAAAGCTTTCGACAATGTGAAATGGGATTTTATGTTTAATCAATTGTCGTATATGGACTTCGGGGAAAACTTTATAAATATGTTTAAATCAGTCTATTTTAATCAGGCAGCGAAAGTAATAATTAATGGAGAAATGACCAATAGCTTTCCAATTCAAAAAGGTACAAGGCAAGGTTGTCCGTTATTGCCATTGATCAGAGTAATTCAAAAAGATAGACAGATCAAAGGTTTAGAGATCAAGAAAGAAACATTTAAAATGCAAGCTTTTGCAGATGATTTAGTTTTTATAATTGAAGAGCCATTGCAATCAGGGATAAGATTGATGGAAGTATTGAGTAAATATGGGGAAATAGCAGGTCTGAAGATAAATAAAGAAAAAACTAAAATGCTTGTCAAAAACATGACTAAAGTACAGAAAAATGAATTGGCTGATAGAATAGGCATTTAAATTTCAAATAAAATAAGATATTTAGGGGTACAACTAACCGCTAGATGTGTTACACTTAAGAGAGACAATTATGATAAACTAATTGAACAGATCAAAGCTGATTTAGATACCTGGACCAACTTACAGCTCTCCTTCATGGGCAGAATAGCGGTAATTAAAATGAATGTGTTACCAAAAATCTTATTTCTGTTTCAATGTATACCCATAAAATTGGATAAGAATTTTTTTCAAAACCTTAACAAAATTATTCTCAAATTTATTTGGCAAGGAAAAAAAGCAAGGATCAAATTAAAATTATTGCAGGATTCGAAGGAGATGGGGGGACTTTGCCTCCCCAACATGGAAAAAATACTATCAGGCCATAGTTTTACTATGGGTGCGGGATTGGATACTTTTGAAGAACAGGAGATTACTATGTTTGGAAGGTCATGACTTACAAATAGGATGGCATGCTATGCTATGGGACCAGAAATATAGGACACATAAATATTTTCGCAGGCACTATATTAGATGGGCTTTAATTGGTGTATGGGTCAAAACCTGGCAACCAAACTATACTCAAGCCCCTGGTTCGATTTCACCATTAGAAATATATGTACATCCAAAGTTTATTCAATTAGGGAAGATTATAACATATAAAAACATACTAGATGAGAAAGGGGAATTGAAATCCAGGAAAATTCTTCAAGACGAAGGGATAGAATTAGAATGGTGGGCATACCTTCAATTACAGGCAAGATATTGGAAAGACAAAAAAGAATTAGGTATAAAAATAAAATTGATAGGGTTGGATAAAATACTATTAGGTACTGAGGATAAAATGATTAAAAAGTTATATCATTATTTGTTGGATCAGGCAATGTACGAAGAACAGGTAAAAGAAAACATGTTAATGTGGAGCAGGGACTTTGATCTCAACTTTGATCTGCATATCTGGCAAGAACTATGGGCACGAAATAGGAAGCTCACCTTGGCCACATCTTACAAAGAAAACCTTTACAAAAATTTTTATAGATACCCTCTGCAGTGCAGGTAGGCCCCCTCCCCCCTCAGACACCATGTCAGTCCTTGCATGCCAGCTGATCAGCGGCCTTGCTGTGAGGCTTCCTTGTCCATTGCCGGCATCGCTGGGACTGAGCTGCGAGGTCTCCCAGCTTTCGGCGGCATGTTGCTCAGCGGCCCCGGTTTCGAGCTGTGAGGCTTCCCTGTCCATCGCCAGCGTCGCTGGGCCTGAGCCACCAAGCCTCCTGGCCGTTCGGTGGCATCCTTGCCGGCATTGGTGCGGGGCCTGGCTGTCTGCGGCATAGCCACATTGGAGCTGCGGTGTGTACTTTCTCTGTTGCCTCCCCCCCGTGAATGTCGAACCCTCGGGGCTTGACAGGCCGCTCCCTCTATCAGGGCTCCACATGGAAGGCAAGGCGAAACATGTAAGCATTCACCTGCTGTAGTGAATGGTTCAGCCAAGCCCCCACCCAGCTTGCCAGGGCATTGTCGATGGAACTTGCGCAACAATCGAGGGGCATGGATGTTCGCCTCCCACACCCAGGACGCCTCTGTAATATGGTACCCTGTCCACTGCACAAGGTACTGTAGCCGTCCCCATCGGATCCGAGAGTCCAGGACCTCCTGTATCTCGTAATGGTCCCCTGTGACAGGCCCTGGCACCCCTTTCACGGGCCTACAGGAGGAACCCCCTATCGGCTTCAACAGACTACAGTGGAAGACCAGGTGTATCTTCCCCAGGAACCGAAGTATCTGTAACCGTATGGTCACTCAATTGATAACCTGTGTGACCCAGAACAGCCCTAGGTATTTGGGACCTAGCTTCTTACAGGGTACCCTCAAGCGTAGGTACTTTGCCGATAGGTACACCAGGTCGCACACCCGAAAAGGCTTTTGTGGCCTCCTTTTCTTATTAGCCTGCGCTTTTGTGGCCTCCTCGGCTTTTACTAAGGCCTTCTTCACATTACCCCATACCCCCCCAATGTGTGTTATCCAATCCCGAGGTTGACAGGGTGAGGGGTCCCCTTGTTTATACTGGGGGATTGGGATGAAGTCCAGACCGTGCACCACCTGGAAGGGGGCAAAACCAGTGCTGCTGTGCACCGCATTATTGTGCACCACTTCTGCAAACAGCAGGTCAACCCAGTCCATCTGTTGGTACGAAACGTAGCTCCGTAGGTAGCACTCCACCATCACATTTGCTTGTTCCGCCACCCCATTAGTGCTGGGGTGATATGCCGAGCTGAGTCCTTGGGATGACCCAATAAACCGGATAAACTCATGCCAGAAACGGGCCATGAACTGCACCCCCCCCCGATCCGAGATGATTCATCGGGGCACCCCATGCAGGCGATACACTTGCGTGATAAACAGTTTGGCCAGCTTCTGAGTAGACGGCAACCCCTGACATGGGACAAAGTGGGCCTGCTTGGAAAAGAGGTCTATTATGGTCCAAATTACAGTATAGCCACGTCTCTCTGGCAACTCCACAATGAAGTCCATCGCAATGTCCTCCCAGGGTCGGGTTGGGTCCGCCACCGTTTGTAACAACCCCAAGGGCTTTCCTGTATGGGGCTTTGTGGTGGCACAGACATGGCATCCCCGTATGTAGGCCTTCATGTCTGCTTTCATCTGCGGCCACCAGAACTGCCGCCTTACCAAATGCAGGGTTTTCAGAAACCCAAAATGGCCCGCCTGCTTTACGTCATGGCACCGTTGCAACACCCCCTGTCTTAGAGCCTCTGGGACATATAGTTTGTCACCTTTCCGTGGCAGCCCATCCCTCCTTGTCAGTAGGTCTTGATGGTCCTGTAGCCAGGGGTCGTCCTGGACTGCCTTGTGCAGCTCCTGGACCAGGTCAATTACCAGGTTGCGTGTCACCGCCTGCGCTGCTGCTTGTCGGTAGGGGGGCATAATGACCTGTACCACCTCCTCCCACTTACTGTTGAGGGAAACAGTTCAAGGGAAAAGGATGTTTTAAAAATAAACAGGATGAGTGCACCAAAACCAAGGAATAAACTGTGAATTTCTACCGGAATGACATGCCCATATATAGTAGTATGTTGGATGTTGAGGTAACCTGAGCAGACAAGGACAGAGATAATGTATTCTGGTTAGGCGCTTCTGATAGATTGTGACCTCTGCGGGCCCTCAAAGGGGAAGGGAAATGGGGCGTCGCGATAGGATGTATAAAAATGACTGCTCAACGTGGCTCACGTGTGGTCCATTGCTTGAGAACTTCCTTCGTGAAGTCTTGACTCGGATCCACCATGCTTTGCAAACTGCTTTCTTTTCTTTGTTAGTAATAAATTTTGTTTTCTTTGCAACCCAATTAGTGGATTTAATTTGTTTTTAAATTCATGTGGCACATAGCAGGTGGGGCTAGAAGAACACTCGTTTCTGGATCCTGGAGAACCTGGAGACGATATCGGAAGGCATGCCCTGTTGAGTTTGACGGTCTGATCTCGAACTCCAGGGACCGAGGTCTGGAATCGACACTCAGCTTCAACGGACCCAAATAGAGGTTGCTAGGAAAACTACAGAAGGAGGGATCAGTGAATTACCGGCCTCAGTGACTGGGCAACTTTGTGCACGAACCTATGTGAGTTATCTGGGGTAAACCAGAGGAAATAACTTCCTAGGCAGTCGGGTGAAGGACTGGGTAGGACTGTGTGAATCTGAGATCTGTGAGAGGAGTGCTTGAGACATCCCAAGAACCACAGGGTTGCAAGGCAAAGTGAGTGCAGACTCTTGAGTACCTTATTTCCATACCTCTGAGAGAAGATTGGTGGGGAAAAAGAGACAGCGGCTTGGTGAAGCTAATCGTGGTCTCATTAGATTGGTAAGGATAAAAGAACAGTACGGTAAACCAGTATGGGTAATTCAGGAGGATCCCAAAAGAAGAAATGTGTAAAGAAAATAAGAAAGAACCCCAAATTGAACATTGATCCGAGAAGTCCATTAGGAATCCTGCTGGCCAATTGGGGAAAACCCCCCTATAATAAAATCATTATTAAGTTGAATCTGACCACGGAAGATATGGTAAATTTGTGTTGTTTTATTTGGTGGGAAGATGAGAGAATAGAATGGCCACGTATGGGAACTACTGACTATTTTGCGTGCCAACACTTGTATGAATATGTTAAACAAAAACCATGCAAGTCCTTAGACAATGAACTGGATTATGCCTTAATTTGGCCCCCTGATAAGTGGGCAGGAATAGTGGAACCCGTATATACCACAGTTTATTTGAACAAAGGGGAAGAGGAAGTAATAGAAACAAAGGAGGAGGACAGTATAGATGTCCAAATGGAAGAGGTAGAAGAAGTTTTGGAATGGGATTCAGAGAAAGAGCATGTTTTGAGTGTGGACAGAAAGGACACTTTAAGAAAGATTGTCCACAAGTGCAGAAGGATCAGCAAGTGTGTAAATTAATGGAGGAAGATGAAAGTCAATTTTAGGGATGTCAGGGGCAATTTACTTTAAGGTCCCATGATGAGTCCTTGATAAATTTAGAAGTGGGACCCAATAGAGAAGAGATAGTGTTTTTAGTGGATACTGGAGCAGCGTGCACTTCTGTGTCCACTTTAAGCCCTCAAATGCAACTAAGTGAACAAACAATCAGAGTATCAGGGGTAAAAGGGGAAGGACTTCAAGTGCAAAAGTTAAATTCATTACAGATTAAGCAAAAAAATAAAGAGTGGGGAATTGAAATAGAAATGTTATATATAACAGAGGCAGGTGTGAATTTGTTAGGAAGAGATGCCTTAAATGCTCTCGGCTTAAGCATAACATTTGAACAAGAGATTAAAATGAATGTGTTAACAGAGGAAGACGAAAAGAAAATACAACCCAAAGGATGGGTAAGAGAAGGAAACAGAGGACTCAGAGTTCTCCCTTTGAAAATAGAACTTAAAACACCAGGAGAAGTAGTGCAACAAAAACAATACTCCATTTCAATGGAAGGGAGGAGAGGATTGCAACCCGTCATCGATCAATTGATTGAGGACGGATTGTTAGAGCCAACTATGTCTCCCTTCAACACTCCCATTCTGCCAGTAAGAAAACCAGATGGAACCTTCAGAATGGTACAGGATCTTAGGCTCTTGAATAGAATTGTAAGAATTAGGCACACAGTTGTCCCTAATCCATATACTTTAATGGGACATATTCCACCTAAACATAAGTGGTTCAGTGTGATAGATCTAAAAGATGCTTTTTGGGCATGTCCTCTGGATAAAGAGTCAAGGCCCCTTTTTGCCTTTGAATGGGAAAACCCATTTACTGGCAGAAAACAACAATATCAATGGACAGTGTTACCTCATGGATTTACTGAATCTCCCAATTTAATCAGACAAATATTGGAAGCAAGGATGCCTTGGACAAAATGTTTGCCTTTAGCCTTACTAAGGTTACACACTTAGCCTAGAACAGATATTGGATTATCCCCTTATGAATTATTATTTGGTGTTGGATTCACCCCAGGGAATATATGTATAGAATCATTTAAAACTAAAGATACTGTACTAAGACAATATGTGCATAAACTGTCCCAGTATCTTGACCATTGCAGGAGGCAAGGATTGCTGGCTCAAATGCCACCTCTGGAGTTTCCTGTACACAAATTCAAGATTGGAGATTGGGTCCTGATCCAGAGTTGGAAAGGGGAGAAATTGCAACCCAAGTGGGAAGGCCCGTTCCAGGTGTTGCTGACCTCTGAAACTGCTATCCGGACTGCTGAAAAAGGGTGGACCCATTATACAAGAACTAAGGGACCAGTGACTGAACCTCATGAGGACTGGACCATTGTGACCTCTGAGGATCCTTTGAAACCGGTCCTGAAAAGGAGATAAGAACATATATTGCCAGTGGACAAAACCTTCTGGATAGGGATAGGTTTAAACATTTTCCTTCTTCTCTTAGGTATAGCTGTTGCTTACTGGGCAAGAGAGGTGTGGGTTCCTATCCTGTGTCCAAAAGGAAGGCAAACAGTGGATGAAACAGAATCACAGAATTTACCTGATGTGTTGGTATTGTGACTGCAAATGTATATTTGATTGTTGTTGTCAGCATTGTGTAGACTGTGGACCAGCTCAAGGTTATTGCTGACAAGAGTGTGACATTGTAATCATTGAAGATTGGGTACTAGAATATTTCGAGGTTCCAAAAGAGAAGAAGTAAAGAAACTTAAAAACAGGGGAGAGGTTTAAAAAATGGCAAGAATGGCAGGACTCTATGCGCTCTGCCTGTCCTTGGTTACAACAATAGTTAGTATGAAAGTAGATCAGTGGTGTCTATGGAATGAAAAAGGACAATGGGAATTTAATAATAAGGTCCTAGGGTTTTACGATAGAAATGCAACAGTGGAATGTATAAAAGAAGATCAAATAACCCAAACTTGTCAGTTTGTAAAAGCTATTAGAGAGGAAATAGGCACTCTTTGTGATAAAGACAAAACAAGGAACACACATATTTGTTGGACCCTTTATCACAATTGTTTAAAAATTAGACCAGAGAGAAACACTAGTAAAAAGCAAAGTAAAAATAACTCTGATAACTGCAATGCTTGCATTAAAACCACCAAAATGGGTAATAAGATAACCAAAACTCTGACATATCATACTCAGATACGCTGCCAGAAGGTGGTAGGAACGTGTGTTCATAATACCACCTGATTTTCCCTGTGTAATGAAACAGGAAGGGTTATATGCGTTGACCCCTCTAGTGTGAAATATCAAACAACCATTCAGGTATTTGTCTCTCAAGGTGGAAAAGGTCAAAAATTATTATTAGGACAAAACACCAGTACCTCAGCTGATCACCAGAGTAGGGTCTGCTTTGATGCCTGCTATGCCATGAAGTTTAGCCCTTGGACCACCTGTTGGGGCCTGAATTGGCAGCGGAGTTATCTCACACAAAGGATATATGTTTACAGCCAACAACAAAAGAGAGGAAGCGCCTACGGGGCTTCCCAGACAATTTGGTATTCTGATGGTAGAGGCCCACCTAGACTGTGGACAGAGAAGAGTAGTTGGTTTAATTTAACCAAGGGGGTAGGGCAATATGATTGCTTAGAAGACCATTGTACCCCCATATGCTTATATTTTGTGGATCCTGAAGAAGGATCACAAGAATATGGGTTGGGAATTGAGGGTACAGGAAAGGACCCGAACACCCGCATCACTATTAAAGTAACCAGGAAAAATCTGTCCCCAATAGAAAAAAGATTATTCCACTCCTTTTGTGAGGAGCTTGAGAAGGCTAATCACCCTGATACCTTGGGACTCACTTTTCTCACCAAAAATCTCTTCATAGATCTAGCAGAAAGAATAGCCACTACACTGGGAGTAAAGAATTGTTATGTATGTGGTGGAACAAATATGGGGGAACAATGGCCTTGGGAAGCTAAAGAAACTGATATCCAAGACGTTAACATTATATCTACTTGGGCTACTAAATTAACAAAGAAAAGTAAAAAATGGGCCTTAACTACATCCATTGTAGGTCACTTCTGCTTCCAGAGAAATTGCTCCAAAAACCAGGAAGAAGTAGGAACCATGGTATGCGAAGGCCAGAGATCTTATGGGAATTCAAGTATTCAGAATTGGGGAACTATGCGTAGTATTGACCAAAATCCTTTTAACAACATGGTTTTACAAGGGTTATGGAGCAATGCATCTCTAGAATGGCTCACTCCGCAAGGATTTTATTGGATCTGTGGGAAATTTGCATATACCAGCCTACCTAATGATTGGTGTGGTTCATGTGTATTGGGGAATATAAAACCTAGTTTTTTCCTACTTCCCAATCCTCAAGGGGAAAAACCTGGAATAGCAGTATACGAGGATAAGGGAGCTAGGAAAAAGCGATCATTGAAAATTGGGCATTGGAAGGATAATGAATGGCTACCTGAGCGTATAATACAGGTGTATGGACCTACTACTTGGGCTGAAGATGGATCATGGGGATATAGGACTCCAATTTATATGCTGAATCACATTATTAGGTTACAAGCAGTTCTAGAAATTGTTACTAATGAAACAGTGTCAGTATTGAATAAGTTGGCTAAACAAAATACCCAGATGAGGACTGAAATTTATCAAAATAGGTTAGCATTGGATTATTTATTGGCAGAAGAAGGAGGGGTTTGTGGAAAATTTAACTTAACCAACTGTTGTCTGCAAATAGACGATGAAGGGAAGGCCATTGAGGAGATAACAAAGAGAATGAGGAAAATAGCCCATGTACCGGTCCAAACCTGGACTGGAATACTTGAAGACGGGGGATTCCTGGGAGGAATGTTTAGGAATTGGAAACAAGCTTTATTTATGTTAACAGTAGGATTTCTAGGATTAATGTTATTACCCTGTCTAATTCCAATCATCAGAATGATTGTTGAAAGTACAATTGGGAGTATGAAATTGATTACTGAATCCATAGAAACAAGGAAAAAGGAAACCATGCTAATAGTAAAAGTGGATAAATCCTCAAAGAATCACACTTCAGGCTATGAAAACCTAAATTTTAAGAAGGTAGAAGTTTAAAACTGATGGAAAGGACTGTCATGGAAAAACCCAATGAAAAAGACAAGAGACAGCAACACAACAACAATAATTCAGAGGTTTATTTTGCTAATAATTTGGAACATAGCAAGCATAATAACACAACATCCCTTACATTAATAACCCATTGCAATGAGGACCATATGACATAGCAGAATCCAATAGGACAGCTATAGGCCAATGGCAAATCAATCAGGTCCAGTCCCAACCTTTTATACCCTTTCTCGCTCTAAGACTGTAGTCGGATGGTCCGCTGACTTTTGCTGACTTCTGTTGACCTTTGCTGACTTTTTACTGACTTCCTGCTGACCTACTTTCCACATATACCCATGTACATTGGAACTCGCATCCATCAGCTACTTTTCAGTTCCCTATTTCTCCCACGGTTACAATACTCATGTTCCAAATATACATAGAACTATCTACTTTGCAATTTCATATTTCACAAAGCTCAGCAGATTACAAATAGTAGGTTCATATTGTGAAACAGCATAAAGTTCAAGTTAGAGCTTCAAATCACTTCTGTGGGGGCCTATTTCAGGTTTGTTCTAAGCCTCATTTTGTTATATGAGGAGGGGGCTATATTTTCATCTCCCACAGTCCCCACTTCTTGTCCGTAATAACAACACAAAACATAAGCAAAAAGATAAGATTAGAGGGATTCTGGGGTAAAGGGTCTACAATAGTTTCAGAGGGGCATGTAAAGAAAGTACTTTATTGGGAAACACATATAACCTCAGTAGGTTTAAGACTCATAATTAAAAGAATACAAATGCCAATAAACAGCACAACTATAGTCCATACAGCAGGCATGAGGCATTTTCCTGATGCAAATTGTTTCCTTCATGCACCTCTGGACTTCCATTGTGCCGGAAAAGGTGATGTCTGGGTCAGAGATTGCATGCTGGTGGGGAGCAGAGGTTACTAGCACTTGCTCTCCTGTTGGGCAAAGCTTCAATCTATGCCTAGGTACAGTCAGGTGATTGAGGTGAGATGTCTTCCTCACCTGGGTCTGGTACTTTCTTGTAATGCAAAACATGCATCCAGGAATCCAGATCTTGATACTTCACAGCAGTGTTGGTGGTCAACAGAATCTGGAATGGTCCCTTTCAACAAGGAGCAAAGTAATTTTTTTGCTGAAATACTTTAGTCAGAACCTGATCACCAGTCTTCAAGCCATAACAAAGATCTAGTGGTTCCTTGAGTGGAGCAGTCCTCAGGGAAGCTGAAATATCTCAAACAAAATCTTTATAGCTGGGAAAAGGGAAAGGGGAAGAAGGTAGAATAAGAGGGAGGGGAGGATATTGTGACAGGAGCAAGGTTGCTTGCCACTGGCATGATTTGCACTGGTCTCCTGTTAATGACAGTCTGTGACAGCAATGATGAAAACTTGGCAGTAGTCCAACATTGCATCCTTTGACGCTTGGATGTCTTGTAGAGAAGCTGACAGTCTCATAAACCTCACAGACACACACAAAATAGATTCAGAATAACAATCTTTTTTTCCTAACTTTACAAGTTTACTTCCCCTTTTTCTAAGTTTCTCTTCTGCCATACATGAAACATGACCCAGTTTTTGGTAGCATAGGACAAGCACGTTAACTTTATTTCTGTACTTCCTCTATTTGCAGTTTTGGCTGATGTTCAACTGCTAGCTGCCTACCTAATATTAAAGCAGCTTGAAATTTTCCATTTAACATATATTAAGCTGTTACTTTAAAAGAACAAAAATTCCATGTTCTATTAAGTGTGTTTCCTTAAAATCGTACAGTAGTTTGCAATGTAATAATTTTAGCACACTGATGTTCAATTTCCCAACTTGTAGTGCAATGTTCAAATAGCACATTTCCCCCATTTTTAGGAAAGCAGTATAATGTTTTAACCAAGCAAAAAATTAAAATGAACAGAAACCGCGCTCCCTTTTCCTTCCTGCCTCTCCCTCATTCTTTCAAGGCAGAAAGTCCCCAAGCAAAAACAAAGAAATAGCAACTAGCAAAGGAGACGGAAAATGTTGTAAAAATGTTTAAAAGATTACACAGAAATTTTCCCCCTATTCCCATTCAGCATTCTTCCAACTAATTAGGTATCTCTTCCAACTAAATAGGTATCTCTTTTTTTGTTCTTTCTCTTAAGTAAATCACATACTTTTTTCCTTCTTCCTTTCATGAGCCCCTCTCCCACAGAACCTTTCCACAAAACCTTCTTCATTTCATTTTCTCTTATCCTTGCAAACACATACTACTGCCTTCCTACGTACTTCATAACAATCTACAACTTACTGTTCCTTTCATAGCCTAGGGTTATATAGCATTTACCTAAAAAACTGGGGAACTGGGGGTGCATAAAGGATAAAACAAAAGGCAAAATATAAAAAGACAACACTTGTGAATACGTGAATGAGCAAGGAATAATGACCTGCTCAATCAGGCTAACATGCTTGTGGTTACATGTTTATTTTCTCTCTCATCATGCATTCATCTATCAATTCAATCACTTTATCCAGTATACGTATCTCCACATGCACTCTAATCATTGTTGAGGGCAGGATCTCATGTTTGTTCTTTGTTCCTTATTTCCTCTCTCTATTCTTTTCTTTTCTTTCCCATTTTTTTTTCAAAATCTCTATTTGTTCTCTACTCTAAGACAGTCTAGGAACCCAACCATCCAGGGCCAACAGAAGGGAGTTGAACCCTGCCAACACAGGCAGTCCTTATGTATGGAAGAGGTCCATCCCCTCTTTTTCAGTAAAACTGACAGCAGCAATAGAGAAATAACATGCTACCTCAGCAAAAAAGGCCAATTCTTATCTATGGGAAAGGTAGCAGGCACAAAAATTGATGGCAATCAACAATGGAACATATCATCCCAGCAAACAAGCTGACCCTTTATCTACGGGGAAGGTAGCACCAATGTTAGTTACTAACAAACAACACTGTCCCAACAAACAAGCTGGCTCTTATCTATGAAAAAGTCAGTGTTCACCATTAACTACAGGGTGGACACAACTACAGAAACAAAAAATGCATAAAAGAATGTACACATACAATAGAAAAAAAACTTTAAGCAACAGTGGGTGTCGCTATGCCCAAAGACATAAAAAAATCAGGAAACAAACAAATCTAATACAGGAAAAAATTCAATGACAGGTGCAAGATGAGGAAAGAAACCACAAACCACCAAAATACAATTCTAAAAAAACAGTTTCATAACTTTCAAAAATACCCATAATAATGCACCAAACCAAAACTTTTATTCAAGTGCCCACAACAACTCTGTCGTAATTTCTAGTCTTGAATAAAAATAACACAACTGCCAAACTTAAACAATTAAAACACTACCTCTTTTTTCATACACGCAAAAATCCAATGCACAATATCAGCTAGGGGTGAAAATAAAAAGAACATACCTTCATCTTCACACAGCTTAAATAAAAACTCAAAGTACAAACTTCAAAATGGCAATCTCAGAGCACAATCTGCAAATCACCAGCAACCGGAAAAATAACATAACCACATTTCCTGCCAAGGGTCCTTGAAGAGGGAGCAAAAAACCCTCATAAATGAGGCTGCAAGAGGTAACACACAAGAAGCGTGACCTCACACAAGGGTGCGACCCTTCCATAATGCAAGGAGTTGGCTAAGCTCCAGGACCTGCCAGACTCTCACCGGGTCCCAGCCACGTCTGCAAGTCCGACTGTTTTGCCAGTGAGGACAGCCCTTTACCACACACTTAGTCTGTCCTCAAAGTAAGTCCAGGCACGACCCTTCCCTTACTGCCAGATTAGGAGGACAGGCTTAACTAACTAACTAAATCACAACAACTTCCTTATCTATCTACCCTAAGGTCCCAAGGAAAGGGGCCTTTTTCTTGCCTCTGATCCAAAGTAGATTGTGAGTGCTCGGAGAAAGCGGGCTGGTTACCTGTGGCCCAAAACCAGGAAGCGGTCAGAAATCCAGGTTGGACAGCAGGTCTCTTCCAGCAACCATCTTTTCCCGGCCAATGCACCAAAAACTGTCGTGGAAAAACCCAATGAAAAAGACAAGAGACAGCAACACAACAACAATAATTCTTACTTTAGGATTCAGATGTTTATTCTGCTAATAATTTGGAACATAGCAAGCATAATAACACAACATCCCTTACATTAATAACCCATTGCAATGAGGACCATATGACATAGCAGAATCCAATAGGACAGCTATAGGCCAATGGCAAATCAATCAGGTCCAGTCCCAACCTTTTATACCCTTTCTCGCTCTAAGACTGTAGTCAGATGGTCCGCTGACTTTTGCTGACTTCTGATGACCTTTGCTGACTTTTTACTGACTTCCTGCTGACCTACTTTCCACATATACCCGTGTGCATTGGAACCCGCATCCATCAGCTACTTTTCAGTTCCCTATTTCTCCCACGGTTACAATACTCATGTTCCAAATATACATAGAACTATCTACTTTGCAATTTCATATTGCACAAAGCTCAGCAGATTACAAATAGTAGGTTCATATTGTGAAACAGCATAAAGTTCAAGTTAGAGCTTCAAATCACTTCTGTGGGGGCCTATTTCAGGTTTGTTCTAGCCTCATCTTGTTATATGAGGAGGGGGCTATATTTTCATCTCCCACAGGACTAATATGGTGGAATATGAAAGTCTCCAAAAGTTTCTTTAATTTTATTTTTAAAATAGTATAAAAAGAAAAGGAGGGAATTTGAGGGAAACAGTTCAAGGGAAAATGAAGTTTTAAAAATAAACAGGATGAGTGCACCAAAACCAAGGAATAAACTGTGAATTTCTACTGGAACGACATGCCCATATATGGTAGTATGTTGGATGTTGAGGTAACCTGAGCAGACAAGGACAGAGATAATGTATTCCAGTTAGGTGCTTCTGATAGATTGTGACCTCTGTGGGCCTTTCCAATGGGACCAAAGGGGAAGGGAAATGGGGCGTCGCGATAGGATGTATAAAAATGACTGCTCAACGTGGCTCACGTGTGGTCCGTTGCTTGAGAACTTCCTGCACGAAGTCTTGACTCGGATCCACCGCACTTTGCAAACCGCTTTCTTTTCTTTGTTAGTAATAAATTTCATTTTCTTTGCAACCCAATTAGTGGATTTAATTTGTTTTTAAATTCATGCACAACACTGTTGTATTGGGGCATTCTCAACAAGGCATCGGCTAGAAAGTTTTTCCCCCCTGGTACATACTTCAAATGGAAACGGAAGCATTGGAAATATTGCGCCCACTGTACGTGTTTAGGGGACGGTTTTTATGGTCCGTCCAGACCTCGAACGGTTCCTTTGCTCCCTCTAGAACAGGGCTTTTCAACCAGTGGTACGGGTACCACCTGTGGTACATTGGCACCTGGCAGGTGGTATGCGACCATCCTAGAAAAGTGGTAGCGGGAGAGGGGAATGAGCTGAACTGGTGGCAGCACCGCACAAGCCTAAGCGAGAGATGGCTGGAGCTGCAAGGCTGTCAGGACTCAGCGGAAGTGCCAGGATCACTGCTTCTTCGGGGCTGTCAGGGCTCAGTGGAAGTGCCAGGATCAGTGCCAGGCTCCAGCTGGAGCTGGGCGCTGATCCTGGCACTTCTGCTGAGCCCTAAAGAAGCACCAATCAGCCGGAAAGCAGCACTGATCCTGGTGCTTCTGCTGAGCCCAGAAGAAGTGCCGATCAGCTAGAATGTTGCAGCATCTCCAGGGTCTTTTGATTTACATTCAGATGCTTGGCAACTGATTCATATTTACGATGGTCACAGTGTCCCAGGCTCATGTGAAGTGACCAAAACCTGCTGCAACCACTCAGCAGACGGGGAATAAAAACCAAAGATCCCCCACCCCACCCCCACTGCCAATCCTCAACAAAAATGCTCACAACAATGAAAACCTTGGACAGGAGGAAGAGCGCCGCCGGGTGGGCAGGCAGGTGTCTTGCTGGGCTGTGGCTTGGGGACCACTTTTTCAGTGCCATTGTAACTTTGAACAGTCACTAAGCAAACTATTGTAAGTCGAGGACTACCTGTACTTTATCACTTTTTTCCTTTTTTTTTTGGTCATCAGGTTTTTGATACCTTGCTAGGCGACAGGTGGTACTTGGATATTGCCATATCCTAAAAGTGGTACAATGGGTGAAAAGGTTGAAAAGCCCTGCTCTAGAAGGTGTTGCCACATTGACAGCGCCCACCGTACGGCAAATGCCTCCTTCTCCCATATAGCCCACACCCTCTCAGTATCCGTCAGCTTACGCGATGTGTAAGCACAGGGCTGTAACATCCCCTGGCCGTTCTTTTGGAGCAACACTGCTCCCACTGCGATGTCACTGGCATCGGCCTGTACTACAAACAGCAGGTCAGAGTTTGGGTGGAGCAAAACTGGCTCCCTCACGAACAGGTCAGGACAGAACAAGTTGCACCGGCTAACTTGATGTGGGACAACTCGTTGCCGCACAAGCTCTTCACCTCCCCAAACTTCTGGCAGCCAAGCATGTTTACATGCACACGCACACACACTGCATTCCAAGTTTGGGGACTTTTATCCACAGAGGATGGAAAGGGCCTTCTTCCCAAGCCCAGGCACGATTGGTAGTTTGCTAGCTCAGATGTGGATAGTCTCCTAGTCTCCAAGCTTGGAATGTGTGTGTGTGTAGTTTCCTTCTTCTGTCTTGACAGATCTCTGGGGAGCAAGAGGAGGAGGCAGGGGAGCAGCACTTCCCAGTCCCGCATGAGGGAAGCTGGCCCTTCTTGAAAGGGAAGCCCCATTTCCAATCATGTATGGTAAGGATGCTGGCTTGTTGGAGCAGCCTTCCCTCAAGCAGCTTTCCCGCCACCTCCTGCTCCTCTCCAGAGATCTTTCAAGGCAGAAGAAGTTGGACTTGGAGGAAACTGCTTCCTGGAAACTTTCGCCACATCAGCATCATGGTTGCTCTCAAAGGGCCAGTTGCATGTAAGTCTATTGTATCATATTAGTTCAGAAGTGTATTATGTCTAAGAAGTGGGGCAAAAAGGATTAAAATTTCAAATATTAACAAATAAATTATTGATTTCAAATAAATCTGCAAAAACAAATTTAAAACAAAGAAAAACACAAGCTTTTTAGTTCTCATGCCATTTTGTCCCAACTGGATGTTTGGCATCTTTTCTTGTCTACAAGTTCATCCATGTCTGGGGTTAGATTTTGAGCTGTGGATACTCTCAGGATAGAGTGGAGGTGTGCAGAGCATTTGAGCAGCTTGTAGGCGGAGTTGGGGCATTGTTTCAGGGATGAACCTGGTGAACTGTGCAGGTCCTACAGAATCATACTTTCCCCTAAGCGTACTATTACATTGGAGTTCTATCAACTCCATCTGGATATTTACAGGTGCGCTCTCCATTTTGACTGAAAATGGATTGCTGAGCAGTCCAAAACTGAATTTCTGTCTTTCAAAAACAACAAAGCGACGTGTAAACTCCATCTGAAGTGTGCTCAGTTTATCAGCAAACTGAGCACTTGAGAACACAGTGGTGGAGACTTGGTTTTTTATTGTTTGGCAACTGGGAAAGTGACTCAAGTTTCCTTGCTGCATCTGAGTCTCCCACAGTCGCAGCTTTACTTGAAAAGCTTTCACTGCATCATACATGTCTGTGATCACACTGTCCCGTCCCTGAAGCTGAAGGTTTAGTGCACTGAGATAATTAGTAGTGTCACATAGAAAAGCTAATTCACACAGCCACTTTTCATCCTGCAATACTGTGGAGTCTTTTCCTTTACTTTCAATAAACTGACAGATTTCCATATGCAATTCAAAAAATCTATTGAGCACTTTCCCTCGACTCAGCCATCACACCTCTCTGTGTTAAGGGAGATCACCAAGTTCAGAATTTATGTCTTCAAGAAAAGACTTAAATTGACGGTGATTTAAACCTTTGGCTCTTATAAAGTTAACTGTCTGTGTTACAGTGTGCATTACATGTTCCATTTTCAGGGCTTTGCCGCATAGTGTTTCTTGATGTATGATGCAGTGATATGCTGTCAGCTCACCTGTGCAATTCTCGCTCTTCATTTTCTCTCGCATCCTTCCTACTAATCCATTCTTTTTCCCGCACATTGAAGGTGGTCCATCTGTTGTGAGTCCTATAAGTTTGTCCCAGGGCAGTTTCATATCATTTATAATCTTGGATACTGCTTCAAATATGTCCTTTCCAGTGGTAGTGCCATGCATTGATTTTATATCCAGAAGTTCCTCCGTAATGCATAAACTTGAGTCCACTCCACCGATGAAGATTGTCAGCTGTGCTGTGTCAGAGACGTCAGTGCTCTCATCCACAGCAAGGGAATAAGCAATAAATTATTTTCCCTTTTCAACCAATTGTCCTTGTAAATCAGTGGCAAGCTCACATATCTGATGAACAACAGTATTTCTGCCTAGGCTTACATTCAAAAAAGCTTGCTTTTGGTCTGGACACAAGACTTCACACACTTTAATCATGCAGCGCTTCAAAAACTCCCCATCTGTAAATAGCCGGGCTGATCTCTTCTGCCACTATAAAACTAGCTTTCACAGCAGCTTCACTTTGTGATTTTGCTTTTGTGAACGTATGCTGCCGTGACATCAGACTCTTTTTCAAGTGTTCCACCTTCTGTGCCTTCTGCTCCATGTTCAAGTTTTTGTACTTGTCCTGATGTTTCGTCTCATAGTGCCGTCTCAAGTTATATTCTTTAAATACAGCCACATTAGCTCCACAAACAAGGCACACAGCCTTATCTTCAATGTCAACAAACAGGTACTCTGCCTCCCACCTCTTTTGAAAGCATCTTTTTTCACAGTCCACTTTCCGTTTGGCCATTTTTGGGGGTTTAAATATCGGCACGCAGGTCTTCTTCCCCGCAGATGTATATATGGATGAGACTGGACAGAAAGCTCAAAGTCCCAGGTGCTGTGTGAGGCAAGCAGTTGTGAGCACGCTAGGTATCTACTCTGGTGGCTCAGTAGGATGCTGCGAGTCCAAATGTTTTGAGCAGGTTTAGCAACATCACAGCATCTATGGAGAGAAAGCAAGTGACTGCAGCCCTCTTTGATACAATTGAAATTATATATTTTGACTTCCGGTTCCAGTTTGCGGCGACAGCGGTCGAGCAAAGAGAGACGTCTCTTCGCCGGCCGGTTCTTGTTTGCCGGTAGACCCTGAAGAGGGTTGAAAGTCGCCCTGGAGGAGCGACCACCGATGAGGAGGCTTTTTGGTGACTGCGGGAGGGCAGCAGCTTCTCCTGCAGCTCCAGCTAACTCCTTAGGGC
This sequence comes from Bothrops alternatus, assembly GCA_034064705.1. Lineage (NCBI taxonomy): Eukaryota > Metazoa > Chordata > Lepidosauria > Squamata > Viperidae > Bothrops > Bothrops alternatus. Next base: position 3,489,913 of record JARGCV010000137.1, on the reverse strand, counting down.
CGACGGAGCAAAGATCACCCAGCAAGATGGCCGATCATGCAGCTGCACCAGCCGAAAGTTACAAGAACATCTAAGCGTAAAGAACCACCGCGGATGATCCCAGTGAGACCTTTCTTTTTCCTCTCTTCACCCTACTTTTTTTTCCTGTAAAAAGCCTTTCGGAACTATTTCCCTGCCTTGAGAGAGAGGCGTTTTTGCGTGGGAAGAAAAGCGCTCAATAAAAGGACAGAATAACTAACTTTAATGATTATATTTTACTTGTATCTACTCTGGGGTCCCGAAAAAACCCTTACAGTGCTCTAATACCTGATCTAGTTTATATCTGGAAAATATTTATTTTACTATTTTTTTCTATTATTGGTGTCTGGGAAAAGATTCTATAACCCACTGAGGACATCTTGTGGTGAAATTTAATATGGCAATTGCCTGCTTTTGTTTGAAATTGAGGTTGGTTTTGACCTTCAAATTACTATAAAAGAGAAAAGATAAAGAAGTTGATGCAGCTGTTAGAAACTGTGGGGGTGGACATCGGTTAACTGCTATTAAATATAGCCTCCACTATAAGATAAAAGGACTGCTTCCAACTACCATCGAAAGGGAGAAACCCTATTTACAACTTAACTGTAAACTTATACTGGAAAAAATTCATGAAGCCACTGAGCAAGTATGTGCTAAAATAAAAGAGATTACTACACAAATAAGAGTCAGAAACCCTACTTCAAACTTCCAAACTGACTTTCAGACTTCAACTGACTATCCTATAGGCCAAAATATACCAGAAGAGGAATTAACCAACACCAAAGAGGAATTCATATCACCTCATATGCAACCTATTGAGATTTTTGATGTTCAAAAGGTAACTTTAATTAAATTATATACAACTCCAGAAACAACAGGAATTGATGTACAAACACAATTTACTGAGAACTATGACAACTTTGATAACCAACTACTAACCACAAAACCGGACACAACTGAATGTCTTACTCAGCTGAACCAAACATTGAGGGTTGTCAATCTCAATTTCATTGAGGGCCGCATCAACATTGCGGTTGCCCTTGGTGGGCCAGGTGGGTGTGGCCAGGGTGGGTGCAGCCTACTGGGTGGGTGTGGATGGAATGGGTGTGGCCTACTGGGTGGGCATGGCCAGCTCTACATCATTCATGTCAAGGGTGCCTGGGAGAGCCTGGGCAGGAGTGGGACAGATCTGAGGGTCTCTGGCAGAAGGGGGTGGGACCAGGGCAAGTGCCAAGGCATGGTCCACTGGAGGAGCCTCACTGTTCCTCTCAGGCCATGCAAGGGGGACTGGATGGTGGTGCGGGCTGCCCAGAGCGCTGGGCAGCAGAGGTCAAACGCCCAGCCCTGGCCCTCGAGCACCCACGGCACCAAGTCCAGCCCCACTTCCCCAAGGGGGCGCCCAGCTGCACTTATCTCCTCCTCACAGCTGCTGCTGCTGTGCTTGCTCTCCTTAGCCAGGTTGCTCATGATGGGTACGAGGGCAGTCAGAGGGACGCCCATTCCCTCTCCATGGGAGTAGACCCGGCTTTGTATCCAAAGCTTCCTTTGCAATAGGATGAGAGACCCCCAGGATAGTCCAGGAGGAGGGGGCAAGGGGATGGTGAAAGGGCAGCAGGGCAGCAGTAAGGTGGCTACCCGTGTGGACCTGGACCTACTGGTAGAGTTGGGGGATTATGCCGATGTCTTTGGGGAAAAAGAGACAGATCAGTTGCTCCCGCATCGGTCTTATGACTGCCCAGTTGATTTAGTGCCCAATGTCAAATTGCTGGTTGGCCGGATTTACTCTCTGTCGGAACCGGAGTTGGCAGCTTTGAGGGACTTCATCGACAAGAATCTCCGGAAGGGGTTTATATGGCCTTCCACCTCCCCATTGGCTGCGCCAGTGCTCTTTGTGAAGAAGAAGTCAGGGGAGCTTAGACTGCTGTGATTACCGGAAACCGAATGCCATCACGATCCATAATCGGTACCCACTCCCGCTCATCCCCGAACTCATCGAGAGGCTCCGCCAGGCCAAAATATTTACTAAGTTGGACTTACGGGGAGCTTATAACTTAGTCTGAGTTCGAGCGGGAGATGAGTGGAAGATGGCCTTCTGGACGCGTTATGGACATTTTGAGTACACGGTTATGCCCTTTGGCCTGACCAACGTGCCAGGAGTGTTCATGCACTTTATGCATGACGTGTTCAGGGACCTTTTGGGTAGGTTTGTGGTCATCTATCTTGACGACATCCTGATTTACTTGTCCTCCCCACGAGAGCATTGGAACCATGTTCGGCTTGTGTTGCAACGATTGCGGGATAACCATCTCTTTGCCAAGCGTGAGAAGTGCCAGTGTGCACAAACCACGATCGACTTTCTGGGTCATCGCATCTCACCCAAGGGTGTGGAGATGGATCCGGAGAAAGTAACGTCGCTGCAGGAATGGCAGCCTCCGCGGAGGGTCAAGGATGTGCAGCATCTGTTGGGGTTTGCGAATTATTACCACATGTTCATTCCTCATTTTGCGACCCTGACCACTCCCCTTTCCAATCTGTTAAGGAAAGGGGTGAAGTTCCACTGGGGCGCGGAGGAGCAGGGGGCCTTGGATGTCCTTAAGGCCACGTTTGCCTCCGAACCTATCCTCAAGCATCCTGATCCCTTAAGGCCGTTCATGGTGGAGACGGATGCATCAGATGTGGCCATCGGGGCGTTGCTTCTGCAAGCCTATGCTCCTGCAGTATCTTGTTCCCATGTGCCTATTATTCAAGGAAGCTGTCGGCCCCTGAACGGAATTATACGATCTGGGACAAGGAATTTTTGGCAGTCAAAGTCGCTTTTGAGACATGGCGGCACCACTTAGAGGGGGCCTGTCACCAAGTCGAGGTTCAAACAGACCATCGGAACCTAGAGCACCTACAGACTGCCAGAATGCTAAATCAGTGACAGGTGCGATGGTCACTGTTTTTTGCGAGGTTTGACTTTCGGGTGACCTATGTCCCTAGCAGGCGGAACCAGCATGCGGACACACTGTCTTGGAAGCCTGAATTCACCCAAAAGGAGGACAAGATGATGCCCAGAACAGTTATCCCCTTGGAACGGTTGTCGGCCACAGAGGAGCCTATGGACCTACGGGGCAGAATTTGTGATGAGCAGTGGCAGGATCTGTTCGTGGCAGCTTGACATCGTGAGTTGGCTGGCGATGAGGGAGATAAGACCCCTTGGATATACACGGATGACCTGTTGCGTTTCCGAGACTGCATCTATTTTCCTGGGGGACCCCTCCATGGCATCATTCTGAAACAATGCCATGATAGTCCATCAGCGGGTCACTTCAGGGTCTTCAAAACACTGCACCTTGTCTCCAGAATGTTTTGGTGGCCACAGCTCTGGCATGATGTGTCTAGGTATGTGGCATCATGCAGCATTTGTTGACAGGCCAAGTATGCTACTGGTGCGCCCCCTGGTCTCTTGCAGCCACTACCCATGCCGGAAAGACCCTGGGGGGTGGTCTTGTTGGACTTCATTACCAAGTTGTCTCCTTCCAAGGGTGCCACAACCGTCTTGGTGGTGGTGGACATGCTCACCAAAATGGCCCATTTTATCCCGTGTGTGGGTCTCCCTACAGCATGAATGACGGCCCAGTTGTTTATTGCCCATGTATTTTGGCTGCATGGGTTACCAGACCGAGTCGTGTCAGATCGGGGGGTGCAATTTACAGCACGTTTCTGGCAGACCCTACTCACGGAACTGCAGGTACAGGCGTGTCTGTCCCCCACCCATCACACCGAAACCAATGGGGGCACAGAGAGGGTGAATGCAATCTTGGAACAGTACCTCCGCTGTTTCAGCAACACCCAACAGGACAATTGGGCGGAGCTGCTGGCTGTGGTGGAGTTCGCCTATAACAATGCCCAGCATGCATCTACCTGTGTGTCACCGTTCTTTGCCAGTTACAGATTTCATCCACGGTTCTTTCCGTTGACTCCATCGGACTCCCCAGTTCCGGCCGTGGACAAGTTCCTCCAGGAGCTGAAGGCGGTACATCCAGTAGTTTGGCACTAGCTGGAGAAAGCCAAGGAGGATTACAAACGATTCACCGACCATCATCGTTGAGATGTCCCTCCGTTATCTGTGGGCGACCGGGTTTGGCTTTCCATGCGACACTTGCCTACAGCACGGCCATCGAAAAAACTCGATCACCGTTACTTGGGTCCATTTCCGGTCGAAGCGGTGATCAATCTGGTGGCGTTTTGCTTGTCATTGCCCCGGACCATGCGGATTCACCCAGTTTTCCACAGGTCATTGCTGGTTCCAGTCGCAGCCGACGATCCACATCGGCCAGCTCCACCACCGCCAGGTCCGGCCACCCCCCATGGAGATATGGAGTATGAAGTGGACAGTATTCGGGATTCCCGTCGGTTGCGAGGCCAGTTGCAGTATCTCGTGGCATGGAAAGGCTATGGACCTGAGGACTTCACATGGATCGATGCCACCGACGTTCACGCCCCTCGTGACAATGCTGCTAATATTGAATATTATTGCTTTGACAAATTATGCTGAACTGTCTGGCACTTTTAGAGTTAATTCAGAGAGAAATGAGGGAGGAGGGAAAAGCCAGCAAAAGAGGATGGAAGAGAACCTTTGCCCTTCAAATTAATTGGAGAACGTAAATCATGACAGCAAAATAAGGGAGGGAATGCTAGCAAAAATAACTGCTCGGTGGGTGGGAATTTCAGATCTTAGCATTCTTTTCATCATGCCTGTGCTGACATTTTGTCACAAAAATAAAAAAGACTTTTTTAGGATAAAATGCCTGGAAGTTCTTTGAAGTGTTTCATTAGTCGGAACCATGACAACATGCTAAGATCTCCAATTCTTTTTAATCGACCTGGGGTCCTGAACTCCATCTGCTGTCTCTAAGCCTGAGAGGAGCTGGTAAAGATTCAGGGAAGAAAAATCTATCATGAAACAAGTGAGTTTGGTTCAAGACCCAGCAGTGGCTGATAACCCAGAGGAGGAAACAACAGACAGTATGCTGTGGGAAGATGAATTCTGGCAGATCTCCCAGCTGGGAGCAAAGACTTCAAAAGCAGAATGGTACAGAGCTAACGAATGGCCTGCTACTCAAGCTCTGGGGAGTCACTGGAAAGATTTCAAACCCTAGATGTGAAAAGCAGAAATCGATTCCTGCAGAGAGAAGCCTACAGCCCCTCCCTCATAGATCAGACCCTGGTTCCCCCGGCCAGGAACTGCAGTCCTGAAGACAGAGGGGGTCACAGACTGAGGCCTCTGCAGCAATGGGCAGATTGGCACCCCCCACTGGTAGATGATCAGCAGCAGCTGAGCATACCACAGCTAATAGAGGCCTTACTATAAAAGAGAAAAGATAAAGAAGTTGGGGTGGTGCAGAAGCTAGGAGATCAGCAGGCAGGATGGGGCCAACAGCAACTGGGAGGGCCACAAGTGCAGAGGGGAGTCCAGCAGCCGTGGCACCAGCAGCCAGGGTGGGGCCCACAGCAACAGCCCCAGTGGGGGCCGCAACAGCCTGTAATTGCACCACCCTTCAGAGCAACCTTCGATGGGGACCCAGAGAAGCTGGGTTTTTTCCTCAACCAAGTGCATTCTCATTTGAATTGCTGGGCCTATCTCTACCCAAACCTGGGGGCCATGGTGGATGTGATTGCATCCAGTCTAGAGGGAGAAGCGTCCAAATGGCTGAACAATCTATATCAGTGATGGCGAACCTTTTAGAGACTGAGTGCCCAAACCACAACCCAAAACCCACTTATTTATCGCAAAGTGCCAGCATTGTGGTGCCCTCTGGGGGGGCATGGCTGCAGTTGTCATGGCAGACTGGGTGGGTGTGGCTGGGGTGGGCATGGCCACCTTGATGTTGCTCATGGGGGGATGCCTGTGGGGGCCGGGCAGGGTTGGGGAAGATCCAGGGGATCTCTGGCGGGTGGGGCAGTGGGCAAGAGGCCCAGCATAGATGTGGGGGAGGCACACAATCCTAGCTGGGACTGGGGGACCATGGCGCCGATGGGGATCTGGCTTTCCCTGCTCGGGGTGGCCTTTGGCATGCTGGGTGTGGGTGTGCTCTACCACCTCCACTTGAGCTTGCTAGCTGGCCACTTCACCTCTTTGTGCTGGGTGGAGCTGCCGCTCCGGGCAGCAGTGGCGGCCTAATGGACCTGTGCAAGCTGCTGGCAGAGGTGGCACGCATGCCCACGGAGAGGGCTCTGAGTGCCACCTCTGGCACATGTGCCATAGGTTCGCCACCACTGATCTATACCATGAGCAAGCCCCTGAATTGAAGGACCCCCACCTTTTCCTCCTAGGGCTGAGAGAAAGATTTGAGGACCCATCTATTGCTCTTAAAGCAGGAGAACAAATCCACAAAATAAAAGAAGCCGGCAGGCCTGCCCTGGAGTACGTGCGAGTGTTTCGCAAGATAGCAGGTCGAATAGAGGGGTGGTCAGACCAGTCCCTAATCCAACACTTCATTGATGGATTAGACGACCACCTCTCTCAGGCATGCATCTATCGAGCCGTACCTGATCAGCTGCACGAATGGTACCGGGCAGCCGTGAAGCTAGACGTTCAGCTTGCCCGCTATAAGAAGCCTCCCCCACACGAATCCGAGCAGCAACCAGAGCTACCCGGACAGCAATCACCCCCACAAAAGCCTTCAACTACTGCAATGGCTGAGCGACCCAGGCCACCTACAGGCCCATCACTTACGTGTTTCCGGTGTGGACAGGAGGGACATCGAGCGGCAACCTGTCCAGTCCCCTACCCCCGACTGCAGAGCAGACCGGAACCAGCAATGAGAAAGAAACCTGCTCAGTGGCTAATGAGAGAAAAATCCAACCGGCTCACACAGGAACCTGTTGCCCAGATTATACCCCCCACAAAGGAGAACGCCGAGACTCTGGGAGGACCCGCCCCTGCTCTACCCTCCTTTGACAGCGACGATGGAGAGAACGACCCGATGGTGAGTCGACAAATCCCGCCTTTTTCACTGGCCGCCAAACTTATAATCTCTAAGTCTGGGGCACAAATGGACTTAAACATGCTAATTGATTCTGGATGCACCCGCTGCATTATTAGTCTGCCGTTTGCCATGAAAATGGGCATATGAGCAAAACAGCATTCCAAACCTGTGAGGTTTGAGCAAGCTGATGGCTCCCTGATGGGAGGGACTCTTGTCACACAATTAACTGAGCCCTTACGCCTAGAAATAGGGGCAAACTGGGAGTTTATTCACTTCCTGGTGGCTCCAAAAATGACTGAGGCGGTTGTCCTAGGGCTAGCCTGGTTAGACAAATGGAAGCCGTTTATCTGGTGGGAGAAAGGAATGAGAACCATGAGACTACCTATAGGGCCTAACCCCCCATTGATTCAACAGATGTTGCAGGACACCTTAGGCCACCCAATGAGCAAGCGCACATGGCCGCCTCACCGCCGCCAGGCAAACCAGTCATCCCCAATGAATACCAGGACCTGGCGGAGGCATTTAGTGAAAAAGAATGTGACGCCCTACCCCCTCACAGACCCAATGACTGCTCCATCAAACTGGTGCCAGGAGCCAAACTCCCATGACCGAGAATGTATGCTGTGTCCCCCCTGGAAATGGAGGAGATGCAGTGATATGTGAACAAAAACCTAGCGAGCGGGTTCATTGAACGGGCCAAATCTACCGTGGGAGCCCCTGTGTTGTTCAAAGAGAATAAAGATGGGTCTCTTCATCTCTGCGTAGACTATAAGGGTCTCAACGCTGTGAGTGTGGAAAATAAATACCCCTCCCCCTCCTAAAGGACTTATTAACCCATCTGGCTAAGGGGAGTGTCTTCACTAAATTAGACCTGAGAGAGGCATATTGAGAATAAAGGAGAGAGACGAGTGGAAAACTGCCTTCAACTGTCCCATGGGGAGCTATCAGTTCAAGGTCATGCCATTTGGACTACAGGGGGCCCCAGCCATATTCATGCAGTTGATTAATGAGGCCCTACACGATCACTTGTACAAAGGGGTTTTGGTGTATCTTGCTGACATCCTGATATACAGCACGAATATGACTGATCATATAAAGCTGGTGAGAGAAGTGTTAAAGAAACTATTGAATGCCAAGCTTTATGCCAAACTGTCGAACTGTGAATTTCACCAGATCCGATTAGACTATCTTGGCTACAGAATTTCCAACGAGGGTATTGAAATGGACCCAGCCAAGGTGAAAGCTATAATCGAATGGCAGCTCCCAAAGACATGCAAACAGCTCCAGAGCTTTCTGGGTTTTGCCAACTTTTATCATCAATTCATCCCCTCTTTTGCCGAGATTGCCCTACCCCTTACAGAACTACTCAAAACAGGCAAAGGAGGAGGGAAGCCACGACCGGGCCAACCACTAGCATGGACAATGGGCTGTCAAACAGCTTTTGAGAATTTAAAGAGACTATTTGCTGCTGAACTAAAGCACCCCTGTCCAGGGGAACCCTTTGTGATTCAAGCTGATGCCAACGATGTGGCAGTTGGAGCTGTGTTACTGCAAAAGAACAAAAGTGGGGTCCTGCAACCCTGCGCCTACACCTCTAAGAAATTTACTGAGAGCGAGCGGAGATGGGCAATCTGGGAGAAAGAGGCCTTCGTGATTAGATGGGTGCTATTAAACTGGCGACACTATCTAGAAGGGAGCAAGGTGCCATTTGAGGTATGGACAGATCACAAAAATCTAGAACCACTGAAAACTCCCCGTAAATTGTCCCCAAAACAAGTGCGATGGGCACAGTACTTTAACCGCTTCAACTTCACTCTAAAGTACATACCAGGAGGAAAGAACTTCCTAGCTGATGCGCTATCCTGGCTACCCCAATACAAAAGCGAACGGGAAGAGATTAATGAGGCTATTATCCCCAATCCACCAACTGCCGCCCAACTTATGCCTCGCAAGGTCCCCAATCCTGATGACCCTGGAGTAAAGAAAATAAAACGAGAGCTCGTCACCGATCCATGGTTCAAAGATAATCAACCCTCCCTAACGTGCAGGGATGGCTTGGCTTACAAAGGGGGGAAACTATATTTGCCAGAAGCCCTCTGTCTCAATGCTCTCAAACACAGCCATGATGTAAAACAGGCTGGACACTTTGGATATTTGAAAACCCTACACCTCACCCGCCGGCAATTTTGGTTGCCGGGGCTGAAAAGGGATGTGGAAAACTATGTAAAAAGTTGTACTGTATGTGCCACAATGAAAAGAATCCCAGGGAAAACCCCTGGGTTACTGCAACCCGTGGTAGACCCTTCTCAACCATGGGAAGAAATAGCTATGGACTTTATAGTAGACCTACCTGAAAGTAGTGGAAATACTGTCATCTGGACTGTAATAGACCTGTTCTCGAAGCAGGCTCATTTCATCACCTGCAAAGGACTCCCATCTGCGCAACGACTGACCAAATTGTTCCTGAAACATAACTACCAGCTGCATGGCGCCCCTAAGTGAATAATTTTGGACAGGGGGGTGCAGTTCACAGCAAAGTTTTGGAGAAGTTTCCTTACATTAATTGGATCATCTCATGGTTTATCATCTGCTTTTCATCCGGCCACCAATGGGGCTGCAGAAGCCGCCAACAAAATGGTGGAGCAATATCTTAGATGTTACGTTTCTTACCAGCAGACGAACTGGACTGACCTCCTCCCTTTCGCGGAGGTGGCGTACAATAATTCTGTGCACAGCAGCACCGGCTACACGCCTTTCAGAGTGGCCACAGGAAAAGAGTTCAACCCAATACCTGAATACCCCCAGATGCCCTCCGCTTCCCAGACACTTGACCAATGTTTGAGGGGGTGGGAAGAGGTTTGGAGAAACACAAAAACTGCCTTAAAAAGACTTTTGAAACCTTTAAAAAAACAGGCTGAAAGAAAGAGGGCTCCCCAAAGAACATTCCAAGTTGGGGAAAAGGTTTATTTGTCAACTAAATATTTACACCTCAAATTGCCCAGCAAGAAATTGGGACCAAAATTCTCGGGGCCTTTCCCCATAGTAAGAATCATCAATCCTGTCACCATGGAACTAAAACTCCTTAGACTTTTAGGGAGAATTCACCCAGTCTTCCATTGCAGCTTGTTGAAACCTTATCGGGGCTCCACTTTAAGACCTCCCCTGAAGAAGGCACCTGGGCCCCTCGTAATTGCGGGACATACCCACTATGAAGTGAAACGTATTCTTGACTCTAGAATTTTCAAAGGTAAATTGCAGTACCTAGTACAATGGAAGGGATAGCCGTTATCTGAAGCCACCTGGGTGAAATCCATTGAGGTGAAAGCTGACAGGCTCGTCAAAAGGTTTCATGCGAAATACCCCAACAAACCGAAAACTAATCATTAACATATGCTTTTGTTAACATTGCAGGATCTGTCCTTTTTGTAAGGGGGGCCGGATGTCAACGCTGCTAATATTGAATATTATTGCTTTGACAAATTACGCTGAACTGTCTGGCACTTTCAGAGTTAATTCAGAGAGAAATGAGGGAGGAGGGAAAAGCCCACGAAAGAGGATGGAAAAGAACCTTTGCCCTTCAAACTAATTGGAGAACGTAAATTATGACAGCAAAATAAGGGAGGGAATGCTAGCAAAAATAACTGCTCGGTGGGTGGGAATTTCAGATCTTAGCATTCCTTTCATCATGCCTGTGCCAACATTTTGTCACATAAATAAAAAAGCCTTTTTTAGGATAAAATGCCTGGAAGTTCTTTGAAGTGTTTCATTAATCGGAACCATGACATCTCGTCTGGTTCGTGACTTTCATACCCAGTTCCCGCACCGTCCTAGTCTGCATGGTCCTGGGGGAAGGGGTCCTGCGGGGGGGGGGATAGTGTCATGCCTCCGTCCGAGCCTGACTCTGAGGACGACATGGAGTTCCCTGTTGAGGGCCAGGAGGGGGTGTCTGTGGCTTCGGAGGACTGTGAGGAGGAGCAGGCTGAAGCAGGCCAGGGCTCTTCAAGTTTGGAACATGGAAGGCAGAGCTCAGGCGAGGAGCAAGGCCCCTCCCCACCAGATCCCAGAGCAAGGAGAGCAGAGAGGAGGAGGGAACAACGGAGGCAGGCTCACTTGCTCGGGAGGAGAGCTTCACGCCCCACTCCACAAGGCACACCTGGGGAGTAGAATTTAAGGAGACGCTGTGGGGTGGGGCATTTGTCGGGAACAAACGTGAACTCTTGTGATGTGAGCTCTTGTACCTGGACTCTTTGTATTTTGGATCAAGTTTGTTTCTTGCTGAGTTCTCCTTGCTGTCCTCAGTTTTGCAGTTTGCAGGTTACAGGCAAGGTGGGCATTGAAAAGAGCATACTTTATTTGTTATCTGTTTTACTTTACCCTGTTCTAGAATCATCACCGCCTTCCACCAAAATAGACTGTTTCTTGAAAACCCATCCAGTGATGCTGTACTACCTCTGTGCGTTGCTCCTTGGAAAAATGACAAACCATCTGTATTGTAAGAGGTCATTAGGAGTTATATGTGTCTCTCATGCTACATAGGATAGAGAAATCTTGCCTGTATTTGTCAGAGAAATCTTGCATATACACCTATGTATACCACTGAATTTACTTTGATTTCCATTAAACATCCATATATGCTTAGTTATCTTTAGAGTAGCACAATCACAGTGATAAATTAATACTATACAGGTAGTCCTTGACTTACAACCATTTGTTTAGCGGATGTTCAACTTTACAACAGCATTGAAACAAGTGACTTACGACTTTTATGATCGTTGTAGCATCCCCATAGTAACATGATCAAAATTTGGGCATTTGGCAACCGGCATGTATTTATGACAGTTGCATTGTCCCAAGGTCATGTGATCACTATTTGTGACCTTCCCAGCTGGTTTCCAACCAGCAAAGTCAATGGGGGAAGCTGGATTTGCTTAATGACCACACATTCACTTAACAACTGCAGTGATTCGCTTAACAACCATGGCACAAAATGTTAAGTCGGGCACAATCACTTACGAATCACCTTAGCAATGAAAATTCTGGTCCCAATTGTGGTCGTAAGTTGAGGACTACCTATTGTGACTACCTATTCAGTAGGCAAGGAGCAGACCAGTATAGTTACAATGTTATTTATTGACTCAAACTAGAACTGGATAACTGCAGGCAATTGCCTGTAATTTATACTCTGAGCCCACAGGGCCTTAACCAATCACAATACTTGAAAAACCCACCCAAATATGAATGTTCAAAGTTTCCCTCCAAAACAGTAGGAGTTAGCAGTCAGGGTCATCTAAAGGTTAGTTTTAGCTCCACAAGCAGTTGGAGTTAAGTTAGTTTCACTTTAGCAGGGATTAACACAACTTTATATATATTCAATATATATTCAACTACCTGTACTGCTTCTACTTATTACTTTATTCAGTTCATCCTAGAGCGTAAATTCTCTATCAAGCTGTACATACCTCAGCTTCAGAGTCTTTCAGTTTCTGAACTTTTTCTTTGACCTTCATTTCAAATACCTGCTCCATTTCCATTTCCATTTTCTTCATTTTTGCCACATGCTCTCTCCTTTCTTCTTCCATTTGTGCCAGAGGGCTCCTGCAATAAATCAAAATAGATGACTATATTCAGTTTTATTTTGCAAATGCTTCATTCGTGAAAAGCATTACAGACATACACCAATAACAATCAAGCAACATTCTAATGAAAAGTAACCCGAGTTAAGAGGTGACTAAGAAACAAGATTCAAATACCTCATATTATTTTTTCTATACTGAAAAATAATATGAAAAGCTAGTTTACAGAGAGAATGAAATCATGTGGTGCTCCATTTACAGTAGTATAAGACAAACAATAATTCTGAACAGTTAAATATAGTATATTACGCTGGGTGAGTGGGTTTCAATACCATAGATCAGTGATGGTGAACCTTTTAGAGCCCGAGTGCCCAAACCGCAACCCAAAACCCACTTATTTATCGCAAAGTGCCAGGGCTGCATCAGCATTAGGGTGCCCTCAAGGGATGGGCGTGGCTGGGGTGGGCATGGTCCACTGGGTGGGCATGGCCAGCTCAACATCACTCACATCAGGGGCATCTGTGCAGGCATGGTGGGTGCAGGAGGGCAAAGTGCATGGGTCAGAGGGAGGCCCACTCCCTCTCCATGCGAGGAGACCTGGCTTTGTAACCAATGCATCCTCAGCATAGGATGGGAGACCACCAGGGGATGGCAAAAGGGCCACAGGGTTGCTGGTGGCCAAGTGCTAAGGCAGAACTTCCCTCAGGCCCTCCCTCTCATTCCAATCTTCCTCCCTCCCTCCCCTCCTTCCCTGCCTCTCTCCTTTTCATTCCCATCTCCTTCCTTCCTCCCTCCCTCCCTCCCTCCCCTCCTTCCTCTCTCTGTCTCCTCTCTTTCTCCCCCTTTCTCCAAAGTCCAAACACATGTGTCCTGCTTCCCTCACTCGCCCTGTTCATGGCACACGGGATCACAGAAAGGGCTATGTGATAGAGGATTAAAGAGCTGGGTGATTTGGGGCCAGTCATTCTCTCTCAGCCCAATCCACCTCCCAGGTGTGTTGTGAGGAAAATAGGAGGAGAAAGGTATGTTGGATATGTTTGTTGCCTTAAGCTATTTGTAAAAATAGTATAGGCAAGATATTAATAAAAATAAAATTCATTCATTAAATAAATACTGAATTTCAGGACCTGTACTGATTTTCTAGACACGTAGGGAAACCAATCCAAAGTAAGCAGCAGGTTGCCTAGAAGATAATATGAGATCCCTTCAGAAGGCTCCACTTTGCAATAGATGAGGGAGAGAGACAGAGAGGGAGGGAGGGAGAGGGAGAGAGAGAGAGAGGAAGGGAGGGAGAGGGAAGATTCCAAATGCTCATCTGTATGGAAATTCATCTTTTCCATCTCCAAGTGTAGTGATGCAAATATGAAAGTTGGATTAATTGAATGAATAGGAAATTAGAAGGTAGATTCACTATAGGAAGCTACTTTGCTTTACTTATTGATAATTCATTTGTATTGAATTTAATTTGGCCTGTACTGTAGGACCAATGGAGATGGATATTAATTTTAAATTAAAAAAAATCCATCTCCATTGGTCCTTCAGTACAGGCCCAATCATTATTTCCTGTTCTGCAATAAAGTAAATATCAATATGCATAAACTTGTACATATAAGGCTCGCTTAAGTGGCATCTGTTTTTTTAAACAGTGTATGCAAGGTAATGGGACACTGATCCCTTTGCTGGTCTTGGGAATCTTGGCAAGCACCTACTCTTGAATTTACTGTTCCTATTTGGCTCTTGGGCTGCCCATGTCCCATCACTATTTATTTTATTTAATTTAATTTATATGCTGCCCCTCTCACAAGGCTCGGGGCGGCTCACAACAACAACACAGTTAAAAAACACAATTAATTTAAAAATTTAAAAATTAATATCATTCACACAACATACAAACACATTCAACTCACAGCCGTTGATGGCGGAACACTCTTAGGGCTGAGGGGCAGAGCTCAGCTCATATGCCCCAAGCCTGTCGGAATAGATGTGTCTTTAGCGCTTTCCGGAAGGCCAGGAGGGAGGAAGCAGTATGAACCTCTGAGGGAAGCTGGTTCCAGAGGGCTGGGGCAGCAACGGAGAAGGCCCTTGCCCTAGGCCCCGCCAGACGACACTGTCTAACAGACGGGACCCGTAGGAGGCCAACCCTATGCGCCCTAACCGGTCGCTGGGATTCATGAGGCAGAAGACGGTCCCGCAAGTATCCTGGTCCATTGCCATAAAGGGCTTTATAGGTCATAACCAGCACTTTGAATTGTGTTCAGAGACCAATAGGTAGCCAGTGCAGCTCGCGGAGTGCTGGAGTAATATGAGCATGTCTTGGGAGACCCAAGACAGCTCGCGCAGTCGCATTCTGGACTACTTGCAGTCTCCGGACATTCTTCAAAGGCTGCCCCATGTAGAGAGCATTACAGTAGTCGAATCTCGAGGTGACAAGGGCATGGGTGACTGTGAGGAGTGACTTCCGGTCCAAATAGGGCCGCAACTGGTGCATCAGGCGAACCTGGGCGAATGCTCCCCTCGCCACAGCCGAAAGATGGGGCTCCAAACTTAGCCGTGGATCGAGGAGGACACCCAAGTTGCAAACCCTCTCCGAGGGGGACAAAACTTCTCCCCCCAGGGTAATGGACGGACAGTTAGAATTGTCCTTGGGAGGCAGAGCCCATAGCCACTCCGTCTTGTTGGGATTGAGTCTGAGCCTGTTGGCACCCATCCAGACCTCAACAGCCTCCAGGCACCAGTTCATCACTTCCACTGCTTCGCTGTAGTGACACGGGGTAGAGACATAAAGCTGGGTATCATCAGCATATTGATGATAACTTACCCCGTGTCGACGGATGATCTCACCCAACGGCTTCATGTAGATGTTAAAAAGCAGAGGTGAGAGAATGGACCCCGAGGGACTCCACATGGAAGGGACCTCGGAGCCGATCTCTGACCTCCTGCAAACACCGACTGCGACCGGCCAGAGAGGTAGGAGGTGAACCACCGCAGAACGGTGCCCCGCACTCCAAGCCCCTCCAACCAGCGCAGAAGGATACCATGGTTGATGGTATCGAATGCCGCTGAGAAGTCAAGAAGCACCAGGATAGTGGAATAACCTCTATCCCGGGCCTGCCAGAGATCATCGATCAGCGCGACCAAAGCAGTTTCCGTGCTGTAACCGGACCTGAACCCAGACTGCTGAGGGCCCAGATAATCAGCTTCATTCAAGGACCGTTGGAGTTGGAGTGCCACCACCTTCTCAACAACCTTCCCCAAAAAGGGAAGGTTGGAGACTGGACGATAATTATTTAAAACTGCCGGGTCCAGGGAAGGCTTCTTGAGGAGGGGGCGCACAAGTGCCTCCTTTAAAGGAGCCGGGAAGGACCCCTCCCTCAATGAAGCGATAACAACCACCTGGACCCAGCTCCGTGTCACCTCCCTGCTAGCCGAAACCAGCCAGGAGGGGCACGGGTCCAGTAAACAGGTGGCAGAACTCACAGCTCCAATGGCCTTGTCCACATCATCAGGAGTTACCAGGTCGAACTCATCCAATACAACAGGACTAAGACGGGCCTCTGTCATCTCGACTGACTCATTGTCAGCCGACACTGCATTCCAATTGGAGTCCACATCAGTCCGGATCTGAGCGACCTTGTCTGCGAAAAAGCTGTTAAATTCTTCGGCATTGCCCTGCAAAGGTTCCTCCCTCCTCCCCGTATCCAGGAGAGAGCGAGTCACCCTAAACAGGGCAGCCGGACGAGATTCCGCAGACGCGATCAATGCGGAAAGATACTGAGATCTTGCCGCAGTGATCGCTTCCAAATAGGTCTTAATACAAGCTCTCAATTTGGTTCTATCAGATTCGAATCTGCTTTTCCTCCATTGCTTCTCTAGACGTCTCTTCTGGCACTTCATCCCCCTGAGTTCCTCAGTAAACCAAGGAGATCTCCTGGGTCTGCTACCACAGAGAGGTCGCAACGGCGCAATCCGGTCTAGGGCCCCCGTAGTGGCCATATTCCAGGCCATCACTAGGGACTCCGCCGGACTGTGTATGAGCGAATCCAGCAATTCCCCAAGCGCCCTTTGAAAACCCATAGGGTCCATCAGGCATCTGGGGTGGAACCATTTAATCGATTCCGGCTCCCTGCGAGGGAGGATTGGCGTCGTGAACTCAAGCCGCAGCAGAAAATGATCTGTCCACGACATGGACAACACTTCTAAGCCCCTTAGCTTCAGATCATAACTCAACTACTCCGAGAGAAAAACCAGGTCAGGTGGTTGGGCCCTCAATTACTTGTGTCAGGTCCATGGTTGCCATGGAGGCCATGAACTCCCGCGCCAACCCAGAGGGCTCACCGAGTGACGGCACGTTGAAGTCCCCCAAGACAATAAGTCTGGGGAACTCAACCGCCAACCCGGCTACCTCCTCGAGTAGCATGGGCAGGGCTGTAGAAACGCAGCTGGGAGGCAGGTACATAAGCAACAGACCCACCTGTACACCTAAGTCCAACCTCATAAGGAGGGACTCACAACCTGATATCTCAGTAGCAGCGAGTCTGCGCAGCCCAAGTGTCTCCTTAGCTATAATTGCCACTCCTCCCCCCCTTCCCTGGTGTCGCGGCTGATGCCATACCTGAAACCCAGCTGGACACATCTCAGAGAGGGGAACTCCTCCCTCTGGGGTCAGCCAGGTCTCAGTCACACATGCCAGGTCGGCCTCCTCATCCAGAATTAAATCCCGGATGAGGAGAGCTTTGTTTACCACCGACCTGGCATTGAGCAGCAGCAGCCTGAGTCCAGGGTCCTGATTCCGCTCATTACCAGTACCCCGGGAGAGGTTCAAGGGGCCAGAACAAGAGATCGCTTTCAGGCAGCGAGGCCCTGTTCCCCGAGAGCGGCCTACCCCAGGCCTCCCGTCATATCTGCCTCTTCCCCATACGACCGGTATAAATTGGCCTTCTGATCCCTCAGAGCAAGGTTCCTCCACTTCTCTAGCCTCCATAAATGCCGACAGGTCAGCCCTTCCATTTATCAGAGGTCCACAACCACCCATCCATTCAACCCGAATCACTCCACAGTCAATCCCCCCCCCACATCATCCATGAGTTCAATAAAAAATAAAATTAAACAATATTAAAACATTGGTAGTTAAAATTTACATAAAAATTTACATAAAAATTTACATAAAAATTAAAAAGTGTTTTGTCCAAGCCGTGTTATAATTGTGCTTGCATTTAGGAACAGTGTTCCTCCTAAACCAGTCCGGGCTCCCCTCAGAGAAAGTCCTATGTATACAGTTATCGTTGTTATAGCTGGAGCCGTGGTGCCTCCCAAATTTAGTATAAAACCAGAAGAACCAGCTGCTGGAACAAAAGTAGGGGCAGAAAATAATGGAAGTCCAAAAAAAGTATGAATAAAAAGCTGGAGTAAAAGCTGGAACAAATGGGGTGGCTAATCCAGCAAGTTTACTAAGACCCAAACTAAGGCCCGTAATGGAAGTAGTAGTGGAAACGGGCGTGCCAAATGTTAATCCTGCCGCAATAGTTATAGCTGTTCCTGTATTAGTCCCTCCTAAGATAGAACCTGTGGTAGGCTTTGGGCTAAAAAGTCCAGAACCAAAACCCACAGAAGGAGTAGTTGTAGTTGTAATTGTAAAAGCAGTAACTATAATTTAATTTAATTTAATTTTTCGGACTTATATGCCGCTCCTCTCCGAAGACTCGGAGCGGCTTACAACATAAACAAAACAGTACTTCAAAACTAAGTCCAAATCTAAAAATCATAGATTTTTATAGCTGTTAAACCCAACATAGCGGAAGCCAACGAGCCGGCTCTGAAGGAGAAGCCCACCGACATAATGGCGGCAGCGACGGAAAACTTCCAAGGACTTGCCGCTTCCACCGACTCCCAGCTGGCCTACGCATGCCGACCTGACTCCCAGCTGGCTGTCTGGAGCTCAGCGGTTCTCAACGGCCCTCAGCGGCCTCGCCGGCCCTCTGCCCAACTCCAGACGCCGACCCGACTCCCAGCCGGTTCCCAGTGGCCTCGCCGGTCCTCCACCGAACTCCAGACGCCGACCCGATTCTCAGCTGGCTGTCGGGAGCGGCCGGTTCAAACGCAAGCCACTTACCGCTATGTGGTAGTACTGATCTTACAGCAGAAAAGATTAATATATTTCTAAGGATGCAGCCAAAAACTGAGCTCAGGAAGCGCTACTCTTGATTTTGTATGAACAGGTTGGATCTGCTTGAATAGAACACAATTAGTTCCTGCTCCTTTATCACTTCTTGAAAATAGAAGGCAATAAGAAATTGCACAAGCAACAGTCCATGAGCCAACAAACAGATTCTTTTTGAAGACCACTGGTACTAAAACAAGTCATGTCTTTACTTAATTATAAACTCTGGATTTAAACAGTCTTCCAAAGAGGTTAGCCATCTTAGACATCTTGAAGGCACCACTGCATAATGCCAATCAAACGATTGTACAATTTATTGCATGCTTGCTTTTGATGACTTATATCCCACCACTTCTCCACAGCAGCCATAGATCTGTCCTCCTCTTGAGGGTTACTCTGTGGGAATAGTGATTATATTCCCAAAATGCAAAAAACAATTGTGGAAACCTTCCTGGTTTGTCTTAGACTACAGCTCCCACAACTCCCAGACCAGGTTGGTAATTGCAGGCCATATTTAAAGGGCTGCCTTTAAACAAGGCCTGGCCAGTTCGTGGATTGTGGGAACCAGCAGGAACAGGGTCGGTCTAGGATTGCCAAAGTGATTGCTTAGCCCAGCCTACAGGACAAGATGCACCAGGTAACCAGACAATCTTCCTCTCAGCAGGGCCTACCAACTCTGGTTTGCACTGCATTCTGCAGATAAAATCCCTGGAGTTTTGCAGCTGAGAGTCGAAGTCCACTCAGCATGGGCCCCCCGAGCTATTTGGCTCCTGCCGCAACAAGCGGGGAAGCCAAAGATGCTAGCCGCAGTGGTGACGGCAACTGCCGCTTCGGCACCATCAGCGGGAGAGTTTGCGCGGGAGTGGGCCGGCGAGGAGCGCATAGCAAGGCTACCACTCCCTCTGCCATCGGCCAGCCCTTAGCAGGCACCGAGCAAAAAGCAGACTTGCAGCATGACAAACCCCCACAGCCTCGACAAGGTGCTGAAGATATCTCTGCAGAGGAAGACCAAGATTCATTCGGCAGCTGGTGTGTGTGCGCTTATCGCGAATAGGTTTGGGAGGAGGAAGAGGGAGGCTGGCTCCCTCCCTCTCTAATCCTACTCTGGACAGCAGCAGACACCTGCTGCCACCCCGCCCTCTTCCATTGTGCATCTTCCATGGGAATCATGTTGGGATTTAATAGCAACGTTACATTTTCCCCACTTATTCATTCAGTGAATTCACATCAGTGTGTGTGTGTAACTGTGCATGCCCATGTCTCACCTCCCATTTCCTGCGGTACACGGAAAGGAGCGGGAACAAATAAGTAAGGGCTGCCTTGCACCAGCCTCCCTGGGTTTGGTCGGTTTCCAGTTTCTTTTTTTAATGCTCTCAGGGGAGCAAGAGAAGATTTGGAATTTCTCTCAGGTTAGTTTAGCTGTTGGAATTGCTCAGAAGATTGGAAGCTCTGTGTGTCTCTGTGTGTGTGTGTGTGTGTGTGTGTGTGTGTGTGTGTGTGTGTGTTTGCATTCTGTGTTTCACAGCCTGAAGACTTTAATGAGATTTATTCCTAGATATAGATGTGCAGGACTGGTGTCTTAAAAATAGCTGTCCTCTCAGTGCACACAGATTTGAAATGTTGGTAGCGTTGGGTAGACTGGATTTTTCCATGTTGCAAAGAATGGCTTCAAGCGGGAATGATGCAAGGAGCCCAATAATCTTCCCTCCTTTCTCTTTTTTTGAAAGCAGAACCAGCCTTTTATGTTAAGGCCCTGCTCGCCTTCCCAAACTCCAAACTCGCGCATCCTACTTCCCTCACTCGACTTCCCAAACTCCAAACTCACACGTCCTACTTTTCTCACTCGCCTTCCCAAACTCCAAACTCGCGTGTCCTACTTCCCTCGCTCACCCATCTGCACCGTCACTTCCAAAGGCTGTGCGCTCACTCGCTTACTACTTCTCCCACCAAAACGTGCTTTTATAGGTTCCCATCTCTCCGCCCAGCTCTCATAGCTGTTCCCAGACTCCCAGTACAGAGAGAGAAAGAGAGCGAGAGCGCTGCTGGATTTGGTTTCCTTGCCTTCTCCAGCTCCCATTAGTCAGGCATGTGTGAAGAGGGGGAAGGGAGCGTCCTTCTGGGACAATGGCACGCGTGCCCATAGAAAGACCTCTGCGTGCCGCCTCTGGTATGCGTGCCATAGGTTCGCCACCATGGAGTAGGGCAATCTCGGCAAAGGAGGGGATGAATTGATGGTAGAAGTTGGCAAAACCTAGGAAGCTCTGGAGCTGTTTGCGAGTCTTTGGGAGCTGCCATTCAATTACAGCTTTCACTTTGGCTGGGTCCATTTTAATGCCCTCGTTGGAAATTCTATACCCAAGATAATCTAATCAGGTCTGGTGACATTCACATTTTGACAGTTTTACATAAGGCTTGGCATTCAATAGTTTCTTTAACACTTCTCTCACCAGCTTTATATGATCAGTCATATTTGTGCTGTATATCAGGATGTCAGCAAGATACACCAAAACCCCTTTGTACAAGTGATCGTGTAGGGCCTCATTAATCAACTGCATGAATATGGCTGGGGCCCCCTGTAGTCCAAATGGCATGACCTTGAACTGATAGCTCCCCATGGGACAGTTGAAGGCAGTTTTCCACTCGTCTCTCTCCTTTATTCTCAATATTTCTCTCTCAGGTCTAATTTAGTGAAGACACTCCCCTTGGTCAGGTGGGTTAGTAAGTCCTTCAGGAGGGGGAGGGGGTATTTATTTTCCACACTCACAGCGTTGAGACCCTTATAGTCTATGCAGAGACTAAGAGACCCATCTTTTTTTTCTTTAAACAACACAGGGGCCTCCACTGCAGACTTGACCCGTTCAATGAATCCCCTCGCTAGATTTTTATCCACGTATCGTTGCATCTCCTCCATTTCGAGGGGGGACATAGCATACATTCTCAGTCGTGGGAGTTTGGCTCCCGGCAACAGTTCAATAGAGCAATCATTGGGTCGGTGAGGAGGCAGGGCATCACATTCTTTCTCACTAAATGCCTCCACTAGGTCCCGGTACTCGCTGGGGATGAGTGACTCACCTGGTTGTGGTGAGGCAGCCATGTGCATTCGTTCATTAGGTGGGATAAAGTTTCCTGTAATGTCTGTTGAATCAATGGGGGGTTTAGGCTCCATAGGTAGCCTCACAGTTCTCATTCCTTTCTCCCACCAGATAAATAGCTTCCATTTGTCCAACCAGGCTAATCCTAGGATCACAGCCTCAGTCATTTGTGGAGCCACCAGGAAGTGAATGAATTCCCAGGCACCAAGCAGAGAGCAGACTTGCAGCATGACAAACCCCCGTGGCCTCGATAAGGCATTGAAGATATCTCTGCAGAGGAAGACCAAGATTCATTCGGCAGCTGGTGTGTGCGCGCTTATCACAAATGAGTTTGGGAGGAGGAAGAGGGAAGCTGGCTTCCCCCGGGTCTGCTGGTCCAGATGCGGTCGGGATGGGAACTGTTCATGGCAGGCGGTCACCAAGGCAGGAGCATGAATGGTGGTTGCATCCTCCCAGGTGAAATCCTATGGTCCGTAGCCCTTCCACTCTACCAGGTACTGAAAGTGCCCTTTCAGCGAACAAGAGTCCTGAATGCTGGCGAACTCGTACTTGGGAGCGCTGTCTCTGTCATGTTGTTCCAGTGGGGGAGGTTCTGCTTGGCGGAGTGGACACGCCGGTTGCTCAGGGACCAACAGTGACCGGTGAAAGACCGGATGAACCTGCAGCGAACGTGGCAAAGTTAATCAATAGGTGACCGGCTCGATTGGGAACAGTCTTCGTGAATCCAGAAGACGGGGGTAAGTGAGTCAGGAAGTCCATGGACACAGCCCCCCAGGGTCTTTTGGGTGTTGGCAAGGGTTGCAGTAGTCCGGGCGGGGCCCCCGTCGCTGACTTGGCCTGCCTACACTGGGTACAGGACATGACGTAGGCCTGGACGTCATGTCGGACTCAGGGCCACCAGAAGGTATGGGAGACCAAGTTCAGGGTCTTGAACAGGCCAAAATGCCCCGCCGCCAGATTATCATGACACTGGCTGAGGATGAGTACCCTGAGTGTCCCTCCTGGAACATAGAGCCGGCCATGATGGTGTAAGAGTCCATCCGTGACTGTCCATGGGGAATCTGGCCCCACCTCCTCTTTTCGCTGAGCCACCCACTCATCCTGTTGCTGGACCTCCCAAATCCGAGCCTGTACATCTATTGGCTCCCGCACCACAGCAAAAGACTGGGGAGCACTGTCCTGGGCAGAAGCTTGTCTTCTGCTCGGGAATATTCAGGCTTCCTGGACAGAGCATCCACTCTTTGGTTGCAACCGCTGGGTATATATGTTACATGGAAATTGAACCTTGCAAAGAAGAGAGACCACCGAATCTGCCGTTGGTTCAATTTCCAAGTGGTCTGCAAGTGTTCCAAATTCTTATGGTCCGTCCAGACCTCGATTTGATGCCATGCCCCTTCCAGATGATGTCTCCATGCCTCGAATGCCACTTTGATGGCCAGTAGCTCCTTCTCCCAGATGGTATAATTGCGCTCTGCTGCATTGTTTCCCCGAATAGTATGCACAAGGGAAGAGAGCATCGCCGGGCAACATAGCCTGAAGTAACACCACTCCAATGGCAATGTTGGAGGCATCCGGCTCCACAACAATCAGCCCTTGTGGGTCAGGATGCTTCAAGATGGGCTCCTTCATGAAGGCTTCCTTCAAAGCCCGGGAAGCCCATTGTTCTGGGGCATCCCACTGAAACCGGGTCTTTTTCTGCAGGAGCCGAGTGAGGGGGGCCATCATGGCAGCAAAACCAGGGATGAAAGTCCGATAGCAGTTGGCGAACCCAAGAAGTCACTGGACATCTTTAACACAACATGGGGGTTGCCAACTCCGCAAAGACTCGACCTTACTAGGCTCCATGGCGATGTCTTCAGGAGAAATGCAGTGACCCAGGAAGTCGATGGTCCTCTGGTAGAACTGGCACTTCTCCAGTTTGGCGTACAGCCGATGTTCTCGGAGCCGCTGCAGGACCTGAAGGAGATGTTGATGGTGCACCTCTCGCAATGGGGAGTAGATCAGGATGTCAACCAAGTAGATCACGACAAACTGATCTACTAAGTCTCAGAAGATGTCATTCATAAAATGCTGAAACACTGCAGGGGCGTTGGTCAGTCCAAACGGCATCACAGTGTACTCGAAGTGCCCGTACCGGGTACCAAACACCATCTTCTACTCATCACCCGACCGAACCCTGACGAGGTTGTAGGCTCCTCTCAGATCCAACTTTGTGAAGATCTTTGCCTCATGGAGCCGATCCAGGAGTTCGGGGATGAGGGGCAGCAGGTATTGATTGCATACTGTGATGGCATTTAGTTTCCGGTAGTCACAGCAAAGCCTCAATTCGCCAGACTTCTTTTTTAAAAAGAGCACGGGTGCAGACAGTGGCGAGGACGAGGGCCGAATAAAACCCCAAGCCAAATTCTTGTCCAGAAAGTCCCACCAATCCCAAGACCACAGGGAAATGCAGGTCGGAGGCTATATAGAACTGAATAGCCTCCTCATGCGAACTGATGGCCATACACCTAAAACACCTTTTAGATCAGGCTCAGGGTGTTTCCCGACAGAGGAGTAGGTGGCTTTCTTGTGGCAGGCTCGGACACTGACGCCCTTCGTCGCTTCTTGGGGCAGAAGGCAGCCAAATGCCCAGGGTCCCCACAGTAAAAACACAGGCCCCCCAAACGTCGCCTGTTCATTTCTGCCACCGATAGGTGAGGTCTGGCAGCACCTAACTTCATAGACTCCTCCCGCTGAACCAGAGTCTCACGCACAACGGGGGCCGCACGGGTCTCTGGGGTGGCACAGCGACTCCTACTCTGCTGCAGCCGAGCATCAATCCGCAGAAAGAGATGGATTTGCCCATTGAGGTCTGGGGGAACATCAACACGGGCCAGCTCATCCAACATCTCCTCCGACAAGCCATCCTGGAAAGCGTCCACGAGTGCAACCTCATTCCAGGCTGAATTCAGGCTCAGCAGCCGAAAATCGCTGATATAGGCCTGTAGAGGGCATCAGCACTGCTTCAGAGCTTTCAAGCATTGGGTAGCAGTCTGCGTCTTAATGGGGTCCTCATACATCAGACGCATGTAATCACAAAACCCCACAAAGTTTTCCAGCAATGGACTAGGTTGGGCTAGCAGGGTGGTGCCCCAACGAGCTGCAGCACCAAAGAGAAGGCTTATCATAAACCCCACTTTATCCCAGTCAGTGGGGAAATCAGCCACTCTCAGGCTGATAAATAGCTGGCATTGTCCCAGGAAAGCAGAAAACGTATCCGGATTGCCATCAAATTTGTCCGGCATCGCAACTGGACATTTTTTCCTGGGTTGTGGAGCAGCAGGAACGTGTGCTTGCAGCTGGGCCACTTGAGCTGATAACAAAGCCAGCTGCTGGGAGAGCTGGGCATTCTCCACATGTAGCTGCTCCATAATAGTAGGGGGTGTGAGGCTGGAGGCAAACTGTTCTGTCCCAGCCTACGTACATCCTTGTTACTTCATAGGACAACCCCTCTTTTAACAGTAGGCTGGAAAAACCAACACTTTTTATTTGATATACAGTTCTGATAATTTTCCCACAAAACAAAAGCAACAGAACACTTTCCAATGGATAGTTTGTTCAAAAGCAAAACAGAGCATGAGTCAAAACAAGAAATAATTCACAGGCAAAACAAACAGACCATGATACCTTGACACTGAAGTTCTTTGCAAACGGTTGCCTCCAGCAACCAGCCCTGCCCACAGATTCCCTTTTTGTTATGCAGCCCCCAAGGCGTGGCTTCTCACTGCTTCCTCCTTCTCCCCTGAAGTTGACCCATTGCCTCCCTCTGATTTACTCGTGTGACCTGTCTACATTTACGAGTGTCTCTGAGGTCTTCCAGGTGTGCTTCCTCCGAGTCTGACTCATCCTCCCAGCACAGCTGGCTTTCAGCTTGATCACCAGTGGAGGGGCCAGGTTCTTCCTCACTTTGTAAGTCTTGTAACTGATCAGAGCCCTCCTCTGACTCTGATGGCTCCCCAGGCCCCTCCTCCTCCTCCTCTGATTCCACGGACTCAGCTGCCGGGATCACAGGCTAGCAGGGAATCACACCTACTTCCCTCGCTCACCTTCCCAAACTCCAAACTTGTGCCTCCTACTTCCCTCGCTCGCCTTCTCAAACTCCAAACTCGCGCGTCCTACTTTCCTCGCTCGCCCGTCTGCACCGCCATTTCCAAAGACCCTGCGCTCGCTCACTTGCTTGCTCACTACACTTCTCCCACCAAAACCTGCATTTACAGCTTTCACAGCTGTTCCCGGACTCCCAGTACACAGAGAGAAAGAGAGCGAGAGCGCTGCTGGATTTGGTTTCCCTGCCTTCGCCAGCTCCCATTATTCAGGCCAGTGTGAAGAGGGGGAGGGGAGCGTCCTTCTGGGACAACGGCACGCGTGCCTATAGAAAGGCCTCTGCGTGCCACCTCTGGCACGTGTGCCATAGGTTCACCACCACAGCCATAGATACATGATGGACATCCTTAAGAAATAGCGTATTCTGAAATAATATATCCTAAACATTCGTTGTATCACTGTTTATCAGTAAGCTTAACCTGGAACTAAAATTCTGTTGCCATTCATCTTACACACACACACTGAGTCTTCTGATACCAATTAATTGGTAACCATCCAGTCTGCCATCATGTTTTTGTGCGAAAAGAAAATGCTGTCAATTTGGTTGGGGCCACAATTTCACAATAATGGCAAGTTGTTTACTTGGTAATTGATTTTGATATGAAAAGCTAAGAAAGAACCCAGGGAAAATGGAGGATGAAAGGAAGTAGGAAGATTGAGGAAACATTGTCCCATCAAAGGTAAGTAGACTGACAAAAATGAGAAAGGAGGAGATTGAACAAACATAGGAAAAAAGTGGTAAGCAAATGCCAGAGACTGAGGAAAAGGAGTCAGATATATCATGAAAATTGTGCCCTTAAATATGTTAGAACTACAATTGTTGGGAAGGTGTCCATTTGGGGAAGAATGTGGTCTAGATTCTGCAAGGGAAATTATTTCAGTTGTGGCTTTTACAATTGTTATAGTATTATGACACAGCAACCTTAATGCTTTTAGGAGAAAA
The DNA here is from genome assembly GCA_034064705.1 of Bothrops alternatus. Lineage (NCBI taxonomy): Eukaryota > Metazoa > Chordata > Lepidosauria > Squamata > Viperidae > Bothrops > Bothrops alternatus. Next base: position 3,463,013 of record JARGCV010000137.1, on the reverse strand, counting down.
AAGAGTGGAGGAATTTCTTGGTGTATGGGATGTAATCTCCAAGTAAATAAATTGCAGTATAAAGTAAGAGCTTTCAACAACCCTCTTGCTGTGCTTTAGAGCTGTAGTAATGAGCAGCTATGCTGGAAAAGGCAAGAGAATTTTAAAGTATATGTTTGTGCATGAATAGGTGCAACTGGTAACAGGGTTCTAAAACTCAGCCAATAGCTTTATGTGTTTAATATACAGAAGTGTGCCATCAGTAAGAGTGCATGTTTCATTTTGAAGCATTTGAAGCATAAGGTTTCATGAAACTATTTGTCCTGAATATAAAACTGTTATCCCAGGTTCAGAGCACACTGTTTCATACATTCAAGCTTCAAACATTTTGGAAAAACTTGAAACAAACCAAATTCACATTCAAAACAATTCAAAATGAAATATTTTTCATAGAAGTGTTTCCTTTTTTTAAGCTTATGAATCCATACCAAAAACAGGTTCAAACTCAAGAAAATTCTCCAGATTCTAGTCTGAACATACCAAAATGTGCATGTTCTACATTAAGAACAGAAAAACAGGATATGCCCCAAAATATAAATGTACATATTCCCACCACTAGCCTCAACATTCATGCAAAACAAAATACGAAATTACTCCTGTAACGAAGAGCTTGAGAGATGGCAACAGAGACAGAGATAAAGAGGGAGATAGAGAAGCTGACCAGAGTGGAAGCTGACTGAAAATTGGCCTGATTAGCGGAGAGCTGAAGTGAAGTGGGAGAATTGGAGAGCTGAATTCATGCTTGATTCCCCTAGTTCCCAGTCGATTAAATCAATATATAACAGGGCAAGCTGCTGGAAGCTGCTGAAACCAGGGAGTTGGAGCAGAACTGCAGCAAGCTTAAGATGGCGCTGGCCGTATAGTGATAATGGAGGTGGCAGAGATAATGTCCCCTACTGTTCTCTGAGGGTGGCATCTGGATCCATCACACCCTGGGTGGTGGATGGTAGGCTGCTGGCTGGGCGATCTGTTGTGTGGACTTTTATTTGCTCCCTGGACCTTGCAAATTCCAGACTCCTGGATGTGTCAGAGACGTTTGTATGAGTCTATGCCACATGGTGGCTGGCCAGCAGCTGCAACAGCATCTTTGCGCAGTTGTTTTATTTGGTTATCTTGCACAAAGCTACTTATGAATTGCCCTGGGGTTTGGTAACATGATTTGGTATTGAAGAATTCTTATGGGGATCTAGGTTTTGTGGGGATGTGGGTGAGGGTGTGGTGTGGGTGATTGGACCCTCTCCTCTGGGTGAGAGCTGGAGGCGCAGTGGGCTCCCACTTGGTGGGTGAGAGCAACTGAGTGGGGGGGCACCTTGGTTGGAGAGGTGAGTGGAAGGGATATAGTGACTAAAGGGCCCTGAGAGCTGTAGCTATAGTGCCTGTTGGGTCTCCTCTTACCCCCCTGGTGCATATGGTTGGAGCTGGATTCCCTTAGGACAGGAAAGGAAGCTGAGGATGGGGGAGGGAGAGATTGGCAGGGTGAATAAGGTGGGGCATTGTGTTCTGCTGGTGTTGTGTATGGGGAGATAAAATGGCGGGAGGCAGGAGGCGGGCTGCTCACAAGCTACACAACCACCTGTGTCTTGTACCGGTTACACGTTCTGGCCCCATGAGCTGAAATCTATACCCGGTCAGAGGATCAACAGTGACACTTCCGGTTTCGTCACGCAGCCGCCATGGACGGTTGGGAGATCTGCTCTTTCTCCCCCGTTCAGTTTTGCATCGCTGGGGGGCCCTGAAAAGGGCCGAAAATCGCCCCGGAGAGGCGACCAGCAAGGAGGGGCTTTTGCTGGATTGAAGGAGAGCAGCAACTTTCCTGAAGACCTGGCATTTTTCCTCCAAACCGGCGGACAAAAGGACCGGCCATAGAAATATGGCTCGTCCCTAGGCTGCTAACAGCCGAAGTCACATTAACATCTGGCAACTTCAAAGCAGTGTGGAAAGAATTGGGTGAGATCTGCCTCTCTTACATCCTAATTACTTAATTACCTGCATAAGCTGCTAAAGTACTTTCCCCCCTGTGGTGAGGGAAGGGGGATTTTAGCCCTCCCTCCAGAAACAGTGGCGATCAAACCACTTGGGAGTTTAAAACATTGAGAAAAATACTGGGATCCTAATTGGAATTCTATTTTTTTAAAACTGGTGGATTATAAGACTTGTAATTTTATGTTCTCTATTTTTTCTTCTTCTCTGATTTTTACTCAACTATTATTGAAGATTTGGGTTCTTTTTCTCCCTCTTACAATAGAGGGGGAAAAGAAAACTGAAAAGATTCAACTAACTCTGAATGACATTTGCTGGCTAAATTTGAGACTGTAACCTGCTATTCTTAAAGAAAGTTTTGTTGATTACCTTAAAAACAGATAAGATTCAAAGTAACCTTGAAGCACCAGCTGCAAGAAACTCAGCTCAGCTTTTTACTTGGTGGACTTTCTGATTGTAAGTTCTTTGTTTAGTCTAATATATGACAATGGAAGAAGAACAGGAATGGATTTCTCACACAGAGGAGGTACAGGAACAAACTCTTTATATGTTAAAAGCAATTATCCAAACTCTCCGTATGCAAGCTCAAACTATGACTTCAACTAAAGAAAATCATCTATACAGAATTCTATAGAAAAGGGGAAACAACCAAATGTTATGACAGAAGACTTAGATACTCAACAAATACAAACTGTGGAAAACATGGGAAGGAAACTGATAATAGAGAACAAGGAAAGGACTTTTCTTATAAACCAGAAGGAATTTGAAGACAAAAAAGAAAAACAGATGAAAGATAAGATAAATACTTCGGAACAACTTCATCGAACTGGAAAAATAAAGAGACGACCTGTCAAACCAGTCAGCCCTCTTAAGAAAACAGTAACTGAACGCCTTTATCAATATCAAACAATAGTTACAACAATACAAGGAGATCTTTTTGGACAACTGCATCGAACTGGAAAAATAAAGAGACGACCTGTCAAACCAGCTAGTCCTCTTAAGAAAACAGCAACTGAACGCCTTTATCAATATCAAACAATAGTTACAACAATACAAGGAGATCTTTTTGATTTAAAAGCGAAGACACGAAAGATGATTTGGCAGAGGAAAAAAGGTAGAATTAGACTGAAAGGGATTGGGGTTTTAATCTATATATGAGATTTAAAATAGAATATACTTAAATGGATAGAATATGTATTTTGAATATAAGATATTGTAATGATTTGAGATAAAAAATTGGTTTCATAAAATTTAGAAATATAAATATCGAAACAAGAATATTATATTGTCTTATTAGTTTGTTAAGATATATGATAGATTTTACATATAAGGTCTGTATTTTAATATTAGATCATATGTGGAATTTGACAAAGGAATTGTGTTTAATTAAAATTTGGAAAAAAGATAAATATTAAATGTTAAATTAAAATATTAAGGGAAAATCAATTACCAGGTTACTGATCTGCTAAAAGTTTGAATGTTTATAGATAATTAAGATTTGAATTTAAGATATTGTCATGAGTTGAGATACAGGTTAAATAAAACTTAGAAGTATAAATACCAATAATTAAATTTGTATATTAGCTCTCTCTTTTTCTGGAAAGGAAGAAAGGAAAGAAGTAGAAAAAAGGAAAAGAAAATTATTAGCCATAAATATGAGAGAGAAGACTGAGAATCTGGGATCATTTAAAATCTGGAAATGATAAAGATTAAACGTTAAATTTAAATATTAATGCAAAAATAAACTTAAGAAAAACTTATTAGGTTATTGTCTAAAAGATGAAATGTCAAATTAATCAAGATATGTATAGACTGAAGATTATTAATGAATATTAGAAAGGTATTTTTTTTGTTTGATTGATAGAATAAGAACTGTATTGATCTGAATATGACAGTAGATCTTATGGGAGAAAGAGAGGGAATTTTGTTGTTGAAATACTTTGAGATTTGTACTGATGATATTTAAATGTAATGGAATCACGATGCTCAACTGCCACGCTACTTTTCAAATATGTAAATGCAATATTGGAAAATTAATAAAAAACTTGGATTAAAAAAAAGGATCAACAGTGACCCGGGTCTTGGGCTGTTGCTCTTAAATGCCAGTACCAATCGGTCTGTAATAAGGCCCCCTTTATTGCTGATTTGATCACTGCAGAGAAGTCTAATATGGCATATATTACAGAGACCTGGCTGGGGCCAGAGGGAGGGGTTCCTCTCTCAGAAATGCACATGGCCAGGTATTAGGTGTGGCATCAGCCTAGCTTGCAGGGCAGGGCAGGTGGTATGACTGTTGTTATCCAAAAGTATCTGACTGCTACCAGGGGCACCGATCCGCAAGTGCCTGGTTGTGAGACACTTTTTCTTAGAGTGGGCTCTAGGGACCAGTTGGGACTACTGCTATTGTACCAGCCTCCCTGCTATGTAGCAGCTTCTGTCAAGTCTCTGTGGGCTCGACAATGACGGGGGGGAGGGGCAAGGATGGTGTCTGGGGCCTCTTGATTTGGCGGAGGAGGCCAGCGACAAGATCAACAGCGACAGCCCTTCCTTCTCCCGTTACCTGGACTATCGACGGGCAGAGTGTGGCGGCGTGGCCGTTGGCTCTGCGGTCATCCCACCAAACAGCTCACTGGCTCCATGGCCAGCCTGCCAAACAGCTGACCGGCTCCACGGCCAGCCCGCCAAACAGCTGTTCAGCGCAGGGAGGCACCAGGATGCCGGAGGCCTGCAGCGCGGCCCGACGGGCAGCTGATCGGCACAGGAGAGCTCACGAGGCTGGGAGCCTGCAGTGCATCCTGCCTGGCTACTCTTATCACCTCACACACTGGATGCGTGTTAGATGGGTGGGGCCCAGTTGGGAAACACATATGTAAGGCGCTGGGAGGCGATTGCTCCCAGCGCTGACTTTGTTTGTTGTTTATATGACTAAACGCATGCCAGAAGTTCCGTGATTAAAACCAGCCACCTGTGAACTCACAGACTTGTGTCTTGTTGGAGCCAGGGGTGTGGTAAGGATTTCTGACAGCTTCCCTGTTCATGCTCCTGGATTGCACTGCAGAGCAGGCAGTGGAGTTTCCCAGGTTTATGGTTCTGGGAGACTTTCACCTGCCTTCCCTGGGAGTGGGGTCGGAGGTAGCTCAGGAGTTCATGGAAACCATGGCATCCATGGGCCTGTCCCAAGTCATCCAGGGCCCAACTAGGAATAGTGGTCACACATCTGATTTGGTGTTCTTGTTGGAGTGGTGCCATTGTGGTCTGGAACGGATGGACCTCTCTTTAGTCCCCCTGTCATGGTCAGATCACAGTAGATCACAGGCTATGAGTTTCTCTAGGGCCGCACCCCTCTGAAGAGAAGCGGGACTTATTAGATCAGTCCACCCCCAGCGACTGATGGACCCTGATGGGTTTCAGAGGAAACTGGGGGTAATAGCTGAGGATCTGCTGCATAGTCCTACTGAGACTATAGCTGCTACTTGGAATAGGAGGGTGACCAAGGTCCTGGATAGGACTGCGCCAAGGCGGCCTCTCTCAACCCATTGAATTCCTTGTTCCTCTTGGTTTACAGAGGAACTGAGAGAGATTAAGTTGATCAAGAGATGCCTAGAGCGCCCCTGGCAGCAGACAAAGAACGAACTCGACCGAACATGGGTAAGAGCTGCTATTAAAGTCTACTACATGGCGATTTGTGCAGCAAAGTGGGAATATTTCTCTCCACAAACTGCATCTGCAGGTAATCACCCAGCGGCCATTTTCTGGGTGACCCGATCCCTCCTGGGGAAGGAGGACTCAGGTTCATCTGCAAGGGCGTGATGAGGAATTTGCTAATTTTCTGACACATGAAGTCACTTGGATTTTTTCAGAGTTAGATGTTGGCATGGATAATGGCCCAGTGGAGATGCCCGGGGTAGGTCTTTGGCCAGTTATTTGGCAATGGTGTCATCCATCCCACTTAGTCAGCTAGGAAAAGAAGACTCCTGGCCTGAGATTTTCCAAGAGCATGCTTTACTAGAGCAATAAATGGTTACAGACAAAGAGAAGCAGTATCTGGCAAATTGGCACAAAAACTTTACAGATAATTTTCCCCTTTTCCCTGGCCAACCCTCTGCTATTGGTCAGTGTCCAATTAGCAATGCTTACTTTGTTTTGGGAATGAGCTGGCACGGCTTCTCCATCTTTGCATTCTTTTAGTGGCCTTCAGCTGGACGGAGGCCTCCTTTCTTGCCTGGCACAGCATGGATTCCTACCCCCGCCCTGTCTTCCCCCTCCCATATTCCAATTCTTCCTCCCTCCCCCATTGCAAATACACTGTGAAACTAATCAAGGAGAGGAGCAACCTAGAACTAAGAGGAAATTCCCTGATAGAACAATTAATCAGTGGAACAACTCGCCTCCAGATGTTGTGAATGCTCCAACACTGGAAGTTTTTAAGAAGAGACTGGACAACTATTTATCTGAAACAGTATAGGGTTTCCTGCCTGAGCAGGGGGTTGGACTAGAAGACCTCCAAGGTCCCTTCCAACTCTGTTATTCTATTTAGTACATGATGGAGGGTATGACATAGTTGGCATAACAGAAACCTGGTGGGATGAAACCCATGAATGGAATGGACAGATGGATGGATACAAATTGTTCAAAAGAAACAGGTCTACAAAAAGAGGAGGGGGAGTTGCACTATATGTAAGAGAACACTACATATCTACTGAAATGCACATGATCAAAGATAAAATTTCTCCAGAATGTATATGGGTCAATATAAAAGAGGAAAAAAGTGACATTACCATAGATGTATATTACAGACCACCCAACCAACCAGAAGAAATAGATGAACTCTTTGCCAACTAGTTAACAAATGTATGCAGGAAGCACACCACAGTAGTAATGGGATACTTCAACTATCCAGATATCAACTGGGAGACAAACTCTGCAGTGAGCGGGAGATCAAACAGATTCCTAACCAACCTAGCCAACAACTTTGTCACCCAAAAGGTGGAGGAGGGAACTAGACGCAAAGCTATACTGGACTTAATCCTTACAAATAGAGAAGTGATAGAGGGAATCGAAATTGCCGGAACCTTGGGTGAAAGTGACCACGTCATACTGGAATTTAATATAATGCAAACACTAGCAATAGAAAACAATCCAACCAATGTCCTAAACTTCAAAAGAGCTGACTTTGACAAGCTCAGAGAGAACCTAGGAAAGATCCCATGGATGAAAATCCTAAAGGGGAAAACAACCCAAGAAGTGTGGGAAACCCTGAAAAACACAATCACAAAAGCCCATATCAGCACAATACCATTGAGAAAGAAAAACAAGAAATCCAGGAAGAAACCAGCATGGCTGCACAAAGATCTCACTAACAAACGAAAAGACAAAAAGGACAAATACAAAAAATGGAAAAAGGGACACATAACCAAGGCCGATTATTAGCAGACAGCCAGAACATGCAAAAAAGAAGTCAGGAAAGCAAAGGCTCAGAATGAACAAAGACTTGCAACAGAAATCAAGGACAATAAAAAACGTTTCTTCCAACACATTAACAACAAGAGAAAAGTCAAGGAAACTGTAGGCCCACTAAAGAGAGAAGATGGCAAGGAAATTACAGGCAACAGTAATTCTAAGAATTATTTTAAATGTGTTAGAATACTATGAAAAACATTCGGGGAAACAAATGGCATTGATATTTTTGGATGCACAAAAAGCTTTTGATAATCTTAACTGGCAATTTATGTTTCATCAATTGCGAGTGATGGACTTCGGTGAAAATTTTATAAATGCAATTCAAGCAATCTACAATAAACAATCAGCAAAGATACTTATAAATGGAGACTATACAGATAATTTGGAGATTAGGAAGGGTACAAGACAGGGATGTCCACTGTCTCCCTTGTTATTTATTCTTATACTGGAAGTGTTGGCCAGGAATATTAGACAAGATGGGGAGATCAAAGGACTGGAGATAAAAGATCAGAAATATAAATTACAAGCTTTTGCAGATGATTTGGCCTTTATCTTGGAGGAGCCTTTGGAAACAGCCACTAAATTATTGCAGAAAATAGAGGAATTTGGAGAAGTGGCTGGGCTGAACATAAATAGGGAAAAGTCTAAAGTACTTACAAGAAATTTAACAGAAAAACAGAAAGCTCAATTTGTGGAAAAAACAAATCTCCAGATAGTTAAAAAAGTTAAATACTTAGGTATTTATTTAACATCAAAATGTATAACAATAAAAGAAGATAACTATGGAAGATTATTGAATCGAATAAAAATGGATTTGGAGAAGTGGAAAAATTTTAAATTATCATTACTAGGAAGGATAGCGACTATTAAGATGAATGTCCTGCCTAAGTTGTTATTTTTATTTCAGACGGTTCCTGTTAAACTAAGCCAGAATTTTTTTGATGACTTAAATGCAACAGTGATGAGATTTATATGGCAAGGGAAAAAAGCAAGAATCAAAATTAAACTGCTACAGGAATCAAAAGACAGAGGGGGCTTTGGGCTCCCAGACTGGAGACTTTATTACCAAACCACTATTTTGTTGTGGCTTAAAGAATGGATCACACTGAGAAATAAACGACTTCTTTACTTAGAGGGACATGATTTGCAACTGGGTTGGCATGCTTTCCTTTGGTACGAGAAAAACAAAGTACATGAATACTTCCAAACCCATGCCATAAGGAATGTATTACTTTCAGAGTGGGAGATAGTTAAAAAGAAAATTTATATGAAAATACCTGAGTGGCTTTCCACAATGGAAGCATTTGCGTATCCGAATTTAATTAATTATGATAAACTTGTGGCCTATAAACACATTTTAGATAAAGAAGGAAAACTTAAAGGTAGGCAAGAACTTCAACAAACTGGCATTGATTTAACATGGTGATCATACTTGCAAATTCAAACAAGATATGAAAAAGATGTAAAAGTAATGGGATTCTACAAAGAACAGACACCACTAGATAAAATACTTTTGAAAACAGATGAAAATCTGATTAAGAAACTTTATAAATTCCCGCTAAGATGGAAGAAGAACAAGTGAAAGAAACAATGATAGTGTGGGCAAAGAATTTTGGTTATTCTATAGATTTAGAAGATTGGCAAAAACTATGGGACCGAAATATTAAATTTACTAAAGCAGCTGCATATAAGGAAAACTTATATAAAATGTTTTATTGATGGCACATGACACCAGTTAGATTAGAGAAAATGTTTAAAAATGTATCAGATATGTGTTGGAAATGTAAACAACAACCAGGCACTTATTACCATCTCTGGTGGATATGTCCTAATGCTAAAAAGTTTTGGTTTAAGATCCATATGTGGCTAGAAAAGATGATTGAAATACAGATAGAATTTAAACCAGAACTCTGTTTGCTAGGAATATTAGGTTGGAATTATGGAAAAGAGAATGAGTATTTAACATTACATGTGTTGACAGCCGCAAGAATAATATTTGCTAAATTTTGGAAAAATGAAAACTTACCATCTGATCAGACTATAATAACAAAAATACTTGAATGTGCAGAAATGGATAGATTAACTTTAGAAATGAAAGAGAAAGAAGATACAATTTACTTTAAAACATGAGGAAATTTTTATTATTGGTTAGAAACACGCTAGAATGAGAAAAGGTTATGAAATTTAAAGAGATAATTGATAATTTGTATTTATATTCCATGATTATTTGTATGAACTTGTTCTTATTTCTTCTTCTTCTTCTTCCTCTTTGTATATTTGTGATTTTAAATAATATGGTAAACTATAATTAATATGTAATATATTATTATTTTAAAGTGATTATAATTAATTAATACTAAGCATTGTTAAGTAGTGAAATGAATGAGATTTATTGACTAAATTGTTATTTACATGATTATATGGAAAGTTGTTTAATAATAGAGTAATTATTAAGATTTAATATGTAAACCCAGACTGGTAGACTTGCTGAAGCGATGTTATTTTGTGGGATTAATCCCACTTTTGTGTTACCCCTTTCCCCTGGTCTAACCTTTTTGTATGTTTCCCGTTGTCTTATCCCTTTTGACCCTATCCCTTTATTACCTTTATAAAACTCAATAAAAATATTTATATAAAAAAAAGTTTCTTCCAACACATTAACAACAAGAAAAAAGTCAAGGAAACTGTAGGCCCACTAAAGAGAGACAATGGCAAGGAAATTACAGGCAACAGGGAGAAAGCTGAGCTGCTTAACTCATACTTTGCATCAGTCTTCACACAAAAAGAAACACACCCCAAAAAAAACCACTGCAAAAGACATACTAGAAACAAAAATCAAAATAAGCAAGAAAATGGTAAGAGAACACCTATCTGATCTTGACGAATACAAATCACCAGGACCCGACAGATTACATCCCAGAGTTCTGAAAGAGCTGGCAGATGTTATCTCAGAACTGTTGCACCACATCTTCCACAAATCCTGGAGCACCGGGGAAATACATGGTGATTGGGTAATCCATAATCTAATAACAAGCTCTTTCATACATATGTCAGGTTACATCATCAAAAATTTCCTCTCTATTTCCCTTGGTTATTATATCACATTCAAATTAATACATTGCTGGTTATAACTCAATCAGTTAAGACATTTATCAATATATTTTAACTTATACGTATCCATGTCCTGTTTTTAAATTTTACCTAATTTCAATTACAGTATTCCAGTTAGCTTAATATCCATAGTATTTAAATTTCAGGTAACCCAAAGTTCCCTTAGTTCATTACAAAATAGTTGTCATATCTAAAATACACTTATTATTTACTCAAATAAATTCTTACTTTATTTCACAAACATTCTATTTCTCATCCTAGTACCTCATCACTTACTAATAAAATAACCTTTATCGTCTCAATCCAACTTCTCTATTATAATTCAAAACTATTATTCTAGTGACTATTTTTATTTCCCTTATAGGTCTAAATCCTAAATATTAAATCAGTTAGTATCTTTTAAAATCTCCTTAGCCCATTAAATGAGATTTTAGGCTCTTCCATTATAGATCACATTAAAAAACCCATTTTTAAGTCTAACTCTAGCTTTCTTTTTGTGCCAAGCAGGCTTCCATAGCAGTGCTTTTAAATCCTCAGGTGGATCTCCCTTCATTCCTACACATGTTATTTGAATCAAGGGAGACCATCCAGTTATCAATTTTTCAAGGGAGCTGGCCCCTTCATAATCATTGGATTGTTGGCCTAATAATTCAAATCTCCATGTTTGGCTTAGTATATTTGTCATCAGTTCAGTCTGGTCTTCTTCTTCTTCCGGTTTCAGCTGGTTTAAGTAAAAAGTCATGTTCAATGTTGTAATTGTTGTTTGGTTGTCTGGGTTGTCTAGGTTCTCAATGTGCTGTACATGTTGGTCTTCAGCACCTTCCATCTTAGTATTGCTTTCTTCAGTTTCTGTTGCTTTTTGAATTGCAGATTTTTTAGTTAAGATCAAGGTTTGGCTATCAGGGTTCTGAGTAGGTTGTACCTGGTATTCGTTAAAGTCCACTTTGATGTTAATTTCTTCCTCTTCTGTTGCATTTTGGATTGTAAGTTCATCAGTTGAAATCTGGGCTGCACTTTGTAACTTTAAGGTGACGCCTTTATCTTTCAGTCTGGAATTCATTAGCTCAGTAGCCTCAAGGATTTTTTCAAGTATAAGTTTGTAGTTAAGTTGTGGGTAGTATTCCTCCATTTCTATGGTGTTTACAGATAGTCCTTTAGTGGAGGCTATTTTTGATAAAAGTCAGTAAACGTCCACCTCCACTATAAAGAATTGTTTTCACCACCCAGCTGTTTCAAATTTTTATCTTTTTTGATAGTGCCAAGGACAAATCTTAGTCTCACAGGTCTCCCAGTCAAAAAGAAGTTCACTTGCTATACCCAGTTTTGCCACAAGATGTCCCCGGTAGCATGTAAAGTCTTTTTCCAAACTCAAGTTAGGCTTTTATCCAGTTTTTAAGAAATGTTCTTTTTTTTCAACTTAGCACATAGATAAGGTAATAGGTCCCCATAGAAATAGGAACTTTTTGGGACCCCAAATATCCAAAAGGTGCAAGTCCAATTATTTAGTTGTTTAGTTTAGTTCTTTTTTCCCCCAAAGCTTTATATTCCCAGGGTAGGCAGAAGCCGCCAAGTTAAGAGGGGGAAAGAAATTTCCAAAGGCTTTTATAGGAAGATAGTTGGGTTACAAGAAAGGTAAGGTAAGGTCTCACCCAATTCCTCCGCAGTGCTTTCGTTGTGCTTGGTAGTGCTTTTGGCTTTTGGCTGGTACGGCTTAGTGATCGGCCATCTTAATGGCCGATCTTTTCTTCGTCAGTCCAAAGGAGCTGCCTTGGATCAAACGGAAGGCCGGCGATCTGTTGAGGGTCCTCCCCATGGTGGTCGCCCCTCCAGGGCGACTTTAGACCCTTTTCAGGGTCTTCCAACAAAGGAAAACCAGACAGCGGAGAGAGCGCTCTCCGCAATCGTCTGCTGACGCCGCGATCGCCAACTGGAAGCCTGAAATTTTCTCAAGATCAATTACACTTAAGTATCTAAAACATTTCCTTTATATAAACCATCCCAACATTTTTATATTTTTCATGTCAAAAAACAAAACACAAAGGGAAAAAAAGAAAAAAATACTATGTTCTTGAGGAGCTCATCCCACTTAAACTAAAATTCATTTATATCCAAAATCTTTCTATTTCTTTAACCATATTCAAACAGATGTTTAATTTTTAAATATTCCCTCTGATAAATCCCATCATCTAATTTCTTAATTCTCACTTTAGCCTTTTTTTTTGCCAAACAACTTTCTTGATCAATATGCTCCGCTGAATCAAAGAGTCTTCCCATAGTCTTGTGGATGTTGTTGTAGGTACAAAAGGCAAATCAGGTAAGATTTTTTTTGTTTTTGTTTTTAAGAAATTTTATTGTTTTTTTAATTTTTACATCAGAGTGCTTAAGAAACAATGTGGTGATGGGTGTATCAATTATCCAAAAGCAAAATCATACATATATAACTCAGATTAGTTCATTAAAAGCCACCTTAATTGCTCTTTTTTAGAACTTTTTGGAACCTTAGTTTTGTGTATTTAGTGCTGGAACTTTCTCTTTTTCTTTTACTTTCTCCCTATGTAAATGGCGGGGGAAGAAACAGCATCCCCTGCTGGTTATTTTGCAAATGGTTTCCTTTGTTCTTTTGCTACATTAACTTTGTTGATTCAGCTGTGGAGTTTGGCTCAATGGCCAGACACTTGGCTGACTGCCCAGACATTCCTACCTCGCTTGGAGATTATTAAAAGAGACTGTTTTTGTTTTTGTTTTTTCTCTTTGCTTGGTGTCTGGCTCCCTTTCTGGATTTATTTTATTCTTTTTAAAACAAGGGAACCACAGAAGAAGATTTTTATGTTTCTAATTGGATTATAAATTGGATATTCTTTTTTTCTCTTTCTTTTTTTATTATTATTCCTTTTTTGTCAGCTTTGCTGTGTGGATATAAGCATATTTTTAATGTCTCTCTTTTTTATTTGTTTTTTTGTTTAGAGATTTGCTATTCCTTTTTATATTTTTTCCTATGTTTTGATAATACTTTTGCTGGATATTTTTATTTTTTACTGAGGATTTTGGATTATATCTTTTTTTCTTATCTCTTTCCTTTCCTGAGCTTTTCGGTGGATTATAATTGGCCATCGGGCCCTATTTTTGGATTATAACTAACTGGGCCATCAGGCTTGATGATGGATTATAAATAAATATAATAATCAAGATGAGTGTTTCAAATTTGGCGAAAGGGGTGAGGAAGGGCTCCTCAGCTCCTGCATCAACCTCAGTCAGTCCAGCGCTTCAAAAATCGATTACAATGTTTTTACAACCAGACACTCAGCAGAAGGATACGCAAGCCATTCTCCAGGCAATTGTAGATTCTAAAATGGAAATGAAAAAGGACTTTGAAGACTCTAAAATGGAAATGAAAAAGGACTTTGAAGACTTGAAAAATGATTTACTTAAGATGGATCAAAAAATGGAAGCCTTTCAACAGGCGATGTCAGATACTCAACAAAGAATGCAAAATATTGAAGACAAGTCAGTAGTAGTGGACCAGAAATTAGAAGCCCTCCAAGATGAAAATCAGAGATTGGTGCAATCTAACGCGGAGCTGGAAGAAAGTATAGCGATGATGGAGATGGAACGTGCATCATACTTTCTAAGATTTCAAAATGTGAGAGAAGAGAGTGATGAGAACTTGGTACTATTGATGAGTGAATTATTGGTGGATCTGCTTGGAATGGAAATGGATCAAATCAAAAGAGAAGTTGATCAGGTTTTTAGAGTGAATTCAAATTATGCAAGAAGAAATAGAGTGCCTAGGGAGGTTCATGTTAGATTTAGTAAAAGAGCAGTATGGGATGAGATCCTGAGATTAGTGAGGGATCAACCACTGAAATATAAAGATAAAGAACTGGTAGTTCTCAAACAGATTCCAAGAAGAATTAGAGAAGCTCGAAGAGAATACCAATTCTTAACAAGGAAATTGATTAATAGAGGAGTGAATTTCAGATGGTTGATTCCAGAAGGATTACTAATTTTTTGGGATACAAAAAGATATAGATTGAGCACTCCACAAGAAGCAGAGGATTTTTTTTAACAATCATAGAGCCTTCTTGGAAAAAGGCGAGGCGGAACCTAAGAAATCAGAGGAAATGACTGCAGGAACATCTAAACAAACGGAGGAAGAAGTGCCTAAAAAGACTCAATCAGAGGAAGATGTGAGACCTAAAGATCAGAGACAGATAAGCTCTCCTAGAAAATTGAGATCTCAACATAATTGAAACCATGGAGGAAATCGGAATTCTTTCAATAAATATAAATGTGTCTCCAGGAGACACACATTAAGATACAACATTCCAGAATCCTTGAGCAATCAAAACTAGGTAAACTTTATTTCTCTTTGGCATCACAAAATAAAAGAGGGATAGTTCTATATATAAAAGAAAAGATGAACCCAAAACAAATCTATGTTGACGAAGAGGGAAGAATATTGATGGTTGAGATTACATGGAACCAAAAACAAATACTGATGGTTGCAATATACGCTCCCAATGAGAAACAAGATCAATTCTTTCAGCAATTATATGATAAACTTGTGGACATAAATTATCAAAGTTTGTGTATACTTGGAGATTTCAATGCAATTGTTGATCCAGTATGGGACTATAAAAGTTACAAACAAGGGAAAAAATGAAATAATATCTTACCTAAATCCCTTCTAAAAATGAAAGATGAACTTTGTATACAGGAAACTTGGAGAGAGATGAATCCGGAAAAAGCACAATATACTTTTTACTCTAATAGACATAAATCGTGGTCAAGAATTGACATGATATGGACTTCTCTTGATTTAAAGACCATGATACAAGAAATTGAAATAGAATCAAACATTTGGGCAGATCATAATCCAATTAAAATGATTTGGAAAGGATTTAAGAAAAGACCGAGATGGTCCTTGAATAACTCAATATTGAAGGAAAATTTCTACAATTTGCAACAAAAGAAATGGATTTTTTTAAAGTTAATAAAAAAGAAGAAACCTCTATTCAAATTGTATGGGACACGGCAAAAGCATACTTTAGAGGTCTGGCTATAACTTATCTTGCCAAAAAAAATAAGGAAAAGAAACATATTCAACATAGATTGAAAGAACAACTTAGTATTCTGGAATCTGAGCTACAATTAGACCCACAAAAGAAAAAGCTGAAAATACAAATGGAATTATTAAAACACAAATTAAATTTACTTGAGACAAATATAATGGCACAACAGATTAAACGGACTAAACAGAATTTCTTTGAAAATGCTAATAAACCTGGGAGATGGCTTGCATATAGATTTAAAAAAAGAAAGAGAAAACAGATTAATAAGTAAGCTACGGGACTCAAGAGGGTGACCTACACTGCCATAATGATTTAATGAAAAAAATTACGAAGGTTTATTATGAGACACTTTATAAGGCGGAGACGGTTTCTAAAGAGGCAATCCAGGCTTATTTAAAAGAAGCAAACCTCCCAAAGGTTCCTGAGAATATGCACCAGAGGTTAAACGAGAATATTTCAATGATGGAGATTACAGAGGCAATAAAAAAGCAAAAGAAAGATAAAACACCAGGACCTGATGGACTTCCTGCCAAATTTTATGTAGCGTTACAAGATATTATAATTCCAACTTTGAAAGACTTATGTAATGAAGTTTTTACACAGACAAAAATACTGGACTCATGGACTGAAGCTAATACGTATCACTTTGATACCCAAAGAAGATACTGATCATACACTAATTAAAAATGATAGACCAATATCGCTACTAAATGTGGATTATAAAATCTTTGCTGCAATAATGGCAGAAAGAATGAAAAACCTTTTGACTGAATTTATACGCCCAGACCAAAATGGTTTCCTACCAAAAAGACAGATAAAGAACAACTTAAGGATTATTTTAAATGTCTTGGAATACTATGAAATTCATCCAGGGAACCAGATGGCACTTATATTTCTTTTTTTTTAATATATTTTTTATTATTAGATATATATTTGTACATGTAAACACAGAAAAAATTCAAGTTAAATGCTATTCAACTTAATACATTCATTTTAAACTTGTAAACATTCTTCACTCCGTATATCAAGATTTAACTATAAGCCAGATACATTTTCTTTGATTGGTTTTTCTCTTGTATGTAGTCTATCCAATGTTTCCAGTCCAACATATATTTTTCATTTGAATGATCCTTCAAATATGCAGATATTTTAGCCATTTCTGCCATATTTATGACTTTCAAAGTCCATTCTTCAATAGATGGTATTTCTGGTTTCTTCCAGTATTGTCCCACCAACAGTCTCGCTGCTGTGATCAAGTTCAAAATTAAGTTCGTCTCTATGGTGGTACAGTCTTTTATGATCCCTAACAAAAACAACTGAGGTATAAATTCAATACGCTTTTTCAAAATGGTTTGAAGTGTCCACCATATTTTTCTCCAGAAAGCTTTAATTTTTCTACATGTCCACCATACATGAAAATATGTAGCCTCCATACTTTCACATCTCCAACATTTAGGTTGGATGTCAGGGTAGATATATGATAGTTTTTTCGGATCTAGATGCCACCTATAAAACATTTTATAAAAGTTCTCTCTTAAATGTTGCGCTTGCGTAAATTTTTCACCCAAATTCTCTCCCACGTTTCCATCATGATAGGTTGCCCAAAATTTTGTTCCCACTTTATCATACAATCCTTGACTATTTCAGGTTCAGAGTCAATTTCTATCAATACATTGTACACTCTTTTGATATGCATGGGCCTTTGTTCTCTAACTTGTTTAATTAAATTCTCATCTGTTAGGGATAAACCCTTCTTCAGGTATTTTTGCCATCTAGACTGCAATTGTAAATATGAAAACCAGGTACAATCTATTCCTTCATCTGCTAGCATATTCGATGGCTTTAATGATAACACATTTCCTTCTTTCATTACGAGTTTACTATAGGGCACCACATCTTGACCTTGTACTGTGTTTATGTTCCCTATTGCGTGTCTGGGGATCGTCCAGATGGGAATCTTTTCATGTAGTAAGTACTGATACTTCTTCCAGACACGCAACAGCGGGTTTCTCAGTGTGTGCTCCTTGAAGCTCTTATCCACCTTCTTGTCATACACTAAATATGCGTGCCAACCATATAGTAATCCATGATTGGCAATTTATGTTTCAACAACTTGAAGAAATGGACTTTGGTGAAAATTTCAACAAAGCAATTCAAGCAATTTATAAGAAACAAACAGCAAGAATACTTTTAAATGGAGATTATACAGATGGATTTGAGATAAAAAAAGGCACTAGACAGGGATGTCCACTGTCTCCCCTGTTATTTATTCTTACATTAGAGGTACTGGCAAGAAATATTAGACAAGATACAGAAATTAAAGGTTTGGAGATTAAAGACCAGAAATATAAACTACAGGCCTTTGCGGATGACTTGGTTTATATTTTAGAGGAACCATTGGAAACAGCTGATAAACTCTTGCAGAAAATTGAGAAATTTGGAGAAGTGGCTGGTCTGAAAATAAATAGGGAAAAGACTAAAGTATTAACAAAAAACCTAAAAGATAAACAGAAAATTCAACTTGCTAAAATGACAAACCTTCAAATAGTTAAAAAAGTCAAATATTTGGGCATTTATTTAACTGCAAAATATACCACATTAAAAGAAGATAACTATGAGAGATTAATGAAACAAATAAAAATAGACCTGGAAAGATGGGAAAATCTTCAAGGATCACTCCTAGGAAGAATAGCGACGGTTAAGATGAACATTTTACCAAAGCTAATTTTTTTATTCCAAACAGTTCCTGTTAAACTTACTAAGAATTTTTTTGATGACCTAAATGCAATGATTTTAAGATTTATATGGCAAAGAAAGAAAGCTAGAATCAAATGTAAATTGTTACAAGAATCTAAGGATAGAGGGGGCTTTGGACTTCCAGATTGGAGACTTTACTATCAAGCAGCTATTCTGCTTTGGCTTAAAGAATGGATTGTATTGAGAAATAAAAGATTGCTTTATTTAGAGGGACATGATCTTCAATTAGGTTGGCATGCTTTTATATGGTATGAGAAAACTAAAGCACATAAATACTTTCAAAACCATGCGATAAGAAACGTACTACTTTCACAATGGGAGAAAATCAAACATAAAATATATATGAAAATACCTGAGTGGCTTTCAACAATGGAAGCATTTGCTTATCCAAATCTGATTAACTATGATAAACTGGTTAGTAATAAAGATATTTTGGACAAAGAGGGAAAACTTAAGGACAGGCAAACTCTTCAACAACAAGGTATTGACCTGACATGGTGGTCCTATTTGCAAATTCAAACAAGATACGAAAAAGATATAAAATCAACAGGATTTTATAAAGAGCAGACTCCACTAGATAAAATTGTGTTAAAAACAGATGAGAATTTAATTAAGAAACTCTATAAATTTCTTTTAAACTGGAAGATGGAAGAAGAACAAGTGAAAGAAACAATGATAGTATGGGCAAAGAACTTTGGATATTCTATAGATTTGGAAGACTGGCAAAAACTTTGGGATAAAAATATTAAGCTTACAAAAGCAGCAGCATATAAAGAAAACTTATACAAGATGTTTTACAGATGGCATATAAGAACATAAGAACATAAGAAGAGCCATGCTGAATCAGGCCAAAGCCCATCGAGTCCAGCATTCTGTGTCACACAGTGGCCCACCAATTGTACATGGGGATCTTGAGCAGAAAGAGAAGGCAAAACCCTCCCTTTCCCTTGACCTCCAACAAATGGTACTCAAGGGAATCCTGCCTGCCTCAACCAACATAGAGGTGGCACATGGACATCCGTTTTAATAACCACCGATACACTTGGCATCCATGAATCCTTGAAGCTGTCAAGGGTGACAGCTGTCACGACCCCTTCTGGAAGTGAATTCCATAAATCAACAACCCTCTGGGTGAAGAAATATTTCCCTTTATTTGTCCTCACTTTCTTAGCTATGAGCTTTAGGGAGTGCCCCCTTGTCCTGGTATTGTGTGATAGAGAAAAGAATTTTTCTCTATCCACCTTTTCTATCCCATGCATGATTTTATACACTTCGATCAAGTCACCCCTTAAACGCCGTCTTTCAAGGCTGAAGAGACCAAGGCGTTGCAATCTGGTTTCATAAGGGAGGCGCTCCATTTCCTTGATCATTCTTGTTGCCCTTTTTTGCACCTTTTCCAGTTCCATTATATCCTTCTTGAGGTGCGGTGACCAGAACTGTACACAGTACTCCAAGTGTGGTCTCACCATCGATTTGTACAGAGGCAATACAACACTTGCTGACTTATTTTCGATTCCCTTCCTAATCATGCCAAGCATGGAATTTGCTTTTTTTACTGCTGCTGCGCATTGGGTTGACATCTTCATCGAGCTGTCCACCAAAACCCCAAGATCCCTTTCTTGGGTTGTCTCAGAAAGTTTGGTCCCCATCAGTTGGTAAGTATAATTGGGGTTCTTTGCCCCGATGTGCATAACTTTGCACTTGTTTAGGTTAAAATGCATTTGCCACTTTGTTGCCCACTCACACAATTTCGAGAGATCCTTCTGGAGCTCCCGACAATCAGTTTCACTTTTCACAACCCGGAACAATTTAGTGTCATCAGCAAACTTGGCTACCTCACTATTAACTTCTACATCCAGATCATTGATGAATAAATTAAAAAGTAAAGGTCCCAAAACTGAACCTTGGGTTACACCACTTCTCACTTCTTTCCATCCAGAGAATTGTCCATTTATTGCCACCCTTTGCTTCCTACAATTTAGCCAGTTACCAATCCAGGACAAGACCTGTCCTCTAATTCCGTGGCTGGAGAGCTTTTTTAGGAGCCTTTGGTGAGGGACTTTGTCAAAAGCCTTTTGAAAGTCAAGATATACAATATCAACTGGGGCCCCTTTATCTATGTATTTATTTACACCCTCAAAGAATTCTAACAAGTTAGTAAGACATGATTTGCCTTTGCAGAAACCATGTTGATTTTCTTTCAGCAATGCCTGTTTTTCTATGTGCCCTGTAATTTTATCTTTAATAATGGTTTCCATCAGTTTGCCTGGAACTGAGGTTAAACTGACTGGTCTATAGTTTCCTGGATCACCTCCGGATCCTTTCTTGAAGATCGGGGTTATAATTGCTTCCCTCCAATCCTCCGGTACAGTGCCTGATCTTAGGGAAAGATTATATATTTTAGCTAGAAGTTCAGCAATTTCACACTTGAGTTCCTTGAGAATTCTAGGGTGGATGCCATCTGGACCAGTTCGCTTAGCGAAAATGTTTAAAAATGTTTCGGATACTTGCTGGAAATGTAAACAACAGCCAGGCACTTATTACCATGCCTGGTGGTTATGCCCCAATGCTAAGAAATACTGGTCTAAGATTCATAGATGGTTGGAAAAGATGATGAAAATACAGATAGAATTTAAACCAGAATTGTTTTTGTTAGGAATATTAAGACCTAATTATGGTAAAGAGAATGACTATTTGATACTGCATGTTTTAACAGCCGTGAGGATAGTATTTGCCCAATTTTGGAAAAATGAGAATCTACCATCTGACCAGACTATAATTACTAAAATCTTAGAGTGTGCAGAAATGGATAGATTAACATTGGAGATGAAAGAAAAAGATGACTCAGTTTATTTTATAACTTGGGAAAATTTTTATCAATTGTTAGAGACACGTTAGAACCTGAAAAGGACTTATTATTTATTAATTAGAACTGAGTTCTAATTAATAGGTTGATGACATTGTTATGTTTAGTGATTTTATTGCAGAAAATCACAGGACTCAGACCACGGAATCAAAAGAAGTTGGTTTATTTTGCGCAAAGGTTCAGAGCACTATATTTGTAGCCACATCTGAACAGCTTCTCATAACAAAACACAAGTTTATATATTCTCGTCAGAAACAGCAAAACACAGAAATGTAACTGATAGCATGGATTGGTTACTTTGAATCACAGCCCCCTTACAGCATACTGCCCCCCTTTCTGTAGCTAACATATCTTGCCTAAACTGTGAATTTTCCTACCTACAGCGTCTAAACTTCCTGTAACATACTTGTGGTTAGCTGCAGCAGAGCTTCAAACTTAACACTTTTGTGCGACCGACAAATGAACTTGTGGTTTGACATCTTTCATTTCCTTTTGTTCTCCTTCTAACTAGTACACGCATTTAAGACTCATATCCTGTTTTATGACTTAAGTCCTGCTTTATGTCCTGCCTTATTCCCCCCTTTGAGACCAAATTTTAGGTAACGATTTGAGTCTCACTTTTATAGTTGCTTCTTAAACATTAGCTTTTCCCCAGCAAGCGAAGATAGCTTAGTAGAATTTATGCATATATGGAGAGGCATAACATATGGCATGATTAACACTTTAGACTGGCACCCACCTTTCTGTTTCCTGTTGCCAGTTCAAGCTAGAGGCAGATAGCAATAATAAAAAAGAGTGAAAAATCCATAAAGTGATTCTCAGAAATCATCTTCCTCAGGCATTTCCTCCAATCCCCAGGGTGTAAGCCGTACATACACTCCACTGTCTGGATCCTCATGTTCCCTCCGTGGGTCTGAGGTGAACCTATTTGCCAAGGATCCTTCTATCATAACCAATTCCTTTTCAACCCTGATTTTTTTACTGACCTCATAACTAATTGTCTGAGTAAAGGAATTACACATGGGATGAAGGCTAATCCTGCTATGCCACATAACATGACAAACAACATTTGTTTGACCCAGGCAGTGCCTGGTAGCCACCAGAACCACGAGTCAGTTCCTTGATTCCTTGTCTAATTCTGGATGCTCTATCTTGCAAGTCCTTTGCCACTTTTTTTTTTGCCTTTGCCACTATTTGTCTGAAATGGTATAGGGTTTCCTGCCTGAGCAGGGGGTTGGACTAGATGACTTCCAAGGTCCCTTCCAACTTTATTATTATTATTCTAGAGCACGCCGGTTTTGTAAGACTACTGCTGCCAAAGAGTCTATCTGATCTTGGACTTCTACCAGAGTCGCAGCAATCTGACTTAGGCTTTATTGAAATTCCTCAGAAAGTTGCTGAAACTGTATTGCAGAATGGGCTAAACTTCCTACGCCTGTTTCAACTGCCGTGCCCATCCCTAAGATGGCTAATAACTAGGGGAACTCTTATATGTCCCATGAGAGGAACAGGGAGGGCTTGTTCCCCGTTAACAACACCCATCCTTGGGAAGAGGTGTACCAGAGTACAAGTCCCAGTCCAGTTGGTAGGTAAACATACATATGCCTTTTCCCCACATAAGAAAAATACCCCATTTTCTTCTAAGCACACTGCCATGTTCATGGAGAACGCATGAAATCAATGGCCATTCTCACAACATTTGGGACTACCGTTCAGGGCCTTATCACTCACCAGGCCACTTGCAAATAGTAACCAAAGCCATAGAAAATTCATGTTTGACAATCCAAAATGAGTCAATGTAAATCCAATGTCCCACTCAGTTTCACACGCACAGCCACAACAAGGGAAACAATTACAGTTATGAATTTACCACATCAGGGAGATGGATGGGATTAAGGGTGATTTGGGAAAGGACAGGGTCAGCCTTGGGTGAGCCACACAGCCGAGTCTTATTTGCTATATATAATGCCCACACTCCCAAGACTCCTATTATACTACAGAGGACCAACTCCCAGGGTTCTTCAAACATAAGTGTCTCCAGGAGATACACACTATCCTTGGTCACAGTCAGTGCTTTTAGGTGTAACACCCGTTTCTGTGGGATTGGGACGATTCCAGAAGAAAAGGTGTCCAATACAGCAGGTCACAACCAGGGTGATCAGACTCACTAAGGCCAGACTCACTGCACCTATGGCTATGTATTGTCAGACTACCATTTCTTAAAATAAGATCCAACCTACACTACACAGTCCACTACTAACACATTAACAGCTGTCTTCCTCGTTCTTGTCTTCAGCCGTACGTACAGGGTCAGCTTCCGGGGTGACACCAGTAAGGCCTCTTCTGCCCCGTATGTTGCCTGCCCGTTGCCAGTAGGGCAGTTATAAGGGACACTTCTTTAAGCGCACCACTAAAGGACAGGCCTCATCCTGCTCTGCCTCCCAATATTCATCAGCTGCAGGCTTAACTCGAGTCCAGTGAATCCAAGACTTGGATTCTAACACCTTTACTGCACGTGGATAACACATGACCACAGTATACGGTCCCTTCCATCTAGGTTTCAAGTTTTCCCTTTTCCAGTGTTTTACCCATACTTTGTCTCCCACTTGAATATTATGACTGGGGGTACTCAAAAATGGTGGACTAAGGGACACAGAATATTGTTGGATTTCTTGTATTTGCTTGTTTAATTCTCCCACCATTTGACTTACCCATGAAGCCCCTATTTGACTCAAGTCCCCTATATGATTTTTCAAACTAGTACTTATGACAGGGGGTCTTCCAAACATCATTTCAAAAGGAGATAGCCTAATTGCTTTTCGAGGGGTGCACCTCCCAGACCAAAGTGCAAGTGGCAATGCATCTACCCACTTAAGGTAAGTTTCAAGGCACACCTTTGTCACCTTTTCCTTTATAGTCCTGTTCATCCTCTCTACCCGTCCTCCCGATTGATGACGAAAAGAACAATGGAACCTCCAGTGGGTCCCCAAGGATTTAGCCAATGTCTGATTTACTTGATGTACAAACTCAGGTCCATTATCCGATGAGATGAAGGAGGGTATTCCATATCGGGGGATAATCTCCTTGAGCAAGATTCTGGCCACTTCTCTCACCTGCTTTGTCTTGGTGGGGTAACATTCAGGCCATCCAGTATAATTGCACACTAGAACTAGCATTGCTTTATATAGTCCACACTTAGGCATTTCTGTAAAATCAACAACCAATGAATCCATAGGGTAATATTCCTTAGGCTGACTTCCTGGCGGAAGAATAGGTCCTTGTCTTGGATTAACCTGGGCACAAATGTTACATCTCTCAGTTGTTCTCAGTTGTTCTTTTGTTCTCCTTCTAACTAATACACGCATTTAAGACTCATGTCCTGTTTTATGACTTAAGTCCTGCTTTATGTCCTGCCTTAATTTAGTGATTTTTATCTGTTAATGTTGCTAGTCAGGATTTTTTGAGATTTTATTATTTGTGTTTATTTAATAGATGAACTTATTTGTTTATTAATTGTTTGTAATATGGCTATAGTTAAGCTTATTTTAAAAATGGTTGAGTATGATATTTACTCATTATTATGATCCGGACAGTAGCTTGCTTGTTAAAATATGAGATTGTACCTATCCTTATTTTATCCTAAATCCCCTATTCCCTTCACCCCATCCCCTTTCCTTACCATACCCGCATTGTTCCTATTTTTTCCTTATGTATATAAACTCAATAAAAATATTGTTAAAAAAATACAAAACAAAAGTAATCAGTCCTAAGCAATTGTATGCAAGACCACAACCCAATATATGTGAGTTATTTTAAGAGTCAATAAAGACTATATTAAGCAGACATGTACAGTAAACAGCAATGGAGTTTTATGCCACAGACAAAAAGCACATTAAATGTGTAATGCTTTATCCTAAACTCATAACCACTAAAGTGAATTATAAACCTAACAACACTTAAAGAATCTGTTAAAATGGCTGAACAATAATTAATCAGTCTGATTAGGTAAAATGATTAAAATAAAAGAGAACTGTATGAAGAAAACTATGTTAAAACTATGTCTATGGAGATTCTCAGTCATCCAGGTCATGGTTGTCCCAAAGGTGCTTTTTCATGAGGCAACTGGACTTTCTTTTTTCTCTTTGAAAAAAGTGAAATGTCTTCAAAGAGAAAAAAGAAAATCCAGTTGCCTCGTGAAAAAGCACCTTTGGGAAATGTTAAAACTATATTAACTAATCCAGATAACGTAATGTTTCTGTGCTAAATAAACTTAAGAGGATATTTTCTCAAGTATTTTTCAGTCTATACTGAATTTAACTAATTACTGACAGTGTTGGGCACACAGAATATCTTCATTTGTAATCAGTATTGAAGATAAATCCCCCAATTAATCTAGTAAATAATTAAAAAAACCTCCCAGTTAAGCTACAGTTGCAAGTACAGTATATAAAGAAACAGTATTTTTAAAAAGTTTATTTGATAGTTTCATTTTCAACTAAGTAGTTTTTGGGGTTTTTGTTGTGGATTTTGGGGAGGACAAGCAAGAAAATGAATGTAGTTCTGGCATAGTAGAGAACAATGCACCTGGACAATGATTAAATTCTTTAATCTGTTTTAATGGTTTGGGGAAATAGTTTCTGTAGAAAATGCTCTGAAAGGGCTTGTTGGAAGTAAAGTCTTCATCCTGGTTCATCCAAGCCGGGAATAAATAAGCAACATGGAGACTGCTTTGGGAAGATGGTTGCAGTTTATTGAAGAGGCAGAAAGATGGTTCTGGCAGGAAAGACCAGAGGAAAGAAGGGCCTGAGCACATGGGCAGTAGGGTTTTATACCCTCTCTAGCCTTTTGTTTGGAATAGTTTCCTGTTCCTGTGGCATGAACTTTGTACTGAATCTGAGTGTGTTTTTCTAGGCCTTAGTATCTGTGGTTTAATCCTATTATCATATCCTGCTTCCCTGGTGATGGGGCTAATGACTCCTAGAGTTTGGGTGGGGTATGTAGATTTTAGGTCTCTTTGTCTTCTTGAGTTTTCCGGCTCCAACTTTCTGATGGTTACATTTGCATTTGTATAAAGCTGGCTCCTGTTTGGGATAGAGAGATTTGGGGGCAGAGTTGGCTTCTGCTTTTAAAAATCCTTTTTGAGGAAATATATTTTTCTGCCTTTTTAATATTTCCTTCTCTGGGGCTCTGACTTCCCTCAATATATATATATCTATAGTCCTTAAAATAAGCATGCGCAAGATGGAGGACGCTTTCCTGTAGGAGCAGCCGGGCTTCTGATGGGAAATGGCTAGAGACCCCCCAGGGGTTGAGAAACATCTGGGACCCCGGGGATTTTGGCAGCGGAATATCTTAGCCTTCCAGAGACATGTCTGCTGACTCCCTCCCTGCCGAGAATGGAAGAATTTGGATGATAACAGCATATGTTGGGTGATGTTAACAGAGTACCCCCCCCTTCGGCCCGCGGCCTGCGATGAGGTGAGGAGCCTGCAGGGAGTCTGGGTGGGAGGCCGCCACGGAAGAGAGGAGTTTAGCGGCGGCTCCCTCCCCTCCCCCTCCCTCGGACGATCTGCGAAGGGACTGCTGAGAGGCTTCTGGCTTTGGGAGGCCACCGTGAAAGGGAACAGCTTGGCCCCTTCCTCCCTCCCTACTACCACATGAGTGAATGGCTGGGAAGGTAGCTGAGAGGCATTGGCGTTGGCGTTGGGAGACCTCAGCAAGAGGAAGAGTTTGGCGCCCCCCACCATCATGCGAGGAGCCTGCAGGGAGTCTGGGTGGGAGGCCACCGCGGAAGAGAGGAGTTTAGCGGTGGCTCCCTCCCCTCCCCCTCCCTCCCATTATGCGAGCGGACGATCTGCGAAGGGACTGCTGAGAGGCTTCTGGCTTTGGGAGGCCACCGTGAAAGGGAACAGCTTGGCCCCTTCCTCCCTCCCTACTACCACATGAGTGAATGGCTGGGAAGGTAGCTGAGAGGCGTTGGCATTGGCGTTGGGAGACCTCAGCAAGAGGAAGAGTTTGGCGCCCCCCCACCATCATGCGAGTTGGTAGTTTGGGAGGACAGCAGAGAACTGCAGGTGTTGAGGGAGCGGCATGGACCTGGAGGTGAGGGAAGCAACGTCGTTGAGATTCGACTGCCTGGCTCTCTAGCCAGACCCCATCGATGCACTTTATCTGACTGGCTGCGTACTCGAGAAGGACTCTTCTTGCATTGCGAGATTCCCCTCTCTCGCAATCATGGCCCTCTGCTTTACCAAGGGCCTATCTCAAGGATGGACTTTGGAGTCCTGCGAGATGGCATGTATTAAATAAGGGGCTTTGGGGTTTTTTAAACAAGTTTTTAATGAAAGTTTTAAGGGAGGGAAGGGGTGGGGAAGGGGTGTCTAGGGTGGGAGAAGGAATTGTTGGAAGGGAGCAAGAAGACAGGCCAGGCAACGGAAGGGGACAGAGTCCTGAGGGTGCGGATGGGGGGTTGATTAAGGCTAATTTAGTTCCTATTAGTACCGTAAGCGGGAGGGGCAGGTATAGCGGGAGCAGGGGGGCGTATCATAATAAGGGAGTGCGCACCCACTGCTTACGAGTGGTTGTGTGCTCCGACCCCCAAGGCTCAACCGGTTCTCGGGGTTATCCAGAACCACAGGGCCCTGGCTGTAGGCTGGTGCTGTGCAACGCCAGGTCTGTGGTAAATAAGGCCCCCCTCATTCAAGATTTAATTTTGGAGGGGGGAGCAGATCTGGCGGGTATAACAGAGACCTGGTTGGGACCAGAGGGCGGTGTCCCTCTGGTGGAAATGTGCCCACCAGGTTTCCTTGCATTCCACTAGCCGAGAGCTCAGGGCAGGGGTGGAGGAGTGGCGGTCGTGATTAGGGAAGATTTCAGGCCGAGGGAGGTCACTGTTCCTCAGACGGCAGGCTGTGAATCCCTCCTGGTGAAGTGGGACCTTGGGGGCCCAAGGGCGGTGTTGATTACGTACTTGGCTCCCTGCCACGTATCAACCTCCCTGCCCAAGCTCCTGGACGTTATCGCCGCGGTGGTGGTTGAGGTCCCTAGGCTGATAGTTATGGGTGACTTCAACCTGCCGTCCGTGGGCGGGGTGTCCGGTGAGGCTCGGGAGTTCATGGCTTCCATGACAGCCATGGACCTGGCCCAGGTAATTCAAGGCCCCACACACACAGGGGGGAACACGCTTGACCTGGTTTTTGTCTCTGGACAGTGGCTGAATGGTCAGAATATAGGGGATATAGTCATTGAACCCCTGTCATGGTCTGATCACTCTCTCCTACGCCTGGACTTTCTGACCGTTGCACCCCACCGCAGGGAGGCGGAACCGGTGAGATGGTACCACCCCAGGCGGCTGATGGAGCCCGAGCGATTCCAGGCAGAGCTTGGGCCAATTCCTGAGGTTCGGATACACGACTCAGTCGAAGAGCTGACGGCAGCCTGGGATAGGGCTGCGGCCGGCGCTCTAGACCGGGTCGTGCCTTTGCGGCCTCTGATTCGGCGTGCGTCTCGATCGGCCCCTTGGTATAATGAGGGGCTGAGAGAGATGAAACGCCGTAAACGACGCCTAGAGAGCAGTTGGAGATCGAGCTTTGCCGAATCTGACCGAACACTGGTAAGAGACCATATTAGGTCCTACCTAGCGGCGATAAACGCAGAGAAGTGTTCTTACTTCACTGCTCTTATCGCGTCATCAGATAACTGCCCAGCCTCCTTGTTTAGGGTGACCCGCTCTCTCCTTCATCAGGAGGTGAGAGGAGACCCCTTAGAGGGTAGAGCTGAGGATTTCGGAAAATATCTGCATGATAAAATCGCTCAGATACGGGAAGGCTTTGATTTCAACTGGGTGTGTCCGGTGGGAGAGACGGAGTCTGGTCTTGAGACTGTTATCTGGGCTGAGTTTGACCCCGTGACTTCCGAGGACGTGGACAGGTTGTTCGGGGGACTTAGGGCGACCACTTGTTCATTGGACCCGTGCCCCTCCTGGTTGGTGCTGGCATCCCGGGAGGTGGTACCAGGCTGGTTCCAGGTAATTATTAATGCTTCTTTAAGCGAGGGTGTCTTCCCTGCCACCCTGAAAGAGGCGGTAGTGAGGCCCCTCCTTAAGAAGCCTACCCTGGATCCAGCTGTTTTATCAAATTATCGTCCTGTCTCCAACCTTCGCTTTCTTGCGAAGGTTGTCGAGAGCGTGGTTGCCAGACAGTTCCCACAACACCTGGAGGAATCGTTATACTTGGATCCACACCAGTCGGGCTTCAGGCCTGGCTACAGCACGGAAACAGCATTGGTCGCGTTGGTGGATGACCTCTGGCGGGCCCGGGACAGAGGTTGTTCCTCTGCTCTGGTGCTATTGGACCTCTCGGCGGCTTTTGATACCATCGATCATGGTATCATGCTGCAACAGTTGGAGGGGTTAGGTATAGGGGGCACTGTTTTCCGGTGGTTCGCCTCCTTCCTCTCCGGCCGGATGCAGTCTGTGTTGACAGGGGGTCAGAGGTCGACCCCGAGACCCCTTGTATGTGGGGTACCTCAGGGGTCGGTCCTCTCGCCCCTACTGTTCAACATTTATGTAAAACCGCTGGGTGAGATCATCCGTGGTTTTGGTGTGGAGTACCATCTGTACGCTGATGATACTCAGCTGTACGTTTCCACGCCGAACCACCCCAACGATGCTCTTGCCGTGCTGACCCAATGCCTGGAGGCCATGCGGGTCTGGATGGGGAAGAACGGACTCAAGCTCAACCCTTCCAAGACCGAGTGGCTGTGGCTACCGTCGTCCCGGTTTAGTCAATTGACTCCTTTGTTGTCTGTTTGGGGCGAAACAGTGGCCCCCGCGGAAAGGGTTCGCAATTTGCGAGTCCTCCTGGATTCACGGCTGTCTTTAGAGGACCATCTGGCGGCCGTGGCCGGGAGGATGTTCTATCAGGTTCGCCTGGTATGCCAGTTGCGTCCCTTCCTAGACCGGGACTCGCTATGCACAGTTACTCATGCCTTCGTCACTTCCAGGCTGGACTATTGTAATGCTCTCTACATGGGGCTCCCCTTGAGGTGCACCCGGAGGCTTCAGCTGGCCCAGAATGCGGCCGCGCGGGTAGTGACCGGAGCGCCATGGCGCGCCCATGTAACATCGCTCCTGCGCGAGCTGCACTGGTTGCCGGTGGCCTTGCGGGTGCATTTCAAGGTGTTAGTGACCATCTTTAAAACGCTCCATGGCATCGGACCCGGATATTTACAGGACCGCCTTCTGCCAGCAAATACCTCCCGCCGTCCGGTACGCTCCCACAGAGTCGGTCTATTCAGGGTGCCGTCGGCCAGACAATGTCGGCTGGCGACCCCCAGGGGGAGAGCCTTCTCTGTGGGAGCTCCAACGCTTTGGAACGAGCTCCCCCTGAACTCCGTACGTTGACGGAATTGCGTTCCTTCCATCGAGAATTAAAGACATATTTATTTTGACAAGCCGGCCTGGGATAGTAGCTCCAGTTCCAACAAGGCCATAATTGTTTTTTAGGGGATTGAGTTTTAAGATAGCATTGGTTTTGAATGATTGGACCAAATTACTTTTAGGTAATTGGGTTTTTAAATGATTGGGCCAAATTATTTAATTTATTTTTAATAATTTTACCTTTTGTATCTTAATGTTTTTAATTGGGCTGTACACCGCCCCGAGTCCTTCGGGAGGGGGGCGGTATAAAAATCGTAAAATAAAAAATAAAATAAAATATCCCCGCTTTGTGCCTTAAGTGTGAAAATATCACACTTATTGGCACAAGATTAAAATTGATCTGGTCAGGGAGACTTGGTAGACAAGCTTTAAACTGTTAAGCCAAAAAATAAGACATTAATGGAGGTAGCAGAAAAAGATCCCTTCAGTGGCTCCCAAAAGGGGAGCTTGCAACCCATAAAGTTCTAAAAGTCAGGGCAAAAAATTTGTTAGATGGAAAAGAAATTTATAGTGTCCAATATTCTGTGCCAATCATTTTCAAATGTTGGATGTCACTTTTAGCTTCCAGTCAGGTTTGCACATTCCTCCCAAAATTCTTCACAGCCATGGTTCTCCTCAGTACATAACCACTGGCCCATTTTCAAGAGTTGTGTCCTGCCTTAGCTTTTAGTTCAGTGCATCCCGGTTAGTAATGTCCAATTAAGGTTAGCCAGTATGCCAGGCTATTAAATTTTTGTTAAATTGCACATAGTGAGCTCTAGGAATCCCAATCTGAGTCCACCAGTGCAAGATATTCAGGGCTGAGGTTTGGGGATCTCTTTCCTGCGACTTCCTCAGTCAGGGCATAAGAATTGCAAAATTGCCTGAGGGGGCCTGGTTCCCTCCCCCTTGGAATTTGTTGGCAGTTGTTCCTACAAAGCTTTGGTGCAATAGAGCAAAAATCAGCCTGGCGAACTTTACTAAAGGTAGGTGGAGGGGATTGACTCATTGTGATTCTGAATGGTGTGTGTGTGTGCAATTACTAATACAAACAGGCAATACAAACATTCTGGATAAATTTTCCCTCCCACCAGATATAAGTCCAAGGTGTTCAGTACTTGCTGTGCCAACTATTCCCAAATACCTTCTCTCCATGAATACATTCAAATGGCTTGTTACACTACAAATGGGGCAAGATACAGAACTTTACAATGACTTTCCACCCTCCCCCTATAGTCTAATTTTTTTTCTGAGGCTTGACATGGCACCAGTGGCTCCAGGATTTCTTCCTTCAGGCATCTGGGGGAATGGTAGGACTTGGGAAGATGTTCCACTCAAGTTGCATGGTGGCTTTTTAGTGGATGGCTGGACTCAAAACCCAATTCCATGGCTCAAATGGATGGAGGCAGCATCTGGGTCAGTGTG
Organism: Bothrops alternatus; assembly: GCA_034064705.1. Classification (NCBI taxonomy): domain Eukaryota; kingdom Metazoa; phylum Chordata; class Lepidosauria; order Squamata; family Viperidae; genus Bothrops; species Bothrops alternatus. Next base: position 3,430,885 of record JARGCV010000137.1, on the reverse strand, counting down.
CACTCTGCTTCCAAAGGTTGGGGGGTCATCTATGCAGGGCTGAAACACATGAAAATAAGATTCTGCCCCCCCTTTCTGGGTGGACTCTCCCAGGAGAGGCAGAAAAAAGGTATGGAGAACAAAGGATAAGAAAAGAATGGGGGGGTAGCTTTCAAGCAGTTTGAAAAGGCATCAATACTGCAGTTGTTAAAGAGACAGATAGGCAGACAAAATGAGGACAATCACAGATGAGGACAAGAAAAACCTGGATTCAGGTAAGAGAACATACATGAAATGTTTCACTTCTGAACTTGAACATTTGCAACATATTAAAGACAAGGCTTGCACCTTGAAGAGAAAAAAAAATGCTAGGCAGCTTGAGAATGCTGAAAGCTCCAAATAATTTTAAAAGCCTAATATTTTAAGGTATGCAATTTTCCAGGGGCAGGAGAATCTGCCTTTAACATTTATTGTAAAATAGACCACATTATTTTAGAGATTGAAAAATGCTTATATGTTTCAGAAAAGCTTCATAGTAGTTTCACCAATTAGTGATAGAATAAGAAAAGTAACTTAAGAAAATTATTTCCCCACACAAGCAGACTTGAGCTTCAAAAGGCTCTTGTAGCTAGACACACATTTTTCAGGAAAAGGATAGATAGATAAAACCCATTTACAACACATATATGATATAGTTGTCATTATGGAAACATGGTGGGATAAAACCCACAAATGGAACACTCAGCTAGAGGGATTTCAATTGTTTAAAAGGAACAGACCAAATAAAAGAGGAGGTGGAGTTACTCTCTATATAAGAAATAACTACATATGTACAGAAATAGGGCACAAAAATGATGGAAACTGTCATGAATGCATTTGGGTCAATATAAAAGGGGAAATAAATGAACTTTTTGTTAGTCAGCTAACTAAGGTACGTAGGAAGCACATGACAATAGAACACAGTCAAACTAGAGTCTTGGACTTTAAGAGAGTTAATTTCAATAAACTTAAAGAGGGCTTGGGAGGGATTCCATGGATGAGAATCCTCAAGGGGAAAACAAGAAGCTTGGGAATTTTTTTTAAAAAAAATAACCCAGTCTAGCACAATACCAACAAAGAAGAAAAATAATAGCTCACAAGAGAAACCAGCATGGCTGCATAAAGAACTCTCTGATAAATTGAAAGATAAAAGTGACAAGTATAAAAAGTGGAAAGAGGGGCACATAACTAAAGCAGAATATTAGGAAATAGTCCGAGCCTGCAAAGATGAGGTGAGGAAAGCTAAGGCTCATAATGAACTAAGGCTTGTGACCAAAGTCAAAAATAATAAAAAAGCAAACAGTCCAACTTATCAAAAACAGTACCATAAAAAATAGATTAGAAACACAAGTGAAGATAGGCAAGAAAATGGTAAGTGAGCACCTATCCACCCTAGATGAGTTCAAATCACCAGGACCAGATGGATTACACCCCAAGGTTCTCAAGAAACTGGCAGATGTGATCTTAGAACTACTGAACTATATTTTTCAAAGATCCTGGAGCACTGGGAAACTACCAGAGGACTGGAAAAGAGCTGATGTAGTTTCCCTCTTCAAAAAATAAAATAAAATAAAAATAAAAATAGATCTAGGAAACTACAGACCCATCAGCCTGACCTCAATACCTGGGAAGATTCTGGAAAAGATAATTAGCGAGCACCGAGAGGCAAACAAAGACATTACTAAAAGCCAACATGGGTTTGTCAAAAACAGATCATGCTAGACACATCTTACTGCATTCTTTGACCCAGTTACAAAATTAGTGGACTAGAGGAATGCTGTGGATATAATTTTCTTGGACTTCAGTAAGGCATTTGATAATGTTCGTATAGGGTTTCCTGCCTGAGCAGCGGGTTGGACTAGATGGCTTCCAAGGTCCCTTCCAACTTTATTATATATTATTAAATGCAAGAGTGAAATCTTTCTAGCAGATGAACTTAAAACATTCCCTCCTGCTAACTTTGGGCTGTTCTTAAGAGTACACAGAGAGAAAGAGGAAAAGAAAAAACAAACAAACAAACACATTTTTCTTCACTCTGTTTGTTGGCCAGACAAACAGAGTGAGGTATTTCCTTTTTGTGGCTTATTTTAAGCAAACCTTCTAGCAGAATTTAAAATTCTTTTCTCTTTGGATTTGAAACAGTTAATAGTCACAATTACCTCACACACAAAGACTTTGACAAACATATATACACAAAGACAAGGAAAACAGAAAAGGAATCAGAAGTCTTAGTTTTACACATCCTAGTCATTCCCACCATAAATTTCAGAAAACTCAAATTAGGAAAGGCACAGATCTTAAACATACCACGTGGTTGCATAGAGAAGAGAGATAGAGAGAGAATCACTATTTCTTATTTTCCCTTTTAAGTACTTTTATTTAGCCAAATTGGTTTCCCAGCAAAGCCCTAGCAAAGCCCATTTTCACAAATTTGTCTTACTCGCTTTTTTCTTTTTCTTACCATCCAGGACAGGCACTCAGCCTCTCGTCCCACACCTTGAGCAAATCTCCAGTAAGTGTCCTAATTCCAACCCTCGAACTGCAGCTACCCATGTTCCCCTTCCGATGTGGGGTCCAAACTGGCTCAGTCAGGTTTTTCTTCCAGCAGCACTTCCCAGCCGCTTTTAGCGACAACAGTCCTGCCGCCCCGTCTCAATTTTTGGGCACTAAAAAATTGCCCAGGAAGACTCCGTTTCCCTACACGGAGTAAGGACCTTCCAGTTTAGGGAAAATCTGTCACGTTGCAGACCTCAAAAATACATTGTCTGAGGAGGACCTGCCGCACAGGTACCCAGCCTCCATTTACACACTCGCCTGTCAGTTTTCAGAATTAGAAGTCTGGGAGGACCTATGCTTTGTGCACTTTAGTACGGGCACCTCCTATAGGTGGGCTTTGCTTACAGGGCCTTACCAGCTGGTTGCCCAAATCCAATTCTCTCATTCACTCATTCCATTCCATTTTCACACAGCCTCTCCCTTTTCCCTAACAAAAGGTCCTACACTCTGGCCAAACCCCCATGCTTTCCAGGTTCTGCCAATTAAACAGATCCTTTCTACGGCTAGGAAAGACCAGAAGGAGCAAAATCCAACTGTGATTGGGGAAAAAGGGTCTTCTCACTCACACACACAGACATACACACATTTCCTCTGTTCCCCTGGGCTTTAAACTTAAAATTTAGAGGTACTCACCTTCACCTTCTTTCCAAAGCAGCCCTTGAGCTCAAACCCAAAAACTCCCTTTACTACCCTGGCTCCACATGGGCAAGGCCTGGGAAACCCATCTACAGACACAAAGGGGTCTGCTGCCGGCAAGATGGGGCTTACCAGTCTCAGTCCATTGGAGAGGTTAGCTTGGAGTCCCATCTGGTTCGCCAAATTGTTGGAAGTAAAGTCTTCATCCTGGTTCATCCAAGCCGGGAATAAATAAGCAACATGGCGACTGCTTTGGGAAGATGGTTACAGTTTATTGAAGAGGCAGAAAGATGGTTCTTGCAGGAAAGACCAGAGGAAAGAAGGGCCTGAGCACATGGGCAGTAGGGTTTTATACCCTCTCTAGCCTTTTGTTTGGAAGTTTCCTGTTCCTGTGGCATGAACTTTGAGGCTATTTCTGAGTGCTTTTCTAGGCCTTGATATCTGTGGTTTAATCCTATTATCATATCCTGCTTCCCTGGTGATGGGGCTAATGACTCCTAGAGTTTGGGTGGGGTATGCAGATTTTAGGTCTCTTTGTCTTCTTGAGTTTTCCGGCTCCAACTTTCTGATGGTTACATTTGCATTTGTATAAAGCTGGCTCCTGTTTGGGATAGAGAGATTTGGGGGCAGAGTTGGCTTCTGCTTTTAAAAATCCTTTTTGAGGAAATATACTTTTCTGCCTTTTTAATATTTCCTTCTCTGGGGCTCTGACTTCCCTCAGGCTCTTGTCTACATTTTTACATTTCAACTCCCAAATACCTAAAAAATCAGTTATTATCACTGTAACTGTTCCTGTCAGCTCTGCCTGGCTTGGCCTCACAGGCATCCTGCTATCAAAAGAAGAAGGGGAGGAGGAAGAAGGATCAAAGGGGGAAGGATGAAAGGGCAATAAAGCTTTGTGTGTGATAGGAAAGTGGGAGGGGGAATGACAGGTGATAAGGACCAGGGCAGCCAGATCCTGATTGTACCAGCACCCCACAGCCAGGTATCCTGAGAAATATGCAGATTACCTTCAAACATCTCAGAGATCTCAAAACATCTTGGCAAGCTCCGGTTGGTTGAAAACAGACTGGTTATGGGGGGAGGGGTGGGCTGGGGCAAGCCTACACCTTATTTTGTAACTAGTGAGCGTGGTAAATTTCAGAACTGGCTTGACTTTACTGCAACCAACATCCTTAGTGAAAGAACCATTTGCTTTAACCAAATGGAGTTGAAGGCTTTTCTTTCCTAAGGGCACAGGGGGGTGACAGAGTACACCCAGGAGTTTCATGACCTGGCCTGCCATCTGACCTACTGGTCAGAAGACATCTTGATTAGATGCTTCTGAGATGAGCTAAGGGACGAGGTCTACTACACCTGCATTTCCAGTGGCGCCCCCCCATGGCTGGTATGTCCTAGCAGAGGAAGTGGAAATCGACCTGGCTTGATCCAAATACTGGCCGAGCTGTGGATGGTGAAGATCCCCCCTGAAAAGAAAGAGGCCCCAAAACCGGCACCCCACAAACAGAGTCCACGCTGACAATCCACTAGCTTCTTCAGGTGTGGGAAGGAGGGGAACTGAGCTGCTGACTGCTGAGCTGCACACTGAGCCCAGAAGGCAATTCAGGGTCCTGCTAAAAAAACAGAGAAACCACAACAGCGAGCCCATGAAACCACCCCGATGTCATGGTTCCAACTAATGAAACCCGAAGGGTGTAGAAGTCATAGAGTTCAAACCCCCCCCCAAGAGGGTGGGAGAACTCCGTCTGACCCGGTGGGCAGCCTGGTGGCAAGCGACTTGAACTACAACCCAGTGACCATCCCCATAGAACTGGTGGTTCAATCCTCAGGGCAAAAAGGGAGCCTAGTAGCCCTACTGGACTTGGGGTGCACCAGGTGCCTGGTCAACCCTGCCCTGGTCAGGAAACTGGGTGTGAGACTCAAACAGCTTAAAGTGCCCATAGCTTTTTGCCAGCTGGATGATTCAGTGGCGGGGGGGCAATGACATTTGTTACTGAACCAATAGAGATGAGGATGGGCATACACACAGAGACCCTGAGCTTCATTGTAGCCCCTGGAATGGAAAGGCCCCTTGTGTTAGGACTGTCTTGACTCCAGAAAGGGAACTCCTGTGTGAACTGGAGTAGGGGGCTGCTAAAAATCCAGCTTGCCGGCTGTGATGGGGGAGGGGGAAAAGGCCATCAAAAAACTACCCTGAAGCTGCAGCAGGCGAAACTGAAAAGGGAGGTGGGAGTAGATGCCACACTGCCAAAGATCGGACCCAGGGTGACCCTCGGATCCCCAAGGAGTACTGGGACTTACGGGACATCTTCAGTGAGAAGGGGTCAGACGCACTCCCACCAACCCAAACCCAGCCAGCCACTTAAATGGACTATGCAATGCCAGGCTGCATTCAAAAAGCTTAAGTGCTTGTTTGCAGTGGAGCTGTTACTGAAACACCCAGACCCCAACGCCCCCTTCGTCATTCAGGCTGATGCCAGTGATGTTGCAGTGGACTCAGTGCTTCTATAGAAAAATGAGCAAGGGGTCCTGCAGCCATGTGCCCACACTTCTAAAAAGCTAAATGAGACGAGGCAGAGATGGGCAGTCTGGGAGAAGGAGGCCTATGCAGTGTACTGGGTGCTCCTAACTTGGAGGCATTTTTCTAGAAGGAGGGAAAACCCCATTTGAAGTATGGACTGACCATAAAAATTTAGAAGCCTTAACCACCACCACCCCAGAGACTATCGCCCAAACAGGCTTGGTGGACCCAGTATTTTAACTGATTCAACTTCACATTAAGGTACTTCCCAGGGGGGAGGACCTTTCTAGCAGATGCTTTATCCAGGCTGCCACAATACTGTAGTTCAAAGCCAGAGGTAATTAAACCAGTCATCCCCTCCAGGCAACTGGCAGCCCCAGTCACTGCCCAGGTACAAGCCAAAATGAAAACCCAACTAGCTGATGATTTGAAGAGTACCCTAAAAGCAGCTTTGGAGCAGGATGAGTGGTTCCAAATGCACAAGGGAGAATGTACAATGCAAGATGGTCTAGCTTGGGTGGGAACTAAAGTGTATGTCCCACAAAGCCAACGATTAATGGTTCTACAAAAAAGCCATGATTCATTTTCTTTATCATATTTTTCTGATATTATACCTAATAGAAATAGTTCCGTTTTAAAATCTACATGTTTTCTTAACATTTTTTCTAACCAAATATGTATTTTTGTCCAAACTTTTTTTGCTTTAGGGCATGTCCACCAAAGATGATTATTTATTATTTATTAGATTATTTATTCGATTTCTATGCCGCCCTATTCCGGAGAACTCAGGGCGGCTCACAACACAGTAGAAATCAACATATAAAAATACATGTAAATATAAAACCTGTTAATTTTTTTTTAAAAAAACCAATCATTCAGCATACACACAGACATACACTGGCTTGGGGCAAGATGTTAACTACCCCAGGCCTGCCGGCAGAGGTGTGTTTTGAGTAATTTATGAAAGGCGGAGAGGGTGGGGGCGACACGGATCTCCGGGGGAAGTTGGTTCCAGAGGGCTGGGGCCGCAACAGAGAAGGCTCTTCCCTTAGGCCCCGCCAGGCGACACTGTCTGGCTGACGGGACCTGGAGAAGGCCGACTCTGTGGGCCCTAACTGGCCGCTGGGATTCATGGGGCAGCAGACGGTCCCGTAAGTAACCTGGTCCGATGCCATGTAGGGCTTTATAGGTCATAACCAACACTTTGAATTGGGTTCGGAGACCAATTGGCAGCCAATGCAGCTCGCGGAGTGATGCCGAAATGTGGGCATGTCTGGGCAAGCCCAACACTGCTCGCGTGGCTGCATTCTGCATTACCTGAAGTCTCCGAACGTTTTTCAAAGGTAGCCCCATGTAGAGAGCATTGCAGTAGTCGAGCCTCGAGGTGATAAGGGCATGAGTGACTGTGAGAAGAGACTCCCGGTCCAAATAGGGCCGCAACTGGTGCACCAGGCGAACCTGGGCAAATGTCCTCCTCGCCACAGCCGAAAAATGATGATAGTACGTGCCTGGTTTTTGCTTACACTTCCAGCAGTTACTAGACATGTTTTTAAACGTTTTTGCTAATCTCGCAGGTGGTAAATGCCATCTATAAAACATTTTATATAAATTTTCTTTATAGGCAGTTGCCATTGTCAATTTATAGTTTCTTTCCCAAAGATTTTGCCATTTTTCTAATTCTATATTGTGCCCAAAAAATTTTGCCCATGTTATCAGTGTTTCTTTCACTTGTTCATCTTCCATTTTTAAATTTAATAGGAAATTATACAGTTTCTTAATCAACTTTTTGTCTGATGTCAATAATACCTAATCAAACATTGTCTGATCTTTATAAAAACCATGTATTTTAGCATCTTTCTCATATCTCATTTGTATTTGCAATTGAGGCCACCATGATAAATGAATACCCTGATCTTCCAACTCTTGTTTAGATTTTAATTTCCCTTCCGTATTCAAAATATCTTTGTAGGTTACAATTTTCTCAAAGTTAATTAAGTTTGGGTGAACAAAAGCTTCCATTGTTGAAAGCCATCCTGGTATTTTCATGTAGATTTTAGCTTTTGTCTTTTGCCATACTAAAAATAATGCATTTCTTATATAGTGGTTTTGGAAATATCTGTGGATTTTATTCTTTCCATACCATAGAAAAGCGTGCCATCCAAGTTGTAAATCATGTCCTTTTAAATATAATAATCTTTTATGTCTAAGGGTTATCCATTCTTTTAGCCATGTTAAAGCATATGCTTGGTAGTATAAGACCCAATCTGGTAGTCCAAATCCTCCATTTTCTTTAGATTCTTGTAACATTTTCAATATAATTCTGGTTTTCTTCCCTTGCCAAATAAATTTCAAAATCAGTGTATTTAAATTGTCGAAGAATTTTTTTCTCTAATTTTATGGGTACTGTTTGAAATAGGAAAAGTAATTTTGGTAAGATATTCATTTTCACGGTAGCTATTCTTCCTAACATTGATAATTGTAAATTTTTCCATTTTTCCAAATCCAGTTTTATTTGGTTTAATAGTTTTATATAATTGTCTTCTTTAATTGTTGCGCATCTTGCTGTTAAATATATTCCCAAATATTTAACTTTCTTAACTATCTGGAAATCTATTTTTCCTGACAGTTCATTTTTTTGTTTATCTGTAAGATTCTTAACTATGACTTTAGTTTTTTCTCTGTTTTATCTTCAGTCCTGCTATTTCTCCGAACTCTTCTATCCTTTGCAATAATTTAGGGTTTGTCTCCAACGGTTCCTCTAATATAAATACCAAATCATCTTCAAATGCTTGCAGTTTATATTTTTCATCTTTTATCTCCATTCCTTTAATTTCTGAGTCCTGTCTAATGTTTCTATTCAATACTTACAAGGTTAATATAAATAGCAATGGAGATAGTGGACACCGCTGTCTTGTGCTTTTAAAATTAAAATTCTCTGTAAGGTCCCCATTTACAATTACTTTTGCTGTTTGTCTATAGTATATTGTTTTGATTATATTTATGAATTTGTCTCCAAAGTCCATACATTTTAATTGTTGTATCCTGAATTGCCAATTTATGTTGTCAAAGGCTTTCTGTGTGTCTAAAAAGATTAGTGCCATTTGTTTTTGGATGCATTTCATAATATTTCAGTGTATCCAAAATGATTCTTAGATTATTGTTTATTTGTCTTTGTGGTAGAAATCCATTTTGATCTAGATGAATAAATTCAATCAAAAATCTTTTCAGTCTGACTTCCGGTTCTGGTACGCGGCGACGCCGGTCGTGCCTGGAGACTCGTCTCCACTCCAGCTGGGTTTTCTTCGCTGGTAGACCCCCTAGTGGGTCGAAAGGCGCCCTGGAGGGGCGAACACCGAGGAGGAGGCTTCCTGGTGACTGCGGGAGGGCGGCAGCTTCTCCTGTGGCTGCAGCTATCTCCTTAGGGCCGACGGAGTAAAGATCGCCCTGCAAGATGGCCGATTACCCTGCTGCACCAGCTGAAAGTCACAATTACATCTAAGCGTAATAGACCCACCACGGATGATCTGGGTGAGACCCCTTCTGCTCCTCTCTTCACCCTATTCTGTTTATTTTATTGCCTGTAAAAGCTTTGTTGGAATTATTTCCCTGTCTTGAAAAAGCAGCTTTTGTATGCGTGGGAAGAAAGGCGCTGAACAAAAGGATAGAACAAAACATTTTAAAGACTACACTTTATTCTCATTTACTTTGGGGTACAGAAAAACTCTTTTCTGAGCTGTACTATTATTTTATACTGGAAGATTATTTCTTTTTCCACTTTTTCCTTTAAAAGACAGAAAAAAGGAAAAAAAATGGTGTCTGGAAAAGATTTTTTAATCTTCTGAGGACATCTAGTGTTGAAAAGTTAACATTGCAACTGCTGATTATTGTTTGGAGATGAGAAGGACTTGACCTTCAAACTATTCTTGAAGAGAAAAGATAAGCTGATGCAGCTGTGGAAATTGTGGGGGTGGATATTGCTTAACTTTGATTAATTACAGCCTCCACTAAAAGAAAAAAGGGATTCTCTTCAATTACTATTCAAATGGAGAAACCTTATTCACAATTAAACTGTAAACATATATTGGAAAAGATTTATGAGGTTACTGAAGAAATATGTGCTACAGTGAAAGAGATTACTACAGAATTAAGAGCCAGAAACTCTACTCCAAACCTTCAAACTGACTTTCAGACTACATCTGATCATTCTACAAACCAAAACATACCAGAAGAGGAATCAATTGAGATTAAAGAGGAATTTATTTTACCTTACAAGCATCTCATCTATATCTTCGTGGATCAGAAAAATCAAAGACTGAGATTTGAACCTTTAAAGCAATGAGGCTTTAAGGATAAGAGAAATAGATGTCCAATGCAGAGGTCAGGATGCTTTTTACTGTCTCAAATGATAGTACAAGCAACAAAGAGAGATCTATTGGCTGAAAGGGAAGCTTTGTTATGGAAACCTGCTTGGCACAAAAAGAAGGCCAGAATAAGACTGAAAAGAGAAATTTAAAATTATATGTAATGGATCAAAGGCACTGTAGAACTATGGATTGATTTAAGGATTAAGATTTTGAGTTAGAACTAAGAGAAAAATGGGTGATTATTAGAATATATATATTAAATAGATTAAAAATGTATTCTTTGGAATAATAGGTTTATTTCTATGAAAATTATTATGTAATGGAATGAAGAAAATTGAAGAGGTGTTTTAGATTTGGATTGACTTAATAAGTAATTGAATGTTAATTTAATAAGATGATGTTTTTGTTTGATAATATGGATGTTATTAGGTATGATAATTAACTGGATGAAATTTGAATCTCGTCCAATGGAATGAAATGATTTAAGGTTTGATATTATCTTGTTATCTTAAAGAGATTGATTGATGGATGGATTAGATATGTATAGGATACACTAATACTTTATTTTAATTAGGAGATATTAGTGGAAGAAGAAATAAACAAGACTTATGATAAAATTAAGGAACTAGAATATACCTGGAAGGTATACCTGAATTGATAATGTGTTTATTTAAAGTTAAATTTGATTATGGTAATTGTAAATTCATAAAGCTCCAAAACAGGTTTAGGATTAATAGAAATTTAAATTAGAAATGGACTATCTTAAATATATTAAGCTATTTGAGGGAAATAGAGAGGGAATATTTGATGTATTGATTTGAGTTATTCATATATGGTTTTATTTCTGGATGTTTGATTACCCCAGTACCATGGTGTGTCTTGAGCACTTTGTTTTAAGAATTAAAAAACCAATAAAATTTGTTTAAAAAATATATTTTCAGTCTCTCTGCTATTATTGCAGCAAAAAATTTATAATCCACATTTAATAATGATATTGGTCTATAGTTCTTTATCTGTGTCAAGTCTGAATCCTCTTTTGGTATTAAGGTAATATTAGCTTCTATCCAAGTGTTTGGTAGTTTAGCCTCTAATAATACCTCATTGAAAACTTCTTTCATTGGTAAGCTTAATGAGTTACTTGAGTTACTTGGAAAAAAATTCACAGATTTTCTGGAGAAATATTTAAACTGAACAATGGGGACAGTGACTTAATTGATACAGAACATTCCTGTCCCCAGCAAACTAAAAATTATAGGATTATAATGAAGCATCTATGAATTGTAAATATAGAAAACTAATAAAATAATATATATATATATATGTGTGTGTGTGTGTGTATATATATATATATATGTTTTTTTTTAAATTGTTAACAAAGAAATAAGGGATTTCTGAGATAGCTACCGTATTTCGAGTTATTTAACTCTCTTCAGTCAGAACTCACCCTTTCTGGGATTCGAACCTGGGCAGTCTATATATATATATATATGTTTAAAATTGTTGACAAAGAAATAAGGGATTTCTGATATAGCTATTTCGAGTTTCTTAACTCTCTTCAGTCAGAACTCACCCTTCCGGGATTCGAACCTGGTTCGACATATATATATATGTCAAGTGTTTATTTTTTAGATTGCACCCTGTAAACCCAAATATGGGAGGAAGGAATCATTCTTTCCTTTTGCTTGTTTCAGCTCAACCCAGAGCCATCTTGCAAGCACAAATATATATATATATGTTGTTTAAAATGGTTGACAAAGAAATAAGGGATTTCTGATATAGCCATTTCGAGTTTCTTAACTCTCTTCAGTCAGAACTCACCCTTCCGGGATTCGAACCTGGGCAGTCTGCATGCTAAGCAGATGCTTTAACCTATTGAGCCACAGGTTCTCTCCCGCTTTGTCAGTAGTCAGGGAGTAAGGATATGTGTCAAGTGTTTATTTTTTAGATTGTACCCTGTAAACCCAAATATGGGAGGAAGGAATCATTCTTTCCTTTTGCTTGTTTCAGCTCAACCCAGAGCCATCTTGCAAGCACAAATATATATATATATATGTTGTTTAAAATGGTTGACAAAGAAATAAGGGATTTCTGATATAGCCATTTCGAGTTTCTTAACTCTCTTCAGTCAGAACTCACCCTTCCGGGATTCGAACCTGGGCAGTCTGCATGCTAAGCAGATGCTTTAACCTATTGAGCCACAGGTTCTCTCCCGCTTTGTCAGTAGTCAGGGAGTAAGGATATGTGTCAAGTGTTTATTTTTTAGATTGTACCCTGTAAACCCAAATATGGGAGGAAGGAATCATTCTTTCCTTTTGCTTGTTTCAGCTCAACCCAGAGCCATCTTGCAAGCACAAATATATATATATGTTGTTTAAAATTGTTGACAAAGAAATAAGGGATTTCTGATATAGCCATTTCGAGTTTCTTAACTCTCTTCAGTCAGAACTCACCCTTCCGGGATTCGAACCTGGGCAGTCTGCATGCTAAGCAGATGCTTTAACCTATTGAGCCACAAGTTCTCTCCCGCTTTGTCAGTAGTCAGGGAGTAAGGATATGTGTCAAGTGTTTATTTTTTAGATTGTACCCTGTAAACCCAAATATGGGAGGAAGGAATCATTCTTTCCTTTTGCTTGTTTCAGCTCAACCCAGAGCCATCTTGCAAGCACAAATATATATATATGTTGTTTAAAATTGTTGACAAAGAAATAAGGGATTTCTGATATAGCCATTTCGAGTTTCTTAACTCTCTTCAGTCAGAACTCACCCTTCCGGGATTCGAACCTGGGCAGTCTGCATGCTAAGCAGATGCTTTAACCTATTGAGCCACAAGTTCTCTCCCGCTTTGTCAGTAGTCAGGGAGTAAGGATATGTGTCAAGTGTTTATTTTTTAGATTGCATCCTGTAAACCCAAATATGGGAGGAAGGAATCATTCTTTCCTTTTGCTTGTTTCAGCTCAACCCAGAGCCATCTTGCAAGCACAAATATATATATGTTGTTTAAAATTGTTGACAAAGAAATAAGGGATTTCTGATATAGCCATTTCGAGTTTCTTAACTCTCTTCAGTCAGAACTCACCCTTCCGGGATTCGAACCTGGGCAGTCTGCATGCTAAGCAGATGCTTTAACCTATTGAGCCACAAGTTCTCTCCCGCTTTGTCAGTAGTCAGGGAGTAAGGATATGTGTCAAGTGTTTATTTTTTAGATTGTACCCTGTAAACCCAAATATGGGAGGAAGGAATCATTCTTTCCTTTTGCTTGTTTCAGCTCAACCCAGAGCCATCTTGCAAGCACAAATATATATATGTTGTTTAAAATTGTTGACAAAGAAATAAGGGATTTCTGATATAGCCATTTCGAGTTTCTTAACTCTCTTCAGTCAGAATTCACCCTTCCGGGATTCGAACCTGGGCAGTCTGCATGCTAAGCAGATGCTTTAACCTATTGAGCCACAAGTTCTCTCCCGCTTTGTCAGTAGTCAGGGAGTAAGGATATGTGTCAAGTGTTTATTTTTTAGATTGTACCCTGTAAACCCAAATATGGGAGGAAGGAATCATTCTTTCCTTTTGCTTGTTTCAGCTCAACCCAGAGCCATCTTGCAAGCACAAATATATATATGTTGTTTAAAATGGTTGACAAAGAAATAAGGGATTTCTGATATAGCCATTTCGAGTTTCTTAACTCTCTTCAGTCAGAACTCACCCTTCCGGGATTCGAACCTGGGCAGTCTGCATGCTAAGCAGATGCTTTAACCTATTGAGCCACAAGTTCTCTCCCACTTTGTCAGTAGTCAGGGAGTAAGGATATGTGTCAAGTGTTTATTTTTTAGATTGCACCCTGTAAACCCAAATATGGGAGGAAGGAATCATTCTTTCCTTTTGCTTGTTTCAGCTCAACCCAGAGCCATCTTGCAAGCACAAATATATATATGTTGTTTAAAATGGTTGACAAAGAAATAAGGGATTTCTGATATAGCCATTTCGAGTTTCTTAACTCTCTTCAGTCAGAACTCACCCTTCCGGGATTCGAACCTGGGCAGTCTGCATGCTAAGCAGATGCTTTAACCTATTGAGCCACAAGTTCTCTCCCGCTTTGTCAGTAGTCAGGGAGTAAGGATATGTGTCAAGTGTTTATTTTTTAGATTGTACCCTGTAAACCCAAATATGGGAGGAAGGAATCATTCTTTCCTTTTGCTTGTTTCAGCTCAACCCAGAGCCATCTTGCAAGCACAAATATATATATATGTTGTTTAAAATTGTTGACAAAGAAATAAGGGATTTCTGATATAGCCATTTCGAGTTTCTTAACTCTCTTCAGTCAGAACTCACCCTTCCGGGATTCGAACCTGGGCAGTCTGCATGCTAAGCAGATGCTTTAACCTATTGAGCCACAAGTTCTCTCCCGCTTTGTCAGTAGTCAGGGAGTAAGGATATGTGTCAAGTGTTTATTTTTTAGATTGTACCCTGTAAACCCAAATATGGGAGGAAGGAATCATTCTTTCCTTTTGCTTGTTTCAGCTCAACCCAGAGCCATCTTGCAAGCACAAATATATATATGTTGTTTAAAATTGTTGACAAAGAAATAAGGGATTTCTGATATAGCCATTTCGAGTTTCTTAACTCTCTTCAGTCAGAACTCACCCTTCCGGGATTCGAACCTGGGCAGTCTGCATGCTAAGCAGATGCTTTAACCTATTGAGCCACAAGTTCTCTCCCGCTTTGTCAGTAGTCAGGGAGTAAGGATATGTGTCAAGTGTTTATTTTTTAGATTGCACCCTGTAAACCCAAATATGGGAGGAAGGAATCATTCTTTCCTTTTGCTTGTTTCAGCTCAACCCAGAGCCATCTTGCAAGCACAAATATATATATATATATGTTGTTTAAAATTGTTGACAAAGAAATAAGGGATTTCTGATATAGCCATTTCGAGTTTCTTAACTCTCTTCAGTCAGAACTCACCCTTCCGGGATTCGAACCTGGGCAGTCTGCATGCTAAGCAGATGCTTTAACCTATTGAGCCACAAGTTCTCTCCCGCTTTGTCAGTAGTCAGGGAGTAAGGATATGTGTCAAGTGTTTATTTTTTAGATTGCACCCTGTAAACCCAAATATGGGAGGAAGGAATCATTCTTTCCTTTTGCTTGTTTCAGCTCAACCCAGAGCCATCTTGCAAGCACAAATATATATATGTTGTTTAAAATTGTTGACAAAGAAATAAGGGATTTCTGATATAGCCATTTCGAGTTTCTTAACTCTCTTCAGTCAGAATTCACCCTTCCGGGATTCGAACCTGGGCAGTCTGCATGCTAAGCAGATGCTTTAACCTATTGAGCCACAAGTTCTCTCCCGCTTTGTCAGTAGTCAGGGAGTAAGGATATGTGTCAAGTGTTTATTTTTTAGATTGTACCCTGTAAACCCAAATATGGGAGGAAGGAATCATTCTTTCCTTTTGCTTGTTTCAGCTCAACCCAGAGCCATCTTGCAAGCACAAATATATATATGTTGTTTAAAATGGTTGACAAAGAAATAAGGGATTTCTGATATAGCCATTTCGAGTTTCTTAACTCTCTTCAGTCAGAACTCACCCTTCCGGGATTCGAACCTGGGCAGTCTGCATGCTAAGCAGATGCTTTAACCTATTGAGCCACAAGTTCTCTCCCACTTTGTCAGTAGTCAGGGAGTAAGGATATGTGTCAAGTGTTTATTTTTTAGATTGCACCCTGTAAACCCAAATATGGGAGGAAGGAATCATTCTTTCCTTTTGCTTGTTTCAGCTCAACCCAGAGCCATCTTGCAAGCACAAATATATATATGTTGTTTAAAATGGTTGACAAAGAAATAAGGGATTTCTGATATAGCCATTTCGAGTTTCTTAACTCTCTTCAGTCAGAACTCACCCTTCCGGGATTCGAACCTGGGCAGTCTGCATGCTAAGCAGATGCTTTAACCTATTGAGCCACAAGTTCTCTCCCGCTTTGTCAGTAGTCAGGGAGTAAGGATATGTGTCAAGTGTTTATTTTTTAGATTGTACCCTGTAAACCCAAATATGGGAGGAAGGAATCATTCTTTCCTTTTGCTTGTTTCAGCTCAACCCAGAGCCATCTTGCAAGCACAAATATATATATATGTTGTTTAAAATTGTTGACAAAGAAATAAGGGATTTCTGATATAGCCATTTCGAGTTTCTTAACTCTCTTCAGTCAGAACTCACCCTTCCGGGATTCGAACCTGGGCAGTCTGCATGCTAAGCAGATGCTTTAACCTATTGAGCCACAAGTTCTCTCCCGCTTTGTCAGTAGTCAGGGAGTAAGGATATGTGTCAAGTGTTTATTTTTTAGATTGTACCCTGTAAACCCAAATATGGGAGGAAGGAATCATTCTTTCCTTTTGCTTGTTTCAGCTCAACCCAGAGCCATCTTGCAAGCACAAATATATATATGTTGTTTAAAATTGTTGACAAAGAAATAAGGGATTTCTGATATAGCCATTTCGAGTTTCTTAACTCTCTTCAGTCAGAACTCACCCTTCCGGGATTCGAACCTGGGCAGTCTGCATGCTAAGCAGATGCTTTAACCTATTGAGCCACAAGTTCTCTCCCGCTTTGTCAGTAGTCAGGGAGTAAGGATATGTGTCAAGTGTTTATTTTTTAGATTGCACCCTGTAAACCCAAATATGGGAGGAAGGAATCATTCTTTCCTTTTGCTTGTTTCAGCTCAACCCAGAGCCATCTTGCAAGCACAAATATATATATATATATGTTGTTTAAAATTGTTGACAAAGAAATAAGGGATTTCTGATATAGCCATTTCGAGTTTCTTAACTCTCTTCAGTCAGAACTCACCCTTCCGGGATTCGAACCTGGGCAGTCTGCATGCTAAGCAGATGCTTTAACCTATTGAGCCACAAGTTCTCTCCCGCTTTGTCAGTAGTCAGGGAGTAAGGATATGTGTCAAGTGTTTATTTTTTAGATTGCACCCTGTAAACCCAAATATGGGAGGAAGGAATCATTCTTTCCTTTTGCTTGTTTCAGCTCAACCCAGAGCCATCTTGCAAGCACAAATATATATATGTTGTTTAAAATTGTTGACAAAGAAATAAGGGATTTCTGATATAGCCATTTCGAGTTTCTTAACTCTCTTCAGTCAGAATTCACCCTTCCGGGATTCGAACCTGGGCAGTCTGCATGCTAAGCAGATGCTTTAACCTATTGAGCCACAAGTTCTCTCCCGCTTTGTCAGTAGTCAGGGAGTAAGGATATGTGTCAAGTGTTTATTTTTTAGATTGTACCCTGTAAACCCAAATATGGGAGGAAGGAATCATTCTTTCCTTTTGCTTGTTTCAGCTCAACCCAGAGCCATCTTGCAAGCACAAATATATATATGTTGTTTAAAATGGTTGACAAAGAAATAAGGGATTTCTGATATAGCCATTTCGAGTTTCTTAACTCTCTTCAGTCAGAACTCACCCTTCCGGGATTCGAACCTGGGCAGTCTGCATGCTAAGCAGATGCTTTAACCTATTGAGCCACAAGTTCTCTCCCACTTTGTCAGTAGTCAGGGAGTAAGGATATGTGTCAAGTGTTTATTTTTTAGATTGCACCCTGTAAACCCAAATATGGGAGGAAGGAATCATTCTTTCCTTTTGCTTGTTTCAGCTCAACCCAGAGCCATCTTGCAAGCACAAATATATATATGTTGTTTAAAATGGTTGACAAAGAAATAAGGGATTTCTGATATAGCCATTTCGAGTTTCTTAACTCTCTTCAGTCAGAACTCACCCTTCCGGGATTCGAACCTGGGCAGTCTGCATGCTAAGCAGATGCTTTAACCTATTGAGCCACAAGTTCTCTCCCGCTTTGTCAGTAGTCAGGGAGTAAGGATATGTGTCAAGTGTTTATTTTTTAGATTGTACCCTGTAAACCCAAATATGGGAGGAAGGAATCATTCTTTCCTTTTGCTTGTTTCAGCTCAACCCAGAGCCATCTTGCAAGCACAAATATATATATATGTTGTTTAAAATTGTTGACAAAGAAATAAGGGATTTCTGATATAGCCATTTCGAGTTTCTTAACTCTCTTCAGTCAGAACTCACCCTTCCGGGATTCGAACCTGGGCAGTCTGCATGCTAAGCAGATGCTTTAACCTATTGAGCCACAAGTTCTCTCCCGCTTTGTCAGTAGTCAGGGAGTAAGGATATGTGTCAAGTGTTTATTTTTTAGATTGTACCCTGTAAACCCAAATATGGGAGGAAGGAATCATTCTTTCCTTTTGCTTGTTTCAGCTCAACCCAGAGCCATCTTGCAAGCACAAATATATATATGTTGTTTAAAATTGTTGACAAAGAAATAAGGGATTTCTGATATAGCCATTTCGAGTTTCTTAACTCTCTTCAGTCAGAACTCACCCTTCCGGGATTCGAACCTGGGCAGTCTGCATGCTAAGCAGATGCTTTAACCTATTGAGCCACAAGTTCTCTCCCGCTTTGTCAGTAGTCAGGGAGTAAGGATATGTGTCAAGTGTTTATTTTTTAGATTGCACCCTGTAAACCCAAATATGGGAGGAAGGAATCATTCTTTCCTTTTGCTTGTTTCAGCTCAACCCAGAGCCATCTTGCAAGCACAAATATATATATATATATATTGTTTAAAATTGTTGACAAAGAAATAAGGGATTTCTGATATAGCCATTTCGAGTTTCTTAACTCTCTTCAGTCAGAACTCACCCTTCCGGGATTCGAACCTGGGCAGTCTGCATGCTAAGCAGATGCTTTAACCTATTGAGCCACAAGTTCTCTCCCGCTTTGTCAGTAGTCAGGGAGTAAGGATATGTGTCAAGTGTTTATTTTTTAGATTGTACCCTGTAAACCCAAATATGGGAGGAAGGAATCATTCTTTCCTTTTGCTTGTTTCAGCTCAACCCAGAGCCATCTTGCAAGCACAAATATATATATATATGTTTAAAATTGTTGACAAAGAAATAAGGGATTTCTGATATAGCCATTTCGAGTTTCTTAACTCTCTTCAGTCAGAACTCACCCTTCCGGGATTCGAACCTGGGCAGTCTGCATGCTAAGCAGATGCTTTAACCTATTGAGCCACAAGTTCTCTCCCGCTTTGTCAGTAGTCAGGGAGTAAGGATATGTGTCAAGTGTTTATTTTTTAGATTGCACCCTGTAAACCCAAATATGGGAGGAAGGAATCATTCTTTCCTTTTGCTTGTTTCAGCTCAACCCAGAGCCATCTTGCAAGCACAAATATATATATGTTGTTTAAAATTGTTGACAAAGAAATAAGGGATTTCTGATATAGCCATTTCGAGTTTCTTAACTCTCTTCAGTCAGAACTCACCCTTCCGGGATTCGAACCTGGGCAGTCTGCATGCTAAGCAGATGCTTTAACCTATTGAGCCACAAGTTCTCTCCCGCTTTGTCAGTAGTCAGGGAGTAAGGATATGTGTCAAGTGTTTATTTTTTAGATTGTACCCTGTAAACCCAAATATGGGAGGAAGGAATCATTCTTTCCTTTTGCTTGTTTCAGCTCAACCCAGAGCCATCTTGCAAGCACAAATATATATATGTTGTTTAAAATGGTTGACAAAGAAATAAGGGATTTCTGATATAGCCATTTCGAGTTTCTTAACTCTCTTCAGTCAGAACTCACCCTTCCGGGATTCGAACCTGGGCAGTCTGCATGCTAAGCAGATGCTTTAACCTATTGAGCCACAAGTTCTCTCCCGCTTTGTCAGTAGTCAGGGAGTAAGGATATGTGTCAAGTGTTTATTTTTTAGATTGCACCCTGTAAACCCAAATATGGGAGGAAGGAATCATTCTTTCCTTTTGCTTGTTTCAGCTCAACCCAGAGCCATCTTGCAAGCACAAATATATATATGTTGTTTAAAATGGTTGACAAAGAAATAAGGGATTTCTGATATAGCCATTTCGAGTTTCTTAACTCTCTTCAGTCAGAACTCACCCTTCCGGGATTCGAACCTGGGCAGTCTGCATGCTAAGCAGATGCTTTAACCTATTGAGCCACAAGTTCTCTCCCGCTTTGTCAGTAGTCAGGGAGTAAGGATATGTGTCAAGTGTTTATTTTTTAGATTGCACCCTGTAAACCCAAATATGGGAGGAAGGAATCATTCTTTCCTTTTGCTTGTTTCAGCTCAACCCAGAGCCATCTTGCAAGCACAAATATATATATGTTGTTTAAAATTGTTGACAAAGAAATAAGGGATTTCTGATATAGCCATTTCGAGTTTCTTAACTCTCTTCAGTCAGAATTCACCCTTCCGGGATTCGAACCTGGGCAGTCTGCATGCTAAGCAGATGCTTTAACCTATTGAGCCACAAGTTCTCTCCCGCTTTGTCAGTAGTCAGGGAGTAAGGATATGTGTCAAGTGTTTATTTTTTAGATTGTACCCTGTAAACCCAAATATGGGAGGAAGGAATCATTCTTTCCTTTTGCTTGTTTCAGCTCAACCCAGAGCCATCTTGCAAGCACAAATATATATATGTTGTTTAAAATGGTTGACAAAGAAATAAGGGATTTCTGATATAGCCATTTCGAGTTTCTTAACTCTCTTCAGTCAGAACTCACCCTTCCGGGATTCGAACCTGGGCAGTCTGCATGCTAAGCAGATGCTTTAACCTATTGAGCCACAAGTTCTCTCCCACTTTGTCAGTAGTCAGGGAGTAAGGATATGTGTCAAGTGTTTATTTTTTAGATTTCACCCTGTAAACCCAAATATGGGAGGAAGGAATCATTCTTTCCTTTTGCTTGTTTCAGCTCAACCCAGAGCCATCTTGCAAGCACAAATATATATATGTTGTTTAAAATGGTTGACAAAGAAATAAGGGATTTCTGATATAGCCATTTCGAGTTTCTTAACTCTCTTCAGTCAGAACTCACCCTTCCGGGATTCGAACCTGGGCAGTCTGCATGCTAAGCAGATGCTTTAACCTATTGAGCCACAAGTTCTCTCCCGCTTTGTCAGTAGTCAGGGAGTAAGGATATGTGTCAAGTGTTTATTTTTTAGATTGTACCCTGTAAACCCAAATATGGGAGGAAGGAATCATTCTTTCCTTTTGCTTGTTTCAGCTCAACCCAGAGCCATCTTGCAAGCACAAATATATATATATGTTGTTTAAAATTGTTGACAAAGAAATAAGGGATTTCTGATATAGCCATTTCGAGTTTCTTAACTCTCTTCAGTCAGAACTCACCCTTCCGGGATTCGAACCTGGGCAGTCTGCATGCTAAGCAGATGCTTTAACCTATTGAGCCACAAGTTCTCTCCCGCTTTGTCAGTAGTCAGGGAGTAAGGATATGTGTCAAGTGTTTATTTTTTAGATTGTACCCTGTAAACCCAAATATGGGAGGAAGGAATCATTCTTTCCTTTTGCTTGTTTCAGCTCAACCCAGAGCCATCTTGCAAGCACAAATATATATATGTTGTTTAAAATTGTTGACAAAGAAATAAGGGATTTCTGATATAGCCATTTCGAGTTTCTTAACTCTCTTCAGTCAGAACTCACCCTTCCGGGATTCGAACCTGGGCAGTCTGCATGCTAAGCAGATGCTTTAACCTATTGAGCCACAAGTTCTCTCCCGCTTTGTCAGTAGTCAGGGAGTAAGGATATGTGTCAAGTGTTTATTTTTTAGATTGCACCCTGTAAACCCAAATATGGGAGGAAGGAATCATTCTTTCCTTTTGCTTGTTTCAGCTCAACCCAGAGCCATCTTGCAAGCACAAATATATATATATATATTGTTTAAAATTGTTGACAAAGAAATAAGGGATTTCTGATATAGCCATTTCGAGTTTCTTAACTCTCTTCAGTCAGAACTCACCCTTCCGGGATTCGAACCTGGGCAGTCTGCATGCTAAGCAGATGCTTTAACCTATTGAGCCACAAGTTCTCTCCCGCTTTGTCAGTAGTCAGGGAGTAAGGATATGTGTCAAGTGTTTATTTTTTAGATTGTACCCTGTAAACCCAAATATGGGAGGAAGGAATCATTCTTTCCTTTTGCTTGTTTCAGCTCAACCCAGAGCCATCTTGCAAGCACAAATATATATATATATGTTTAAAATTGTTGACAAAGAAATAAGGGATTTCTGATATAGCCATTTCGAGTTTCTTAACTCTCTTCAGTCAGAACTCACCCTTCCGGGATTCGAACCTGGGCAGTCTGCATGCTAAGCAGATGCTTTAACCTATTGAGCCACAAGTTCTCTCCCGCTTTGTCAGTAGTCAGGGAGTAAGGATATGTGTCAAGTGTTTATTTTTTAGATTGCACCCTGTAAACCCAAATATGGGAGGAAGGAATCATTCTTTCCTTTTGCTTGTTTCAGCTCAACCCAGAGCCATCTTGCAAGCACAAATATATATATATATATGTTGTTTAAAATTGTTGACAAAGAAATAAGGGATTTCTGATATAGCCATTTCGAGTTTCTTAACTCTCTTCAGTCAGAACTCACCCTTCCGGGATTCGAACCTGGGCAGTCTGCATGCTAAGCAGATGCTTTAACCTATTGAGCCACAAGTTCTCTCCCGCTTTGTCAGTAGTCAGGGAGTAAGGATATGTGTCAAGTGTTTATTTTTTAGATTGTACCCTGTAAACCCAAATATGGGAGGAAGGAATCATTCTTTCCTTTTGCTTGTTTCAGCTCAACCCAGAGCCATCTTGCAAGCACAAATATATATATATGTTGTTTAAAATTGTTGACAAAGAAATAAGGGATTTCTGATATAGCCATTTCGAGTTTCTTAACTCTCTTCAGTCAGAACTCACCCTTCCGGGATTCGAACCTGGGCAGTCTGCATGCTAAGCAGATGCTTTAACCTATTGAGCCACAAGTTCTCTCCCGCTTTGTCAGTAGTCAGGGAGTAAGGATATGTGTCAAGTGTTTATTTTTTAGATTGCACCCTGTAAACCCAAATATGGGAGGAAGGAATCATTCTTTCCTTTTGCTTGTTTCAGCTCAACCCAGAGCCATCTTGCAAGCACAAATATATATATGTTGTTTAAAATTGTTGACAAAGAAATAAGGGATTTCTGATATAGCCATTTCGAGTTTCTTAACTCTCTTCAGTCAGAACTCACCCTTCCGGGATTCGAACCTGGGCAGTCTGCATGCTAAGCAGATGCTTTAACCTATTGAGCCACAAGTTCTCTCCCGCTTTGTCAGTAGTCAGGGAGTAAGGATATGTGTCAAGTGTTTATTTTTTAGATTGTACCCTGTAAACCCAAATATGGGAGGAAGGAATCATTCTTTCCTTTTGCTTGTTTCAGCTCAACCCAGAGCCATCTTGCAAGCACAAATATATATATGTTGTTTAAAATGGTTGACAAAGAAATAAGGGATTTCTGATATAGCCATTTCGAGTTTCTTAACTCTCTTCAGTCAGAACTCACCCTTCCGGGATTCGAACCTGGGCAGTCTGCATGCTAAGCAGATGCTTTAACCTATTGAGCCACAAGTTCTCTCCCGCTTTGTCAGTAGTCAGGGAGTAAGGATATGTGTCAAGTGTTTATTTTTTAGATTGTACCCTGTAAACCCAAATATGGGAGGAAGGAATCATTCTTTCCTTTTGCTTGTTTCAGCTCAACCCAGAGCCATCTTGCAAGCACAAATATATATATATATTGTTTAAAATTGTTGACAAAGAAATAAGGGATTTCTGATATAGCCATTTCGAGTTTCTTAACTCTCTTCAGTCAGAACTCACCCTTCCGGGATTCGAACCTGGGCAGTCTGCATGCTAAGCAGATGCTTTAACCTATTGAGCCACAAGTTCTCTCCCGCTTTGTCAGTAGTCAGGGAGTAAGGATATGTGTCAAGTGTTTATTTTTTAGATTGTACCCTGTAAACCCAAATATGGGAGGAAGGAATCATTCTTTCCTTTTGCTTGTTTCAGCTCAACCCAGAGCCATCTTGCAAGCACAAATATATATATGTTGTTTAAAATTGTTGACAAAGAAATAAGGGATTTCTGATATAGCCATTTCGAGTTTCTTAACTCTCTTCAGTCAGAACTCACCCTTCCGGGATTCGAACCTGGGCAGTCTGCATGCTAAGCAGATGCTTTAACCTATTGAGCCACAAGTTCTCTCCCGCTTTGTCAGTAGTCAGGGAGTAAGGATATGTGTCAAGTGTTTATTTTTTAGATTGCACCCTGTAAACCCAAATATGGGAGGAAGGAATCATTCTTTCCTTTTGCTTGTTTCAGCTCAACCCAGAGCCATCTTGCAAGCACAAATATATATATGTTGTTTAAAATTGTTGACAAAGAAATAAGGGATTTCTGATATAGCCATTTCGAGTTTCTTAACTCTCTTCAGTCAGAACTCACCCTTCCGGGATTCGAACCTGGGCAGTCTGCATGCTAAGCAGATGCTTTAACCTATTGAGCCACAAGTTCTCTCCCGCTTTGTCAGTAGTCAGGGAGTAAGGATATGTGTCAAGTGTTTATTTTTTAGATTGTACCCTGTAAACCCAAATATGGGAGGAAGGAATCATTCTTTCCTTTTGCTTGTTTCAGCTCAACCCAGAGCCATCTTGCAAGCACAAATATATATATGTTGTTTAAAATTGTTGACAAAGAAATAAGGGATTTCTGATATAGCCATTTCGAGTTTCTTAACTCTCTTCAGTCAGAACTCACCCTTCCGGGATTCGAACCTGGGCAGTCTGCATGCTAAGCAGATGCTTTAACCTATTGAGCCACAAGTTCTCTCCCGCTTTGTCAGTAGTCAGGGAGTAAGGATATGTGTCAAGTGTTTATTTTTTAGATTGCACCCTGTAAACCCAAATATGGGAGGAAGGAATCATTCTTTCCTTTTGCTTGTTTCAGCTCAACCCAGAGCCATCTTGCAAGCACAAATATATATATGTTGTTTAAAATTGTTGACAAAGAAATAAGGGATTTCTGATATAGCCATTTCGAGTTTCTTAACTCTCTTCAGTCAGAACTCACCCTTCCGGGATTCGAACCTGGGCAGTCTGCATGCTAAGCAGATGCTTTAACCTATTGAGCCACAAGTTCTCTCCCGCTTTGTCAGTAGTCAGGGAGTAAGGATATGTGTCAAGTGTTTATTTTTTAGATTGTACCCTGTAAACCCAAATATGGGAGGAAGGAATCATTCTTTCCTTTTGCTTGTTTCAGCTCAACCCAGAGCCATCTTGCAAGCACAAATATATATATGTTGTTTAAAATGGTTGACAAAGAAATAAGGGATTTCTGATATAGCCATTTCGAGTTTCTTAACTCTCTTCAGTCAGAACTCACCCTTCCGGGATTCGAACCTGGGCAGTCTGCATGCTAAGCAGATGCTTTAACCTATTGAGCCACAAGTTCTCTCCCTCTTTGTCAGTAGTCAGGGAGTAAGGATATGTGTCAAGTGTTTATTTTTTAGATTGCACCCTGTAAACCCAAATATGGGAGGAAGGAATCATTCTTTCCTTTTGCTTGTTTCAGCTCAACCCAGAGCCATCTTGCAAGCACAAATATATATATGTTGTTTAAAATTGTTGACAAAGAAATAAGGGATTTCTGATATAGCCATTTCGAGTTTCTTAACTCTCTTCAGTCAGAATTCACCCTTCCGGGATTCGAACCTGGGCAGTCTGCATGCTAAGCAGATGCTTTAACCTATTGAGCCACAAGTTCTCTCCCGCTTTGTCAGTAGTCAGGGAGTAAGGATATGTGTCAAGTGTTTATTTTTTAGATTGTACCCTGTAAACCCAAATATGGGAGGAAGGAATCATTCTTTCCTTTTGCTTGTTTCAGCTCAACCCAGAGCCATCTTGCAAGCACAAATATATATATGTTGTTTAAAATGGTTGACAAAGAAATAAGGGATTTCTGATATAGCCATTTCGAGTTTCTTAACTCTCTTCAGTCAGAACTCACCCTTCCGGGATTCGAACCTGGGCAGTCTGCATGCTAAGCAGATGCTTTAACCTATTGAGCCACAAGTTCTCTCCCGCTTTGTCAGTAGTCAGGGAGTAAGGATATGTGTCAAGTGTTTATTTTTTAGATTGCACCCTGTAAACCCAAATATGGGAGGAAGGAATCATTCTTTCCTTTTGCTTGTTTCAGCTCAACCCAGAGCCATCTTGCAAGCACAAATATATATATGTTGTTTAAAATTGTTGACAAAGAAATAAGGGATTTCTGATATAGCCATTTCGAGTTTCTTAACTCTCTTCAGTCAGAACTCACCCTTCCGGGATTCGAACCTGGGCAGTCTGCATGCTAAGCAGATGCTTTAACCTATTGAGCCACAAGTTCTCTCCCGCTTTGTCAGTAGTCAGGGAGTAAGGATATGTGTCAAGTGTTTATTTTTTAGATTGTACCCTGTAAACCCAAATATGGGAGGAAGGAATCATTCTTTCCTTTTGCTTGTTTCAGCTCAACCCAGAGCCATCTTGCAAGCACAAATATATATATATATGTTGTTTAAAATTGTTGACAAAGAAATAAGGGATTTCTGATATAGCCATTTCGAGTTTCTTAACTCTCTTCAGTCAGAACTCACCCTTCCGGGATTCGAACCTGGGCAGTCTGCATGCTAAGCAGATGCTTTAACCTATTGAGCCACAAGTTCTCTCCCGCTTTGTCAGTAGTCAGGGAGTAAGGATATGTGTCAAGTGTTTATTTTTTAGATTGCATCCTGTAAACCCAAATATGGGAGGAAGGAATCATTCTTTCCTTTTGCTTGTTTCAGCTCAACCCAGAGCCATCTTGCAAGCACAAATATATATATGTTGTTTAAAATTGTTGACAAAGAAATAAGGGATTTCTGATATAGCCATTTCGAGTTTCTTAACTCTCTTCAGTCAGAACTCACCCTTCCGGGATTCGAACCTGGGCAGTCTGCATGCTAAGCAGATGCTTTAACCTATTGAGCCACAAGTTCTCTCCCGCTTTGTCAGTAGTCAGGGAGTAAGGATATGTGTCAAGTGTTTATTTTTTAGATTGTACCCTGTAAACCCAAATATGGGAGGAAGGAATCATTCTTTCCTTTTGCTTGTTTCAGCTCAACCCAGAGCCATCTTGCAAGCACAAATATATATATGTTGTTTAAAATGGTTGACAAAGAAATAAGGGATTTCTGATATAGCCATTTCGAGTTTCTTAACTCTCTTCAGTCAGAACTCACCCTTCCGGGATTCGAACCTGGGCAGTCTGCATGCTAAGCAGATGCTTTAACCTATTGAGCCACAAGTTCTCTCCCGCTTTGTCAGTAGTCAGGGAGTAAGGATATGTGTCAAGTGTTTATTTTTTAGATTGCACCCTGTAAACCCAAATATGGGAGGAAGGAATCATTCTTTCCTTTTGCTTGTTTCAGCTCAACCCAGAGCCATCTTGCAAGCACAAATATATATATGTTGTTTAAAATGGTTGACAAAGAAATAAGGGATTTCTGATATAGCCATTTCGAGTTTCTTAACTCTCTTCAGTCAGAACTCACCCTTCCGGGATTCGAACCTGGGCAGTCTGCATGCTAAGCAGATGCTTTAACCTATTGAGCCACAAGTTCTCTCCCGCTTTGTCAGTAGTCAGGGAGTAAGGATATGTGTCAAGTGTTTATTTTTTAGATTGCACCCTGTAAACCCAAATATGGGAGGAAGGAATCATTCTTTCCTTTTGCTTGTTTCAGCTCAACCCAGAGCCATCTTGCAAGCACAAATATATATATGTTGTTTAAAATTGTTGACAAAGAAATAAGGGATTTCTGATATAGCCATTTCGAGTTTCTTAACTCTCTTCAGTCAGAATTCACCCTTCCGGGATTCGAACCTGGGCAGTCTGCATGCTAAGCAGATGCTTTAACCTATTGAGCCACAAGTTCTCTCCCGCTTTGTCAGTAGTCAGGGAGTAAGGATATGTGTCAAGTGTTTATTTTTTAGATTGTACCCTGTAAACCCAAATATGGGAGGAAGGAATCATTCTTTCCTTTTGCTTGTTTCAGCTCAACCCAGAGCCATCTTGCAAGCACAAATATATATATGTTGTTTAAAATGGTTGACAAAGAAATAAGGGATTTCTGATATAGCCATTTCGAGTTTCTTAACTCTCTTCAGTCAGAACTCACCCTTCCGGGATTCGAACCTGGGCAGTCTGCATGCTAAGCAGATGCTTTAACCTATTGAGCCACAAGTTCTCTCCCGCTTTGTCAGTAGTCAGGGAGTAAGGATATGTGTCAAGTGTTTATTTTTTAGATTGTACCCTGTAAACCCAAATATGGGAGGAAGGAATCATTCTTTCCTTTTGCTTGTTTCAGCTCAACCCAGAGCCATCTTGCAAGCACAAATATATATATGTTGTTTAAAATTGTTGACAAAGAAATAAGGGATTTCTGATATAGCCATTTCGAGTTTCTTAACTCTCTTCAGTCAGAACTCACCCTTCCGGGATTCGAACCTGGGCAGTCTGCATGCTAAGCAGATGCTTTAACCTATTGAGCCACAAGTTCTCTCCCGCTTTGTCAGTAGTCAGGGAGTAAGGATATGTGTCAAGTGTTTATTTTTTAGATTGCACCCTGTAAACCCAAATATGGGAGGAAGGAATCATTCTTTCCTTTTGCTTGTTTCAGCTCAACCCAGAGCCATCTTGCAAGCACAAATATATATATGTTGTTTAAAATTGTTGACAAAGAAATAAGGGATTTCTGATATAGCCATTTCGAGTTTCTTAACTCTCTTCAGTCAGAACTCACCCTTCCGGGATTCGAACCTGGGCAGTCTGCATGCTAAGCAGATGCTTTAACCTATTGAGCCACAAGTTCTCTCCCGCTTTGTCAGTAGTCAGGGAGTAAGGATATGTGTCAAGTGTTTATTTTTTAGATTGTACCCTGTAAACCCAAATATGGGAGGAAGGAATCATTCTTTCCTTTTGCTTGTTTCAGCTCAACCCAGAGCCATCTTGCAAGCACAAATATATATATATATGTTTAAAATTGTTGACAAAGAAATAAGGGATTTCTGATATAGCCATTTCGAGTTTCTTAACTCTCTTCAGTCAGAACTCACCCTTCCGGGATTCGAACCTGGGCAGTCTGCATGCTAAGCAGATGCTTTAACCTATTGAGCCACAAGTTCTCTCCCGCTTTGTCAGTAGTCAGGGAGTAAGGATATGTGTCAAGTGTTTATTTTTTAGATTGCACCCTGTAAACCCAAATATGGGAGGAAGGAATCATTCTTTCCTTTTGCTTGTTTCAGCTCAACCCAGAGCCATCTTGCAAGCACAAATATATATATATATATTGTTGTTTAAAATTGTTGACAAAGAAATAAGGGATTTCTGATATAGCCATTTCGAGTTTCTTAACTCTCTTCAGTCAGAACTCACCCTTCCGGGATTCGAACCTGGGCAGTCTGCATGCTAAGCAGATGCTTTAACCTATTGAGCCACAAGTTCTCTCCCGCTTTGTCAGTAGTCAGGGAGTAAGGATATGTGTCAAGTGTTTATTTTTTAGATTGCACCCTGTAAACCCAAATATGGGAGGAAGGAATCATTCTTTCCTTTTGCTTGTTTCAGCTCAACCCAGAGCCATCTTGCAAGCACAAATATATATATGTTGTTTAAAATTGTTGACAAAGAAATAAGGGATTTCTGATATAGCCATTTCGAGTTTCTTAACTCTCTTCAGTCAGAACTCACCCTTCCGGGATTCGAACCTGGGCAGTCTGCATGCTAAGCAGATGCTTTAACCTATTGAGCCACAAGTTCTCTCTCGCTTTGTCAGTAGTCAGGGAGTAAGGATATGTGTCAAGTGTTTATTTTTTAGATTGTACCCTGTAAACCCAAATATGGGAGGAAGGAATCATTCTTTCCTTTTGCTTGTTTCAGCTCAACCCAGAGCCATCTTGCAAGCACAAATATATATATATATGTTTAAAATTGTTGACAAAGAAATAAGGGATTTCTGATATAGCCATTTCGAGTTTCTTAACTCTCTTCAGTCAGAACTCACCCTTCCGGGATTCGAACCTGGGCAGTCTGCATGCTAAGCAGATGCTTTAACCTATTGAGCCACAAGTTCTCTCCCGCTTTGTCAGTAGTCAGGGAGTAAGGATATGTGTCAAGTGTTTATTTTTTAGATTGCACCCTGTAAACCCAAATATGGGAGGAAGGAATCATTCTTTCCTTTTGCTTGTTTCAGCTCAACCCAGAGCCATCTTGCAAGCACAAATATATATATATATATATATGTTGTTTAAAATTGTTGACAAAGAAATAAGGGATTTCTGATATAGCCATTTCGAGTTTCTTAACTCTCTTCAGTCAGAACTCACCCTTCCGGGATTCGAACCTGGGCAGTCTGCATGCTAAGCAGATGCTTTAACCTATTGAGCCACAAGTTCTCTCCCGCTTTGTCAGTAGTCAGGGAGTAAGGATATGTGTCAAGTGTTTATTTTTTAGATTGTACCCTGTAAACCCAAATATGGGAGGAAGGAATCATTCTTTCCTTTTGCTTGTTTCAGCTCAACCCAGAGCCATCTTGCAAGCACAAATATATATATATGTTGTTTAAAATTGTTGACAAAGAAATAAGGGATTTCTGATATAGCCATTTCGAGTTTCTTAACTCTCTTCAGTCAGAACTCACCCTTCCGGGATTCGAACCTGGGCAGTCTGCATGCTAAGCAGATGCTTTAACCTATTGAGCCACAAGTTCTCTCCCGCTTTGTCAGTAGTCAGGGAGTAAGGATATGTGTCAAGTGTTTATTTTTTAGATTGCACCCTGTAAACCCAAATATGGGAGGAAGGAATCATTCTTTCCTTTTGCTTGTTTCAGCTCAACCCAGAGCCATCTTGCAAGCACAAATATATATATGTTGTTTAAAATTGTTGACAAAGAAATAAGGGATTTCTGATATAGCCATTTCGAGTTTCTTAACTCTCTTCAGTCAGAACTCACCCTTCCGGGATTCGAACCTGGGCAGTCTGCATGCTAAGCAGATGCTTTAACCTATTGAGCCACAAGTTCTCTCCCGCTTTGTCAGTAGTCAGGGAGTAAGGATATGTGTCAAGTGTTTATTTTTTAGATTGTACCCTGTAAACCCAAATATGGGAGGAAGGAATCATTCTTTCCTTTTGCTTGTTTCAGCTCAACCCAGAGCCATCTTGCAAGCACAAATATATATATGTTGTTTAAAATTGTTGACAAAGAAATAAGGGATTTCTGATATAGCCATTTCGAGTTTCTTAACTCTCTTCAGTCAGAACTCACCCTTCCGGGATTCGAACCTGGGCAGTCTGCATGCTAAGCAGATGCTTTAACCTATTGAGCCACAAGTTCTCTCCCGCTTTGTCAGTAGTCAGGGAGTAAGGATATGTGTCAAGTGTTTATTTTTTAGATTGCACCCTGTAAACCCAAATATGGGAGGAAGGAATCATTCTTTCCTTTTGCTTGTTTCAGCTCAACCCAGAGCCAACTTGCAAGCACAAATATATATATGTTGTTTAAAATTGTTGACAAAGAAATAAGGGATTTCTGATATAGCCATTTCGAGTTTCTTAACTCTCTTCAGTCAGAACTCACCCTTCCGGGATTCGAACCTGGGCAGTCTGCATGCTAAGCAGATGCTTTAACCTATTGAGCCACAAGTTCTCTCCCGCTTTGTCAGTAGTCAGGGAGTAAGGATATGTGTCAAGTGTTTATTTTTTAGATTGTACCCTGTAAACCCAAATATGGGAGGAAGGAATCATTCTTTCCTTTTGCTTGTTTCAGCTCAACCCAGAGCCATCTTGCAAGCACAAATATATATATGTTGTTTAAAATGGTTGACAAAGAAATAAGGGATTTCTGATATAGCCATTTCGAGTTTCTTAACTCTCTTCAGTCAGAACTCACCCTTCCGGGATTCGAACCTGGGCAGTCTGCATGCTAAGCAGATGCTTTAACCTATTGAGCCACAAGTTCTCTCCCGCTTTGTCAGTAGTCAGGGAGTAAGGATATGTGTCAAGTGTTTATTTTTTAGATTGCACCCTGTAAACCCAAATATGGGAGGAAGGAATCATTCTTTCCTTTTGCTTGTTTCAGCTCAACCCAGAGCCATCTTGCAAGCACAAATATATATATGTTGTTTAAAATGGTTGACAAAGAAATAAGGGATTTCTGATATAGCCATTTCGAGTTTCTTAACTCTCTTCAGTCAGAACTCACCCTTCCGGGATTCGAACCTGGGCAGTCTGCATGCTAAGCAGATGCTTTAACCTATTGAGCCACAAGTTCTCTCCCGCTTTGTCAGTAGTCAGGGAGTAAGGATATGTGTCAAGTGTTTATTTTTTAGATTGTACCCTGTAAACCCAAATATGGGAGGAAGGAATCATTCTTTCCTTTTGCTTGTTTCAGCTCAACCCAGAGCCATCTTGCAAGCACAAATATATATATATGTTGTTTAAAATTGTTGACAAAGAAATAAGGGATTTCTGATATAGCCATTTCGAGTTTCTTAACTCTCTTCAGTCAGAACTCACCCTTCCGGGATTCGAACCTGGGCAGTCTGCATGCTAAGCAGATG
Organism: Bothrops alternatus; assembly: GCA_034064705.1. NCBI lineage: Eukaryota > Metazoa > Chordata > Lepidosauria > Squamata > Viperidae > Bothrops > Bothrops alternatus. The sequence continues at coordinate 3,398,257 of JARGCV010000137.1, read as the reverse complement.
CTTTAACCTATTGAGCCACAAGTTCTCTCCCGCTTTGTCAGTAGTCAGGGAGTAAGGATATGTGTCAAGTGTTTATTTTTTAGATTGTACCCTGTAAACCCAAATATGGGAGGAAGGAATCATTCTTTCCTTTTGCTTGTTTCAGCTCAACCCAGAGCCATCTTGCAAGCACAAATATATATATGTTGTTTAAAATGGTTGACAAAGAAATAAGGGATTTCTGATATAGCCATTTCGAGTTTCTTAACTCTCTTCAGTCAGAACTCACCCTTCCGGGATTCGAACCTGGGCAGTCTGCATGCTAAGCAGATGCTTTAACCTATTGAGCCACAAGTTCTCTCCCGCTTTGTCAGTAGTCAGGGAGTAAGGATATGTGTCAAGTGTTTATTTTTTAGATTGCACCCTGTAAACCCAAATATGGGAGGAAGGAATCATTCTTTCCTTTTGCTTGTTTCAGCTCAACCCAGAGCCATCTTGCAAGCACAAATATATATATGTTGTTTAAAATTGTTGACAAAGAAATAAGGGATTTCTGATATAGCCATTTCGAGTTTCTTAACTCTCTTCAGTCAGAACTCACCCTTCCGGGATTCGAACCTGGGCAGTCTGCATGCTAAGCAGATGCTTTAACCTATTGAGCCACAAGTTCTCTCCCGCTTTGTCAGTAGTCAGGGAGTAAGGATATGTGTCAAGTGTTTATTTTTTAGATTGTACCCTGTAAACCCAAATATGGGAGGAAGGAATCATTCTTTCCTTTTGCTTGTTTCAGCTCAACCCAGAGCCATCTTGCAAGCACAAATATATATATGTTGTTTAAAATGGTTGACAAAGAAATAAGGGATTTCTGATATAGCCATTTCGAGTTTCTTAACTCTCTTCAGTCAGAACTCACCCTTCCGGGATTCGAACCTGGGCAGTCTGCATGCTAAGCAGATGCTTTAACCTATTGAGCCACAAGTTCTCTCCCACTTTGTCAGTAGTCAGGGAGTAAGGATATGTGTCAAGTGTTTATTTTTTAGATTGCACCCTGTAAACCCAAATATGGGAGGAAGGAATCATTCTTTCCTTTTGCTTGTTTCAGCTCAACCCAGAGCCATCTTGCAAGCACAAATATATATATGTTGTTTAAAATTGTTGACAAAGAAATAAGGGATTTCTGATATAGCCATTTCGAGTTTCTTAACTCTCTTCAGTCAGAACTCACCCTTCCGGGATTCGAACCTGGGCAGTCTGCATGCTAAGCAGATGCTTTAACCTATTGAGCCACAAGTTCTCTCCCGCTTTGTCAGTAGTCAGGGAGTAAGGATATGTGTCAAGTGTTTATTTTTTAGATTGCACCCTGTAAACCCAAATATGGGAGGAAGGAATCATTCTTTCCTTTTGCTTGTTTCAGCTCAACCCAGAGCCATCTTGCAAGCACAAATATATATATGTTGTTTAAAATTGTTGACAAAGAAATAAGGGATTTCTGATATAGCCATTTCGAGTTTCTTAACTCTCTTCAGTCAGAACTCACCCTTCCGGGATTCGAACCTGGGCAGTCTGCATGCTAAGCAGATGCTTTAACCTATTGAGCCACAAGTTCTCTCCCACTTTGTCAGTAGTCAGGGAGTAAGGATATGTGTCAAGTGTTTATTTTTTAGATTGCACCCTGTAAACCCAAATATGGGAGGAAGGAATCATTCTTTCCTTTTGCTTGTTTCAGCTCAACCCAGAGCCATCTTGCAAGCACAAATATATATATGTTGTTTAAAATGGTTGACAAAGAAATAAGGGATTTCTGATATAGCCATTTCGAGTTTCTTAACTCTCTTCAGTCAGAACTCACCCTTCCGGGATTCGAACCTGGGCAGTCTGCATGCTAAGCAGATGCTTTAACCTATTGAGCCACAAGTTCTCTCCCGCTTTGTCAGTAGTCAGGGAGTAAGGATATGTGTCAAGTGTTTATTTTTTAGATTGTACCCTGTAAACCCAAATATGGGAGGAAGGAATCATTCTTTCCTTTTGCTTGTTTCAGCTCAACCCAGAGCCATCTTGCAAGCACAAATATATATATATGTTGTTTAAAATTGTTGACAAAGAAATAAGGGATTTCTGATATAGCCATTTCGAGTTTCTTAACTCTCTTCAGTCAGAACTCACCCTTCCGGGATTCGAACCTGGGCAGTCTGCATGCTAAGCAGATGCTTTAACCTATTGAGCCACAAGTTCTCTCCCGCTTTGTCAGTAGTCAGGGAGTAAGGATATGTGTCAAGTGTTTATTTTTTAGATTGTACCCTGTAAACCCAAATATGGGAGGAAGGAATCATTCTTTCCTTTTGCTTGTTTCAGCTCAACCCAGAGCCATCTTGCAAGCACAAATATATATATGTTGTTTAAAATTGTTGACAAAGAAATAAGGGATTTCTGATATAGCCATTTCGAGTTTCTTAACTCTCTTCAGTCAGAACTCACCCTTCCGGGATTCGAACCTGGGCAGTCTGCATGCTAAGCAGATGCTTTAACCTATTGAGCCACAAGTTCTCTCCCGCTTTGTCAGTAGTCAGGGAGTAAGGATATGTGTCAAGTGTTTATTTTTTAGATTGCACCCTGTAAACCCAAATATGGGAGGAAGGAATCATTCTTTCCTTTTGCTTGTTTCAGCTCAACCCAGAGCCATCTTGCAAGCACAAATATATATATGTTGTTTAAAATTGTTGACAAAGAAATAAGGGATTTCTGATATAGCCATTTCGAGTTTCTTAACTCTCTTCAGTCAGAACTCACCCTTCCGGGATTCGAACCTGGGCAGTCTGCATGCTAAGCAGATGCTTTAACCTATTGAGCCACAAGTTCTCTCCCGCTTTGTCAGTAGTCAGGGAGTAAGGATATGTGTCAAGTGTTTATTTTTTAGATTGTACCCTGTAAACCCAAATATGGGAGGAAGGAATCATTCTTTCCTTTTGCTTGTTTCAGCTCAACCCAGAGCCATCTTGCAAGCACAAATATATATATGTTGTTTAAAATGGTTGACAAAGAAATAAGGGATTTCTGATATAGCCATTTCGAGTTTCTTAACTCTCTTCAGTCAGAACTCACCCTTCCGGGATTCGAACCTGGGCAGTCTGCATGCTAAGCAGATGCTTTAACCTATTGAGCCACAAGTTCTCTCCCGCTTTGTCAGTAGTCAGGGAGTAAGGATATGTGTCAAGTGTTTATTTTTTAGATTGCACCCTGTAAACCCAAATATGGGAGGAAGGAATCATTCTTTCCTTTTGCTTGTTTCAGCTCAACCCAGAGCCATCTTGCAAGCACAAATATATATATGTTGTTTAAAATTGTTGACAAAGAAATAAGGGATTTCTGATATAGCCATTTCGAGTTTCTTAACTCTCTTCAGTCAGAACTCACCCTTCCGGGATTCGAACCTGGGCAGTCTGCATGCTAAGCAGATGCTTTAACCTATTGAGCCACAAGTTCTCTCCCGCTTTGTCAGTAGTCAGGGAGTAAGGATATGTGTCAAGTGTTTATTTTTTAGATTGTACCCTGTAAACCCAAATATGGGAGGAAGGAATCATTCTTTCCTTTTGCTTGTTTCAGCTCAACCCAGAGCCATCTTGCAAGCACAAATATATATATGTTGTTTAAAATGGTTGACAAAGAAATAAGGGATTTCTGATATAGCCATTTCGAGTTTCTTAACTCTCTTCAGTCAGAACTCACCCTTCCGGGATTCGAACCTGGGCAGTCTGCATGCTAAGCAGATGCTTTAACCTATTGAGCCACAAGTTCTCTCCCACTTTGTCAGTAGTCAGGGAGTAAGGATATGTGTCAAGTGTTTATTTTTTAGATTGCACCCTGTAAACCCAAATATGGGAGGAAGGAATCATTCTTTCCTTTTGCTTGTTTCAGCTCAACCCAGAGCCATCTTGCAAGCACAAATATATATATGTTGTTTAAAATTGTTGACAAAGAAATAAGGGATTTCTGATATAGCCATTTCGAGTTTCTTAACTCTCTTCAGTCAGAACTCACCCTTCCGGGATTCGAACCTGGGCAGTCTGCATGCTAAGCAGATGCTTTAACCTATTGAGCCACAAGTTCTCTCCCGCTTTGTCAGTAGTCAGGGAGTAAGGATATGTGTCAAGTGTTTATTTTTTAGATTGTACCCTGTAAACCCAAATATGGGAGGAAGGAATCATTCTTTCCTTTTGCTTGTTTCAGCTCAACCCAGAGCCATCTTGCAAGCACAAATATATATATGTTGTTTAAAATGGTTGACAAAGAAATAAGGGATTTCTGATATAGCCATTTCGAGTTTCTTAACTCTCTTCAGTCAGAACTCACCCTTCCGGGATTCGAACCTGGGCAGTCTGCATGCTAAGCAGATGCTTTAACCTATTGAGCCACAAGTTCTCTCCCACTTTGTCAGTAGTCAGGGAGTAAGGATATGTGTCAAGTGTTTATTTTTTAGATTGCACCCTGTAAACCCAAATATGGGAGGAAGGAATCATTCTTTCCTTTTGCTTGTTTCAGCTCAACCCAGAGCCATCTTGCAAGCACAAATATATATATGTTGTTTAAAATGGTTGACAAAGAAATAAGGGATTTCTGATATAGCCATTTCGAGTTTCTTAACTCTCTTCAGTCAGAACTCACCCTTCCGGGATTCGAACCTGGGCAGTCTGCATGCTAAGCAGATGCTTTAACCTATTGAGCCACAAGTTCTCTCCCGCTTTGTCAGTAGTCAGGGAGTAAGGATATGTGTCAAGTGTTTATTTTTTAGATTGTACCCTGTAAACCCAAATATGGGAGGAAGGAATCATTCTTTCCTTTTGCTTGTTTCAGCTCAACCCAGAGCCATCTTGCAAGCACAAATATATATATGTTGTTTAAAATTGTTGACAAAGAAATAAGGGATTTCTGATATAGCCATTTCGAGTTTCTTAACTCTCTTCAGTCAGAACTCACCCTTCCGGGATTCGAACCTGGGCAGTCTGCATGCTAAGCAGATGCTTTAACCTATTGAGCCACAAGTTCTCTCCCGCTTTGTCAGTAGTCAGGGAGTAAGGATATGTGTCAAGTGTTTATTTTTTAGATTGCACCCTGTAAACCCAAATATGGGAGGAAGGAATCATTCTTTCCTTTTGCTTGTTTCAGCTCAACCCAGAGCCATCTTGCAAGCACAAATATATATATGTTGTTTAAAATTGTTGACAAAGAAATAAGGGATTTCTGATATAGCCATTTCGAGTTTCTTAACTCTCTTCAGTCAGAACTCACCCTTCCGGGATTCGAACCTGGGCAGTCTGCATGCTAAGCAGATGCTTTAACCTATTGAGCCACAAGTTCTCTCCCGCTTTGTCAGTAGTCAGGGAGTAAGGATATGTGTCAAGTGTTTATTTTTTAGATTGTACCCTGTAAACCCAAATATGGGAGGAAGGAATCATTCTTTCCTTTTGCTTGTTTCAGCTCAACCCAGAGCCATCTTGCAAGCACAAATATATATATGTTGTTTAAAATGGTTGACAAAGAAATAAGGGATTTCTGATATAGCCATTTCGAGTTTCTTAACTCTCTTCAGTCAGAACTCACCCTTCCGGGATTCGAACCTGGGCAGTCTGCATGCTAAGCAGATGCTTTAACCTATTGAGCCACAAGTTCTCTCCCGCTTTGTCAGTAGTCAGGGAGTAAGGATATGTGTCAAGTGTTTATTTTTTAGATTGCACCCTGTAAACCCAAATATGGGAGGAAGGAATCATTCTTTCCTTTTGCTTGTTTCAGCTCAACCCAGAGCCATCTTGCAAGCACAAATATATATATGTTGTTTAAAATTGTTGACAAAGAAATAAGGGATTTCTGATATAGCCATTTCGAGTTTCTTAACTCTCTTCAGTCAGAATTCACCCTTCCGGGATTCGAACCTGGGCAGTCTGCATGCTAAGCAGATGCTTTAACCTATTGAGCCACAAGTTCTCTCCCGCTTTGTCAGTAGTCAGGGAGTAAGGATATGTGTCAAGTGTTTATTTTTTAGATTGTACCCTGTAAACCCAAATATGGGAGGAAGGAATCATTCTTTCCTTTTGCTTGTTTCAGCTCAACCCAGAGCCATCTTGCAAGCACAAATATATATATGTTGTTTAAAATGGTTGACAAAGAAATAAGGGATTTCTGATATAGCCATTTCGAGTTTCTTAACTCTCTTCAGTCAGAACTCACCCTTCCGGGATTCGAACCTGGGCAGTCTGCATGCTAAGCAGATGCTTTAACCTATTGAGCCACAAGTTCTCTCCCGCTTTGTCAGTAGTCAGGGAGTAAGGATATGTGTCAAGTGTTTATTTTTTAGATTGCACCCTGTAAACCCAAATATGGGAGGAAGGAATCATTCTTTCCTTTTGCTTGTTTCAGCTCAACCCAGAGCCATCTTGCAAGCACAAATATATATATGTTGTTTAAAATTGTTGACAAAGAAATAAGGGATTTCTGATATAGCCATTTCGAGTTTCTTAACTCTCTTCAGTCAGAACTCACCCTTCCGGGATTCGAACCTGGGCAGTCTGCATGCTAAGCAGATGCTTTAACCTATTGAGCCACAAGTTCTCTCCCGCTTTGTCAGTAGTCAGGGAGTAAGGATATGTGTCAAGTGTTTATTTTTTAGATTGTACCCTGTAAACCCAAATATGGGAGGAAGGAATCATTCTTTCCTTTTGCTTGTTTCAGCTCAACCCAGAGCCATCTTGCAAGCACAAATATATATATGTTGTTTAAAATTGTTGACAAAGAAATAAGGGATTTCTGATATAGCCATTTCGAGTTTCTTAACTCTCTTCAGTCAGAACTCACCCTTCCGGGATTCGAACCTGGGCAGTCTGCATGCTAAGCAGATGCTTTAACCTATTGAGCCACAAGTTCTCTCCCGCTTTGTCAGTAGTCAGGGAGTAAGGATATGTGTCAAGTGTTTATTTTTTAGATTGCACCCTGTAAACCCAAATATGGGAGGAAGGAATCATTCTTTCCTTTTGCTTGTTTCAGCTCAACCCAGAGCCATCTTGCAAGCACAAATATATATATGTTGTTTAAAATTGTTGACAAAGAAATAAGGGATTTCTGATATAGCCATTTCGAGTTTCTTAACTCTCTTCAGTCAGAATTCACCCTTCCGGGATTCGAACCTGGGCAGTCTGCATGCTAAGCAGATGCTTTAACCTATTGAGCCACAAGTTCTCTCCCGCTTTGTCAGTAGTCAGGGAGTAAGGATATGTGTCAAGTGTTTATTTTTTAGATTGTACCCTGTAAACCCAAATATGGGAGGAAGGAATCATTCTTTCCTTTTGCTTGTTTCAGCTCAACCCAGAGCCATCTTGCAAGCACAAATATATATATGTTGTTTAAAATGGTTGACAAAGAAATAAGGGATTTCTGATATAGCCATTTCGAGTTTCTTAACTCTCTTCAGTCAGAACTCACCCTTCCAGGATTCGAACCTGGGCAGTCTGCATGCTAAGCAGATGCTTTAACCTATTGAGCCACAAGTTCTCTCCCACTTTGTCAGTAGTCAGGGAGTAAGGATATGTGTCAAGTGTTTATTTTTTAGATTGCACCCTGTAAACCCAAATATGGGAGGAAGGAATCATTCTTTCCTTTTGCTTGTTTCAGCTCAACCCAGAGCCATCTTGCAAGCACAAATATATATATGTTGTTTAAAATGGTTGACAAAGAAATAAGGGATTTCTGATATAGCCATTTCGAGTTTCTTAACTCTCTTCAGTCAGAACTCACCCTTCCGGGATTCGAACCTGGGCAGTCTGCATGCTAAGCAGATGCTTTAACCTATTGAGCCACAAGTTCTCTCCCGCTTTGTCAGTAGTCAGGGAGTAAGGATATGTGTCAAGTGTTTATTTTTTAGATTGTACCCTGTAAACCCAAATATGGGAGGAAGGAATCATTCTTTCCTTTTGCTTGTTTCAGCTCAACCCAGAGCCATCTTGCAAGCACAAATATATATATATGTTGTTTAAAATTGTTGACAAAGAAATAAGGGATTTCTGATATAGCCATTTCGAGTTTCCTAACTCTCTTCAGTCAGAACTCACCCTTCCGGGATTCGAACCTGGGCAGTCTGCATGCTAAGCAGATGCTTTAACCTATTGAGCCACAAGTTCTCTCCCGCTTTGTCAGTAGTCAGGGAGTAAGGATATGTGTCAAGTGTTTATTTTTTAGATTGTACCCTGTAAACCCAAATATGGGAGGAAGGAATCATTCTTTCCTTTTGCTTGTTTCAGCTCAACCCAGAGCCATCTTGCAAGCACAAATATATATATGTTGTTTAAAATTGTTGACAAAGAAATAAGGGATTTCTGATATAGCCATTTCGAGTTTCTTAACTCTCTTCAGTCAGAACTCACCCTTCCGGGATTCGAACCTGGGCAGTCTGCATGCTAAGCAGATGCTTTAACCTATTGAGCCACAAGTTCTCTCCCGCTTTGTCAGTAGTCAGGGAGTAAGGATATGTGTCAAGTGTTTATTTTTTAGATTGCACCCTGTAAACCCAAATATGGGAGGAAGGAATCATTCTTTCCTTTTGCTTGTTTCAGCTCAACCCAGAGCCATCTTGCAAGCACAAATATATATATGTTGTTTAAAATTGTTGACAAAGAAATAAGGGATTTCTGATATAGCCATTTCGAGTTTCTTAACTCTCTTCAGTCAGAACTCACCCTTCCGGGATTCGAACCTGGGCAGTCTGCATGCTAAGCAGATGCTTTAACCTATTGAGCCACAAGTTCTCTCCCGCTTTGTCAGTAGTCAGGGAGTAAGGATATGTGTCAAGTGTTTATTTTTTAGATTGTACCCTGTAAACCCAAATATGGGAGGAAGGAATCATTCTTTCCTTTTGCTTGTTTCAGCTCAACCCAGAGCCATCTTGCAAGCACAAATATATATATGTTGTTTAAAATGGTTGACAAAGAAATAAGGGATTTCTGATATAGCCATTTCGAGTTTCCTAACTCTCTTCAGTCAGAACTCACCCTTCCGGGATTCGAACCTGGGCAGTCTGCATGCTAAGCAGATGCTTTAACCTATTGAGCCACAAGTTCTCTCCCGCTTTGTCAGTAGTCAGGGAGTAAGGATATGTGTCAAGTGTTTATTTTTTAGATTGTACCCTGTAAACCCAAATATGGGAGGAAGGAATCATTCTTTCCTTTTGCTTGTTTCAGCTCAACCCAGAGCCATCTTGCAAGCACAAATATATATATGTTGTTTAAAATTGTTGACAAAGAAATAAGGGATTTCTGATATAGCCATTTCGAGTTTCTTAACTCTCTTCAGTCAGAACTCACCCTTCCGGGATTCGAACCTGGGCAGTCTGCATGCTAAGCAGATGCTTTAACCTATTGAGCCACAAGTTCTCTCCCGCTTTGTCAGTAGTCAGGGAGTAAGGATATGTGTCAAGTGTTTATTTTTTAGATTGTACCCTGTAAACCCAAATATGGGAGGAAGGAATCATTCTTTCCTTTTGCTTGTTTCAGCTCAACCCAGAGCCATCTTGCAAGCACAAATATATATATGTTGTTTAAAATTGTTGACAAAGAAATAAGGGATTTCTGATATAGCCATTTCGAGTTTCTTAACTCTCTTCAGTCAGAACTCACCCTTCCGGGATTCGAACCTGGGCAGTCTGCATGCTAAGCAGATGCTTTAACCTATTGAGCCACAAGTTCTCTCCCGCTTTGTCAGTAGTCAGGGAGTAAGGATATGTGTCAAGTGTTTATTTTTTAGATTGCACCCTGTAAACCCAAATATGGGAGGAAGGAATCATTCTTTCCTTTTGCTTGTTTCAGCTCAACCCAGAGCCATCTTGCAAGCACAAATATATATATATGTTGTTTAAAATTGTTGACAAAGAAATAAGGGATTTCTGATATAGCCATTTCGAGTTTCTTAACTCTCTTCAGTCAGAACTCACCCTTCCGGGATTCGAACCTGGGCAGTCTGCATGCTAAGCAGATGCTTTAACCTATTGAGCCACAAGTTCTCTCCCGCTTTGTCAGTAGTCAGGGAGTAAGGATATGTGTCAAGTGTTTATTTTTTAGATTGTACCCTGTAAACCCAAATATGGGAGGAAGGAATCATTCTTTCCTTTTGCTTGTTTCAGCTCAACCCAGAGCCATCTTGCAAGCACAAATATATATATGTTGTTTAAAATGGTTGACAAAGAAATAAGGGATTTCTGATATAGCCATTTCGAGTTTCCTAACTCTCTTCAGTCAGAACTCACCCTTCCGGGATTCGAACCTGGGCAGTCTGCATGCTAAGCAGATGCTTTAACCTATTGAGCCACAAGTTCTCTCCCGCTTTGTCAGTAGTCAGGGAGTAAGGATATGTGTCAAGTGTTTATTTTTTAGATTGTACCCTGTAAACCCAAATATGGGAGGAAGGAATCATTCTTTCCTTTTGCTTGTTTCAGCTCAACCCAGAGCCATCTTGCAAGCACAAATATATATATGTTGTTTAAAATTGTTGACAAAGAAATAAGGGATTTCTGATATAGCCATTTCGAGTTTCTTAACTCTCTTCAGTCAGAACTCACCCTTCCGGGATTCGAACCTGGGCAGTCTGCATGCTAAGCAGATGCTTTAACCTATTGAGCCACAAGTTCTCTCCCGCTTTGTCAGTAGTCAGGGAGTAAGGATATGTGTCAAGTGTTTATTTTTTAGATTGCACCCTGTAAACCCAAATATGGGAGGAAGGAATCATTCTTTCCTTTTGCTTGTTTCAGCTCAACCCAGAGCCATCTTGCAAGCACAAATATATATATGTTGTTTAAAATTGTTGACAAAGAAATAAGGGATTTCTGATATAGCCATTTCGAGTTTCTTAACTCTCTTCAGTCAGAACTCACCCTTCCGGGATTCGAACCTGGGCAGTCTGCATGCTAAGCAGATGCTTTAACCTATTGAGCCACAAGTTCTCTCCCGCTTTGTCAGTAGTCAGGGAGTAAGGATATGTGTCAAGTGTTTATTTTTTAGATTGTACCCTGTAAACCCAAATATGGGAGGAAGGAATCATTCTTTCCTTTTGCTTGTTTCAGCTCAACCCAGAGCCATCTTGCAAGCACAAATATATATATGTTGTTTAAAATGGTTGACAAAGAAATAAGGGATTTCTGATATAGCCATTTCGAGTTTCCTAACTCTCTTCAGTCAGAACTCACCCTTCCGGGATTCGAACCTGGGCAGTCTGCATGCTAAGCAGATGCTTTAACCTATTGAGCCACAAGTTCTCTCCCGCTTTGTCAGTAGTCAGGGAGTAAGGATATGTGTCAAGTGTTTATTTTTTAGATTGTACCCTGTAAACCCAAATATGGGAGGAAGGAATCATTCTTTCCTTTTGCTTGTTTCAGCTCAACCCAGAGCCATCTTGCAAGCACAAATATATATATGTTGTTTAAAATTGTTGACAAAGAAATAAGGGATTTCTGATATAGCCATTTCGAGTTTCTTAACTCTCTTCAGTCAGAACTCACCCTTCCGGGATTCGAACCTGGGCAGTCTGCATGCTAAGCAGATGCTTTAACCTATTGAGCCACAAGTTCTCTCCCGCTTTGTCAGTAGTCAGGGAGTAAGGATATGTGTCAAGTGTTTATTTTTTAGATTGCACCCTGTAAACCCAAATATGGGAGGAAGGAATCATTCTTTCCTTTTGCTTGTTTCAGCTCAACCCAGAGCCATCTTGCAAGCACAAATATATATATGTTGTTTAAAATTGTTGACAAAGAAATAAGGGATTTCTGATATAGCCATTTCGAGTTTCTTAACTCTCTTCAGTCAGAACTCACCCTTCCGGGATTCGAACCTGGGCAGTCTGCATGCTAAGCAGATGCTTTAAGCTATTGAGCCACAAGTTCTCTCCCGCTTTGTCAGTAGTCAGGGAGTAAGGATATGTGTCAAGTGTTTATTTTTTAGATTGTACCCTGTAAACCCAAATATGGGAGGAAGGAATCATTCTTTCCTTTTGCTTGTTTCAGCTCAACCCAGAGCCATCTTGCAAGCACAAATATATATATGTTGTTTAAAATGGTTGACAAAGAAATAAGGGATTTCTGATATAGCCATTTCGAGTTTCTTAACTCTCTTCAGTCAGAACTCACCCTTCCGGGATTCGAACCTGGGCAGTCTGCATGCTAAGCAGATGCTTTAACCTATTGAGCCACAAGTTCTCTCCCGCTTTGTCAGTAGTCAGGGAGTAAGGATATGTGTCAAGTGTTTATTTTTTAGATTGCACCCTGTAAACCCAAATATGGGAGGAAGGAATCATTCTTTCCTTTTGCTTGTTTCAGCTCAACCCAGAGCCATCTTGCAAGCACAAATATATATATGTTGTTTAAAATGGTTGACAAAGAAATAAGGGATTTCTGATATAGCCATTTCGAGTTTCTTAACTCTCTTCAGTCAGAACTCACCCTTCCGGGATTCGAACCTGGGCAGTCTGCATGCTAAGCAGATGCTTTAACCTATTGAGCCACAAGTTCTCTCCCGCTTTGTCAGTAGTCAGGGAGTAAGGATATGTGTCAAGTGTTTATTTTTTAGATTGCACCCTGTAAACCCAAATATGGGAGGAAGGAATCATTCTTTCCTTTTGCTTGTTTCAGCTCAACCCAGAGCCATCTTGCAAGCACAAATATATATATGTTGTTTAAAATGGTTGACAAAGAAATAAGGGATTTCTGATATAGCCATTTCGAGTTTCTTAACTCTCTTCAGTCAGAACTCACCCTTCCGGGATTCGAACCTGGGCAGTCTGCATGCTAAGCAGATGCTTTAACCTATTGAGCCACAAGTTCTCTCCCGCTTTGTCAGTAGTCAGGGAGTAAGGATATGTGTCAAGTGTTTATTTTTTAGATTGTACCCTGTAAACCCAAATATGGGAGGAAGGAATCATTCTTTCCTTTTGCTTGTTTCAGCTCAACCCAGAGCCATCTTGCAAGCACAAATATATATATGTTGTTTAAAATGGTTGACAAAGAAATAAGGGATTTCTGATATAGCCATTTCGAGTTTCCTAACTCTCTTCAGTCAGAACTCACCCTTCCGGGATTCGAACCTGGGCAGTCTGCATGCTAAGCAGATGCTTTAACCTATTGAGCCACAAGTTCTCTCCCGCTTTGTCAGTAGTCAGGGAGTAAGGATATGTGTCAAGTGTTTATTTTTTAGATTGTACCCTGTAAACCCAAATATGGGAGGAAGGAATCATTCTTTCCTTTTGCTTGTTTCAGCTCAACCCAGAGCCATCTTGCAAGCACAAATATATATATGTTGTTTAAAATTGTTGACAAAGAAATAAGGGATTTCTGATATAGCCATTTCGAGTTTCTTAACTCTCTTCAGTCAGAACTCACCCTTCCGGGATTCGAACCTGGGCAGTCTGCATGCTAAGCAGATGCTTTAACCTATTGAGCCACAAGTTCTCTCCCGCTTTGTCAGTAGTCAGGGAGTAAGGATATGTGTCAAGTGTTTATTTTTTAGATTGTACCCTGTAAACCCAAATATGGGAGGAAGGAATCATTCTTTCCTTTTGCTTGTTTCAGCTCAACCCAGAGCCATCTTGCAAGCACAAATATATATATGTTGTTTAAAATGGTTGACAAAGAAATAAGGGATTTCTGATATAGCCATTTCGAGTTTCTTAACTCTCTTCAGTCAGAACTCACCCTTCCGGGATTCGAACCTGGGCAGTCTGCATGCTAAGCAGATGCTTTAACCTATTGAGCCACAAGTTCTCTCCCGCTTTGTCAGTAGTCAGGGAGTAAGGATATGTGTCAAGTGTTTATTTTTTAGATTGCACCCTGTAAACCCAAATATGGGAGGAAGGAATCATTCTTTCCTTTTGCTTGTTTCAGCTCAACCCAGAGCCATCTTGCAAGCACAAATATATATATGTTGTTTAAAATGGTTGACAAAGAAATAAGGGATTTCTGATATAGCCATTTCGAGTTTCTTAACTCTCTTCAGTCAGAACTCACCCTTCCGGGATTCGAACCTGGGCAGTCTGCATGCTAAGCAGATGCTTTAACCTATTGAGCCACAAGTTCTCTCCCGCTTTGTCAGTAGTCAGGGAGTAAGGATATGTGTCAAGTGTTTATTTTTTAGATTGCACCCTGTAAACCCAAATATGGGAGGAAGGAATCATTCTTTCCTTTTGCTTGTTTCAGCTCAACCCAGAGCCATCTTGCAAGCACAAATATATATATGTTGTTTAAAATGGTTGACAAAGAAATAAGGGATTTCTGATATAGCCATTTCGAGTTTCTTAACTCTCTTCAGTCAGAACTCACCCTTCCGGGATTCGAACCTGGGCAGTCTGCATGCTAAGCAGATGCTTTAACCTATTGAGCCACAAGTTCTCTCCCGCTTTGTCAGTAGTCAGGGAGTAAGGATATGTGTCAAGTGTTTATTTTTTAGATTGCACCCTGTAAACCCAAATATGGGAGGAAGGAATCATTCTTTCCTTTTGCTTGTTTCAGCTCAACCCAGAGCCATCTTGCAAGCACAAATATATATATGTTGTTTAAAATGGTTGACAAAGAAATAAGGGATTTCTGATATAGCCATTTCGAGTTTCTTAACTCTCTTCAGTCAGAACTCACCCTTCCGGGATTCGAACCTGGGCAGTCTGCATGCTAAGCAGATGCTTTAACCTATTGAGCCACAAGTTCTCTCCCGCTTTGTCAGTAGTCAGGGAGTAAGGATATGTGTCAAGTGTTTATTTTTTAGATTGCACCCTGTAAACCCAAATATGGGAGGAAGGAATCATTCTTTCCTTTTGCTTGTTTCAGCTCAACCCAGAGCCATCTTGCAAGCACAAATATATATATATGTTGTTTAAAATTGTTGACAAAGAAATAAGGGATTTCTGATATAGCCATTTCGAGTTTCTTAACTCTCTTCAGTCAGAACTCACCCTTCCGGGATTCGAACCTGGGCAGTCTGCATGCTAAGCAGATGCTTTAACCTATTGAGCCACAAGTTCTCTCCCGCTTTGTCAGTAGTCAGGGAGTAAGGATATGTGTCAAGTGTTTATTTTTTAGATTGCACCCTGTAAACCCAAATATGGGAGGAAGGAATCATTCTTTCCTTTTGCTTGTTTCAGCTCAACCCAGAGCCATCTTGCAAGCACAAATATATATATGTTGTTTAAAATTGTTGACAAAGAAATAAGGGATTTCTGATATAGTCATTTCGAGTTTCTTAACTCTCTTCAGTCAGAACTCACCCTTCCGGGATTCGAACCTGGGCAGTCTGCATGCTAAGCAGATGCTTTAACCTATTGAGCCACAAGTTCTCTCCCGCTTTGTCAGTAGTCAGGGAGTAAGGATATGTGTCAAGTGTTTATTTTTTAGATTGCACCCTGTAAACCCAAATATGGGAGGAAGGAATCATTCTTTCCTTTTGCTTGTTTCAGCTCAACCCAGAGCCATCTTGCAAGCACAAATATATATATATGTTGTTTAAAATTGTTGACAAAGAAATAAGGGATTTCTGATATAGCCATTTCGAGTTTCTTAACTCTCTTCAGTCAGAACTCACCCTTCCGGGATTCGAACCGGGGCAGTCTGCATGCTAAGCAGATGCTTTAACCTATTGAGCCACAAGTTCTCTCCCGCTTTGTCAGTAGTCAGGGAGTAAGGATATGTGTCAAGTGTTTATTTTTTAGATTGCACCCTGTAAACCCAAATATGGGAGGAAGGAATCATTCTTTCCTTTTGCTTGTTTCAGCTCAACCCAGAGCCATCTTGCAAGCACAAATATATATATGTTGTTTAAAATTGTTGACAAAGAAATAAGGGATTTCTGATATAGCCATTTCGAGTTTCTTAACTCTCTTCAGTCAGAACTCACCCTTCCGGGATTCGAACCTGGGCAGTCTGCATGCTAAGCAGATGCTTTAACCTATTGAGCCACAAGTTCTCTCCCGCTTTGTCAGTAGTCAGGGAGTAAGGATATGTGTCAAGTGTTTATTTTTTAGATTGCACCCTGTAAACCCAAATATGGGAGGAAGGAATCATTCTTTCCTTTTGCTTGTTTCAGCTCAACCCAGAGCCATCTTGCAAGCACAAATATATATATGTTGTTTAAAATTGTTGACAAAGAAATAAGGGATTTCTGATATAGCCATTTCGAGTTTCTTAACTCTCTTCAGTCAGAACTCACCCTTCCGGGATTCGAACCTGGGCAGTCTGCATGCTAAGCAGATGCTTTAAGCTATTGAGCCACAAGTTCTCTCCCGCTTTGTCAGTAGTCAGGGAGTAAGGATATGTGTCAAGTGTTTATTTTTTAGATTGTACCCTGTAAACCCAAATATGGGAGGAAGGAATCATTCTTTCCTTTTGCTTGTTTCAGCTCAACCCAGAGCCATCTTGCAAGCACAAATATATATATGTTGTTTAAAATGGTTGACAAAGAAATAAGGGATTTCTGATATAGCCATTTCGAGTTTCTTAACTCTCTTCAGTCAGAACTCACCCTTCCGGGATTCGAACCTGGGCAGTCTGCATGCTAAGCAGATGCTTTAACCTATTGAGCCACAAGTTCTCTCCCGCTTTGTCAGTAGTCAGGGAGTAAGGATATGTGTCAAGTGTTTATTTTTTAGATTGCACCCTGTAAACCCAAATATGGGAGGAAGGAATCATTCTTTCCTTTTGCTTGTTTCAGCTCAACCCAGAGCCATCTTGCAAGCACAAATATATATATGTTGTTTAAAATGGTTGACAAAGAAATAAGGGATTTCTGATATAGCCATTTCGAGTTTCTTAACTCTCTTCAGTCAGAACTCACCCTTCCGGGATTCGAACCTGGGCAGTCTGCATGCTAAGCAGATGCTTTAACCTATTGAGCCACAAGTTCTCTCCCGCTTTGTCAGTAGTCAGGGAGTAAGGATATGTGTCAAGTGTTTATTTTTTAGATTGCACCCTGTAAACCCAAATATGGGAGGAAGGAATCATTCTTTCCTTTTGCTTGTTTCAGCTCAACCCAGAGCCATCTTGCAAGCACAAATATATATATGTTGTTTAAAATGGTTGACAAAGAAATAAGGGATTTCTGATATAGCCATTTCGAGTTTCTTAACTCTCTTCAGTCAGAACTCACCCTTCCGGGATTCGAACCTGGGCAGTCTGCATGCTAAGCAGATGCTTTAACCTATTGAGCCACAAGTTCTCTCCCGCTTTGTCAGTAGTCAGGGAGTAAGGATATGTGTCAAGTGTTTATTTTTTAGATTGCACCCTGTAAACCCAAATATGGGAGGAAGGAATCATTCTTTCCTTTTGCTTGTTTCAGCTCAACCCAGAGCCATCTTGCAAGCACAAATATATATATGTTGTTTAAAATTGTTGACAAAGAAATAAGGGATTTCTGATATAGCCATTTCGAGTTTCTTAACTCTCTTCAGTCAGAACTCACCCTTCCGGGATTCGAACCGGGGCAGTCTGCATGCTAAGCAGATGCTTTAACCTATTGAGCCACAAGTTCTCTCCCGCTTTGTCAGTAGTCAGGGAGTAAGGATATGTGTCAAGTGTTTATTTTTTAGATTGCACCCTGTAAACCCAAATATGGGAGGAAGGAATCATTCTTTCCTTTTGCTTGTTTCAGCTCAACCCAGAGCCATCTTGCAAGCACAAATATATATATGTTGTTTAAAATTGTTGACAAAGAAATAAGGGATTTCTGATATAGCCATTTCGAGTTTCTTAACTCTCTTCAGTCAGAACTCACCCTTCCGGGATTCGAACCTGGGCAGTCTGCATGCTAAGCAGATGCTTTAACCTATTGAGCCACAAGTTCTCTCCCGCTTTGTCAGTAGTCAGGGAGTAAGGATATGTGTCAAGTGTTTATTTTTTAGA
Organism: Bothrops alternatus; assembly: GCA_034064705.1. Taxonomy (NCBI): domain Eukaryota; kingdom Metazoa; phylum Chordata; class Lepidosauria; order Squamata; family Viperidae; genus Bothrops; species Bothrops alternatus. The sequence continues at coordinate 3,380,379 of JARGCV010000137.1, read as the reverse complement.
TTGCACCCTGTAAACCCAAATATGGGAGGAAGGAATCATTCTTTCCTTTTGCTTGTTTCAGCTCAACCCAGAGCCATCTTGCAAGCACAAATATATATATGTTGTTTAAAATTGTTGACAAAGAAATAAGGGATTTCTGATATAGCCATTTCGAGTTTCTTAACTCTCTTCAGTCAGAACTCACCCTTCCGGGATTCGAACCTGGGCAGTCTGCATGCTAAGCAGATGCTTTAACCTATTGAGCCACAAGTTTGGGTTTACAGGGTGCAATCTAAAAAATAAACACTTTATATATATATATATATATATATATATATATATATATATATATATATATATATATATATATATATATAGATAGATAGATAGATAGATAGATAGATAGATAGATAGATAGATAGATAGATAGATAGATAGATAGATAGATAGATAGATAGATAGATAGATAGATAGATAGATAGATAGATAGATAGATAGATAGATAGATAGATAGATAGATAGATAGATAGATATTGTTATGTCTGGCCTCTCGCAGCTCATTAAAATCCACGTAAATATGTATTTAAGAGGTTTATTTAATACATTTCAAAAGGATTCATTTCAAAGCAAGCTGCTGGCATTATGTTGGCCTGAACGGCCAAATCAGATCTATTTACATTTAGATAAACAGGCTCTCCTCCTCCTACATCCCAATTAACTTACTCTTTCTTCATCACATTGTCCAAGATCTCATTATTCTTCGATAGGTTTTCAAAACACCAGAAAACTGAGTTCCAAAACACTGCCAAAGTTTTCAGCCCACTCCTTGATTAACGTTGCTCGTGACAAAAGCGTAGTCTTTCTTTCCCCTTCTAATATAGTGTCCGATACGTCACTTCCCCAATTACTTCCTTTTTCCAGTTAACTGACACCTTCGCTTATCAAACCTTCGGAACCTCGGATTAATCCATTTATCTTCTTGTTCTAAATCTGACTCATCATTTTGAGAATCTGATTCAGAATGCATACAAAGCTCTTCATTGTCTATCTCAGCTGCCGGGAGGGGAAACCACCCAGAGGGGCCTGGCTGCTGATCCTCGGCTGCCGGGAGGGGAAAACACCCAGAGGGGCCTGGCTGCTGATCCTCGGCTGCCGGGAGGGAAAAGACCTACATACAAACACCCGCGAAAACCTCAGAAAACATGATTCAAAAGTGGCAGGGCACTTTGGCTTTGTAAACACCCTGCACCTAATCAATTGGCAATTTTGGTGGCTGTCACTGAAAAATGCTCAGACGTGTACACCTGGTATTTCATTGTAGCCTACTGAACCAGAATGTCAACTTCTGAAACGAACCTGGCTGAAGCCATTTTGTCATTCTCAGTTGCCACACAGGTTGGGAGGAAGGGGAGAAGAAAGCGAAAGGATTGCTAGACTAAACACCAAGGTCCTAAAGAACTAAACAGCCAAGGTCATTCCCACAGGTGCTGGAATGTGGAGAGAAGAAGTGTCACGGAGCCCGCCAATTGCCCTCATTTGGTAGCGTGATCAATGGGATAGTAAAGGGGAGGAAAGTGTTACATTTAGTTACATTGAATTCCTGGGGGGAACTTCAGAGTTGGTTTCACTTTTGACCGTGCCGATATTATGTATCCAATAAACATGTTCTTTGAGGAAGCTTTAAGACTCCGAGTTCTGATTTGTTTGGGTCCATTGGTCGGAACCTTGACATTAAACCTACTCTCCCCCCCAAAATTTTTCCTGTTGTGAGATAGAAGGCTATTGAAGAGCACTCTTCAGAGTCCGAAGCCCCGACCACCTACCCGATTCTTTTGGGAAGACGGTAAAGACTCAGGGAAGATTCCAGGATGGAGAAGAAAGGGGAAGTGACTACTAATCCCGGCGCAATCCCTGCAGTTGGGACACGGACGGCTACCCAGACCAAAGATGAAAGTCCGTGCAGACAAGTCTGACAGACCAGAGGTGCGGGAAGAAGTTCTAGCCAATGGGGATCTATACTGAGCAGAGGAGGATTTCCAGCGCAAGAGCACCCCCAAGGCTGAGTTCCTTTTGGTCTCTTCCCATAGTCCTCTATCTTTCATGCTGAAATGAACAGTAAAGAAGGCAGCAGGATGGGATGAGTTGGGGGAATGGAAGTACCTGACAGCAGTCCATGGGCACTTGGTCAAAAGGCTGAAGGAGAAATTCAACCTAATGGAAATTAGAGAAGTGACCCCAGTTGCTAGGTTCGAGGTCTCAGCTGGAGCTGAGGCCAGGGTAACCCAACCGCTCCTTGCCCATCAGAGCCCAAGTCCAATAATCATGACCCGTGTGGCTTCCCCACCTCCCAGGCCAGCAGCAGCGTCGAGTCCAAGACACAGGTGAAGCCCTCCGCTCCAACAGTGAGCCGTGAGCCCAGTGGGGCAACCAAGAGGTTTCCAGAGATGGGCTCAACCTCAGCTATGGCCCCAGTACCAGCGCCCTGGTTAGCATCCAGTGCACTGGGCACTTCCACCCCTGCAGACCCACCGCCGATCAGAAGCACATTTGACGGGGACCCGGATAAGCTGTCTTTCTTTATGAACCAGGTGTGGCCTCACTTAGACCGCTACACTCCTGCCTACCCCAACGAGAGGGCAATGGTGAACACAGTGGCAGCAAGTCTAGAAGGGAAGCCTGTAGAGTGGATGACCAGTCTTCACGATGAGGACACACAGGAACTGGGGAACATAGATCTTTTCCTGAAAGAACTAAGAGCCAGATTTGAAGACGAGTCCCAGACTCTGCAAGCCGAGGTGGAGATATGTGACCTAAAGCAGAGGGGCTGACCAGTGAAGGAGTTTCCAATGGGTCAGAGGCAAAATAAGACAGTGGCTGGAGCGATTGTTAATCCATTCCTTTAAGGAGGGTTTGGACTGTGACCTGTTTCAAGCATACACCTACAGGGGGATTCCCGAGCAAATCTGCGAGTGGTACTGGATGGCAGTGACATTGGACATTGAGCTTAAGCGCTACAAGAAGCCCAGTGCTCCCAAATCAAAGCCAAGGCGAAGCCAGGAAAGGCACCAATTCGGACGACATCCAGCACCAGTTTCAGTAGCCAGCTCTCTTAGAGCTCCTATTGGCCCCCCTATCAAGTGCTTCAGGTGCAGCCAGCAAGGACATCGAGCTGCTGAATTCCTAGCGCCAGCTCCACAGCTGAAGAGCACTCCTACCACCATTACTAAGCTGAAGAAGCCTCAGTGGAGAGGTCGAGCGAATTCGAGCTGGGTACATCAGAACCAAGCTGTCGAGGTCTCCTTCCCCCCCCCAGGTGAGAGAGGGAAATCTGGTCGAACGCAATCAACTATCAGCCCCCTATGACAACAATGATGAAGGCGAGAAAGATCTGATGGTAAGTCAAGCCATCCCTCCCTTCACCATCCCCACTAAAACTATAGTGCCTAAAATGGGCTCAGGCAGAAATAGACGTCCTAATAGATTTAGGCTGCACCTGATGCCTAATCAATCTCCCAACAGTGCTAAAATTAGGGATCCGAGCCAAACAATTACCCCTGGCCATGAAGTTTGAGCAGGTCATTGGGTCATTAATTGGAGGATCACCTGCAACGCACCTAACTGAACCAGAGCAGCTACAAATGAGAAAACATTGGGAAACAATCCAGTTTGTGGTAATCCCAAAAATGACCGAAACCGTAATCCTGGGGTTGGTTTGGCTTGACAAGTAGCGCCCTACCATATGGTGGAAAAACGGGGTGAGAACAATGAGATTAGGAAAGGGTCCTCTCTCTCCTACTCATAATGGTCAGGAAAGGAAAGCCACCTCCACTGAAGCCAGAAATGAGCCAACTGAGCCTTTGAAGGTCGCAACAGAACAGTTGCCAGGGGTCCAACTCATTCCCAAGGAATACCGAGATCTGGCCTAGTTGTTCAGTGAGAAGGAATGTGATGTGCTCATTGAGCCACTGACTGTGCAATAGAGATTCTGCCCGGAGCAAAACTCCCTAAGCCAAAAATGTATTCCATGACCCCCAGAGAGATGAATGAATTAGGAGAATACATTGACAAAAACCTTGCTAGGGATTTCATCCAGCCGGCCAAATCATGCGTGGCTGCCCCCATGTTATTCAAAGAGAAAAAAATGGGATGTTGAGATTGTGCATGGATTTCAAAGGCTTAAACGCTTTCAGTGTTGAAAACATGTATCAACTCCCCCTTATGAAAGACATGTTAGCTCACCTAGCTAAGGGAAGAATTTTCACTAAGCTGGACCTGCGGGAAGCTTACTACTGAGTAAGAATTAAGGAGGGAGATGAATGAAAAACTGCCTTTAATTGCCCGCTGGGAAGTTTCCAATTCAAAGTGATGCCCTTTGGCCTCCAGGGGACTCCTGCAGTGTTTATGCCAGCGGTTCTCAACCTATGGGTCGCGACCCCATTTGGGGTCGAACGACCGTTTTGCGGGGGTCGCCGGACACCGCGGTCTGCCATTTTGTTTTTTGTTTTGGTTTTTTGGTTTTTTTCATCGCGCGCAGTTTGGGACGTCGCGCGCGCGCTGCGCATGCACAGATCGGCCCGTCGCGGTCCGCCATTTTGGTTTTTTTAAAAAAAATTGTTTTTTTGTCGTGCGCGTGCCGCGCATGCGCGGTTCGGGCCGTCGCGTGCGTGCTGCGCATGCGCAGATCGGCCCGTCGCGGTCCGCCATTTTGTTTTTTTTGTTTTTTTTGTTTTTTTTGTTTTTTGTTTTTTTTGTCGCGCGCGCCGCGCATGCGCGGTTCGGGCCATCACGGTCCGCCATTTTGTTTTTGTTTTGTTTTTTTAATTTATTTTTTTTCGGCACCCGCGCGCCACGCATGCGCGGATCGGCCCGTTGCGCGTGCACGCACGCGCGCCTGGGTTGGGGTTGCGGTGCGCATGGGTGGCGCAAGTGGGGTCTCAACCTGAAAAAGGTTGAGAACCACTGGTTTATGCAGTTGATAAATGAGGTGTTATATGACCACCTATACAAAGGGGTCCTAGTTTATCTTGATGACATCCTCATCTTTGCAGAGACAATGATGGAACATATCAGATTAGTTCACGAAGTGCTCAGAAAATTATTAAAGGCAAACCTCTATGCTAAACTATCTAAGTGTGAGTTCTACCAAACCGGCCTTGACTACCCAGGGTACCAAATCTCAAATGAAGGGGTGTTGATGGACCCCGAGAAAGTCAAAGCCGTGCTGGAATGGCAACCCCCTCGGACTCGCAAGCAACTGCAGAGCTTTCTGGGGTTTGCTAACTTTTACTGGCAGTTCATCCCCTCCTTTGCAAAAATAGCCCTACCGATTACTGAACTTTTAAAAACAGGTAAAGGGGGGGACTTCCAGTTGGCGATTGCAGCTCTGGTGGATGCATGGAGGCGAGCCTCGTCTCCAGCATCCAGTTTTATCCCGCTGGGGGACCCTGGAAAGGGTCAAAAGTTGCCCTGTAGGAGAAACGAGCAAGGAGAGGACCTTCCGCTTGATCCAGGGCAGCTCTTCAAACCGACGGGGGAAAGATCGGCCATAGTAATATGGCTCATCACTAAGCTGCTGACAGCCGAAGTCAAATTTACTACCAAGCACTTTAAAAGCAACGCGGATGAAAGTGGGTGAGGTCTTATCTTCTCTTTACCCTAAGGACCTTCTTCCTGTAAACGGTCTTTGAAGTATCTTCCCCCTGTGAGGAGAGAGGGAAGGGAATTTCTATCCCACCCTCTAAGAACAGTGGTGTCTGACTACCCAGGGGAATCAAAGCTTTAAAAGAACAATTTCAATCTAATTGGATTCATATGTTTCTGAGATTTGGGAACCAAAAATTTTCCTATCCTTACTGGAGACTGTTGTTTTTATCTACCAAAAAGAAATAAAATGGGAAAAAGAATTAGAAAAATTTGGGACTTTTTTTTAAAAAGAAAAAAAGAAAATCTTAAATGGTATCAGTGACATCTTGTGGTGAAGCTTGGTATGGCAATTTGTTATTTACTAAAAAAGAGACTTGGCTCAGAGCCCAGAACATAGATAAGATTTTCCTGACCTTGGCACCATCTGTGAGAGATTCAACTGTAAGAGAACAGCTGGGCAGTAAAATTGGCCTTCTTGAACTGTGAATGTAAACTTTTACTGACTACTGCTTAATAAACAACTTTTACTAGAAAGATTATTTACAAACACGTGAAAGATGGATGAAGACCAGGAAAAAATTCTTGCCATGTTGAAAGCAATACATGAAACTATTCTTTCAGCTTGTGAGAAAATGAGACCTAAAATAAAAGATCAAGATGCCAGCTTAGATGCACAAAGCCAAATTTTGACTACAACCAAAGAACTAACAATACAGAAGATAACAGAAGAAGTGGAACAATTAAATATTAAGACAGAAGACTCAATTGACCAACAAGTACAGCTGATGGAAAACCCAGACAAGGAAGTAACAACACTGAAAATGGAAATGATTTTCTATACAAATCAGAAGAAATTTGAGAAAGAAGAAGAACAGATTGAATTGAAGACAAATATATCAGAGCAAACATGGGGGACTGGAATAACAGGACGACAACTAAATGAATACAAATGGGCTAGTCCTTCCAGAAAACTGGCAATCAAATGGTCTCCTTTAATTCAACTAACATATATAACAATGGACATTTACTTGATGGATTAAAAGCGCTAATATGGAAGCCTAGTTAACATAAGAACATAAGAACATAAGAAGAGCCATGCTGAATCAGGCCAAAGCCCATCGAGTCCAGCATTCTGTGTCACACAGTGGCCCACCAAATGTACATGGGGATCTTGAGCAGAAAGAGAAGGCAAAACCCTCCCTTTCCCTTGACCCCCAAACAAATGGTACTCAAGGGAATCCTGCCTGCCTCAACCAACATAGAGGCGGCACATGGACATCCGTTTTAATAACCACCGATACACTTTGCATCCATGAATCTATCTAGCCCTGCCTTGAAGCTGTCAAGGCTGACAGCTGTCACGACCCCTTCAGGAAGTGAATTCCATAAATCAACGACTCTCTGGGTGAAGAAATATTTCCCTTTATTTGTCCTCACTTTCTTAGCTATGAGCTTTAGGGAGTGCCCCCTTGTCCTGGTATTGTGTGATAGAGAAAATAATTTTTCTCTATCCACCTTTTCTATCCCATGCATGATTTTATACACTTCGATCAAGTCACCCCTTAAACGCCGTCTTTCAAGGCTGAAGAGACCAAGGCGTTGGCAAAGGAAGAAAGCTAGAATAAGGTTGAAAAAATTGGGGTTTTGATTCATTAGAGGGGATTTTATATTGTCAATTAGAGGGTTAAAGGGAGATGTTGAGATAAGGGGAATTTTGGCTATTAGATTTAAAATAGATGGATTTGTCTAATATTGAATGGGATGTATGGGAGAAGGAAGCATTTGCTGTTCAATGGGCATTGCTAACCTGGTGCCATTTCCTAGGGGGGAGTAAGATACCATTTGAAGTGTGGACTGACCATAAGAACATAAAGGCACTTAGAACCCCACAGAAATTATCCCCCAAACATGTTCGCAGGACGTAATATTTTAATCGTTTCAACTTCTCGCTAAAGTATATTCCTGGAGGGAAGAACTTCCTAGCTAATGCCTTATCTAGAATGACACAGTACAAGAGCAATCATGAGGAAGTGGTCAATGCTATCATCCCCTCACCACAAAAAGCCTCTCAAGTGACCACTAGACACCAAGCTCAAAAACAATTCACCAGCCCCGATAGCAGCTTGACCCAGAAACTAAAAACCGAACTGAAATCTGACCCCTGGTTCAGAGACAACAAACAAGTGTTAACATACAGAGATGAATTAGCCTGGAAAGGCTCCAAATTGTACCTCCCTAGCACCCTCAGGGTTCAAGCCCTGCAATGAAGCCATGATGCCAAGCAAGCTGGTCACTTTGGGTTTTTAAAAACCTTACACTTGGTAAGGCAGCAGTTCTGGTGGCCAGGAATGAAAAAGGACATTGAAAGCTATGTTAAGAGCTGTGCAATCTGTGCACCTATGAAAAAAAGACCCAGGAAGCCCCCTGGGCTGTTACAACAGGTAGAGGAACCATCCCAGCCTTGGGAGGAAATCACCATGGACTTCATCATAGAACTCCCTGAAAATAGTGGAAATACAGTAATTTGGACTGTTATTGACCTTTTCTCAAAGCAGGCTCACTTTATAGCCTGTCCTGGGCTCCCCTCCACCCAGAAACTGGCAAAACTATTTTAAAAACATATCAACCATCTCCACGGAGCACCAAGAAGAATTATATCAGACCAAGTTCAGTTCAGGGTTCAGTTCACAGCAAAGTTCTGGAGGGAGTTTGTGAAACTGATAGGGTCCACCCAGGGGCTCCACTTGGCTTTTCATCCAAGTATGAATGGAGCCACTGAACAAGCAAATGCAATGGTGGAGGTGGTCCCCCCAGAAACCATTTCATATAGGAGAGAAAAATCTATCTCAACCAAATACCTAAGATTAAAACTACCCTGTAAAAAATTGGGACCTAAATTTATCAGTTCTTTCCCCATCATAAAAATCATAAACCCCGTCACGGTGGAGCTAAAACTCCCATGACTCTTGGGGAAAATGCATCCAGTTTTTCATTGCAGTTTGTTGAAACCAGTTATAGAATCGGCATTGGGACTTCCGGTTCCGGATCGCGGCCCCTCTAGCCGCACGGGGAGACTTGTCTCCTCGTTCGGCTAGTTTCCCTCCGCCGGTAGACCCCTGCGTGGGTCGAAAGTCGCGCCTGGAGGGCGCGACTACCGTCGACGAGGCTGCGCTCGGCTGCAGAGGAGCGGCGGCTCCTCTAGCTGTCCGAGCTGACTCTGAGGGCCGACGGAGAAGAAGATCAGCCATAAAATGGCCGATCACCTAGCCGCACCAACCGCAAGTCACAAGAACAACTAAGCATGAAGAATCACCGTGGTGAATCCGGGTGAGACCTTTCCTTCCCTTGCTATCCTGACTTTTCCTGTAAAGAGTTTTTATTTTCCCTTATTAAGAAAGCGGCGGCTGCCTATATGTGGAAAGAAGAGCTAAAAAGAAGAGGATTAATTTTTATGTCTGTGGTTGTTTTTTTTACTATTTGACTGCTGTGGGGTGAATTTCAGGGGAAAAGAAGGAAAAAAGGGACATTGTTACTTTCCTTTCTTAATTTGATAATGTAGGAGACAGTTTTTCTTGATTTTTTTTTTAAAAAGAAAGAGAGAAAACTTTCCTTTTTTGTTCTTCCTTTAACTTGATTAACTGGGGAAAAAAAGAAGAAAAAGACTTTATAGTCCACTGAGGACATCTGGTGGTGAAAAAGCGAAACTTTAACTGTATTTCTCCCTGTTATCTGAAGAGGATTGGATTTATGTGATAATAAAAGAGAAAAGATAACTGGACAGCTGGGTGGTGAAGCTGGCTATTAGACTTTTGGAGGCGGATATTTGTGGGTCTTTCTCAAGTAGTCTCTAATAAAAGAATAGGCAAAGCTACCACCAACATGGCTGAAAGTTATTCACATCTTGACTATGATTTAATACTGGAAAAAATATTAGAAGTTAGAGAAGATTTTAAAACTTATTGGAAATCTTGGAGAAAATCCAAAGATGCCACCTTGGAATCTTACATTGACCCTTTAATAATGAATCAAGTTATGGAACAAGGAATAATAGAAGATGAACAGAATAATCCTGAACAGATCTACTTACAACCTAAAGAGATAGAGACACTATTCTTACAACCTAATTGTGAATCTGCATTGAGAGAAAATGTGGAAACCACTGAATCAACTAATGCTACACACTACCTACAATTGATGGACAACTTTGATGACCAAGAAATAACTGTAATTGACTCAATTCAACTACAAAAAATAACAAAGATTGATACCTGTTGTGAGTGTCCCTAGACCAGCTTGGGAAGTGTCAGAATATGAGGATCAGCAGCCAGGCCCCTCTGGGTGTTTTCCCCTCCCGGCAGCCGAGGAAGAGCAGCCAGGCCCCTCTGGGTATTTTCCCCTCCCGGCAGCTGAGCCAGACAGGGAGGAGATTTACAGGCAGTCTGGATCAGATTCACAAAGTGAGGAGTCAGATTTGGATCAAGAAGATAAATGGCTTGATCCGAGATTCCGAAGGTTTGATAAGCGACGGTGTCAGTTAAGTGTAAAAAGGAAGTAATGAGGGGAAGTGACGTATCGGACACTATATTAGAAGGGGACAGAGAGACTACGCCTTTGTCACGAGCAACGTTAATCAAGGAGTAGCCTGATATCTGGAGCATTGCCTTTGAATTCAGTCTTCTGATGTTTTGGAAATCTACGGAAGAATAATGAGGTATTGGACAATGTGATAAAGAAAGAGTGAGTAATTGGAAGGTGTGGGCAGAGCCTGTTTTAATCTAAATGTAAATAAATGAGATTTGGCCGTTCTTGCCAGCAACATGCCAGCAGCGTGCTCTGAAGTGAATCCTTTTGAAATGTGTTAAATAAACCTCTTAAAGGCATATTTATGTGGATTTTAATGAGCTGAGAGGGGCCAGACAGAACAGATTGCTCGTGACCCAAAAGCAGAAAAGACGGAAAATTAGTCCAAGCTTTCAGTGACGTCATGGAGCAGCTGCTCGCAGATAATCCGGTTTTGTATCAATTAGTTCAAGCTCTCCAGCAACAAATTGGCGATTTGCAACAACAGATTCAGCAAGGTGCCAGAGTCCCAGCCCCAGCTCCACCCCCACCCAGACAAAACAGATGTTATTTAGCCTTGCCTGATAAGTTTACTGGAGAGCGTAGTAAATTTCCAGCGTTTTTAAACCAATGCAGAACATTCATTGCCTCAACTCCAGCAGATTTCCAGCTTGATGAAACTAAAGTGGCTTTCATTTTAAGTTTACTCTCTGGTCCAGCTGCTGATTGGTCGTCTCCTCTGATAGAAGGACCAGATCCTGTTCTGCGCAATTATGCAGGATTCTGCCAGCTGATGGAAAGAGAATTTGCTGACCCCCTTCGTAGACAAACTGCCACCAGGCGGATACAAGAGCTACGTCAAGGATCGCACTGCGTAGCGGAATATATATCAGATTTTCGCCGCCTAGCTCAAGAAATTAATTGGAATGATGAGGCTCTCATGGAAATCTTTCAAGATGGGCTGTCTTCCCAGATCTTGAATGGATTGAGACATACTGTAATACCCGCGACCCTGGATGCATTATACCAACATTGTTTGGCTATTGAGGTGCAAACGCAAGCCACGGATGCCCGCCTGGTCAAACAGATGGTTCCAGTCACCGGAAGTGCCAAGCCAGTTCCTGCACCACGCAGAGGATTCCAGACCCTACCTATCACTCCACCCATCCCGGCACCCAGACGTATTTTCCAACCATTGCCGGCTTACACTGAGAGGCGTCCTGTACCCATGGCCAGAGATGAGCCCATGGATCTTGGTGCAGCCAGATCTCGCTTGACTGAGACTGAGAAGGCAAGACGGAGAGCTGAGGGATTGTGCCTGTACTGTGGAGAGATGGGTCACTTCGTCATGGCCTGCCCCCAGAAACGATGTGGTACGGCAGGTCCTACTCCTGTTCCAGCTCGGCCTCCCACTCAGCAGTTTCAAGCCACCTTGCCGGGAAACGGCCAGAGCCCGGCCTAATGGAAACGTTGGGTCGGGCAGGCGCCAAACCCAGTCCCAGTTCCGCAGACGAAGACCCCGGTCCTCCGAGGCATCTGATCCTAGCAACCAATATACTTCTGGGAAATCATGCCCAGGGCATTCCGGCACACGCCTTGTTGGATTCCGGAGCCACCACTAATTTCATGGATGAAGCTTTCGCTCGTCAGCATGCCATACCTTTGTGCTCTGTGAAGCCGCCTATGTTGGTTGAGACAATAGATGGTCGTGAGTTGTTGTCTGGACCGATCAAGTTCATGACCCAGCCCATACGCCTGGTCATAGGACAACATGAAGAAGCCATCCAATTCTATATTACCAAGGGACTTCATTTCCCCGTAGTTCTCGGCCTAGCCTGGTTGAGAACCCATGATCCTTGTGTGGTGTGGTCCCAGAACTTTGTTTCATTTCCCAGTTTGCAATGCGTAGACCACGTACGCCAAGTTTGCGCAGCCCAGCTACCATCCCACCCTGACATCACCTTGCCGGCCGACCTAGCGGACTTTGCAGATATATTCAGTGAGAAAGAAGCAGACCAATTGCCTCCGCATAGACCATATGACTGTGCCATTGATTTGCTGCCAAATGCCAAACTTCCAAGAGGACGCCTTTACTCCATGTCAGAACCCGAGTTGGCCGCATTAAAAGACTTTGTGGACAAAAACCTGGCCAGGGGTTTCATTCGTCCCTCTTCCTCGCCTTTGTCAGCTCCGGTGTTATTCGTGAAGAAGAAAACCGGAGATTTACACCTATGCTGTGACTATCACAAGCTCAATGCCATCACGGTGCGCAACCGGTACCCTCTGCCTTTGATTCCTGATCTCATGGACCGTCTCCGATCAGCAACCATCTTCACCAAGATAGATCTACGGGGTGCTTACAACCTGGTTCGCATCCGAGAGGGGGACGAGTGGAAAACCGCGTTTGGGACCAGGTATGGTCATTTTGAATATACCGTCATGCCCTTTGGACTCACCAATGCTCCGGCCGTCTTTCAACATTTCATGAATGACATCTTCCGGGATTTATTAGATCAATTTGTGGTGGTTTACCTCGATGACATCCTGATTTACTCCCCGTCACGAGCAACTCATCTCCAGCATCTCCGGCAAGTTCTGCAACGCTTGAGAGAGCATCACCTTTACGCCAAGTTAGAGAAATGTCAATTCTATCAAACCACCATTGAATTTCTGGGACATGTGATTTCTCCACAAGGCATCGCCATGGATCCTGGCAAGGTTGAGGCCTTGCAAACCTGGCAACCGCCGTGTAAAGCAAAAGATGTCCAAAGACTTTTGGGATTTGCGAACTATTACAGGATATTCATTCCGAGATTTTCTGCCTTGACTGCGCCCCTTACTAGACTGTTACGGAAAGGCATTAAGTTCCAGTGGGGCGATGCCGAGCAACAGGCGTTTCAGACCCTCAAAAAGGCTTTTGTTCAGGAACCCATTCTCAAGTATCCAGATCCTTGTCGTCCCTTTGTAGTAGAGGCCGATGCCTCAGATGTTGCGGTAGGGGCCGTGCTTCTTCAAACATGCCAAAATGGCGGCCCCCTATTCCCGTGTGCTTATTACTCCAGGAAACTGAGTCCCTCCGAACGCCATTATACCATTTGGGAAAAGGAGCTATTGGCCATCAAGACTGCTTTTGAGACCTGGAGACACCACCTGGAAGGAGCCCGCTACCAAGTTGAAGTTCGGACTGACCATAAAAACTTGGAATATCTGCAATCTGCCAGGAAATTGAATCAACGTCAGATCCGTTGGTCTTTGTTCTTCGCTCGATTCAACTTCAAAGTCACCTACATTCCGAAAGGGTACAACAAAAGAGCAGATGCCTTGTCCCGTAAACCTGAGTATCTACAGATCAAGGACCCCTTGCCGCTTCGAACCATTCTGCCTATCGAATCGATCGCAGCCGTGCACGATCCGGTAGATCTACGACGACAGATTCGGGAAGCGCAACAACTAGATGACTTTGTGGCACAGAGGAGGCAAGAGGTGGGTCCCAACTCACCTTGGACCTTGTCCGAGGGTCTATTACGCTTCCGCAACCTGTTATATGTTCCAGCAGGCCCACTCCGTGGTCTCATCCTGACTCAATGCCATGATAACCCTGCGGCAGGTCATTTTGGTTTCTTTAAGACTCTCCACTTAGTGTCTCGGACTTTTTGGTGGCCCAGGCTTCGCCATGATGTTCAGTCTTATGTGAATTCCTGTGTACGGTGCCGTCAGGCAAAACATGCCACAGGAGCCCCTCCGGGATTATTACAGCCTTTGCCCACGCCGGAGAGACCCTGGGGGGCTATTTCCATGGACTTCTTGACTTGTCTACCTGTTTCTGCCGGCTACACCGTTGTCTTTGTAGTGGTGGACATGCTGACCAAGATGGCACATTTCATTCCTTGCCGAAGAATACCGACAGCCAAGGTCACTGCTCAGCTGTTCATTCAACATATCTTCCGGCTACACGGTCTGCCTGACAAAATAGTGTCCGACCGAGGAACCCAGTTCACCTCGGAGTTCTGGAGAGAACTCATGTCTGCGCTTCAAGTCCAACTCAATCTAGCCTCCACGCATCACCCAGAGACTGATGGGGGTACAGAGAAAGTGATTGGCATCCTGGAGCAGTATTTGCGTTGTTTCATCAACAACCAACAGAACGATTGGTCCAAATATCTCTCCGTGGCCGAATTCGCTTTCAACAACTCTCAGCACACTTCCACTCAGACCACTCCGTTTTTTGCCAACTACGGCTATCATCCCAGATTTTTCCCGCTCACGCTCCTTGATTCTCCAGTTCCAGTTGCAGAGGACTATTTAACCGAACTCCAGTCTGTCCAAGAGATGGTTAAGCACCATTTGACTAAGGCCAAGGAAGACTACAAGCGGGTTGCAGACCGCTCTCGTCGCGACACGCCGCCGTTAGCTGTTGGAGATCGGGTTTGGCTCTCCACCAAGTACTTGTTTCCAGGGCGAATTCACCGCAAGCTTGATCAACGTTTCCTGGGTCCTTTTCCTGTGGAGACGGTCATCAATCCGGTGACCTATCGTTTGACTTTACCTAGGTCTCTTCGTGTACATCCCGTGTTTCATCGCTCCTTGCTTGTTCCTGTTAACCCTGATTCTCCGCTTCGACCTCCTGATCCGGGCCCGACAGCTCGCCGTGCTCACGTTCCCGTTTCCCGGTTGGATGTGTCCAGCATCCGAGATTCCCGATGGCTCAACGACCGCTTCCAATATTTGGTTGATTGGACCGGGGGTGGGCCAGCCGCTGGCTGTTGGGTCGATGCTCGTGATATTGAGGCTCCTTGGTTAATTTGGGATTTTCATTCTGCGTTTCCCTACAAACCACATCCCCTGCGCCGGCCCCAAGGGGAGGGGCCTGAGGGGGGGATAGTGTTGTGAGTGTCCCTAGACCAGCTTGGGAAGTGTCAGAATATGAGGATCAGCAGCCAGGCCCCTCTGGGTGTTTTCCCCTCCCGGCAGCCGAGGAAGAGCAGCCAGGCCCCTCTGGGTATTTTCCCCTCCCGGCAGCTGAGCCAGACAGGGAGGAGATTTACAGGCAGTCTGGATCAGATTCACAAAGTGAGGAGTCAGATTTGGATCAAGAAGATAAATGGCTTGATCCGAGATTCCGAAGGTTTGATAAGCGACGGTGTCAGTTAAGTGGAAAAAGGAAGTAATGAGGGGAAGTGACGTATCGGACACTATATTAGAAGGGGACAGAGAGACTACGCCTTTGTCACGAGCAACGTTAATCAAGGAGTAGCCTGATATCTGGAGCATTGCCTTTGAATTCAGTCTTCTGATGTTTTGGAAATCTACGGAAGAATAATGAGGTATTGGACAATGTGATAAAGAAAGAGTGAGTAATTGGAAGGTGTGGGCAGAGCCTGTTTTAATCTAAATGTAAATAAATGAGATTTGGCCGTTCTTGCCAGCAACATGCCAGCAGCGTGCTCTGAAGTGAATCCTTTTGAAATGTGTTAAATAAACCTCTTAAAGACATATTTATGTGGATTTTAATGAGCTGAGAGGGGCCAGACAGAACAATACCCAGACATAACTTTTTGGAAATTACAATAAAGAGGAAAGGGAAAGAAAATTTGTTCAGTTTGAATTTGTTAGGAATCTTCGTAATCAAATCTGGAGGTTTGATAACCAAAAAGCCTTACTATGGGAACCAAATTGGCATAGAAAGAAAGCTAGAGTTAGGTTTAAATGTGACACAAAATGTTATTTGACGGGTTAAAAAGGCTTTAAAAATTATGTCTGATTTAGTGACGAATGAAGGATGTAAATTTACTGTTACCATGGTTGATAATTATTTGAGGGAGTAAATCTTTCTAGAGGACAAAAGACCTTATAGAAGTAGATTGATGAAATGATTGAATATATTTAGTAAGAAAGGAAAAAGAAAAATGGAAATGTATTTTTTTTATTTTTATTTTTTTCTTTATTTCTTTTTTTGACTTATATAGTAATTTTAAATTTGATAATTATGTTGTAATAGAGAAAGAGAATATGTCTGATTTAATTAGGAATGAGGATTTCCTGATATTATAGTTGACAAGTATTTGAAGATATAAACTGTATCAATGCCTTTAAAAAAGCCAGGATTTGGAAGAACTCGCCCGCCGCCCTAACCGCCGCCCGCCGCCCTAACTGCCAAGCTGGAAGACTGGCGGAAAGGAGAGCCCCGGAGCTGAGCCTGGGATGGGTAAACCACTTCAGAACAAGAAGCCGGCCGAGCGTCTTAACATATTTTTTCGCCTCGCTGCTGAGCTAGGCAGAGTCGGGTCGGCGTCTGGAGCTGACGGAGAACCGGCGAGGCTGCTGTGGACCACCGAGCTCCTGGCAGCCAGCCGGGGAGTCTGGTCAGCGTGTGCAAGCCAGTTGGGAGTTGGTGGAAGTGCATGCTGGCTACCAGGGGACAACAACCAAGATACTATTTACGATGAGGATGAGGTCTTATTTGCTCTGGTAGAACAGCTGGGAACTTTTACAGCCTTGGTCGGGGGGCTTGATTATGTCCACTGCTTGCTGCCCCCACTTGAGAGCCTTGCTACAGTGGAAGAGACGGTGGTGCGGGACATGGCTGTGGAGTTCTTGAGAGCAACCTCCAGAGAACATTCTTCAGCTGACCTTGAGGCTCACTTTGTGCCCCTGGTGAAGCACCTGGTAGGAGGCGACTGGTTTACCTCTCGCACCTCTGCTTGTGGCCTCTTCAGTTAATATGTTTATATGTCTTGTTTTAAATTTTTTAATTCTAACTTATTTAAATTTTATATTCACAATTTTAACCAATTGGAATGTTTTTTTAATACTGTTGTAATCTTTAATTTTAATTATGGATAATATGAGAAATATGGATTGTGGAATGAATGGGGTTGAATGGATGAATGAATGTACAATTTGGATGGATGGAAGGGCCGACCTGTCTGCACCTACAGAAGCTAGAGAAGTGGAGGAGCTTTACTCTGAGGGACCAGAGGGCCAGTGTATACCGGTCTTATGGGGAAGAGGCAGATATGACGGGAGGCCGGGGGTTGGCCGCTCTCGGGGAACAAGGCCTCGCTGCCTGAAATCGATTTCTTGTTCCGGCCCCCTGAACCTCCCCCGGGGTACTGGTAATGAGCGAAATTCAGACCCTGAACTCAGGCTGCTGCTACTTAATGCCAGGTCGGTGGTAAATAAGGCTCTCCTCATCCGGGACTTAATTCTGGATGAGGAGGCCGACCTGGCATGTGTGACTGAGACCTGACTGACCCCAGAGGGAGTTGTTCCCCTCTCTGAGATGTGTCCAGCTGGGTTTCAAGTATGGCATCAGCCGCGACCCCAGGGAAGGGGGGGAGGAGTGGCAATTATAGCTAAGGAGTCACTCGGACTGCGCAGACTCGCTGCTTCTGAGATATCAGGCTGTGAGTCCCTCCTTATGAGGTTGGACCTAGGTGTACATGTGGGTCTGTTGCTTACGTACCTGCCTCCCAGCTGCATTTCAACAGCCCTGCCCACGCTACTCGAGGAAGTAGCCGGGTTGGCAGTTGAGTTCCCCAGACATATAGTCTTGGGGGACTTCAATGTGCCGTCACTCGGTGAATCCTCTGGGTTAGTGCAGGAGTTCATGGCTACCATGGCAACCATGGACCTGACGCAAGTAATTGAGGGCCCAACCCATGAGGGGGGACACACACCTGACCTGGTTTTTCTCTCGGAGCAGTTGAGATATGATCTGGGTTTAAGGGGCTTAGAAGTGTTGCCTATGTCATGGACAGATCATTTTCTGCTGCGGCTTGAGTTTATGACACCTCTCCTCTCCCGCAGGGAGGCGGAACCGATTAAATGGTTCCGCCCCAGACACCTGATGGACCCTATGGGTTTTCAAAGGGCGCTTGGGGAATTGCTGGATTCGCTCATATACAGTTCGGCGGAGTCCCTAGTGACAGCCTGGAATATGGCCGCTACGGGGGCTCTAGACCGGATTGCACCGTTGCGAACTCTCTGTGGTAGCAGACCCAGGAGATCTCCTTGGTTTACCGAGGAACTCAGGGGGATGAAGCGCCAGAAGAGACGTCTAGAGAAGCAATGGAGGGTAAGCAGATCCGAATCTGATCGAACCAAATTGAGAGCTTATATTAAGACCTATTTGGAAGCGATCACTGCGGCAAGATCTCAGTATCTTTCCGCATTGATCGCGTCTGCGGATTCTCGCCCGGCTGTCCTGTTTAAGGTGACTCGTTCTCTCCTTGATACGGAGAGGAGGGAGGAACCTTTGCAGGGCAACGCTGAGGAATTTAACACCTTTTTCGCAGACAAGATCGCTCAGATCCGGGCTGACTTGGACTCCAATTGGAATGCAGTGTCGGCTGACAATGAGTCAGTCGAGACGACAGAGGCCCGTCTTAGTCTTGTTGAATGGGATGAGTTTGACCTGGCAACTCCTGGTGATGTGGACAAGGCCATTGGAGCTGTGAGTTCTGCCACCTGTTTATTGGACCAATTTCCCTCCTGGCTGGTTTCGGCTAGCAGGGAGGTGACACGAAGCTGGGTCCAGGCTGTTATTAATGCTTTGTTGAGGGAGCTTTATATCTCTTTATATCTTTATATCTTTATATCTCTACCCCGCGTCATTACAGCGAAGCAGTGGAAGTGATGAACCGGTGCCTGGAGGCTGTTAAGGTCTGGATGGGTGCCAAGAGGCTCAGACTCAATCCCGACAAGACGGAGTGGCTATGGGTTTTTCCTCCCAAAGACGATTCTAATATCCATCCATCACCCTGGGGGGAGAAGGTTTGTCCCCCTCGGAGAGGGTTCGCAACTTGGGTGTTCTCCTCGATCCACAGCTAAGCTTAGAACATCATGTTTTGGCTGTGGCGAGGGGAGCATTCACCCAGGTTCACCTGGTGCGCCAGTTGCGACCCTATTTGGATCGGGAGTCACTCCTAACAGTCACTCATGCCCTTGTCACCTCGAGATTCGACTACTGTAATGCTCTCTACATGGGGCAACCTTTGAAGAATGTCCGGAGACTGCAGGTTGTCCAGAATGCAGCCGCGCGAGCTGTCTTGGGTCTTCCAAGACATGCTCATATCACTCCAGCCCTTCGTGAGCTGCACTGGCTGCCAATTGGTCTCTGAACACAATTCAAAGTGTTGGTTATGACCTATAAAGCCCTTTATGGCAATGGACCAGGTTACTTGCGGGACCCTCTTCAGCCTCATGCATCCCAGCGACCAGTTAGGGCGCATAGGGCTGGCCTCCTATGGGTCCCGTCCATCAGACAGTGTCATCTGACGGGTCCTAGGACAAGGGCCTTCTCCGTTGCTGCCCCAGCCCTCTGGAACCATCTCCCCTCGGAGGTTTGTACTGCCTCCTCCCTCCTAGCTTTCCAGAAGCTTTTGAAGACCCATCTGTGCCAGCAGGCTTGGGGGGTATGAACTGTGTTCTACCCCCGGGCCGAGGAATGTGCTTCCATCCTTGATTGTGTTTTTGAATGTTGTATGTATGGATCCTTGGTTTGTATGTTGTTATTGTTATTAAAATTTTTATGTGTACCCATATTGTTGTTGTGAGCCGCCCCGAGTCTTGGGAGAGGGGCGGCATACAAAATTGATAAATAAATAAATAAATTTTTATAGATGTAGATTGATGAAATGACAGAATATATTTTTAAAAATAGAACTGTATTTGTTGGACCTATATTATTATTTTAAATATGATGACTATGTTGTAATAGAGAGAGAGGAAGAGCTATTTGTAATAAGGGGAAAAAATCTGTCTCAATGAATGATTTTGTATTAAGGATACCTGAAATCACAATTATATACTTACTAAAATGTAGTTGGAGTATGACAACTGTAATTAGTACAGCCTAAAAACAGGATATAGATTATAATCGCATGGGTTTGATGACTTTTGTAATTGTATAAAATTTAATAAGCAATACCATATTCAATTTGAGCTATATTTATATGACTTTGTCTTTGAATGATTGGACATCCTGATCACCATGTTGTGTTCTAAACTTTTGGGGAAAGATGGGAAAAATCAGTAAAAAAATTTTATTTATATTTTTTTTAAAAAAGAAATATTTACCGAGAAGATTAAAATAGAAATATTAATGTATAATACAGATAAGGAAATTTGGAGAGAGGAGTTGCTCGGACACTACCCCTGAACTGCATCTGAAGAGGGATGAGAGGGAAGAAAGGAGAGGAGAGAGGAAAGAGTGAAGGAGGGGAGAAGGAAGTAGGAAGGTTGGAGGAGAAGAGGAGAAGTGGAGAGAAAGGGAAGGAGAGGGGTGAAGGGGAAGAGGGAAGTAGGGAAGAGAGGAAAGGGAGAAAGAAGGTAGAGAAGAAAGAGTGTGGATGCGGTGAAAGGGGAAGTGGGCGAGCAACACCAAAAGTTATGTGTAGGTATTTATCTCATTTCATTAAAAGTATTGTATATATGAATGTAAAAGAATGTATGGTAACATCTCATAAATATCATGGTAGATGTATCGGGGAGAGTTTGGAATGAAACTGACAAAGTCTTAAAATAGGTTTAACAGAAATCTATGACAGAAATGGAATATATTAAATTTTTATGTTTTTGTTTTTTGTTTTGTGTGGGCGAGGAAAATAGAAAGATGAAAGTGAATGTATTAAGTTGAGCTGTTTATGTATGTTTTTATTTTGGAATTTTTGTTTACCCAATCACCACGGTGTGTTTTAAGCAGCTATTGTTAAAATCATAAAACCAATAAAAATATTTAAAAAAAAAAAGAATCGGCATTGAGACCAGTACCCTGAATAGCCGCAGGACCCATTATGGTGGAGGGTGACCTAGTTCAGGTGAAAAGGATATCCTTTGTCAGAAGCTACTTGGGTAAAGAGCAGAGATGTAAAGGCAGATAGATTAATACAGACGTTTCACGATAAACATCCCCCAAAGCCTAGGGAACCTCGAAGTGATAGAGTAGAAAATTAGCAACTCATTAATGTGTATCTATCCTTGTTATTTTCCAAGAATTTCTTTCTCTTTAGGGGAATCCGACTGTCAACTTCTGAAACAAACCTGGCTGAAGCCATCTTTGTCATTCTCAGTTGCCACACAGGTTGGGAGGAAGGGGGGGAGAAGAAAGCGAAAGGATGGCTAAACATGGAGCGGTCCCGTGGGAACCAAGGTCATTCCCTCAGGTGCTGGAATATGGAGAGAAGAAGTGTCACGAAGCCCGCCAATTCCCCTCATTGGGTAGCGTGATCAATGGCATAGTAAAAGGGAGGGAAGTGTTACATTTAGTTACACTGAATTCCTGGGGGGAACTTTAGAGTTGGCTTCACTTTTGACCATGCCGATATTATGTATCCAATAAACATGTTCTTTGAGGAAGCTTTAAGACTCGGAGTTCTGATTTGTTTGTGTCCATTAGTTGGAACCTTGACACAGAAATCACATCCTCCTTGCATCCCAAATCGCAAACACCCCATTATGATCGAGGGAGAGCAGCACTTTGAAGTCAAAGTCATTTTGGACTCTAACAATATTTCTTAGCCTGGAAAGACTTTCCCCCCTCAGAAACTGAACGGGTAGACTCCCAACATATTAAAGCCACCAAACTGCTTAAAAAATTCCATTACCGATACCCAGACAAGCTGCATTGAACTGTTTTGCTAATTGAGAAATGTGTATCTCTCCTGCCCCTCTCTTTTTTCTTTTGCAGGACTAACATCTCTGCCAAGGGGGGCAGAATGTTAGCTCTGCCTGGCTTGGCTTGGGGCCTCACAGGCATCCTGCCATCAAAAGAAGAAGGGGGAGAGGATGAAAGAGGGAAGAAGGGGCAAAGGATGAAAGGGCAATAAAGCTTTGTGAGTAAGTGATAGGAAATCGAGAGGGGGGAAAGGAAATCGAGAGGGGGGAAATGACAGGTGAGAAGACCCAGGGCAGCCAGATCCTGATTGTACAAGGATCCCATGGCCAGGCACCCTGAGAAATATGCAGATTACCCCCAAACATCTGAGAGATCTCAAAATACCTTGGCGAGCTCTGGTTGGCTGGAAACAGACTGGTCACAGGGGGAGGGTGGGCTGGGGCAAGCCTGTGAGAGTCCTTATCAACCCCTGGTGCCACAGAAGACAAGTAGTAGATTTATTTATTTTTTGTATTTAATTAAATTTGTATGCCGCCCCTCTCCCAAGACTCGGGGCGGCTCACAACAAGAACATAGACATAGATAAAAATCAATAACAATAATTACATCCAATTAAAAAATCGACACATACAACAAGCAAACACAATCAAATAAACACTCAGCAATGGAAGGCGATTCTTCGGCCCGGGGGCAGAACAATGTTCATACCCCCCAAGCCTGTCGGCATAAATGGGTCTTTAAAAGTTTACGGAAAGCTAGGAGGGAAGAGGCAGTACGCACCTCCGAGGGAAGCTGGTTCCAGAGGGCTGGGGCAGCAACGGAGAAGGCCCTTGTCCTAGGGCCCGTCAGATAACATTGTTTGATGGACGGGACCCGTAGGAGGCCAGCCCTATGCGCCCTGACCGGTCGCTGGGATTCATGAGGCTGAAGACGGTCCCGCAAGTAACCTGGTCCATTGCCATAAAGGGCTTTATAGGTCATAACCAACACTTTGAATTGTGTTCGGAGACCAATTGGAAGCCAGTGCAGCTTGCGAAGGGCCAGAGTGATATGGGCATGTCTAGGAAGACCCAAGACAGCTCGCGCGGCCGCATTCTGGACAACCTGCAGTCTCCGGACATTCTTCAAAGGTTGCCCCATGTAGAGAGCATTACAATAGTCGAATCTCGAGGTGACAAGGGCATGAGTGACTATTAGGAGTGACTCCCGATCCAAATAGGGTCGCAACTGGCGCACCAGGCGAACCTGGGCGAATGCTCCTCTCGCCACAGCTGAAAAATGATGTTCCAGGCTTAGCTGTGGATCGAGGAGGACACCCAAGTTGCGAACCCTCTCCGAGGGGGACAAAACTTCTCCCCCCAGGGTAATGGACGGACAGTTAGAATCGTCCTTGGGAGGCAAAACCCATAGCCACTCCGTCTTGTCAGGGTTGAGCTTGAGTCTGTTGGCACCCATCCAGACCTCAACAGCCTCCAGGCACCGGTTCATCACTTCCACTGCTTCGCTGTAATGACGCGGGGTAGAGATATAAAGCTGAGTGTCATCAGCATACTGATGACAACTCACCCCGTGTCGATGGATGATCTCACCCAACGGCTTCATGTAGATGTTAAAAAGCAGAGGTGAGAGGACAGACCCCTGAGGCACTTCACACGGAAGAAGCCTCGGAGCCAATCTCTGACCTCCTGCAAACACCGACTGCGACCGGCCAGAGAGGTAGGAGGTGAACCACCACAAAACAGTGCCCCGCACTCCACACCCCTCCAACCGGCGCAGAAGGATACCATGGTCGATGGTATCGAATGCCGCTGAGAGGTCAAGAAGCACCAGGATAGTGGAATAACCTCTATCCCGGGCCCGCCAGAGATCATCGGACAGCGCGACCAAAACAGTTTCCGTGCTGTGACCGGACCTGAACCCAGACTGCCAAGGGTCCAGATAATCAGCTTCCTCCAAGGACCGTTGTCGTTGGAGTGCCACCACCTTCTCAACAACCTTCCCTAAAAAGGGAAGGTTGGAGACTGGCCGGTAATTATTCAAAACTGCCGGGTCCAGGGAAAGCTTCTTGAGGAGGGGACGTACAAGTGCCTCCTTTAAGGGAGCCGGAAAGGACCTCTCCCTCAACGAAGCGTTAATAACAGCCTGAACCCAGCTACGTGTCACCTCCCTACTAGCCGAAACCAGCCAGGAGGGACATGGGTCCAATAAACAGGTGGCAGAACTCAGAGCTCCAATGGCCTTGTCCACATCATCAGGAGTTACCAGGTCAAACTCATCCCATTCCACAAGACTAAGACGGGCCTCTGTCGTCTCGACTGACTCATTGTCAGCCGACACTGCATTCCAATTGGAGTCCAAGTCAGCCCGGATCTGAGCGATCTTGTCTGCGAAAAAGGTGTTAAATTCCTCAGCATTGCCCTGCAAAGGTTCCTCCCTCCTCTCCGTATCAAGGAGAGAACGAGTCACCTTAAACAGGGCAGCCGGGCGAGAATCCGCAGACTCGATCAATGCAGAAAGATACTGAGATCTTGCCGCAGTGATCGCTTCCAAATAGGTCTTAATATGAGCTCTCAATTTGGTTCGATCAGATTCGGATCTGCTTACCCTCCTCCTCGGTAAACCAAGGAGATCTCCTGGGTCTGCTACCACGGAGCGGTCACAACGGTGCAATCTGGTCTAGAGCCCCCGTAGTGGCCATATTCCAGGCCGTCACTAGGGACTCCGCCGAACTGTATATGAGCGAATCCGGCAATTCCCCAAGCGCCCTTTGAAAACCCATAGGGTCCATCAGGCGTCTGGGGCGGAACCATTTAATCGGTTCCGCCTCCCTGCGGGAGAGGGGAGGTGTCATAAACTCAAGCCGCAGCAGAAAATGATCTGTCCATGACATAGGCATCACTTCTAAGCCCTTTAATCCCAGATCATATCTCAACTGCTCCGAGAGAAAAACCAGGTCAGGTGTGTGTCCCCCCTCATGGGTCGGGCCCTCAATTACTTGAGCCAGGTCCATGGTTGCCATGGTAGCCATGAACTCCTGCGCTAACCCAGAGGATTCACCGAGTGACGGCACATTGAAGTCCCCCAAGACTATAAGACTGGGGAACTCAACTGCCAAACCGGCTACCTCCTCGAGTAGCGTGGGCAGGGCTGTTGAAACGCAGCTGGGAGGCAGGTACGTAAGCAACAAGCCCACCTGTACACCTAGGTCCAACCTCATAAGGAGGGACTCACAGCCTGATATCTCAGAAGCAGCGAGTCTGCGCAGTCCGAGTGACTCCTTAGCTATAATTGCCACTCCTCCCCCCTTCCCTGGGGTCGCGGCTGATGCCATACCTGAAACCCAGCTGGACACATCTCAGAGAGGGGAACTCCTCCCTCTGGGGTCAGCCAGGTCTCAGTCACACATGCCAGGTCGGCCTCCTCATCCAGAATTAAGTCCCGGATGAGGGGAGCCTTATTTACCACCGACCTGGCATTAAGCAGCAGCGGCCTGAGTCCAGGGTCCGAATTTCGCTCATTACCAGTACCCCGGGGGAGGTTCAGGGGGCTGGAACAAGAAATCGCTTTCAGGCAGCGAGGCCTTGTTCCCCGAGGGCGGCCAACCCCCGGCCTCCCGTCATATCTGCCTCTTCCCCATACGACTGGTATAAACTGTCCCTCTGGTCCCTCAGAGTAAAGCTCCTCCACTTCTCTAGCTTCCGCAAGTGCTGACAGGTCAGCCCTTCCATCCATCCAAACCATACATTCAGTCGTCCATTCAACCCCATTCATTCCACCATCCATATTTCTTATATAATTAGGAATTAAAAAATTACAACAGTGTTAATTAGCTAAAAATTGTAGATATAAAATTTGAATAAAATGGGAATTAAAAAAATTAACAAACCATATGAACATATTGACTGAAGAGGCCACAAGAAGAGGCGCAAGCGGCAAACCAGTCAACTCCTACCAGGCGCTTCACCAGGAGCAAAAAGCAAGCCTCAAAGTCACCTGGAAAATGTTCACTGGAGGTTGCCCTCAAGAACTCCACCGCCTTGTCCCGCACCACCGTCTCTTCCACTGTAGCAAGTCTTTCGAATGGGGGCAGCAAGCAGTAGACATATTCAGGCCCCCCGACCAAGGCTGTGAAAGTTCCCAACTGTTCAGCCAGGGCAATTAAGACCTCATCCTCATCGCAAACACTATCTACAAGAGAAAGCAAGAGCTCGCTGCCCACCCTCCCAACACCCAGGGCCAGTACGATGGTAGAGAGATTCACAATACTATTCAGACGAAGCTGAACGCCGTCGCTCCGCAGCCCATCAACCAACACAGCGATAGAGCAAAGGGAACCATCTCCGTCGGCAGCCGCCATCTTAGCTCCCGGCCGCCATTTCGGCGGCTCTGCCTCGCACCCTGCGGCACTCTTCCTCCTCCTTCTACCTTGGTTGTTGTTGTTGTCCCCTGGTAGCCAGCATACACTCCAGGTGGATGGAAACACGGAACCGTCTGACCAGCGTTTTATTCAAACAGCAAGACAGCAAAACCAGCACCTTACATACCTTTCTCCCAATCAGCTCGACCCCCCCACCCACCTAACCAGCATCCGGTGGCTAGCAGTCAAAACGGGGATGCAGGCCTCTGGTTCTCCTCCCCGTTTAGCCATTTAGTCCATGCTGCCGGGTGATGCCCCCGTGGCGACCAGCTGTTCGTTGGCCTCGTGGCTGCTCCACTTCTGATTCCCGTCCACGTAAGGCTGCCCTGGCTCCTTTCCCTGGTGTTGTCGCTGCCACTGGCCTCTGCTGTCTTCCTTCCATTTATCGCTGTTTCCCTCCCCCCTCCCATCCATGTCAAGCCCACAGGGCTTGACAGGCGCCCCCCTCTACCAGAGGTCTACCTGGAAGGCAAGGAGAAACGTCTGATTAAAGCATGTGCTGTGGCAGACGGTTCAGCTGACCGCCCTCCTGGCTTTTGGGGACATCGCTGGTGGAACTTTCACACCAATCGGGGGCTTGGACATCCACTTCCCCCACCCAGGATGCTTCCGTAACAGGGTATCCCTTCCAGCGTACCAGGTATTGCAGCCTACCCCGTCGGATACGGGAGTCCAAAACCTCCTGTATCTTGTAATGGTGCCCTGTGATGGGACATGGGACCCTTTTCATGGAACTACAGGATGTCCCCTCCACTGGTTTCAGTAGGTTACAATGGAAAACCGGGTGTTTCCTCCCCAGAATCCGGGGTAGCTGTAGCCGTATGACTACTGGATTGATTACCTGTGTGATACGGAACGGCCCTATAAATTTTGGCTCTAGCTTCTTGCAGGGCAACTGCAGGCGTAGGTACTTAGTCAACAAGTATACCATATCCCCCACCCAAAAAAGCTTTTGGGGCTTCCTTTTCTTGTCTGCCTGCACCTTTGAGGCCTCCTCTGCTTTTAGTAAAGCCTTCTTCATGTTCCCCCAAACCCCCCCCCCCATATGGGCTATCCACTCATGGGGTTGACAGGGGGATGGGTCCCCCTGGAAACACTCTGGGATCGGGATAAAGTCTATGCCATGTACCACCCGGAAGGGGGCAAAGCCGGTGCTACTGTGAACCGCGTTGTTATATGCTACTTCTACGAATGGTAAGAGGTTAACCCAGTCTGTCTGTTGATAAGAGACGTTGCATCACAGATACAGTTCCACCATAGCGTTGGCCCATTCAGCCGCCCCATTGGTACTGGGATGAAACGCTGAGCTGAGTCCTTGGGACGACCCGATGGAATGGACAAACTCACGCCAAAAATGAGCCGTGAACTGTACCCCCCCGATCCGATATGATCCGTCGGGGCACCCCATGCAGTTGGTACACCTATGTGATGAATAGCTTGGCCAGCCTACAAGCGGACGGTAGCCCCTTGCACGGAATGAAATGGGCCTGCTTCGAAAAGAGGTCAATGACTGTCCAGATCACTGTATAGCCATGGCTCTCCGGCAACTCCACAATGAGGTCCATGGCTATGTCCTCCCAGGGCCGGGTTGGCTCCGCAACTGTTTATAGTAGCCCTGGCAGCCTCCCCATATGGGGCTTTGTGGTGGCACACCCAGGGCAAACCCGTACGTAGGTCTCTATTTCCGACTTCATCCATAGCCACCAGAATTGGCGTCTCACCAAGTGTAGGGTTTTAAGAAACCTGAAGTGACCCGCCTGTTTCACGTCGTGGCACCTCTGTAGCACCCTCGGTCTTATCACCTGTGGGACATACAGCTTGTCATCCTTCCACGCCAGCCCCTCCCTTCTAGTCAGCAGGGCTTGATGTCCCAGCAGCCAGGGATCGTCTTGGTTCACATTATGCAGGTCTTGGACCAGAACGTCTGCCGGGTTGCGTGCAACCACCTGCACTGCCGACTGCCTAAAAGGAGGCATAATGGCTTGTACCACTTCCCCCCGCTTGCTGTTATATTGGGGCATATGTGACAGGGCGTCTGCTAAGAAGTTTTTACCCCCTGGCACATGCTTCAACTGAAAGCGAAATTGTTGGAAATACTGCGTGCATCGTATGTGTTTCGGGGACAGGCGCTGCGGTGTCTGCAAAGTCTCCAGGTTTTTATGGTCCATCCACACCTCGAACGGTTCTTTAGCTCCCTCCAGAAAGTGTCGCCAGGTTGACAATGCCCACCGAACCGCGAACGCCTCTTTCTCCCATATTGCCCATGCCTGTTCTGTGTCTGTCAGCTTACGGAAGGTGTAAGCACAGGGCTGTAGCGTCCCTTGCCCGTTCTTCTGGAGCAAAACCGCCCCTGTGGCAATATCGCTGGCATCAGCTTGTACGATAAATGGCAGGTCAGGGTTAGAATGTAGGAGGACCAGCTCCCTTGCGAAGAGACCCTTCAGGTTCTCAAAGGCCTTCTGACAAACCAGAGTCCATGCCAATGGTTGTCCAGGACGTGGCTTACCCACTGTGTGTCTCGTACGGAGCAGGTCTGTTAGGGGGAGGGCCACCGTAGCAAACAAGGGGATGAACTGCCAGTAGAAATTCGCGAAACCCAGGAAGCTCTGCAGTTGGCGGTGGGTCCAAGGTGCCTGCCACTCCAGCATGGCGCTGACCTTAGCAGGGTTCATCTCCACCCCTTCCCCTGATATCCGGTACCCTAAATAGTCCAACCAGGTTTGGTGGAACTCGCACTTGGACAGCTTCACGTACAGGTGTGCCTTCAGCAGTTTTTCTAGCACCTGTCTTACCAGTGGGATTTGTTCCGTCATGTTGGAGGTATATATTAATATATCGTCCAAATACACGAGCATCCCACAGTATAGGTGCTCATGCAAGACCTCATTGATGAGGTGCATGAACACTGCAGGGGCTCCCTGCAGGCCAAATGGCATCACCTGGAACTGGTAGCTTCCCAGTGGGCAATTGAATGCCGTCTTCCACTCGTCCCCCCATTTGACCTGGACCCTGTAATATGCTTCCTGGAGGTCGAGCTTGGTGAACACCCTACCCTTTGCCAAATGGGCCAATAAGACTTTTATTAGTGGTAGGGGGTACATATTCTCGACACAAACTCCGTTGATGCCATAGAAATCCACACACAGGCACAGGGATCTGTCTTTTTTCTCCTTAAAGAGCACCAGAGCTGCAATCCGCGACCGTGCCGGCTGGATGAAACCCCTTGCCAAGTTCTTATCTATGTACTGGCACAGGTCCTCCATCTCTTTGGGCGTCATTGCATACATACGGGATTTTGGCAGTTGGCACCGGGCAAGATGTCAATAGTACAGTCGGTTGGCCGATGGGGAGGCAGCACATCACACTCACACTCCCAGAACACCTCGGCAAGGTTGGCATACACCTGCCGGAAAGGGGGCTTCCCCCCTTGCACGTCCTTGTCATGCCACTACCTCCCTGCATCTCTCTCCACCCTTTTTTGCTTGTTCGTGAGCAGGCGGTTGAGGGCCAACACCTAGCCATAACTTTCGGTATCCCCCTTCCCACCAGATCGTAGGGCCCCACTTGTCCAGTCACGCTAATCCCAAGATAACGGCCTCTGTCATGGAGGGGACCACTATGAACCAGAGGACCTCCCAATGGGCCCCCATCTCCAGCCAAACTGGCTCTGTTATGAGGGTAGCCGGAGCCCCCCCAAGTAGGGAACCATCCACCTGTTCAAACCGTACTGGCCTGGCCATCAGCCTCACTCAGATCCCCACCTCTGCCACTACAGCCTTGCTTATCAGGCAACAGGTGCAGCCGGAATCGATCAGGGCCCTGTACTCCCCGCTGTGACCTGTCAAAACGATGGGAATGACGAACGGTCATATCGGTTCGCTTACCATTGGGTCCTCAGCTGCCTCGTCCTCGCTGTCATAGGACACCAGCTGGTATCTTGTGATGGCTGTTGCCTCCTCCTCCGGGACCCCGCCACGAGGGGTGGGGCTCTCAGTCTGGTGCGCCACCCTCAATTTCTCTTGGGTCTTCTTGGGTGTGGCTCTGACTCTTGTGGGGGTCCCTGGCTTCCCCCCTGGAATGGGGACTGGACACTCCGCCACCCGATGTCCCAGTTGGTTGCAGCAGAAGCATCTAAATGATGGCCGAGGAGTACCTGCAGAGGAACCCGGAGCAGGTCCCTGGGATCTCCGCCCTTCGTCCCTTCATGACCCTGTGTGATGCTGAGGGGCCGTCCCCCTTTGGTCAAAACTCCTGCAAGCCTGCATCCAGGTCCACCACCACATGGAACCAGTCGTGTAACCGGCTTGGGACACCCCGGTAGACACATGCCTGCCCGGAATTGGTGAACCAGCAGGCGTTCTGGCCAGGACTGCAGCCTGTCTGCCACCCACCGGAACTCACGTACATAGTCTGCCGCGGACCGTCCTCGCTGCCTCAGCGCCAGCAATTCCCCCTCTGCCCGTTGAACTCATGACACATCTTTGAAATGGGAATGCAGCGCCTCTAGAAACAGGCCAGCGTTGGCTAATTCCCTGGCATGGTTGCTGTATAAGTCTGTCACCCATTCCGCTGCTTCGCCATGCAACCCCGCAGTTACCACCACTACCATCACCCACTGGGATGGATAAAACCAGGCGTATTGGTCCAAATGGCTAATGACCTGGCTTAGGAACATTGCCAAATGATCTGGGTTCCCATCAAAGGTCGCCTTCAGTGGTGGAGGACCCCAGGCCATCTCCTGAGCCCATGACCCCACGGGCCATCCTGGGCGTCAACTGCAGGTGGAGGGTGCTGTTCCCCAGTCCCTGCTCCCCGCTGGGCCGCTGCAACGGCCACTGCAACGGCCACTGGAACTGGATGCCTGGGGGAACTCTGCTCGGGACCATCAGCAACCTGCCTTACCATGCAGCCTGTGGTTGTCCTATAGGAACGGGCAGAAACACACTCTGTTCAGGGCCTCCTGCCTGTGGGGTGTCTGGAGCGTGGCCGGCACCTAACTTCAACTTCGGGCTGGACAACCAAAACTGTATCGGCCCTGACTGGGTTGGCTGGGTCCCCGTTTGTGACCATGTGGCCATCTCGGGTCCCACCTCCCACCTCGGCCATGAAGAGGGGTCCTGGCATCTGGCCTCTCCGAACCTTTCCCTCAGGATGTCCATTGTGTGTCTTCCGGGTGCCGTGGAATAGCTCCAGTCCCCTTCGTCGTCATTTGTGAGATGTCTCTCTCTCCACTCCATCATGGGGTGGCCCGAAGCACCCAGTGTGTGTGCTTGGCCAGCTGCCAAGCCAGTGACAGCTGAACTATGCCACCACTCTCCTGAGGCTCCTGCATACTGCGTCACCCCTGGCACTGTCTGTGTGTCGCTTACTGGACCTGCAGGCCGGGCCTCACGCACTTTGGGCCACACCACCGGCTGGGTTTCTTTACTTCCAACATCTGGAGTTGGCGTTGCCACCTCAGCTGACTCTCCCCCAGCTGGCTCATCCACAGGCACCATCTCCTGTGTACCCTCAGCCATTCCTTGAACAGAGCACAAGGAAATGGGTAGGGACACAACAAGATAGAGCACTAACTTTCTGTCAGAGTCCTTACCAACCCCTGGTGCCACAGAAGACAAGTAGTAGATGTCCAGGTGGCTGGAAACACATAACGGTCTGACCAGCGTTTTATTCAAACAGCAAGAGAGCAAAATGGCAAAGTAAAGTTAGCCCTGGGAGTGATTTCCTCCCAGCACCTTACATACCTTTCTCCCAATTAGCTCAACCCCCACCCACCTAACCAGCATCTGGTGGGTAGCAGTCAAAACGGGGATGCAGGCCTTTGGCTCTCCTCCCCGTTTAGCTGTTTAGTCCATGCTGCTGGGTGACACCCCCGCAGCGAGCAGCTGTTCATCGGCCTTGCAGCTGCTCCGCTTCCACTTCCCATCCAGGTAAGGCTGCCCTGGCTCCTTTCCCTGGCGTTGTCCCTGCCACTGGCCTCTGCTGTCTTCCTTCCCCATGCTTTCCATCTGGCATTCCCCTGTCGGGCGTCCCCCCGTCGGGTGTCCCTGCCACTTTCCCCCCCATGCCTTCTCGCACCGAACAGCTGTTTGTCAGCTCAGTGGGGGAACTGCTCAGCCATTTATCACCGTCTCCCTCTCCCCTCCCATCCATGTCGAGCCCACGGGACTTGACACCTACACCTTATTTTTGTAACTACTGAGCGCAGTCAATTTCAGAGCTGGCTTGGCTGTACTGCAACCAATATCCTTAGTAATGAATGCTTTGCTTTAACCAAATGGAGTCAAAGACTTTTCTTTCCTAAGGAACCGGATTGAGGCAGGTCTGACAGTTCCCTTTTTAAACTTTGGTTTCTTGCTTGCTAGAACCAAAGTTTTTCATTCAAGTATGTCTCTTTTACCTGAATTACAGTAGCTGTCAGTTTGTTTATGGGCTCAGTGTAAGGCATTGACATTTATCTTTAAAACCTGGAAGTCTAGAATCTAGATAATTTCTTCCATATGTTCCTCTTATAATCTGGGATATTACTACAATTGCAAGGCCTAGAGATTTTTTTTTTGATGGTAGCACATATCTTGTACAATGTTTTGCCAAGAAATGTGTCAGCCTTGCATTTTAAACACTGTATGGAACTTAACTCAAGAAGCCTTCCCTGGACCCGGCAGTTTTAAATAATTATCGTCCAGTCTCCAACCTTCCCTTTTTAGGGAAGGTTGTTGAGAAGGTGGTGGCACTCCAACTCCAACGGTCCTTGAATGAAGCTGATTATTTGGGCCCTCAGCAGTCTGGGTTCAGGTCCGGCTACAGCACGGAAACTGCTTTGGTCGCGCTGACCGATGATCTCTGGCGGGCCCGGGATGGAGGTTATTCCACCATCCTGGTGCTTTTTGACCTCTCAGCGGCTTTCGATACCATCGACCATGGTATCCTTCTGCGCCGGTTGGAGGGGCTTGGAGTGCGGGGCACCGTTCTGCGGTGGTTCACCTCCTACCTCTCTGGCCGGTCGCAGTCGGTGTTTGCAGGAGGTCAGAGATCGGCTCCGAGGTCTCTTCCGTGTGGAGTCCCTCAGGGGTCTGTTCTCTCACCTCTGCTTTTCAACATATACGTGAAGCCATTGGGTGAGATCATCCGTCGACACGGGGTGAGTTGTCATCAGTATGCTGATGACACTCAGCTCTATATCTCTACCCCGCGTCATTACAGCGAAGCAGTGGAAGTGATGAACTGGTGCCTGGAGGCTGTTGGGGTCTGGAGTGGCTGTGGGTTCTGCCTCCCAAGGACAATTCCATCTGTCCGTCCATTACCCTGGGTGGGGAAGTTTTGTCCCCGTCGGAGAGGGTTCGCAACTTGGGTGTCCTCCTCAATCCACAGCTAAGTTTAGAATACCATCTTTTGGCTGTGGCGAGGGGGGCATTCGCCCAGGTTCGCCTGGTGCGTCAGTTGCGGCCCTATTTGGACCGGGAATCACTCCTCACAGTCACCCATGCCCTTGTCACCTCGAGATTCGACTACTGTAATGCTCTCTACATGGGGCAACCTTTGAAGAATGTCCGGAGACTGCAGGTGGTTCAGAATGCGGCCGCGCGAACCGTCTTGGGTCTCCCAAGACATGCTCATGTCACTCCAGCCCTCCGTGAGCTGCACTGGCTGCCAATTGGTCTCCGAACACAATTCAAAGTGTTGGTTATGACCTATAAAGCCCTATATGGCAATGGGCCAGGATACTTGCGGGACCGTCTTCTGCCTCATAAATCCCAGCGACCAGTTAGGGCACATAAGGTTGGCCTCCTACGGGTCCCGTCTGTGACACAATGCCGTTTGGCGGGACCTAGGGCTAGGGCCTTCTCTGTTGCTGCCCCAGCCCTCTGGAATCAACTTCCCTCAGAGGTTCGTACTGCTCCTTCCCTCCTAGCTTTCCGAAAACTTTTAAAAACACATCTATGCAGACAGGCTTGGGGCTTGTGAGCTGCGCTCTGCCCCTAGGCCTTTGATTGGGACTGTATGTCGTATGAGTGGGTATAGTTTTATTGTTTTTTATATTGTATATTATTATTTTAACTAATTCATATTTTGTACTTGTATTATTTGCTGTGAGCTGCCCTGAGTCTGAGGAGAAGGGTGGCATATAAGTCAAAATAAAGTAAAGTAAAGTAAAGTAAAGTAAAGAAGGATTTAGTCTTTGAATGGGTTTGGTTGGCGCAACATTCTGCATTTTGTTTAAAAGAGAAGTAATACACTTACAAGACTTTCTTTCCATATGTATATGAAAACTTGTAGGGATGAATAATTTTGACAGCCACAAGAAATAATACTCCTCATTTGGCTACCCTGTTTATCTATTTGAAGTTGCACAAAGCATTTACAGGACTATGGATAACTTACAAAAATATAGTTAGAAGAATATATACTATGTCCTCTATACATATATTTGGGTATTTCCTAAGAGAAAAACAGCATCCATTAATACTTTTTTGTACTTCGTATATAATAAATTTGACATCATTTTAGATTTCAATCTGTCAAGAACATTAATCAATAAGACATGCCACTATGGATAAGAAATAATATTGCTTTATGGGTGAGACAATGACAAAATTCTGAATTGTAATGGAGCAAGGACTCTTGTAGATAGCACTGAAATAAAAGTCCATTCTCAATTAACAGCCTTATACTTACTCTGACGTTTAATGTTGCAGATATTTGTCAGTATGAAAAGAAAATATAACAACATCAAGGAGCACACACTTTTACAGTTGGTTTTACATAAACAAAAATGCCAGCAACATTAGAATCCTTAAACATGAGACTGGAAGTAAACTGAAAACATTGTTATCAACCTGAAGTTATGCTAGGGCCAATGATATTCACATATCCATAAAGAAAATGTATATTTTTTTATTTAAAACCACTCTCAAATAGGATTATTTTTGCAAGAGAAAGATCTGTATGATGTGCAGAAGTTCAATTGACAACATAGGGTATCAAACATCTGTCCTATTACAGTATATGTTATCTAAGAGCATGCAGAGTTGCTCTTTATATAATGATAATTAGTCCATAAGCAACTATATATTTGTGAGGGAAATGGGTGGTTCCAAAATATGGTAAGTAAATAAATAAAATAAATAAAAATATATCTTGCAACATTACATTAACCTCCCTTGGACTATTATGGGTGCTTCTCCTACCAAAATGGTAAGATAATTGTTGTTTGAAAAATAATGTTCATTCTTCCCACCAGTTTTATGTGGAATGCACACACAAATACCAGACATAAATTATGAAATGCTGCGGTAAAGTTTTTGAGAGCATTGGACTGAAATCTGAAGCACATACAAAAACGAAGTATGCATAGCACAAGTTTAAATAATTTCAAATAGCTCATCAGTATATTTTTGTATAACCTGCTAGCAGCACCATAGAAATGTTTTCATCATTTAAAAACAGATCAAGCTACTATCCAATGCATGTACATATCTGAGAATACGTTTGGGCAAAATCAACACAACATGCACAGATTGCATTCTATAGAAGAGTGTTTGGGTGAGATAAGGTCTGTTTAGTCTAGTATCCTGTTCCTCACCCTGTCCAGTCAATGATGAGAAGCCCACATCTAAACAACAGCAATGTGCTCCTACTGTACTGCTACCATTTATATTTTAAGATAGGGTAACTTGGAAGACAGCAGGATTATATTGTTGTTTTATGAGTCTTTAAAAATTTAACAGGATGGTAGAATATTTACCCACAAACAGTTCTCCAGGACCAGGCAGAACAAGCTATAGTTCCATCTAAATCACGACTTACTTTGTTAACTGCCCTTTATTTTTGTTGTTGTCAATTCCATTGTATGTTACAGCTGCCAATTTTCTGCTTCTGTAATTCTCATAATGGACATTATTAGTGACATCTTTCAGGTCTTGCATGTGAGTTCTAGGGAAAGACACCAAAAACCTGTCAGCAACTTATTTCCTGCATAGCAGCATATAAATACCTTATATAAGCAATAGTGTTAATTTTTGCTTTCAGAGATTGTTTGAAATGGTTTTCAAAAGTTTGTTTGAAAACTGAAATATTACGGTTAATGCAAATTAGTTCAGGGTTGGAAAATTTTACATTTGCACCCCCAATGGGCAGAATACAATATTATTCTGTGATGCATTTAACATTGATTTCATTTCAAATTATAGCCAACAAACTATTTCCCAAATTTACTATATGAAATGGGCAAATAAACCCTGTTTTCACATGAGATGTCAAGTTTTTCTTCTCTTACTCTCTTTTTGTATTTGTGCCATCACACGACACCCTCCACTGAAAATAATGTCAAACCCTCTTTTATTCTAAGTTCCTCTTATTGCAAAATATAGGAAAAGTCCAATATATGGAATAACTTGAAAATGTATTGCCAATATTGAAATTATAAACTACTTGCTTACCTTATCAACATGTTCCTTAGAATTGTGAAGTCACAGTGTTCACCATTTTCAACTGCAGGGGAAAAATGCTCATTTTTAATGGACTTCAATTGATACAAGATGGGCAAGCATGGAAATTAATCCCTGTATTTACAAGTACTCATTAGCTAACAACCCGTCATTTAATGACCACTTGAAGTTACAAGGAAAAGCTGCTTTATGGCCTGTAAAGCACTTCCAGCCATCCTAAAATGACGCTAGTGCCCCTGGAGTCACATGACCACATTTCATGTGCTTGGCAACCGGCTTGCATTTATGACCAGTTGCAGCATCCTGCAGTCATGTGGCCATGATCTGCAATCTTTTTTTCAGTTTCTGGCAAAAAACCCACCCGTTTGGAAGAATGGATTTGCTTAATGACCATGTGATTCACTGAATGACTGCCATAAAAAGGGTTGAAAAATCAGTTCATTATTTGGGTGCCTCAATGTACAACTGCAACGACTCACAACTGAAATTTTGGTCCCAATTGTGATCGTAAATTGAGGACTACCTGTAGTAAAATTTCCCTTGACTCTTGGTAGCTCCAAGGACACACCTATGTTATTTTTGTTGCAGCAATATTGAAGTTATTTGCCACTGCCTTCTTCCAGGATGTTTTTACAACTTCCCTCTCTAGCATATAGTCTGTGTTCTCCTGTGGACTTCCTATTCAAGTATTAACCAGGCCCAACTATTTTGAGGTCAATAATATCAACTACATGCTGCTACGAGCAAAAGTAGAAACAAGCTTAATAAATTTTATGCTGCATTATTAAGAAGTCATTATAATTATCCAGATTTACGAATAAAGAAATAGACAAACTGCAAGAAAACAAACATGCAAGTTGGCTGCAGTTTAAGAAAAGTGTAATAGGATTGTGCTGCACTTCCTATTCAACAATAAAAAGATGCTTTGGAGTGTGCAGGAATTCACATGTAGCAACTCCTGTCTAGGATTAATGTGTTTTCCTAGCTTGTGTTGGGAAAATATGCATCTGTTTTTGCAGAAAGGTGCTATGTGTGTTCCTCCTGTCTTGAAGCAGTTTCTTGCCTACAAATACAGAGAGCTTCAGAGCTTTCTGATATAAGGAAAAATGCCTGAAACAAGCTGTTGCATCACAGAGAATTTCTCTTCAAAATGCAGGTTATCTCCATTTGTCTCTTCTGGGAGATGGGCAAAATTTAAGATTTTTTTTCCACAGAAATGTATGGACACCTCTGATATTCTGCCTATCACATATACTTGCAGATAAGGCCATCTATAAGCTGACCCTCAAAATTTTAACGAAAATATCCTGAAAAATGTGCTACCTGCAGATAAGCCAACCCTCAAAAGTTTCATGTATTTTAATTTTCACAATTGGCTTATCTTATAATTTCATTAAGGCTTTACACACTGTGTGCACAGTTATTAGGCAAGTCATTATTTTGACCATACTTTTCATGCATATTTTCCACCTCTAAGCTGGATAAACTTGAATGCTTACCGGTAGTAGATATAAGCATATCAGGTGATGTGTATTTGTGTAATGAGGGAGGGTGTGGTCTAAGGAGATCAACACCCTATATCAAGGTGTGCATAATTATTAGGCAGCTTCTTTTCCTCAGGCAAAATGGGCCAAAAAAAGAAATTTAACTGACTCTGAAAAGTCAAACATTGTAAAAAGTCTTTCAGAGGGATGCAGCACTCTTGAAATTGCTAAGATATTGGGGCGTGATCACAGAACCACCAAACGTTTTGTTGCAAATAGTCAACAGGGTCGCAAGAAACGTGTTGAGAAAAAAAGACGCACATTAACTGCCAAAAATTTGAGAAGAATCAAACGTGAAGCTACCAGGAATGCATTATCCTCCAGTGCTGTCATATTCCAGAACTGCAACCTACCTGGAGTGCCCAGAAGTACAAGGAGTTCAGTGCTCAGAGACATGGCCAAGGTAAGGAAGGCTGAAACCCGACCATCACTGAACAAGACACATAAGTTGAAATGGCAAGACTGGGTCAAGAAATATCTGAAAACAGATTTTTTAAAGGTTTTATGGACTGATGAGATGAGAGTGACCCTTGATGGACCAGATGGATGGACCTGTGGCTGGATCAGTAACGGGCACAGAGCTCCACTTTGATTCAGACACCAGCAAGGTGGAGGTGGGATACTGTTATATTAATAATAATAATAATAATAATGATGATGATGATGATGATGATGATGATGATGATGATGATGATGATGATGATGCAAATAGGTGGGTGTGGAATGCTGCAAGTACATCAGAAGAAAAAATGGCTTTGGAAGAATATCTGAAGGACAGTGATGAAGATGCACTGAAATTAGTATATCAGGAAGGCTTACTGACTACTGGAGAGACCAAACTGGCCTACAAGAAAGACCAAATGAAGAACAGAATAGAGGCATGGGAAGACAAAGCACTACATGGCCAGTACATTAAAAAAAATAGCTGGGAAAGCAGATAATAACAAGACCTGGCAATGGCTAAGAGCAGGAAAATTGAAGAAAAAGACCGAGGGACTAATTCTGGCTGCACAAGACCAAGCCTTAAGGACAAATGCATATAAAGTCAAAATTGAGAAGACAGCAACAGACAGTAAGTGCCACCTATGCAAAGAAGCTGGAGAAACAGTGGACCACCTGGTAAGCTGCTGCAAGAAGATTGCACAGACTGACTACAAGCAGCGGCATGACAAAGTAGCAACAATGGTGCATTGGAAGATCTGCAAGAAATATCATTTGCCTGTAAGCAAAAACTGGTGGGATCATAAAATAGAGAAAGTCATAGAAAATGATAAAATTAAACTGCTCTGGGACTTCAGAATTCAAACAGACAAGCACCTGCAACATAACACCCTGGACTTAACAATTGTCGATAAGAAAGACATGGCAGTGCCTGGAGACAGCAGAATATACGAGAAAGAACTGGAGAAGATAACAAAATACAAAGACCTACAGATAGAAAGACTGTGGCAAAAGCAAGCAAGGGTAGTACCAATAGTAATAGGCGCCTTGGGTGCAATCCCAAAACAACTGGAGCACCACTTGAACACCATTGGCATTGACAAATTCACTATTAGTCAATTGCAAAAGGCGGCCTTACTAGGAACTGCTTCCATCCTGTGACGATATCTGTAATACCATCAAACATCCACATCTGCCTATCCCAGGTCCTGGGTAAGGACTCGATAGGTAGACAAAATGCCAAATCCAGTCTGAACATCTGGCTGACTGTGTGATGATCCATAATAATAATAATAAAGTTGGAAGGGACCTTGGAGGTCATCCAGTCCAACCCCCTGCTCAGGCAGGCTGGTATTATTAAAGATGAGCTAGTTGGACCTTTTCGGGTTGAAGATGGACTCAAAATCAACTCCCAAACTTACTGCTAGTTTTTAGAAGACACTTTCCTCAAGTAGTGGTACAGGAAAAAGTCTGCATCTTTCAAGAAGACCATGATTTTTATGCAGGACAATGTTCCATCACATGCATCGAAGTACTGCATTGTGTGGCTAGCCAGTAAAGGCCTTAAAGATTAAAGAATAATGGCATGGCCCTCTTCCTCACCTGACCTAAACCCTATTGAGAACTTGTGGGCCTTTCTTAAACGGGAAATTTATGGTGAAGGAAAACAGTACACCTCTCTGAACAGTGTCTG
The DNA here is from genome assembly GCA_034064705.1 of Bothrops alternatus. NCBI lineage: Eukaryota > Metazoa > Chordata > Lepidosauria > Squamata > Viperidae > Bothrops > Bothrops alternatus. The sequence goes on along the minus strand of JARGCV010000137.1, from coordinate 3,340,037 downwards.
GGAGGCTGTGGTTGCTGTTGCACAAAACGTTGATTGTCAACAGATCAAGAAACTGACAGACTCCATGAATGGAAGGCTTATGACTGTTATTGAAAAGAAGGATGGCTATATTGGTCACTGATTTTTTTTTTAAATGTCAAATATTTATTTGTACATTTTGAGTTGTTTATTATTCTCACTTTAACAGATCAAATAAACTAGTGAGATGGGCAAACTTTTGTTTTTCATTTAGTTGCATGATAAACCCTAACCCAAAAATTGTGCACACATATATATTCTCTTAAGAAAGCCAAACCTCACTTTTACTTTCTTAAATATTCAGGTTTGAGGTTTATTAGTATTTTGGATTGACCGTGAGTACTGTAGTTGTTCAATAAGAAAATTAATCCTCCAAAATACAACTTGCCTAATAATTGTGCCCACAGTGTATGTTTCCTACATTATAACAAAAGTAATAATTGCATTACAATTCTGAACTCAAAATTTAGCATTCAATGAGAATAAGACTGCATTTCAGTCTAAGAAACCTTTTTTTCCGTCATGAGACATACAGCATTTTGAGTCGCTACTGTCAGTTCTATTGAGATAATTTCTCAGTTTTGTTTGCAAAAGTTTATGTCCAATAATGTATACAACATTGGCCATGCACACAAAATGGTTGAAATAGAATAGAATAGAATAGAATAGAATAGAATAGAATAGAATAGAATAGAATAGAATAGAATAGAATAGAATAGAATAGAATAGAATAGAACAGATTTGGAAGGGACCTTGGAGGTCTTCCAGTCCAGCCCCCTGCTTAGGCAGGAAACCCTATACCATTTCAGATAAATAGTTGTCCAATCTCTTCTTAAAAACTTCCAGTGTTGGAGAATTCACAACTTCTGGAGGCAAGTTGTTCCACTGATTAATTGCTCTGTCAGGAAATTTCTTCTTAGTTCTAGGTTGCTCCTCTCCTTGATTAGTTTCCATCCATTGCTTCTTGTCCTACCTTCAGGCGCCTTGGAGAACAGCTTGACTCCCTCTTCTTTGTGGTAACCCCTGAGATATTGGAACACTGCTATCATGTCCCCCCTCGTCCTTCTTTTCATTAAACTAGATATACCCAATTCCAGAAACCATTCTTTATATATTTTAGCCTCCAGTCCCCTGATCATTTTGGTTGCTCTTCTCTGCACTCTTTCTAGAGTCTCAACATCTTTTTTACATTATGGTGACCAAAACTGGATGCAGTATTCCAAGTGTGGCTTTACCAAGGCATTATAAAGTGGTATCAACAATTCACATGATCTTGATTCTATCCCTCTGTTAATGCAGCCTAGAACTGTGTTGGCTTTTTTGGCAGCTGCAGCACACTGCTGGCTCATATTTAAGTGATTGTCCACTAGGACTCCGAGATCCCTCTCACAGTTACTACTATTGAGCAAGGTACCACCTATACTGTACCTGTGCATTTGGCTTTTCTTGCCTAAATGTAGAACCTTCGTTTTTTCACCATTGAATTTAATTTTGTTAGATAGTGCCCAATGTTCAAGTCTGTCAAGATCCTTCTGTTTCTTAAGCCTATCTTCTGGAGTGTTAGCTATTCCTGCCAGCTTGGTGTCATCTGCAAATTTGATGAGTTCCCCATCTATCCCCTCATCAAAATCATTGATGAAGATGTTGAAGAGTACTGGACATAAAACAGAGTCTTGGGGTACCCCACAGCATATTTCCCTCCATGTAGATGCAATTCCATTGAGGACTACACGTTGAGTGCAGTTGGTCAGCCAGTTACGAATCCATCTGGTGGTGATGCTGTCTAACCCATATTTTTCTATCTTATCTAGTAGTAGGTTGTGGTCTACATTATCAAATGCCTTACTGAAGTCCAAGTAAATGATATCCACAACATTCCTCTGGTCCACTAATTTTGTCACTTGGTCAAAGAATGCGATATTGAGGTCAGGCTGATAGGTCTGTAGTTTCCTGGATCCATTTTTTTTCCTTTTTTGAAGATGAGAACTACATCAGCTCTTTTCCAGTCCTCTGATAGTTCCCTGGTGCTCCAGGATCTTTGAAAGATATAGTTCAATGGTTCTGAGGTCATGTCTGCCAGTTCCTTCAGAACCTTGGGGTGTAATCCATCTGGTCCTGGTGATTTGGACTCGTCTAGGGTGGACAGGTGCTCACTTACCATTTTCTTCCCTATTTAAACTTGTGTTTCTAGTCTGTTTTTTACGGTACTGTTTTTGATAGGTTGGACTGTTTTTTCCCTTTGTGTAAAGACGAATGCAAAAAATGAGTTAAGTAATAGCAATAGCAATAGCACTTAGAATTATATACCGCCTCACAGTGCCTTACAGCCCTAAGTGGTTTTACAGAGTCAGCATGTTGCCCCCAACAATCTGGGTCCTCATTTTACCGACTTCAGAAGGATGGAAGGCTGAGTCATCCTTGAGCCGCTCAGAGTTGAACTCCTGGAGTGAGCAGTGAGTTAGCTTGCAGTACTGCATTCTAACCACTGTAGTTCTGCTTTCTCCCTGTTGCCTGTCACCTTCTTGCCACTTTCTCCCACTAATGGACCAATCATTTCCTTGACTTTTTTCTTGTTTTTTACATGTTGAAAGAAGCTTTTTTTTGTTATTTTTGACTTTTGTCGCAAGCCTTAGTTCATTTTGAGCCTTAGCTTTCCTCACTTCACCTTTGCAGGCTCAGGCTATTTGCTGATATTCTGCCTTAGTTATGTGCCCCCCTCTTAAGAGAAAGGTACCAAAAAAAAAAAAGAACATGCAGAAAGGTGTCACAGGGAAAGCACTAAATAAAGCTTCCACAATGGTAATTATACATTTTTTAATCTGATGATTTAATCAGAAAATCAATTGCAGTGTAAGAACATGGTAACAGTACTCCTCGACATTCATTTAGTGACTGTTGAAAGTTACAACTTCATTGAAAATAGTGACGTACAACCGGTCGTCACACTTACGACTTTTGCAGCATCTCCACGGTCACATGATCAAAATTTGGGCACTTGGCAACCAGCATGTATTTATGATGGTTGCAGCATCCCAGGACCATGTAACTGCCATTTGTGACCTTCCCAGATGGCTTCTGACCAGCAAAGTCAATGGAGGAATCTAGATTCGCTTAATGATGTGATTCACTTAAGAACTGCAGTGAATCACTTAACAACCATGAAAAAAGGTTGTAAAATCAGCCATGATTCACTTAACAACCACCTTGGTTAACAATGGAAATTCTGGTCCCAATTGTGGCCAAACGTTGAGGACTACCTTTATTACAGCCCTCTACTATAAACTGTTAATCATAACCAAGCTGAACAGATATGATAGAGGAATTTTAAAATAATTCAAGCATCCACAATATAACTCTCTCTTCAATTAGTATCTCAGGAAACTCTCAATTTATATAAATATGAATCTTACAAATAACTTTGTTATAGTACTGGTAAAAGATACAAAATATAGTCTAGGGTAGGTAAAAATATACTGTCATGTGGAGGGGAGGTGTCAGCTGCCACCTTACGCTTGCACTTTGCAACCATTCAGTATCAGCTACCATGAACTGGGGGGGGGCTGGATGGGAGGGGAGGCTTCTAGGGGAAACAAAAGGTCACTGTACCTCTTCAATATGGGCTTCAAGGACAACCAGCTGGGAACGGAATGCAGCTGCATACCAAACCTACGCCTGAAGTGACCTTTCTGAAAACATCTTGTTTGAATTTGATTGGACATGGGGGCCCAGTGATGGGATGCAACTAAGAGAGGGAAAAGTTAGACCCGGGGATTTAGGCACATGCTTTTTCAGTTCTGGCTATGCATTACTGTAATTCACTTGACTTCTAGTAAACTATACCTTTCTCAATAAATGGAGTTAAGTATCGTTCTTACTTAGAGGTTCAAGCTGAGGCAGGTCTGACAGGTAGTGGGAAGCCTTTACCTCTTTCTTCCTTCTCTGAAACTATAATATTGCTATAAACATATAGCTTATTGCCCAATTATGCATATTACACATTCTATTCACTTACCTTCCGCAACACCCCAAGGATACTGTCTTCCCCTAACTCTCTTGCCATTGACTTCAATAATAGTATTGCTACCTACTACCGCAAGAGGTAAACGGTCCTACAAAAAAACAGAATAATGTTTCCTATAATAATTTATTGACAGGTTGAATATAAAGAATAACATTTTTGTACTGCTCTGAGACCACAATAAAATGACTGCCAAAGGAGATTTTTTTTTTTTTTAATAAAAAGCATATACAGGAGGAACTACAGCTTTAAAGCAGAACCTCATCTGGTAACAGACCTAAAAAAAAATTCTGTTGAAAATTAGTCATGCGCTGATGGGATTGAAGGTTAAACATTCACTTTCTTTGTTTAATTTTTGGCTTTCCTAAATTGTTACACAATGATTTTCCACTGACATTCCTCAGAACTGAATAGGATAATTGAATAATGATTAAATTGAAATAATTTTACAACCAGTATACTTCAGGAAAAAAATCACACACACACACATACATCCATTTAGTATCAAGTAAAAAAATGAGTGCACTAATGGTTCAATGAATGGGAAATTGCAAGGATAAAAAAAACATTTTGGGAAGTTTGTCTATGGCAGGCATGTCAAACTGTCGGCCCACGGGCTGGATTCATCATGCCAAAACCCCACCCACCCCATTGTCGGCAATGGGGAAAAAGTCCTGATACATCGCGAGACGTCACATGACGTCGCGAGTTTGACATGCCTGGTCTATGGAGATTCTCAGTCATCCAGGTCATGGATTTCCCAAAGGTGCTTGCTTCTTGGATGAGAAGTGAAACGTCTTCAAGGAAATACAAAGAAAGTCCAGTTGCCTTTTGAAAAAGCACCTTTGGGATTTTTGAGAATTTATCATCCCACTACATGACACTGCAGCATATCTACCACAAGAGGGTACTACAGCCTCTTATTTTAAAACATTAAATGTTAAAAAATCAGAAGTATCTTTACTAAATATCCATCAGTTTGAAAATATGAATCCCCCCCCCGCTTCAAGTAGCCATTGTTAAGATTAAGTACACTTTGCCTAGGTGTTGATGACATAGGTAGTTACGGTAAAGCAAAAACAAAAATAAAGCATCCAAATGCAACCTTACATCCAAATGTCATCATTATTTTCTTTTATAGCATTTATTTTCTCATAATACTAATAATAATAAGGGAAAATATCCCCAAGCAGCCACTAAAATAGAGATAAAGCATGCACATATCTTTTAACCTCTAAAATTATTTCAGTGGCTTTTTCTGAGATATTAAATAATCAATTAAAATGTAACCTAATAATTTGGTATGATTATGTTGTGTGCGTAAATGTTTAATAGTTTCTCTATACTAGGGCTTTCTTGATAATTTGACTAAAGCCAATAAGAGAGATCTCTGATGGGCATTCTTTTGTGGAATGGCTCTGTCCATTAAAACAGGGGTCTCTACCCTTTCCGACTTTGGAGACCGGCGGGGGGGGGAGAGGGGATGGTTCCACACAAGCAGCGTGTGCATGCGTGTGCATAGCTCCATTTATGCAAGTGACACGCCTGCCGCTCACACAAATGGAGCTTCCCATGTGAGCATCCACCACTCATGCAAATGGAGCTTCCTGCACGAGTGTGTGCACCCGCTGCTCACGCAAATGGAGCTGCGCACATTCATTCACATGCACCCGGTTCCAGGCCATGGCCTAGGGGTTGAGGACGCCTGCATTAAAATAAAACCCATTTGCACAGAATTCTGTGACATTAAACTGTAATATTTTGCTTAAATATTTTTGTACCTTTAACATTTTAAACAGCTTATTTTCTTCTTCATCATCAGTTTCTGGGAATTCATATATTTTAATTTTGTGCTCTTGGATTTCTTTCATTATCTGAAAATAACCATAATTGTTAATAGAAACTGAAAGAAATGTTGTATATGCTAATAAAAATAGACTGTATTATTTTTTATACCACAAATTTATGTCAGAATATGGATACAATTTTCATAATTACAGTGTCTTTTGAAATCCAGCTTATGTGTTTGTCTTTTTTCAGATAAAGCTGTACTTTCTTCTTTTCCCTTTTCCAGAGTCATCCCACTCTCTTCCCACTCTCTCTCATTTCAATTCACACTGTATAGAAATAAAATACTCTGACACACTACTACACTGTTCCTATAAAAGGATCACTGGAGATCTTAATATTTTTCTGATGGGTTAGAGAAAGACTGCAGACATCCAAACTATGAAAGACTGATTATGTCTTTCAGAATTGTCTCAGAACTCATGGAACAATTCTGTTCACATTTGTAATTCTCAGTTATTTTTAGTACATTCCGTATGTCTCAGAACTACTAGATGTAAATCCATTTTTTATTCAGTTAACTGCATTTCATTAAATTATGTTTAAGTTTCCAACCTGTCTGAAAGGTAATTGTAGTCATCCATACAGAAACCTCAATCAAATGCACTGTATTATTTTTAAAACCACGAGTATACCACCTCCTTTAACAACTTGGACAGGCAGGTGGGGCATGCTGTGGGTGCCGTTAGCCAAGGAATGTCAGCTGGTGGGAACCAGGAGACCTGCCTTCTCTGCCACATCCCTTGCCCTCTAGAATATTCTCCCTTCAGATATCAGGATGACCCTGACCTTGTTGGCCTTTTGTAAAGTCATGAAGACTTGGTTGTGTGCCCAGGCCTGGAGCCCCAAATATGTTAAGAGCCCTGTTTCCTAGCTGTATTAACATCCATAGCAACAGTTTTACTTGGTGCCATATATATTTATTTTGTACTGTTTTAATTGTTTTTCTGTCTTATGATGTATGCCACCCAAAGTCACTTGTTGAGATGGGCTATAGAAATCAAATAATTAAATAAATAAAATAGACATAGTAGTACTTACATATTACTGAAAAATGCTCACTAATCTCTAGCTTTAACATTCTTATATGAACTGGTAAATTTTCAAACAAATTTAGATTGATAATAGGACATTTATTGCACTCAGTAATTAAACATTCCTCTTTATATTTGTATAAAAAGAATAATTTAACTGGTGACTTAACATCAGTATACATCAGGGGTGTCAAACTGCCAGCTCGCGGGCTAGATGCGTCATGCTGAAACCACACCCGCCCCAGCTCCGGCAATGGACAAAAAGTCATGATACGTTGCAACACGTCACGTGATGTGGCAAGTTTGACACCTCTGGTATACACAATTTTCCTTATCAGAGCTGAATGACACCATTCATGTTTTGCCTTCAGGGAAGAAATTTGCTATACACCATCCAAACTAACATACTTATATACCATAGATAGTTTTGAGGATTAAATCTGAAAGTTATATTTAGAAATTCTTATCTTCACTATACGAGGTAAAGGACTGATAGCTGAATAATACTGATTTTCTCATGGAGGAAATAAAAACAATTAGAGCAAATCAAAACAACTAAAAGTAGCCATGAAGTGAAGATGTTCTAGGACATCTTGAAAGACTACAATATAATAATCCAGATTATATTATTATTATTACAGGATTTTCTTGCTGTTTTTCATTATTTTTGTTATTGTTTTTACTTAATGCAAACTGCCCAGAATTATTTTGGAATCAACTGGTGTCTAAACCTCATAAACAACCAAACAATCATGAGATCCTAAGGGTATTCACTAAAACTTCAAATATGTATGAGGGCAATTCAGAAATAAACCTCCGTCTGGTTATCAATGACAGACACTCGCAGATACAGAACATTTATTATACACATTAGAAAACTACAACATTACATTACTTTTCAACATAATAGCCATTCAAATTGAGGAACTTGTCATAACGTCTTACAAGGTTTGAAATTCCTTTGTAGTAGTCGCTCGGCGCCAAATCTGGGCTATAGTGGGGGTAATCAAAAACATCCCAAAAGAACTGCTTCAAAAGTTCTTGGGTGTGTCTAGTGGTGTGTGGGAGAGCATTATTGTGAACCAACACCACACCAGAAGTGGTGCCATAGAAAATCCAGCCAAATGTGAAGATGCCAAAGGAGTACTGCTAGTGAAGTTCATGGAGCATGGTTCGACCATCAGTTCAGAAGTCTACTGTGAAATGTTACAAAAACTCAGACAAACCATCCATAACAATTGTCAGGGCATGCTGACGTCTGGTGTGGTGTTGGTTCATGATAATGCTCACCTGCATACTGCTAGATCACCCCCCAATAGCCCAGATTTGGCAAAAAGTGACTACTGCTAAGGAATTTCAAACCTTGTAAGACGTTATAGTGAGGGGGGAAAGTATTTGATCCCCTACTGATTTTGTACGTTTGCCCACTGACAAAGAAATGATCAGTCTATAATTTTAATTATAGGTTTATTTTAACAGTGAGAGGCAGAATAACAAGAAAAAATCCAGAAAAACGCATTTCAAAAAAGCTATAAATTGATTTGCATTTTAATGAGTGAAATAAGTATTTGATCCCCTATCAATCAGCAAGAGTTCTGGCTCCCAGGTGTCTTTTATACAGGTAACGAGCTGAGATTAGGAGCACTCTCTTAAAGGGAGTGCTCCTAATCTCAGTTTGTTACCTGTATAAAAGACACCTGTCCACAGAAGCAATCAATCAGATTCCAAACTCTCCACCATGGCCAAGACCAAAGAGCTGTCCAAGGATGCCAGGGACAAGATTGTAGACCTACACAAGGCTGGAATGGGCTACAAGACTATCGCCAAGCAGATTGGTGACAAGGTGACAACAGTTGGTGAGATTATTCACAAATGGAAGAAACACAAAATAACTGTCAATCTCCCTTGGTCTGGGGCTCCATGCAAGATCTCACCTCGTGGAGTTTCAATGATCATGAGAATGATGAGGAATCAGCCCAGAACTACACTGGAGCATCTTGTCAAGATCTCAAGGCAACTGGGACCACAGTCACCAAGAAAACAATTGGTAACACACTACACCGTGAAGGACTGCAATCCTGCAGTGCCCGCAAGATCCCCCTGCTCAGGAAAGCACATGTACAAGCCCGTCTGAAGTTTGCCAATGAACATCTGAATGATTCAGAGGAGAACTGGGTGAAAGTGTTGTGGTCAGATGAGACCAAAATAGAGCTCTTTGGCATCAACTCAACTTGCCGTGTTTGGATGCTGCCTATGACCCCAAGAACACCATCCCTACCGTCAAACATGGAGGTGGAAACATTATGCTTTGGGGGTGTTTTTCTGCTAAGGGGACAGGACAACTTCACCGCATCAAAGGGATGATGCATTAAATAAGGGGCTTTGGGGTTTTTTAAACCGTTTTTAACTAAAGTTTTAAGGGAGGGTAGAGGTGGGGAAGGGGTGCTTAGGGAGGGGGAAGGAATTGTTGGAGGGGAGCTAGAAGATAGGCCCGACAACGGAAGGGGACGTAATCCTGTGGGTTAGGATGGGGAGCTGATTAAGACTGATTTAGTTCCAATTAGTACCGTAAGCGGGAGGGGCAGATATGGTGGGAGCAGGGGGGCGTATCATAATAGGGGAGCGCGTACCCACTGTTTACGAGTGGTCATGCGCTCCGACCCCCAAGGCTCTACCTGTTCTCAGGGTTATTCAGAACCACAGGGCCCTGGCTGTAGGCTGATGTTGTGCAATGCCAGGTCTGTGGTAAACAAGGCACCCCTCATCCAAGATTTAATTTCAGAGGGGGGAGCAGACCTGGCAGGTATTACGGAGACCTGGTTAGGACCGGAGGGCGGTGTCCCTCTGGTGGAAATGTGCCCACCGGGTTTCCTTGCATTCCATCGGCCGAGAGCACAGGGCAGGGGTGGGGGAGTGGCGGTCGTGATTAGGGAAGATTACAGGCCGAGGGAGGTCACTGTTCCTCAGACGGCAGGCTGTGAATCTCTCCTGGTGAAGTGGGACCTTGGGGGTCCGAGGGCGGTGTTGATTATGTACCTGGCTCTCTGCCACGTGTCAACCGCCCTGCTCGAGCTCCTGGACGTTGTCGCCGCAGTGGCGGTTGAGGTTCCCAGGCTAATAGTCATGGGTGACTTCAACCTGCCATCTGTGGGCGGGACGTCCGGGGGAGCTCGAGAGTTCATGGCTTCCATGGCAGCCATGGACCTGACCCAGGTAATTCAAGGCCCCACACATACAGGGGGGAACATGCTTGACCTGGTTTTTGTCTCTGGACAGTGGCTGAGTGGTCAGAATATAGGGGATATAGTTATTGAGCCCCTGTCATGGTCTGACCACTCTCTCCTTTGCTTGGACTTTCTGACCGCTGCACCCCGCCGCAGGGAGGCGGAACCAGTGAGATGGTACCGCCCCAGGCGGCTGATGGAACCCGAGCGGTTCCAGATGGAGCTTGGGCCAATTCCTGAGGTTCGGATACACGACTCGGTCGAAGAGTTGGCGGCAGCCTGGGATAGGGCTGCGGCCGGTGCTCTAGATCGGGTCGTGCCTTTGCGGCCTCTGATTCGACGTACGTCTCGATCGGCCCCTTGGTTCACTGAGGGGCTGAGAGAGATGAAACGCCGGAAAAGACGCCTAGAGAGCAGTTGGAGATCGAGCCGTGCCGAATCTGACCGAACACTAGTAAGAGACCATATTAGGTCCTACCTAGCGGCGATAAAAGCAGAGAAGTGTTCTTACCTCACTGCTCTTAACGCGTCATCAGATAACCGCCCAGCCTCCTTGTTTAGGGTGACCCGCTCCCTCCTTCATCAGGAGGTGAGAGGAGACCCCTTGGAGGGTACAGCTGAGGATTTTGGAAAATATCTGCATGATAAAATCGCTCAGATACGGGAAGGCTTTGATTTCAACTGGGTATGTCCGGTGGGAGAGACGGAGTCTGGTCTTGAGACTGCTATCTGGGCTGAGTTTGACCCCGTGACTCCCGAGGACGTGGACAGGTTGCTCGGGGGACTTAGGGCGACCACTTGTTTATTGGACCCGTGCCCCTCCTGGCTGGTGTTGGCATCCCGGGAGGTGGTACGAGGCTGGTTCCAGGCAATTATTAATGCTTCGTTAAGTGAGGGTGTCTTCCCTGCCGCCTTGAAAGAGGCGGTAGTGAGGCCCCTCCTTAAGAAGCCTACCCTGGATCCAGCTGTTTTATCAAATTATCGTCCTGTCTCCAACCTTTGCTTTCTTGCAAAGGTTGTCGAGAGCGTGGTTGCCCGACAGTTCCCGCGACACCTGGAGGAATCGTTATACTTCGATCCATACCAGTTGGGCTTCACGCCTGGTTACAGCACGGAAACAGCATTGGTCGCGTTGGTGGATGACCTCTGGCGGGCCCGGGACAGAGGTTGTTCCTCTGCTCTGGTGCTATTGGACCTCTCGGCGGCTTTTGATACCATCGATCATGGTATCATACTGCAACGGTTGGAGGGGCTAGGTATGGGGGGCACTGTTTTGCGGTGGTTCTCCTCCTTCCTCTCCGGCCGGATGCAGTCTGTGTTGACAGGGGGCCAGAGGTCGACCCCGAGACCCCTCGTATGTGGGGTACCTCAGGGATCGGTCCTCTCGCCCCTACTGTTCAACATTTATGTAAAACCGCTGGGTGAGATCATCCGTGGTTTTGGTGTGGAGTACCATCTGTACGCTGATGATACTCAGCTGTACATTTCCACGCCGAACCACCCCAACGATGCTCTTGCCGTGCTGACCCAGTGCCTGGAGGCCGTGCGGGTTTGGATGGGGAAGAACGGACTCAAGCTCAACCCTTCCAAGACCGAGTGGCTGTGGCTACCGTCGTCCTGGTTTAGTCAATTGACTCCTTCGTTGTCCATTGGGGGCGAAACAGTGGCCCCCGTGGAAAGGGTTGGCAATTTGGGAGTCCTCCTGGATTCACGGCTGTCTTTAGAGGACCATTTGACGGCCGTGGCCGGGAGGATGTTCTATCAGGTTCGCCTGGTACGCCAGTTGCGTCCCTTCCTAGACCGGGACTCGCTATGCACAGTTACTCATACCTTCGTCACTTCCAGGCTGGACTACTGTAATGCTCTCTACATGGGGCTCCCCTTGAGGTGCACCCGGAGGCTTCAGCTGGCCCAGAATGCGGCCGCGCGGGTAGTGACCGGAGCGCGATGGCGCTCCCATGTAACATTGCTCCTGCGTGAGCTGCACTGGTTGCCGGTGGCCTTCTGGGTGCGTTTCAAGGTGTTAGTGACCATCTTTAAAACGCTCCATGGCATCGGACCCGGATATCTACAGGACCGCCTTCTGCCAGCAAATACCTCCCACCGTCCGGTACGCTCCCACAGAGAGGGTCTCCTCAGGGTGCCGTCGGCCAAACAATGTCGGCTGGCGACCCCCAGTGGGAGGGCCTTCTCTGTGGGAGCTCCAGCGCTTTGGAACGAGCTCCCCCCCGAACTCCGTACGATGACGGAATTGCGTTCCTTCCGTCGAGAATTAAAAACATACTTATTCCGACAAGCCGGCCTGGGATAATAGCTCCAGCTCCAACAATTGCCATAATTGTTTTTAGGGGATTGTGTTTTTAGATTAAGTATTGGGTTTTTAAATATCGGGCCAAATTATTTAATTTATTTTTAATAATTTTAATTTTTGTATGTTGTTGTTTTAATTGGGCTGTACACCGCCCTGAGTCTTTCGGGAGGGGGCGGTATAAAAATCATAAAATAAATAAAATAAATAAATAAATGGACGGGGCCATGTACCGTCAAATCTTGGGTGAGAACCTCCTTCCCTCAGCCAGGGCATTGAAAATGGGTTGTGGTTAGGTATTCCAGCATGGCAATGACCCAAAACACACAGTTAAGGCAACAAAGGAGTGGCTCAAAACTTTAATGACTTGGAGAGGATCTGCAAAGAGGCGTGGGACAAAATCCCTCCTGAGATGTGTGCAAACCTGGTGGCCAACTACAAGAAATGTCTGACCTCTGTGATTGTCAACAAGGGTTCTGCCACCAAGTACTAAGTCATGTTTTGCAAAGGGGTCAAATACGTATTTCACTCATTAAAATGCAAATCAATTTATAACTTGTTTGAAATGAGTTTTTTTGGATTTTTGTTGTTATTCTGTCTCTCACTGTTAAAATAAACCTACCATTAAAATTATAGACTGATCATTTCTTTGTCAGTGGGCAAACGTACAAAATCAGCATGGGATCAAATACTTTTTTCCCTGACTGTATGACAAGTGCCTCAATTTGAATGGTGATTATGTTGAAAAGTAATGTAATGTTGTAGTTTTCTAATGTGCACTGATAGCATGACAAGGGATAAGTGCATCAGAGTCTACGGGAACTGCAAATCCTAGATCAGCGGTTCTCAACCTATGGGTCGCGACCCCATTTGGGGTCGAACGACCGTTTCGCGGGGGTCGCCGGACACCGCGGTCCGCCATTTTTTTTGTTTTTGTTTGTTTATTTTTCCGTCGCACGCGCGCTGCGCGTGCACGGTTTGGGACGTCGCGCGTGCGCCGCACATGCGTGGATCAGCCCGTCGCGGTCCGCCATTTTGTTTTTGTTTTTTTGATTTTTTTGTTTGTTTTTTGTCGCGCGTCGCGCATGCGCCGTTCGGGCCATCGCGTGCGCGCCACGCATGCACGGATCGGCCTGTCGCGGTCCGCCATTTTTTTAAATTATTTTTTTATTTTTTATTTTTATTTTTTTTGTTGCGCGCTGCTCATGCGCGGTTCGGGCCGTCGCGGTCTGCCATTTTTTTTATTTTTTTTTTGTTTTGTTTTGTTTCGTCGCGCGCGCGCCACGCATACGTGGTTCGGGCCGTCGCGCGCGGCACGCATGCGCGGATCGGCCTGTCGCGGTCCGCCATTTTGTTTTTTTTGTTTTTTTTGTTTTGTTTTGTTTTGTTTTCATCGCACGCACACCGCACATGCGCGGTTCGGGCCGTCGCACGTGGCACGCATTCGTGGATCGGCCTGTCGCGGTCCGCCATTTTGTTTTTTTGTTTTGTTTTGTTTTTCTTTGTTTTTTTTTTCCTGCTTTCAAAAGTGAACAATCTTCAGTTTATTCCTGAGACAGAACTGCAGCAATTATCAAGGCCTCTGGAATAGGCATAGATGGGGGATATATACGAGACTGAAAGGGCTGAGATATAGACAAAGTGGGCCACCTTTTTTTTTGTAAATTTTGAATAGTTTTATTTTTTTTTTATTATTATAAAAATTCTTTTATTAAAACAATCAACATTGAGCATAAAAACCTATTATGCAGCAATCATCATTGGTATACAGTACTAAGTATTAGTCTTCGAAAACGTCTGAGTTAGTAAGCCTTTTTCCCCACTCCTCGCGTCTAGCCTCAACTATACTCCTGTTACATTTTATTTTGATTGGTGTTTCCCCTATCTGGTTCAATATTAATGTGATCAACATTAAACATAAGGTCCTATTGCTAAGCAATCATCCTAGAACATAGCATACAGCATTAGGTATTAATCTTTGTAAACATTTGTTTTAGTAAACGTTCTCCCCTCCTCCCTTACATCTTCAAGTATACTCCGAATACATTTTGTTTGATTGGTGTTTCTCTTATATATGGTCTATCTACTGTATCTAGTCTATCGCATATTGTGTGTTTGCGCTTCTGAGTTGACTTCATCCCATTACTAGTGCAATCTTTTATGGTCCCCAACCCGGGATCCTGAGGTAAAAGTTTCATATCCTGAGGTAGAGATTCAGTCTACTTTAACAATATTAAAGCAAACAACATTAGTCTTAAGGTTATGTTAAGAGGCATTAGTTATAGAACATATACATTCAACGTTGGGTGTTAGTTTTTGTAAACATTTGATTTGTTAGCCCTTCATCCCTCCTCCCATCGATCCTTAGCTGAACGCCAGCTGCATTCTGTTTGATTGGTGTCTCTCTTGGATATAGTCTATCCACTGTTTCCAGTCAGTCACAAATTGTTCATTGGAGCGGTTTTTCAAGTATGCTGATATTTTTGCCATTTCCGCCAAATTTGTTACTTTCACAGTCCATTCTTCAATAGGCGGTATTTCCGGATTCTTCCAGTACTGTCCCACCAACAATCTTGCTGCTGTAATTAAGTTCAAAAATAAATTTGTCTCTGAGGTAGTGATATCCTTTGTGATCCCTAACAGAAAAGCCTGAGGTAGAAATTCTATACGCTTTTTGAAAATAGTTTGGAGTGTCCACCATATCTTCCTCCAGAATGCTTTGATTTTTCTGCATGTCCACCATATATGAAAGTAAGTAGCCTCCCCGTCCCCGCACCTCCAGCATTTGGGCTGGGAGTCCGGGTAGATGAGTGATATTTTTTTCGGGTCTAGGTGCCATCTATAGAACATCTTGTAGAAGTTTTCCCTTAAGTGTTGCGATTTCGTGAATTCTACATTCCTCACCCAGATTTTCTCCCACGTGTCCATGGTGATAGGGTGTCTGAAGTCTTGTGCCCACTTTATCATACAGTTCTTGACTAGCTCGGTTTCAGAGTCCATTTCTATCAGAATGCTGTACACTCGTTTGATGTGCATAATCCCCTGTTCTCTAATCTGTTTAATTAGATTCTCGTCGGTCTGGGAGAAGCCCTTCTTCTTGTCTTTACGCCACCTTGATTGTAGTTGTATATATGATAGCCAGTTACTTCCTATTCCTCTGTTTGCTAGCGTTGCTTGAGATTTCAAGAGGAACCCGTTTTCTTCTCCCAGTACAAGTTCACTGTAGGGCACCACTTCTTGCCCTTGGGATGTGTTCATATCCCCTGTTGCGTGTCCAGGGATCGTCCAGATGGGAATCTTGTCGTGTAGGAGGTGCTTATATTTCTTCCAGACCCATAGCAATGGGATCCGTAATGGGTTCTCCTTGAAGTTCCTATCTGCCTTTTTGTCGTATACTAGGTATGCGTGCCAGCCGAATCGTAGACCATGCCCCTCAACATTCAGAATTCTATCATTTGTCATGTTGATCCAGTCACTAACCGCCACCAACGTTGCTGCATAGTAATATAGCTTTAGGTTAGGCATTTTGAGTCCCCCTCTCTCCCTTGCGTCTTGGATGATTTTTAGTTTCACCCTCGGTCTCTTGTCGTCCCAAATAAATCTGTTGATGCCTTTCTGCCAATTGTCTAAGTCCGCCTCCTTCTTGAGTATGGGTAGCATTTGGAAGAGAAATAAAAATCTGGGTAATACATTCATCTTTACTGTCGCTATCCTGCCGAGCAGGGACAGACGTAGTGATTTCCACCTTTCCAGGTCTGCTTGTATCTTATTCCACAGGACCTCGTAGTTATTCTTGTATAATTTCGCATTTGTTGATTCTATCTCCACTCCTAAGTATTTGACTTTCTTGACTATTTCACAACCCGTTATTCTTTCCAGGTTCCGTTTTGCTTTGTTGTCTAGGTTTTTGACTAGCATCTTTGTTTTTGATATATTTACTTTGAAGCCTGACACCCTACCATAGTCCTCCATTATCTCCATCAATTTCCTTGCTGATTGTGCTGGTTGCGACATTGTCACCAGCAGGTCATCCACAAAGGCACATAGTTTGTATTCTTGCTGTTTAATCTGTATGCCCTGTACATCCTCTGCCGCTCTTATTCTGTTCAGTAAAATTTCCAGTGTTAGGACAAATAGCAGGGGGGACAGCGGGCAGCCCTGTCTCGTGCCTCTCTCTATATTAAATGAGTACGTTAAGTCTCCATTGACAATGATCTGACCTGTTTGTTTCTGGTAAATTGCCGTTATGGAGTTGAGAAACTGTACTCCCATTTTCATCTTCCGGACCAAGTTCGTCAGGAACGGCCAGTGCAGTCTGTCGAAAGCTTTTTCTGCATCCACAAACATAAGAGCGGCGGGTATCTGGTTGTGTTTTTGCAGGTATTCTATTATGTTCAGCAGCTGTCTCACATTGGTTTTCATCTGGCGTCCTTGTATAAATCCCCTTTGGTCCGGGTGTATTGTTTTTTGTAGTACAGTCATTAGTCTATTGGCCAAAATTTTTGTGAAGATTTTGTAGTCTGTGTTAAGTAGTGAGATGGGCCTGTAGTTTGCGGGCTGTGTATTGTCTTTCCCCTCCTTTGGGATTAATGAGATGTAGGCTGTTTTCCAGGATGGTGGGACCTGGCCTCCTTCTTGAATGTTGGCAAATAGTTTTCTGAGGGGTTCTAGCATCTCCTCTTGGAGGTGTTTGTAGTAGGTCGCTGTTATCCCGTCCGTCCCGGGCGATTTTCCTGCTTTCAGTTGTGTGATCGCTGAGTGTATTTCCTCTTTTGTGATTAAGGCATTCAGGGCTTCTCTTTGTGTGTCGGTAGTCGCCTGTATCTTTTCGTTTTGTAGGAACTCATCTATCTCTTTGTCTTGTATCTTATCCTCGGCATATAGTTTCGAGTAGAACTCCGTGAAGGCTTTCTTGATGGTTTTTTGTCGGAATTCTTCCTTGCCTTTGTATTCTATCTTTTCAATTATGCGGGATTTCTGTTTCTTTCTTATAGTGTAGGCTAGCCAGCGGCCCGGTTTGTTGGCCTTGCAGAATGTCTTATGTTTTGCATATTGTATATTCCTTGCAACTTGGTCAGCCATCAACATGTCAAATTGCTTTCTTAAGATCTTGAGTCCTTCTTTGGTGACTTTGTCCTCTGGCCTTTTTATTAGTAGCCGCTCCCTTTTACTTATCTCATTTTCTAACTCTTTTCTTTTTTGTTCTTGTTTGCGACGGTGCCTGCTATTCATGGCTATGAGGATTCCGCACATGTACACCTTGCTGCCTTCCCAGATCGTTTCTATCGGTGTTTCGTTGTTCATATTTGGGACGTCGCGCGTGCGCCGCACATGAGTGGATCAGCCCGTCGCGGTCCGCCATTTTGTTTTTGTTTTTTTGATTTTTTTGTTTGTTTTTTGTCGCGCGCCGCGCATGCGCCGTTCGGGCCATCGCATGCGCGCCACGCATGCACGGATCGGCCTGTCGCAGTCCGCCATTTTTTTAAATTTTTTTTTTATTTTTTATTTTTATTTTTTTCATTGCGCGCTGCTCATGCGCGGTTCGGGCCATCGCGGTCTGCCATTTTTTTTTAATTTTTTTTTATTTTGTTTTTTTTCGTCGCGCGCGCGCCACGCATACGCGGTTCGGGCCGTCGCGCGTGCCACGCATGCGCGGATCGGCCTGTCGCGTCCGCCATTTTGTTTTTTTGTTTTTTTTGTTTTGTTTTGTTTTGTTTTCGTCGCACGCACACCGCACATGCGCGGTTCGGGCCGTCGCACGTGGCGCGCATGCGTGGATCGGCCTGTCGCGGTCCGCCATTTTGTTTTTTTTGTTTTGTTTTGTTTTTCTTTGTTTTTTTTGTCGCGCACGCGCTGCACATGTGCGGATCGGCCCGTCACGGTCCGCCATTTTTTTTATTTTTTTTTATTTTTTCGGGGGGGGTTGGTTTTTTTTGTCACGCGCCGCGCATGCGCGGTTCGGGCCATCGTGCGTGCGCCCTGCATGCGCGGATCGGCCCGTCGCAGTCCACCATTTTGTTTCTTTTTTGTTTTTTTTGTCGCGCGCGTGCTGCGCATGCGCGGATCGGACCGTTGCGGTCCGCCATTTTTTTTTATTTTAATTTTAATTTTTTATTTTGTTTTTTTGTTTTTTTTTGTCGCGCGCACGCCGCGCATGTACGGATCGGCCCGTCGCGCGCGCGCGCCTGGGTCAGGGCCGCGGCACGCATGGGCAGCACAAGCGGGGTCTCAATCTGAAAAAGGTTGAGAACCACTGCCCTAGATGACTGCAGAAGTACGATCACTCCTGAGAGCCCGGGACTCTGCCTTTAAGGCAGGGGACAGGGACGCATACAGAGAGGCCAGGGCAAATCTCAGAAGATGCATTAGGATGGCGAAACTACAATATAAATGCAAGGTGGAGAACCACCTAGCAGATAACAACCTGAAGCAAGTGTGGCAGGGACTGCAGCATTTAACCAACCCTAAGGGCAATACGAGGAACATGGTGAACACCGATGCCTCGTTGGCAGAGGAGCTGAACATCTTCGCTCGTTATGAGGTGAATGAACCAGACCGCGTAGCCCCTGCTGGCCGGCCTTCTGATTCTCAGCCACTCACCTTGCACAAACACCAGGTGAGAGCTGTATTGAAGGCTGTGAATCCCAGCAAAGCTGCAGGCCCAGACGGGGTACTGGGGACTGTGGTAAAGAATTGTGCTGATCAATTAGCAGGGGTCCTGACAAGGATCTTTAACATCTCCTTGCAAACAGCCTGTGTACCATCATGCTTGAAAGCAGCTACCATAGTCCCAGTTCCAAAGAAAACAGCAATCAGTTGCCTTAATGACTACAGACTCATTGCACTAACGTCTGTAGTGATGAAATGCTTTGAAAGATTGGTTCTCCAACATCTTAGGACATGCCTCCCACCGGATTTTGATAAACATCAGTTTGCCTACAGGGGAAATAGGTCGACAGACCGCTCTACATTCGGTAGCAAGTCATCTGGAGAAACCTGGAAATTATGTCAGGATGCTTTCCATTGATTATAGCTCGGCTTTCAATACTATTCTGCCGGCTATTCTTATTGAAAAGCTGACTGACTTGAATTTTCATCCCTCCATCTGTGATTGGATTAATGACTTTCTGAGGGACTGGCTAAAAACAGTGAGGGTTGGGTCTGTGTTATCCACCCCCCTGAAGCTTGGCACTGGCTCGTCACAGGGCTGCGTGCTTAGCCCCTACCTGTACTCATTGTACACATGATTGTGTATCATCCGACCCATCCACTGCGATCATCAAGTTCGCAGATGACACCACCGTGGTGGGTCTTATTACAAGTGGAGATGAGACAGCGTACAGGGGGGAGGTACAAAAACTATCATCATGGTGCCTAGAGAACAACCTGCACCTGAACATTGGCAAGACGAAGGAGATGGTACTAGACCTCCGGAGGAAAAGAGAGGAACCTGCCCCACTTTACATCGGAGGGGACTGTGTGGAGAGAGTTTCCTCCTTCAAATTCCTGGGAGTCTACCTCTGTGAAGAATTTACCTGGAAAATTAATACAGCCTAGGTAGCCAGAAAGGCCCAACAGAGACTCCACTTCCTCAGGGTCTTGCGGAAGAACAGGGTAGAAAGACGACTCATGACCTTCTATACCGGTCTACTATTGAAAGCGTTCTCACATACTGTATTGCGGTTTGGTATGCTGGCTTGACAGCCGCAGACAGAAAGGTATTACAGAGGGTGGTGAGCACAGCACAAGACATTGTGGGCTGTTCCCTGACACCACTGGATGACATCGCCAGGGCCCGTTGCCTTGGCAGACTGAGGAAAATTCTCAGGGATGACTCACCCTGGTTGGTACCTCTTTACTCTCCTATCATTGGGTAGGAGATACAGAAATATAGCCAGCCATACCAACAGGCTGAAGAACAGTTTTTATCCATGGGCTGTCAGGCTTTTGAATGGGACATAATTTTATGCATGACAGACTCGTGAGGCCGGCGTGCTGTGCAATTAGCTCACAGGGTGTAATAAGTTGGGGGTTTGTAGTCACTGTGAGTTGTGGGGGGGGGCACGGAGGGAGGCTCAGCCAATTTCACTATATACATGTTATACTTTGATAATAAAGGTTCATTCATTCATGTGTATAATAAAAGTTCTGTATCTGCGGGTGTCTGTCATTGATAACCAAATGGAAGTTTATTTCCAAATTTCCCTTGTATTTGCTTGTCTCCTGGCAAAAATATGTAACTTGAGCCTCTGACAAAGTTCCTCATCAAATATTCTTCAATAAAGTTAGTGACCATGAGATAAGAGGACCTAACCATTCCGCTAATTAATTAATAACAGAAAGCAAAGAATAGGACTAAATGGGAATTTTCTCAGTGGAATGAACTCAGAAGTAAGGCCCCTTGGAATTTTTATGGCGGGGGGAAAACCACAAATTAAATATAAAGTACTACAAGATGGAAAGGAATGAGGAAGATTGGGTCTACCAGATTTGAAATTATATTTTGCCACCTAATGTCCAGCTTGGATGAAAGAGTGGGTGTTGTTAAGCAATAGAAGGCTATTGGAGTTAGAAGGACATGATCTGAGATTTGGGTGGCATGGGTACTCAGGGTATGACAAACTTAAGGTTATGTAGATTTTAAAAATCATTATGTTAGATGGGCTATTCTTAGAGTGTGGAATAAATATAAATTTAGGCTGTGCCCGAAAACACATTTGTGGCTTTCTGCATAAGGAGTCATTTATAGATGAGAAATAAGTAAACATGAATGGTTAACGTACCATGATATACTACAATTTTCTCAAGAGAAGACTTGACAACAGAAGGATATACTTGTCAGTGGTTTTCATACATACAATTATCAGAAAGGTTTAGAAGTGGATAAAACATTCTGTGGTTTTCAACAACGTAAGACTGATTTGGAAAAAACACTACTGTATGTACCAATGATGAACATGTTATTACTAAAATGTATACATTTTTGCTTATATATGAGACAGAAGAACAAGTGAAAGTATGATAAATTGAACCAAAAAATGGTTACATTTTACAAATGCATCAAAGGGAAAATATGTGGTTGAAAGGAATCTTAAGGAGAATTTTTACAAAATGATCTATTGTTAGTATCTGTCACCAGAAAAATTGTCTAGAGTGTATAAAAGTACTTTGAATCGTTGTTGGAAATGTGAACAACATGAGGAGACATTCTATCGTGTTTTTGTTTTGTTTTTTACAAAAAATGTATTGTTTTTTTTAATTTTTACAACAAAATGCTCAAAGCACACCATGGTGTTAGGGTAAACAATCATCCAAAAGCAAAACATTTATACATACTTCAATCAATACCTCTAGTATTCCCTCTCTTTCCCCTTAACTAACATAGTTTATTTAAAATAGTTCAGTCTGATTTAAATTTAGTCAACCTATACCTGTTTCTAACACTTTAAAAAATTTATGCAACCATAATCAAATTAACTTTAAATACAAACTCTATCAGTTCGGGTATTCCTTCCAGCTATATTCTGGTACCTTAGTTTTTATTGTAAATTTTATTTAACTCTTCTTCCACTAATATCCCTTAATTAAACTAAAACATTAATCTATCCTATATATATATAATCTATCAACTAATCAATCTCTTATAGCTAACAGATAAAATCAAATCTTAAATTTTTTCAATCCATTAAACATAATTCAGTTCATATCCAATTAAATTGTCATAACCAATGACATCAATCTTATCAAGCAGAAATCATCTTATTAGGTTAGTTCAAGATTACAGAATAATTTTCTTACAAATAACCCTATTGTCCTAAACAAAAAAAAAGAAAAGAAAAAAGAACCAATACATTCTTAAAGATTTAATATGTATTTCATTAGTCACTCCTTTTTTTCTCTTATATCTCTTTTTTTTAAAACTAAAGTATTAATCTGTCCTAAAGCTATATAAACCATCAGTCAACTTTAAACTAACAAGATAATATCAAACTTTAAGATATTTCAATTCATTAATCATCAAACCAGTAAATCATCAGTAATTTCCATGTAGATAAATTTTATATCTTCCATTAATCCCATTTTTCTTACATCTAACTTATAATCTTGGTCCTTAAGTCAGTCCATAATTCTAGATTGCCTTTAGTCCATTACTCAAAACTTTAACTTTCATTTTTTTTTAAATCTTATTCTAGGTTTTTTCAAATGCCAAGTAGGTTTCCATAGCAAAGCTACCTTTCCAACAGATAAGTCTCCTTTGTTGCTTGTAATATCTTTTGAATCAGTGAGAACCACCTTGACCTCTGAATTGGCCTTCTGATTTTTTTTGCACAAAGTCTCGTTGCTTTAGAGTTCCAAGTCCCAGTCTTTGCTTTTCCTGATTCTCAACGCCATAACTGAGTTGCATATAAAGCAGAGTCAATTTCTCTTTGTTCTCAGTTAGGTCCTCTTTTTGTAGAGTCTGTTTAATAGAAGAGTCAGGTGCAATCTGAAAGTCAGTTTCAAAGTTTGAGGAAGAGATTCTGGCTCTTAGTTCTGTAGTAAGCTCTTTCATTGTAGCACATATTTCCTCTTTAATCTCATAAATTTTCTCCAGAATAAGTTTGCAATTTAAATGTGAGTATAGCTCCATTTTAGAAAAAAAATTCAAACATCCAGTTAACTTTCATATAAAAAGATCATCTCCTCTCCAATTGCAATATTACTTTTTAACCAGTAGATGTCCTCAGAAAGCTAAAAAAATAAATAAAGCCATTTTCCCCCAAAGTCATTTCACTTTTCATTCTTCTTTCTTTACTCAAAAAAAACCAACAACATAGGCTAATAATAAAGTTCGTAAAAAAAGTTTTTCCGATACCCCAAAGTACTTATATGAAAAAAACAACGTAATTTCTAAAACTTTACTTTGTTCCTTTGTTCGCCTTTCTTCTCCAACGAGTAAAAGCTGCCTTTCCAAGCTAGGGAAATCTTTCCAACACAGCTCTTACAGGCAAAAAACAAACAAACAAACAAAAACGAAGAGAGGGGAAAAAAAAGGAAAGGTCTCACCCGGATTCACCATGGTGGGTCTGAAACTTAGATGTTCTTTGGACTTGCGGTTTCTTGCGGCAGAGCGATCGGCCATTTTATTGGCTGATCTTCTTCTCCGTCGGCCCTCGGAGTTCCGTCCGGACAGCTGGAGGAGCCGCTGCTCCTCCGCTGCTGGAACGCTGCCTCCTCGTAGGAAAGTCGCACCCTCCAGGGCGACTTTGGACCCGCATAAGGGTCCGCCGATGAAGGGAAAACTAGTCAGCGGGGAGAGCAATCTCACCGCTCGACTAGCGATGCCGCGACCGGAACCGGAAGTTAGGAGACATTCTATCATGTTTGATGAAAGTGTGAAAAAACTAAAAAAAATGGATACAAATACATACTCTGATTCAGAAGATTTTAAAGACTAAAGTACTATTAAAACCAGAGGCCTTTCTTTTGAGATTAATAGACAGGCAACTAGAAAAAACTCAAGTTTTTATATATGACAATTGCAGTGAAATTATGATATGCTCAAAAGAGAAGAGGTTCAACACTACCCACAACTGTCATTGTCCCGTCGGAGCTGGGGCGGACGGAGGGGGATGGCGCAGTCCCTATGGCCCACGAGGATGAGGATGAGGCAGTTCTGGGTCCCTCGGGCATCGGAAGTGTAGGCAGGGAGGAAGAGAGGGTGCAGGCTGACTGAGGAAGGGGGGAGAAGATGGAAAGGACAGGCAGCGGAGCAGAGGAGTGGCGGAGCTCCAGAGATGAGCAAATGCCTCCCTCGCCTGATCCTTGAGCGTGGAGAATGGAGAGGAGGCAGAGGCAGGGCAGGGTGACTCAACTACTCAGGAGAATGAAAGAAATTGGAGCTCCGTTTTCCTAGTCCGATTTTGCTTCGTCTGGAGACCCAGAGACGTCGGAAAGTCACCCTGGAGAGGCAATGAGGAGGAAGGGAAACCTTGGGAGTTCAGAGCCAACGGCAGTTGGCCCAAAGGGACCGAGGGAACTCTTTAAACAGGTGGGAGAAAGGCTGCCAGCAAATACGCAGACAGCCAAAGCCATAAACAGACGGGGAAGAAGCGAAGAGCCGCGGCAGCACCGCCAAACAGCTGACTGTCAACAACGTATGAGATCTGGGTGAGATTGTTCTTTATTTCTCTTCCCTATGGACTTTTAAAATACAAATCCCTGAATTGGATAATTTTTAAAAGTAAAAACCCCAGGAAGACTTGGGAACAAGAGAGTTAAAAGCGGTGAGAAATCTGAAACGGGGGAACAAAATAAAGGAATATCAAAAATACACAGAAAAGATTTGAGACTGATTGAAAAAAAATGATAATTTTTTTTGGCTAACTTTGATTTGGGAAATTTTTTTTACTTTGTTGTGAAAGAGCATTTTAAATAAAAGTTTTATTACTGGATAGAGACATTACAATTAATGAGGACATCTAGTGGTGAAGGAAGATACTACAATAATACAGAAAGAATCAGAAGAGTGATGACCTTGAAACAACACCTGTGCTAAACAAAGAACATTCTGTAACTCTACAAAAGAAAAAACAAAGATTTTTTTTAACTGCATCTTTTAACTCTAGACATAACTATTATAGAAACTATTTAGAGACAGAGGGTTTTTTTTTTAATATCTTTGAACTGACAGAAATATCTGGATTAGATTTATGCAGTTGGGTTTTTTTTTAATGTTGGATTACAGCTTAAAGCAGTTGGCCCCTTTTTAAACTTGGATTATAGTCTAAAGCAGTTGGCTCCCTTTTAAAATTGGATCATAGGCTAAAGCAGTTGGCTCCTTTTTAAATTTGGATTATAGCCTAAAACAGTTCGCTCTTTTTAAAGTTGCATTATAGCCTAACGTAGTGGGATTTTTTTTCTAAAGTTGGATTATAGCCTAAAGCAGTTGGCTTGTTTCTTTCTTCCCTTTTTTGTCTTCTCCCTGTGGATTTACAAAATTTGCTTGATTGAACAATGAGTGCACCAAACCTCACTAAAATTACAAAAAAACCTGCTTCTGCACCCTCTTCTGGAACATCTAGTCCAGAAAGTTAGGGATCTATTGAAGCAATGTTACAATGAGAGAAGGCAAACAATCTCCAAAAAGAGATGCACGCGACTTTACAACTAATGCAAGAAATGATGCAGAAGAATCACCAAGAAACAAAAAGCAATCTTGATAAGCTAAATGAACAAATGCTTGACATAAAGAAACAATTTGAGGTTCACCAACAAATGATTCTTAAAAATGAACAAAGAATTCAGAAGGTGGAAGATCAATCAGAAGATACTGGGGAAAAAATTGAAGCACTAATGACAGAGAATGAAAGATTAGAACAAGCAAATCAAAACTTAGAAGGAGCAGTCGCTGCCTTGGAAATGGAGAAAGCTGTACACTATTTGAGATTCCAGAACATACCTGAAGATAAAGAGGAAGATATAGCAGAAGTGATTATTAATCTATTAGCAGAGGCCCTAAAAATTGAAAGACTGGAGATGCAGCAAGAAGTGGATGAAATATTTAGAATGAATTCAAGTTACGCAAGGAAACACAAATTGCCCAGAGAAGTCCACATAAGATTTATGAAGAAAACAACAAGGGATGAGATATTAACAAGAGTCAGAGATGACCCACTACAATATAAAGATAAAGAAATATTAGTGCTGAAACAGATTCCCAAGAGAATAAGCGATACTAGAAGACAATATTATTTCTTGACTACAAAGCTGATTGCAAAAGGAGTAAATTTTAGATGGCTGATGCCAGAATGGATTCTAATAAATTGGAATAATACAAGATATCGATTGAATTCAGTGTGGAAGGCACAGGATTTTGATGAAAGATATAGAGCATTTCTGGGAGAAAGAACACAATATCAACAAGAGGATGGAAAAAACCAGAAACAGACAGAACAAACAATAGAGGAAACAACTACACAAGTGGAAGAAGAAAAAAAGAAGATGAATCAAGAAGATGAGGGAACAGTAAGAGAGCAGAGGATTACGAGATCAACAAGACCTAAATATAAGTAAATCAAAATGGAGAAGGAAAATGGATCTTTTTCAGTGAATATAAATGGATTGAATTCCCCATCAAAAACAAAAAGAATTTTCAAACAACTACAGAAATTAAACATTGATATAATTTGTTTCCAAGAGACACATATAAAAAAACAACATCATACATTTTTGGAAAATCCAAAACTTGGAAAACTTTATTACACATCAGCTCAACAAAAAAAGAGAGGAGTAGTTATATATGTTAAAGAGACAATAGATTCCAAAATGATTTGTGCAGATGAAGAAGGAAGAATACTAATGGTAGAAATATTTTTAAATCAAAAACAGATGCTTTTGATAGCAATATATGCACCAAATAACAAACAAGAATTTTATCAAAACCTTCACAGAAAAATAGTAGAAATGGAATATCAAAATATATGCTTAATTGGGGATTTCAATGCAATAGTAGACGGGACATTAGATTATAAAAGCAGTAAATCAGGGAAACAAGGAAGAAAAAGATTACCTAAGACTTTTTTTTTAACATGATAGAGGAAATTGGTGTACAAGATATTCGGAGAAAAACGAACCCAGGAAAATCACAATACACATTTCATTCTAATAGTCATAAATCTTGGTCTAGAATTGATATGATTTGGATGACGCCTGAATTAAGGGTTAATATGCAGGAAATTGAAATAGAATTAGGTACTTGGGCAGATCATAACCCCTTAAAATGGTGTGGAAAGGAATGCAGAAAAAATTAAGATGGACTTTGAATCAATCTATATTAAAAGAGAAAGAATTTATAGAATTAGCAACAAAAAAATGGAATTTTTCTTCACAGAAAATAAAAAAGAAGATACAACATTACAAAATGTATGGGATACAGCCAAAGCATATTTTCGAGGCATAGCGATAACATACATGGTGAAAAAAATAAAGAAAAGAGACAACAATGTCAGTTGTTAAGAGAAGAATTAAAAAAATTAGAACTTGAATTACAAATAAACCCACAAAAGAAAATATTGAAAAGACAAACGGAAATAATAAAACATAAATTAAATTTAATAGAATCAGAAAAATTGGCACAGCAAATTAAAAGGACAAAGCAAAACTGTTTTGAAAATGCAAATAAACCAGGAAGATGGTAAGCTTATAAACTTAAAAAACAGAAGGAGAAAAAAATGATAAACAATTTAGTAGATGAAAAAGGCTGTTTACAATTTAAAAATGAAGCAATAAAAAAGATAATTAAAGAATACTATGAGAAACTGTATGTTAACGAATAAACTCCATGGGAGAAAATGACTCAATATATAGAAGAAAATAATTTACCAAAAATTCCAGAAAACTTCAAGACTATGTTAAATGAAAAAATAACAATGATGGAACTGACAAGATGCAATAAAAAGACAAAAAAATGAAAAAACACCGGAACCAGATGGACTCCCGGCAGAGTTTTATAAATGTTTACAAGATACATTAAGTATACAATTGAAAGATGTATGTAACAAACTTTTATTGGAGGCAAAACTCCCAAATACATGGGAGGGGTGGGGTGGGGCTAGGCAAGTGAGCTGCAGCTGCTGCTGCAAACCACCAGCCCCCGAGCGCTCGCTGTTTCCTGTGCGTGAGCCGGGAGGACGCCCAGCCGGCTTGGGGTGGGCCAGGGCTGGGGCAGTGGGGTCCAGTCCCTTGCCATTTCTGGGACAGCCTGGCGGGGGGCAAATTTGGGCCCTCTCCGGCCCGGCCTGCGGGCCTTGTGTTTTACATGTCTGAGCTACAGCTTTGGTGGCTCTGTAGGCAGAGCTGCAAAGTTCTCTTCTCTGTCAGAGAAAGCAGCAGCAGGTGGAGCGCCGAAGGCTTGGAGAGGGAGGGTGCTAAAGTGGGCAGTCAGGCCATTGGCAAGAGCAATGTGGTTGAGCGGAAAGCGGCCTCAGGACAAGTGGGGCAGGTAAGGAAAGAACTCCTTACTCCCCCCCAAAATTGCCTTTCTTTCCTTACCTGACTCCCAGCCCCGTGCCGTTTCTCCTTCACGATCCGCTGACGCTGACGCGTGCAAGGAAAGAAAGGAAGTGGGGTTTTTTGGGGGAAAAAAGGTCAATTGATCAATTCCAACTTCTCGTGAAAAATCACGAAGTTGGAATTGATTGATTGACCTTTTTTCCCCCAAAAGAACTTCCTTTCTTTCCTTGCACACAGCGGGGGCGGATCACGAAGGAGAAATGGCACGGGGCTGGGAGTCAGGTAAGGAAAGAAAGGCAGTTTCTGGGGGAAGCAAGGATTTCTTTCCTTACCTGCCCCATTTGTCCTGAGGCTGCTTTTCGCTCAACCGTGTTGCTCTTGCCAATGGCCTGACTGCCCACTTCAGCACCCTCCCTCCCCGAGCCTCCAGCGCTCCACCTACTGCTTTGGTCGGCCTGCTGGCCCCCACCTCAACGCCCTGCCCACCGCTGCCCAGCATGGCATGGCATGGGAAGGGCACACGCCTCACCCTCCTGCCACCATGCAGGGTAAGGTTGCTGCGCCCGCCCCAGCACAGATGCCCTCGCCTCCCCCAAGCATTTTTTTACTAACCTGCCTTTCAGCTGCATTCCGTTTCTCCGTTCGCTTCTCAGCCTTCACCACGTGTTTGTGGGACTATCGGTAAAAAAAAAAGTTCCATCAGACTTTCTAACTTCTTGAGATCTTGTGAGAAGTTAGAAAGTCTGATGAAACTTTTTTTTTACTGATAGTCCCTTACCCTGTGTGGCGTCGGCAGGTGTCTGACGGGGAGGGAAGCAACTGGTCTACCACCATGCTAGCGCCACTGCGTTGCTTCTCCACCCCATGCACAGGCCCTGCCCCACCCCTCGCACGGAGCGCCCTTCTCCCGCCGCTCCGTTCCACCCCTACACGGAACCTTCTTTCCAGCTCCAATGCATCACTTCCTCTGCTGCTGTGTGGGACTAAAAATAAAGTTTGATCAATCAATTCCAACTTTGCAAGATCTTTTTTTTTCACACGAGAAGTTGAAATTGATTGATTGAACTTTTTTTTTTGCACACAGCGGCGGAGGCCTAAAGCAAAAAGATTTTATAAAACCCAGCTTGCCCGGGGAGATTTTGATGCAGGTTGCTCATGGATGGGACTGAAGGCCTAGGACTGGGGCAACGGCGCACATGCCCACAGAGAGGGCTCTGCGTGCCACCTGTGGAACGCATGCCATAGGTTCGCCAGCACGAACATAGACTATAAACCTGAATTTTTTTAACTAGGTATAATGCCAGAAAAACTTGATAAGCAAAGTATGTATTTGATTCTACATGTGATAACAGCGGCAAGAATTATATCTGCACAATATTGGAAGAACGAAGAAATACCACCAGAAGAAGAAATGATAAAAAAAATACTAGACTGTGCGGAAATGGACAGACTTACTTTAAGGTTGAAAGAAAAAGAAGAAACAGGATATTTTCAAACTTGGGACCAATTTTATCAATGGTTAGAGAAAAGATTTAGGGATTAGGAATTTAATTTGTATTAGTGAATAAGATACTCAGACAATATGTTTTTGTTGAATGATTACTATTGAATTCTGTTAAAAAATAATTAATAAAACTTTATAAAAAAATAAGGAGACGGTGTGAGGAGGGGCTTTTGTCAGGAACAAGTGTTGTATTTTGAGGCAACACTCTCCACGGCTCGGATAACAGCTTTGCTCCAGAATCCTTGCTAGTGCAGACTCGTGTTTGATTCTTTGTTTGACGTCTGTGGGCTAATGGTGTCATGGCTCTCTTCCAGGTTTTTGCTGTGTTCCCGGTGGACTCTCCCTGCCATGAAGTTCCAAGTCATCCATTGTGAACTTTGCCAAGGTTGACATCCTGACTTGCTCCCAGAATGTTGCTGCTCCCTTGGACTTCCATAGCCGGGAAGTTGCACGGAGAGCGTTTGCGTGTGTTTGAGCCTTGCTCTTGGACTGTAGGTGTAAATTATATGCAGAAACTTTGGGAACAGACTGGGAATTGCTGAATTGTGGGGATTCTGGGGGATGATGGTAGAATAAACACTGACAAGCTTCCGCCTAGCATGTGTTGCTTGCGCACCAATCCTAGGTCATAACAGTTTCTTCCCAACCCAAAATCAACTTCCACCCCACCCAATCTTGTGAGCACACCAACATTTTTGCCGGAGAATAATGGAGCAGCTCCACACAGACAACGCTCACTTGTCCCAGCTATCAGCGTCCTTACCAGTCCCTGGTTCCCACAGACGCAAAAAGAAAACGACAAAGTCAGCGATGGGAGTGATCTGCTCCGAGAACTTTACATACATTCCCTCCCTGCAGCCCCCCCACAGCAAGCCAGCATCCGGCGTCAGTTCTCAAAAGGCAGCCCTGCAGGGCCCCGTCTCTCTCCTGTCCTGCTGTCCTGTCTCTGCTGGGGCCGTTCTGCAGCACTGGTAAGCTCCCTACTTCCCTCTCGGGCACCACCACAGTCCTTGCTAGCCCGGCGTCGGCTCACGGGCCTCAGCTGATTGGCGGCTGCCCAGCCTACCAGCAGCGCCTGTTCCGAGCCGCTGGGTCTCCCTATCCGTTTCCGGCTTCACTGGAGCCGAGCCGAGGGGCCACCAAGCTGTTTGGTGGCGCTGGTGCCTTTCCCCCTGAGTGTCGAGCCCACGGGGCTTGACAGGTGGCTCCCTCTACCAGGGCTCCACCTGGAAGGCAAGGGGAAACATGTAAGCATTCACCCACTGTGGCGGACTGTTCAGTTGACCCCCACCCGGTTTACTAGGGCACTGTCGATGGAACTTTCACAGCAATTGGGGGGCATGGACGTCTGCTTCCACCACCTAGGACACTTCTGTGATGGGGTACCCCGTCCACCGCACCAGGTACTGTAGCCGTCCCTGTCGGATCCGGGAGTCCAGGACCTCCTGTATCTCGTAATGGTCCCCGGTGACGGGCCCAGGTACCCCTTTCACGGGCCTATAGGAGGAACCCTCTATCTGTTTTAGTAGGCTACAGTGGAAGACCGGGTGTATCTTCTCGAGGAACCAGGGTAACTGTAGTCGTATGGCTACCGGATTGATAACCTGCGTGACCTGGAATGGCCCTAGACATTTTGGTCCCAGCTTCTTACAGGGCACCTTCAGTCGTAGGTACTTTGTCGATAGGTACACCAGGTCGCCCACCCGAAAAGACTTTTGGGGCCTCCTTTTCTTATTGGCCTGCGCTTTTGCGGCCTCCCCGGCCTTTCCTAGGGCCTTCTTCACGTTCCCCCACAGCCCCCCAATGCGAGTTATCCAATCCTGGGGTTGGCAGGGTGATGGGTCCCCTTGTGAATACTCGGGGATTGGGACGAAGTCTAGGCGGTGCACCACCCAGAAGGGGGCAAAACCGATGCTTCTGTGCACCGCATTATTGTATGCCACTTCCGCGAATGATAGTAGGTCAACCCAGTCTGTCTGTTGGTACAAGACATAGCTCTATAGGTATCGCTCCACCATCGCATTTGCTCGCTCCGCTGCCCCATTGGTGTTGGGGTGATATACCGAGCTGAGTCCTTGGGACAACTTGATGGAACGGATGAACTCATGCCAAAAACGAGCCGTGAACTGCACCCCCCAAACCGAGATGATCCGTCGGGGCACCCCGTGCAGGTGATACACCTACGCGATAAACAGTTTGGCCAGTTTCCAGGCAGATGACAATCCCTTACACAGGACAAAGTGGGCCTGCTTGGAAAAGAGGTCTATGATCGTCCAGATCACAGTACAGCCACGGCTCTCTGGCAGCTCTACAATGAAATCCATTGCTATATCTTCCCATGGTCTGGTTGAGTCCACCACCATTTGCAGCAGCCCCAGGGGCTTCCCTGTACTGGGCTTGGTGGTGGCGCAGACATGGTATCCCTGTATGTAGGCCTCTACGTCTGCCTTCAACTGCGGCCACCAGAATTGATGCCTTACCAGATGCAGGGTTTTAAGAAACCCGAAATGGCCCACACCTGCTTTACGTCATGGCACTGCTACAACACCCTCGGTCTTAGAGCCTGTGGGACATATAGTTTATCACCTTTCCACGCCAGCCCATCCCTCCTTGTCAGTAGGGCTTGATGATCCAGTAACCAGGGATTGCCCTGAACCACCTTGTGTAGCTCCTGGACCAAGTCAATTGCCAGGTTGCGTGACACCGCCTGTGCCAGAAGGGAGGCCTGATGGCCTGTACCACCTCTTCCCGCTATTGTATTGGGGCATTCTCGACAATGCATCGGCTAGAAAGTTTTTTCCCCCTGGTATATATCTCAAGTGAAAGGAGAAGCGTTGGAAATATTGCGCCCACTGTACGTGTTTAGGGGACAGGTGCCGTGGTGTCTGCAATGCCTCGAGGTTTTTATGGTCTGTCCGGACCTCGAACGGCTCCTTTGCCCCCTCTAACAGGTATCGCCATGTTGACAGTGCCCAACGTACGGCAAACGCCTCCTTCTCTCATATGGCCCATGCTCTCTCGGTGTCCATCAGCTTATGGGACATGTAAGCACATGGCTGTAACTTCCCTTGCCCATTCCTCTGGAGCAAAACCGCAACCACCGCAATGTCACTGGCATTGGCTTGCATGACAAATGGCAAGTTGGGGTTAGGGTGGAGCAAAACCACCTCCCTCGCAAACAGGGCCTTTAGGTCCTCAAAGGCTTTCTGGCATGCCATGGTCCATGCCAGTGGTTGACCGGGGCATGTCTTGGTTGCGGTCTGTCGTGTGCGGAGCAGGTCTGTTAGGGGTAGGGCCACCGCAGCAAACGGGATGAACTGCCGATAGAAATTGGCGAATCCCAGGAACCTCTGTAGATGTCAGCGGGTTCGTGGCGCCTGCCACTCCAGTACAGCCATCACTTTATTAGGGTCCATCTCCACTCCTGCCCCCGATATCCGGTATGCCAGATAGTCCAGACGAGTTTGGTGGAAGTCGCACTTGGATAGCTTCACAAACAGGTGTGCCTTCAGCAGCTTCTCTAACACCTGTCTCACCAGTCAGATGTGTTCCTCTATGTTGGAGGTATATATTATGTCGTCGAGATACACAAGCACCCCACGGTACAGGTGTTCATGCAACACTTCGTTGATGAGCTTTATGAATACCGCAGGGGCCCCTTGCAAACCAAACAGCATCACCCGGAACTGGTAGCTACCCAGTAGGCAGTTGAACGCCGTCTTCCACTCATCCCCCCGCTTGATCCGGACCCTGTAGTATGCCAAGGAAGGTCAAGTTTGGTGAACACCCTACCCTTCACCAAATGGACCAACAGGTCCTTCATTAGCAGTAGGGGGTACATGTTTTCCACGCAAACCCCGTTGATGCCACGGAAGTCTACATACAAGCACAGGGAGCCATCTTTCTTTTCCTTAAACAGTACTGGAGCTGCGATCCGTGATCGGGCCGGCTGAATGAAGCCCCTTGCTAGGTTCTGGTCAATATACCGACACAGCTCCTCCATCTCCCTGGGCGTCATTGCATACATCCGAGGCTTTGGCAGTTTGGCACCTGGCACAATGTCGCTCGCACAATCAGTTGGCCGGTGAGGAGGTAGGACATCACACTCACGCTCGCTAAACACCTCGGTGAGGTTGGCATACACTGCCGGGAAGGGGGTTTCCCTCCTTGTGCTCTCCTGGCCTACCTTTGCCTCCCTGTTCCCTTCTCCACCACTTTTTCACAGTTCCTGCTTTGGTGGCTGAGGACCAACACCGAGCCATATCTTTTGATACCCACCTTCCTACCAAATTGTGGGACCCCACTTGTCCAGCCACGCCAGTCCCAGGATAATGGCCTCGATCATGGAAGGGACCATGACGAAGCGGAGGACCTCCCAATGGGCCCCCATCTCTAGCCTGACAGGCTCTGTTATGAGGGTAGCTGGAGCCACCCCAGGAGGGATCCATCCACCTGCTCAAACCGGATTGGTTTGGCCAGCTGCCTCACTCTAATGCCTGCTTCAGCCACCACAGCCTTACTGATCAGGCAACGGGTGCAGCCAGAGTCTATCAGGGCCCTGTATTCCCCCTGATGGCCTGTCTGTGGACTTGTCAACACAATGGGGATAACAAAGGGTCGTATTGGCTCACTCACCATTGTGTCCTCTGTTGGCTCATCCTTGTTATCATAGGCCACCAGCTGGTATCTGGCGGTCGCTGTTGCCTCCTCCTCCACCGGAGTTGCCCGTCAAGGGGTGGGCCCTTCCATCTGCTGCGCTGCCCTTAGCCTCTCCGGGGTCTTCTTGGGTGTGGGACCGGCTTTTCCACGGGTAGCTAGGTTCCCCTGTGGAACGAGGACTGGACACTCCGCTGCCCGATGCCTCGGCTAGTTGCACCGGAAACACCTGAATGATGCCCAGAGATTGGACCCAGAGGAACCCTGGCCGGGACCCTGGGCCCTCCATCCTTCGGCTTCTCCATGGCCCTGCGTGGCAATGAGGCCTCCCCCTTTGGCCGGAACTCCTGCAGGCCCACATCCAGGTCCACCACTACACGGAACCAGTCCTGGAGCCGGCTCAGGACACCACAAAAGACACATACCTGGCGCAGATCTCGGTCCAAGCCTGCTCGAAACTGGTGGACCAGTAGACATTCTGGCCAGGACCGCAGCCTGCCGGCCACCCACCAGAAGTCACAGATGTACTCAGCCACAGACCGACCTTGCTGCTTTAGCGCCAGTATCTCCATCTCGGTCCGCTGGATCCGGGACACATCCTCAAACCGGGACCACAGAGCCTCCAGGAACAGGCCAGCATTAGCCTGTGTGGTCACAGTGTGGTCACTGTAGAGGTCCGCTGCCTATTTTGCTGCTTCGCCCTGTAATCCCGCAGTTACTGCCACCACCATTTCCCACTGGGATGGATAGAAGCGAGTGTGCTGGTCCAGATGGCTTATAACCTGGCTGAGGAATATCACCAAATGGTCCGGGTTCCCATCGAACGTCGCTGGCACTGGCGGCGGACCCCAAACCATCCCTGTATCCCATGGTCCTGAAGATCAACCCATTCCCCAGAAAGTGTCAGCCACAGGTGGAGAGCGCTGTTCCCCAGACCCTACTATTTGCCGGACCGAGGATCCAGTTGGCCAAGCCGTCTGCCTGGTGGGGGCTCCACCTGGTTCTGTCAGTGACCTGCCTTCCCACACAGGCCGTGGGTGGCCTGTCGGCACACTGTCAGGGCCCCCCACCTACGGTGTACCAAGCACATGCCCAGGTGCTACCTTCAGTCTCGCGCTGGCAGGACGGAACTGGGATGGTCCCGACTGGGCTGGCTGCGTCTCCGTTCGGGGCCACAAAGCCGTCTCAAGGCCCACTTCCCATCTCAGCCACGAGGGATGATCCTGGAACCCGACCTCACCGAACCTGTCCCTCAGGATATCCATGGTGTGTCGTCCTGGTGCCATGGAGTAGCTCCACTCTCCATCGTCGTCATCGGTGAGACGCCTCTCCCTCCACTCCAGCAGGGGCCCTTCTGCCCCCAGTGTGTGTGTGTGTGTGGCTGGCAGCCGGGTTGGTGACTGCTGAGCTATGCCACCATTCCCCTGAGGGCCCTGCGCCCTGGGTCTCACTTACTGGACCTGCAGGCTATGCCTCACACACTTTGGGCCTCACCACTGGCTTAGCATCCCCAGCTCCCGCCTCTGGCGTTGGCCCTGGTGCCTCAGCTGGCTCTCCCCCCTCAGCCACAGGTGCTGCTTCCTGCATTCCCTCAGCCATTCCCTAGTTAGCACACACGGGTAATGGGTAGGGACAAACAAAGTGAGCGCTGACTTTCTATCAACGTCCTTACCAGTCCCTGGTTCCCAAAGACACAAAAAGAGGATGACAGGGTGACTGGCAAACAGGAAAGGTCTGACAAGCAGTTTATTCCGGCAAGCAAAGTCACTTTATATATATTTCCTCCCTGTAG
Organism: Bothrops alternatus; assembly: GCA_034064705.1. Taxonomy (NCBI): domain Eukaryota; kingdom Metazoa; phylum Chordata; class Lepidosauria; order Squamata; family Viperidae; genus Bothrops; species Bothrops alternatus. Next base: position 3,303,642 of record JARGCV010000137.1, on the reverse strand, counting down.
CCCCACCCGTCCACACAGCAAGCCAGCATCCGGCATCAGTCCTCAAAAAGCAGCCCTCCAGGGCCCCGTCTCTCCCCTGGCCTGCCGTCCTGTCTCTGCTGGGGCCATTCTGCAGCACCGGTAATCTCCCTACTTCCCTCTCGGGCACCGCCACAGTCCTTGCTAGCCCAGCGTTGGCTCACGGGCCTCAGCTGATTGGCGGCCAGCCAGCCTACCAGCGGCACCTGTTTCAAGCCGCTGGGTCTCCCTATCCATTTCTGGCTTCACTGGAGCCGAGCCGAGAGGTCACCGAACCGTTTGGTGGATTTCCTGGCTGGCGTTGCTGGGGCCTTGCCGGTGTTGCCGGGACCGAACCGCGAGGCTGCCCAGCTGGTTGGTGGCGTCGGTCCTGGGCTGTGAGGCGTCCCTGTCTGGTGGCGTTGCTGCGTTTGTGTTGTGAGGTATGTCTCTGGTGGCGCTGGTGCCTTTCCCCCCCTCCCTTGAGTGTCAAGCCCACGAGGCTTGACACCAGCAAGTTGCTCTCCTCTCGGCGTAGGTTGCCCAGCTGCAAGTGGCCAGCTCTGCCCGGCCACCCCTAAAATGCCCCGTGGCAGTTCTGGATAAATTTGATGGTTCGTTGCTTCAGTTCCCTGCATTTTTCAGACAATGCCAGTTATATATGAGCCTCTGGCCAGAGGACTTTTCCAACAACTGGGACAAAGTGGGGTTCATGATTAGCCTCTTGGTGGGGTCAACGGCTCGATGGGCGACTCCCCTGCTGACTCAGTCCAACCCATTGCTTGATGACTATGCCAGGTTCTGCCGCCAGATGTGTGCCATGTTTGACGACCTGGTCAAGGCCCAGACAGTGAACCAGCACCTGAGAGAGTTGCAGCAGGGGCGGCAGCCAGTAGTGGACTATATCAGCGACTTCTGGGTGATCAACCAGGACTTCCACTGGAACGAGGCCGCCTTAATGGACCAGTTTCAGGAAGGCCTCTCACCCGAGTTGCTTGATCAGTTGGCCCACATCGATTGCCCCACGACGCTCCAGGAATTGATGCACTTGTGTTTGCGCATTGATGCAAGGCTCCAGCAGTGACAGGCACGACAACGGATGGAAGCCTTGCCGACACCCACCAAGAAGCCGTCGGCCCTGGAGCCACCGGAAGAGCCCATGCAATTGGAGGCCACCCGACAGTGTCTCAACCAAGTCGAGAAGGATGGACGGCACCGTGAAGGCCTTTGTACTGTGGCAGACAGGGCCATATGGCGGCCAAGTGTCCTGCTAAGGTGACCAAATCGGCAGCGGGAAATGGTCAGAGCCCAGCCTACAGGGCTCAGTAGGCTGGGCTCACCTGGTGGTGGTCCAATCTCAGCCTCCATGGCCAACTCCCTCGAAACACCTCATGCTCGCAGTGAGCGTGTCAATGCCTGGTCAGGGGGACGTGGCGGTTCAGGCCGTTATGGACTCTGGGGCCACTGCCAATTTTATAGACTTGGACTTTGCCACACAGTGGTCCATTCCCCAGCAGCAAGTGACACCGCCAGTCTTGGTGGAGACAATTGACAGTCGGCCACTGCAATCGGGACCGGTGGTTGCCACGAGACCCCTCCGCATGCGCATTGGGTCGCATGTGGAGGAGTTAGCGTTCTACATGTCTGCAGCACCCCAGTTCTTGGTGGTGCATGGGCTGGAGTGGTTGCAGGCCCATGATCCGCAGATTGTCTGGTCAGGGTCGCTGAGGAGCAGGGGGGCTTCGATTAAAGCCGACTTCACCTCCAAGCCCATCCTCAAGCATCCCGATCCCTTAAGGCCGTTCGTGGAGACGGATGTGTCAGATGTGGCCATCGGGGCCATGTTCCTACAGGACTATGCCCCTGCAGGCACCTCGTTCCTGTGTGCCTATTATTCCCAGAAGCTGTCAGCAGTAGAGCGGAATTATACAATATGGGACAAGGAGATGTTGGAGGTCAAAGTCGCCTTCAGGATGTGACGACATCACTTAGAGGGGGCCCACCACCAAGTCAAGGTCCAAACCAACCATCGGAACTTAGAGCACCTACGGACTGCCAGGATGCTGAACCAGCGACAGGTGCGATGGTCGCTGTTTTTCACGAGGTTCGACTTTCAGATGACATATGTCCCTAGTGGGCAGAACTAGTATGCAGACACTGTCCCGCAAGCCCCAGTTCACCCAAAAGGAGAACAAAATCATGCCCAGAGCAGTTATCCCCTTGGAATGGTTTGCGGCCACCAAGGAGCCTGTGGACCTACGGGTCAGGATTTGCAAAGTGCAGCAACAGGATCTGTTCATGGTGGCTCGTCGTTGCGAGTTGGCTGGCAACAGGAGAAATGAGACCCCATGGACTTACATGGAGGACCTGTTGCGTTTTAGAGACTGCCTCCACATTCCTGGGGGACCCCTCTGGCATCATCCAGAGACAATGTCATAATCACCCGGAGAGTAGCATTGAAGGAGACGGTGTGAGGAGGGGCTTTTGTCAGGAACAAGTGTTGTATTTCGTGGCAACACTCTCCATGGCTCAGATAAGAACTTTCCTGCAGAATCCTTGCTGGTGTGGACTCATGTTTGATTCTTTGACATCTGCGGGCTAATGGCGACACGGCTCTGTTCCGGTTTTTTGCTGTGTTCCCGGTGGACTCTCTGTGCCACAAAGGTCCCAAGTCATCCATCGTGAACTTTGCCGAGGTTGAGATCCTGATTTGCTCCCAAAACGTTGCTGCTCACTTGGACTTCCATTGCCAGGAAGTTGCACGGAGTGTGTGCTTGTGTTTGAGCCTTGCTCTTGGACTGTAGTTGTAAATTGTGTGCAGAGACTTTGGGAACAGACTGGGAATTGCTGGATTCTGGGGATTCTGGGGGATGGTGGTATAATAAACGCTGACAAGCCTCCACCTAGCACGTGTTGCTTGCGTGCCAACTTTGGGTCATAACAAAAACAAAGGAATAGTTGAAGATGATGCAATTTGCCGAGATGGCTAAATTAACTTATTTAATTAGAGAAAAGGCAATTATCTACATTTATGGCTGACTGAAATCCCTTATAGACATTTTAAACTGGCTGACTAGTTAAATGCAAATGCACACCAAATGATACATGATGGGGCAAAAACCCCCTAATTTCATATACACAGTGATAAAGTCTGAATTGTTTGCAACTAACAAAGAAAAACATACTGGGGTCAAAGTGGATAGCACAATGAAGACGCCAACTGAGTAGGCAGCAGCTACAAGTAAATTCCATTCTAGGAATCACTGGGAAAGCAATTGAAAAAAAAAAGCCAACATTTTAATATATTCAAACAAATCTGTACATATTTGGAGTACATTTGTTCTCCAACAGTTCTAGTTGCCATACTCAAAATATGGATACAATATAGCTAGTGAAAGTGCATAACAGGGCAAATAAAATGATCTGTGGTTTGAACAGCTTCCATATGAGAAAAGGCTAGGATGCTTGGGAATTTTTTGCTTTGGGAAAAGGTGCCTGAGGAAAGACATTACTGAGTTATATAAAATAAAGCATGTCTGGGAGAAATATAAATACCAGGGGCCATCCAATGAACCTGACTGAAAGCATTTCTTCATAAAGTACATGATTTTTCGACTTCGGGTTCCGGAATGCGGCGATGCCGGTCGCGCCTGGAAACTTCTCCCCAGGCCGTCTGGAGTTTCCTTCGCCGGTAGACCCCCTAGGGGGTCGAAAGTCACCCTGGAGGGGCAACCACTGAGGAGGAGGCCAGCTGGTAGATAGGGGAGGGCGGCAGCTTCCCCTGAGTCTCCAACTTCTCTTTAGGGCTGACGGAGCAAAGATCGGCTTGCCGATCACCCTGCTGCACCAGCCGAAGTCACATTGTCATCTAAGCGTTAACGACCCACCGTGGATGATCCGGGTGAGATCCCCTTTGTTCCTCTTCACACCCCTGCTGTTTTTGCCTGTAGAAGCTGTTTGTGCTATTATTTCCCCGTCTGGAGAAAGCGGCTTTAGTAATCGTGGGAACAAACGCGGTTTACAAAAAGGACAGAAAAAATAAATAAATATTCATTTAAAGTCTATAGTCTATTTCTACTTACATTGTGAGGTAGAAAAATGTTTTGGGCTTTTTGGAGCGGTATTATATCGGCAGAGTATTTCTTTTTCTATTCTTCCTTTAAAGATAGAAAAAAGGAAAAAATGTGTTTGAAGAAGTCTTTGTAGCTCACTGAGGACACCTACTGGTCAAAATTTAATACTGGATTGTTTATTTGGAGATGAGACAGCTCTGGCCTTCAAACTGTTTATCAAGAAAAAAGATAATTTGAACCAGCTGTGTGATCTGTGGGGGTGGATAATGTTCAACTGTTCAACTGTAATCTTCACTTAAAAGGAAAAGGATTTTTCTTCAACTATTGCTAAAATGGAGAAGCCTCAATCACATTTAAACTGTAAACTTATACTGGAAAAGATCTATGAGGCTAAAGAAGAAATATGTACTACAATAAAAAAAGGCTACTACAGAATTAAGAGCCAGAATTTCTACTTTAAAACTTAAAACTGACTCCCTGATTACACTTGACTACTCTACAAAACAGATTATACAAGAAGAGGTTTTAACTGAGGATAAGGAGAATCTTATTTTGCCTTACAAGCAAGATCAGGAAAAGCAAAGACCGAACTTTGGACTTCTGAAGCAACGAGGCTTTATGGACAAGAGAAACAGAGGTTTAAATCGGAGATCAAGATGGTTTATATCAAATCAAGTGATACTACAAGCAATAAAAAGAGACCTATTATCTGGAAGGGAAGTCCTGTTATGGAAACCCACTTGGCAAAAGAGAAAAGCTAGAATAAGATTTAAAAATGAAAATTAAAATTTCACTTCCGGTGGCTCCGCTGGCGTCGCCACAGCCTCCTTCGGAGGCTCCGTTCCTCTGGGTTTTGTTAAGCCACAAAACAGCGAACATCAGCTGTTTTTTGCGGTTAAAAATCCCCCCTTCGGGCGAAGAAGGGGTGAAGAGTATCGGGCGTGGGTTGAGCTCCTCTTGAAACCCCCTGAAAAAGTTTTCAGGGGGAAAGAGTGAGAGCTCCCCAGGCGCTCAAAGACGCTCCTGCCCAGGGACGCTTCTGTCTGCAGACAGGAAAAGATGCCGCGACCATTCCTGCTCAAGATATATTTTCAAGAGAGACTTATATGCAGGCGGAGTGATTACAGGAGTTCTATATTGCAAGTAATTCTTTATATGTTCCTTCTGACCACATATTTTCACAATCAACATAATGTATCCAAGATGGCGATCGCTTTCACTGTAAAGGGAAAGTGACGGGAAAGTGAAAGTGATTTTTTTTCTTAGAGCAAAGCCAGAGCGACCGCTTAGATTTTAACTTTAAAACCCTATAAATTACAATTAAATTTTGACTTGAAAAAAGATAAGAAGAAGAAAATATTTTGGCAAGATATTTGAAAGGACTCTTTTTTTATTTAAAGTAATTTTTTAAAAGTGACTGAATATAGTATGGCTGCCAGACAAACAAAAATAGCTTCTGCGAAGGTGGCAGTATCTTCTCCGGCTCAGCCCTCTAAATTACAAGCAAGTACTTTTTCTGCTCCCCCAGCTTCTTTAACATCTACAGAATCTCAAGCCCCCCTGCTTACTCAATCTCCTCCAGAAATGTTTACCATGAAAGATTTGCAGGTTGCATTTTCAACAATGACTGAAAAATTGAAGAGAAAGATTGAGGAACAAATTAAAGGTGTAACTGATGAATTGGAGACAATTAAAGAAACAATTGAGACTCACAATATTGTGATAAGAGAAGATATTGTGGATGCTATTATGGGGGTTTGGGAATATACTTTGAGAGTTGAAGAGAAGGTGGAAGGGGTTGAGCAACATTTTGAGGGAAAACTTGATGAAATTAAAAGCGATATACAAGATCAAGCAGTTATGGTTCAATATAATCAAATGATGTTGGCTATTAGAATTAGAGGGCTGAAAGAGGTTGCAAATGAGAATCAGGAAGACTTGAGAAGAATTTTTGAAGAAGCTTTGGCACAATTTTTAGAAGATGGAGTACAAAATGTCTCTTGGCAGATTGACAGGATCTACAGAGTTAATTCATGGATTGCAAGACAAAGAAATTTACCTAGAGACATTGTGATCTATTTTGTTACAAGGAGATTCAGAAATTACGTTCTTACAACATCTTATAAGAAGAAATTAAGTGTTGCTGGACAGGAGGTTGTGGTTTTGAAGGAGATTCCTCCGAAGATGTTAAGAGCAAGAAAAGATTATGCATTTTTGGTGGTTGAACTTAAAAAATGTGGTATACAATTTAGATGGGAGGCTCCAGCTGGACTGTCATTATTTCACCAGGGTAATAGATACCGCTTGAATTCTGTTGGGAAAGCGAAAGATTTTTTTTTTAGAATGTCTTGAAGGCTGGTAAACCCCCATCTCCAACACCAAAAAGTGCAGAGTCACTAAACGAGAGAATGGAGTTAAAACAACAAGTACAGTCTTCAGAGTCACAACCCCTTGCAGCATCAGGCGTTGACAAAGGAGTTTTGATGGAGCTGCCTGCGCAGAGCATTGATATTTTTCAGCCTTTGGAAGTAGAGAAGCCTAAAGATCAAAGGCAAAAAAGAGCAACTACTAAACGCATGGAACAACAAGAAAAGGAACAACAAGTCCGTATAATTCAAGCTGTATCTACACATCCAGAAGCCATGGGAGTAAGACCAAAGAAGAAAATGGATGAAAAAGTTGATTTGGCCTTGCAAAAGCTTTCTCAAGTTGGTCATGTCAAATAAATATTTGACATGGAATGTCAATGGTTTAAATTCTCCACAGAAAAGGAAGAAGATATTTCATTATTTGACTCAATGTAAAAATGATGTAATTTGCTTACAAGAAACACATATTAGAATTACTGACCAGAAATATTTGATAAATAATAAATTAGGTTCACATTTTGTGGCAGCGGATGCTGAGAAGAAGAATGGAATTGTTATCTATGTTAAAAATCATATAAGAGCTAAATTAATAGAATCAGATATTCAAGGTAGATTTTTAGCAATTGAAATCTTAAAAGATGGGAAGAAAGTTCTTTTGATGGGTATATATGCACCAAATCAACAACAAGGAAAATTTTATAAATCAATACATAAAAAGTTAATACAATTTGATTATAGGTCATGTATTTTAATGGGAGATTGGAATGGAGTTATTGATATTGGTTTAGATAAAAAGAAGACATTACCAATTCCTCAATCACGTTCTAAGTTGCCTAAATCTTTTTTTTTATATACAGGATGATTTTGATTTGATAGATATTTGGAGAGAAAGACATGGTAAAGAGCAAGAATTTACCTTTTTTTCTGATAGACATCAGTCATTTTCTAGAATTGACTTTATATTAACTTCAAGTGATTTTCTTTTTAGTCTAAAGAAGGTGAAAATCCTACCCAAAGTTTTAACAGATCATAATCCGGTCTGGATGGAATTAATGGTAGGACAGAGACCCAAAAGATCTTGGAGACTTAATGAAAATTTGTTTAAATATGATACAAATGTGAATGAATGTAAAAATGTTATGAAGGATTTTTTATGTTAAATCTGCATAAGGAAACAACAATAGAAATGGTATGGGATGCTAGTAAAGCTTATATGCGTGGGATTTTAATTGATATGAATAAAAGGCATAGACGTAAACAAGGGGAAAAAAGGAAGGAGTTAGAAGAGGAAATAAAGAAAGAAAGAGCAATTATTAATAAAGAGACCTGATGACAAAAATATTAAAGAGGGGATTAAGATTTTACGGAAACAATTTGACTTGTTGAAGGCAGACCAAGTTGCTAGGAATATACAATATGCAAAACATAATACATTTTTAATTCTAATAAACCTGGCAGATGGTTGGCTTACATATTAAGGAAAAAACAAAAATCCCGTATAATTGAAAAAATAGAATATAAAGGGAAGGAAGTGTTTCAACAAGAAATTATTAAGAAAGCCTTTGTAGAATTTTACTCCAAGTTGTATGCTGAAGAGAAGATACAAGAGAATGAGATAGATACGTTTTTGCAAAATGAAAATATATTGACAATTACCAATGATCAAAGAGATAGATTAAATGCAGTGATTACATCAGAAGAAATAATTTCAGTGATTAAACAATTGAAAGTGGGAAAATCTCCTGGGACTGATGGGTTAACGGCAATTTATTATAAGCATCTTCAAATGGAAATGGTGGAACCTCTTAGAGAGCTATTTGTTAATATACAAGAGGGTGGTCAGGTTCCACCTTCATGGAAAACAGCCTATGTTTCTTTAATTCCCAAAGAGGGAAGAGATAATGTTCAACCAGAAAATTTTAGACCTATTTCATTATTGAATACAGATTATAAGATTTTTGCAAAAATTATGGCTAATAGATTAATGACAGTTTTACAACAAATAATTCATTCAGACCAAACTGGCTTCTTACAAGGGAGACAGATGAAAACTAATGTTAGACAACTTATTAATATAATAGAATATTTGGAGAAGCATATTCAGGTGCCTGCAGTTCTTATGTTCTTGGATGCGGAAAAAGCTTTTGATAGACTGAATTGGTCGTTTTTGAAAAAATTAATTGTTAGGATGGGAATGGGGGATCAGTTTATTAATTCTATACTAGCAGTTTACCAGAAACAAACAGGTCAGATCATTGTCAATGGGGATTTAGCAGATTCATTTAATATAGAGAAAGGTACTAGACAGGGATGTCCATTATCCCCTTTGTTGTTTGTTTTAACTTTGGAGGTTTTATTGAATAGGATAAGAGCTGCAGATGATTTAAAGGGTATTCAGATTAGACAACACGACTATAGATTATGCGCTTTTGCTGATGATTTGCTTGTGACACTGACTCAACCATTACAGTCAGCTAAGAGATTGATGGAGATAATTAGAAATTATGGGAGGGTATCAGGCTTTAAATTAAATATATCTAAGACAAAGATGTTAGTTAAGAATTTAGATATTAATTCAAAACAGGATTTGGAAAGAATAACGGGTTGTGAGATAGTTAAGAAAGTTAAATATTTAGGAATTGATATTGAAGCATCTAATGGGAAGTTATATAAAAATAATTATGAAGTTTTGTGGAATAAGATACAGATAGAATTGGAGAATTGGAAAAAATTACAATTATCTATGCTGGGTAGGATAGCGGCAGTTAAAATGAATGTATTGCCAAAATTTTTATTTCTTTTTCAAATGTTACCTATACTTAAAAAGGATGCGAACTTGGAGGAGTGGCAGAAGGGTATTAATAGATTTATTTGGAATGGCAAGAAACCGAGGGTCAAATTAAAAATTATTCAGGATATAAGGGAAAGAGGTGGTTTGAAAATGCCCAATTTTAAGTTATATTACCATGCTGCTGTTTTAGTAGCGATAAGTGACTGGGTTAACTTAACTAATGATAGAATATTGAATATTGAAGGGTATGGTTTATTATATGGTTGGCATGCATATTTAGTTTATGATAAAAAGGTGGATAGGAGTTTCAAAGAGCACCTATTGAGAAGTGCTCTGTTGCGTGTTTGGAAAAAGTATGAGTATATATTAAATGAAAAGATTCCTGTTTGGACGGTCCCCAGACACGCAATAGAGAATATAAACAGAACACAAGTTCAAGATGTGGTGCCCTATGAGAAACTCCTAATTAAAGAAGGGAATTCCTTACTATTAAAGTCCTTTAACATGTTAAGAGATGAAGGAATAGTCCATACTTGGTTTCCATATTTACAATTGCAGACCAGATGGAAAAAAGACTTGAAGATGGGTTTATCTCAATCAGATGAAAATTTAATTAAAGAAGTTAGAGACCAAAGGTCTATGCATATTAAAAGGTTGTATAATGTATTGATAGAAATTGATTCTGAAACTGAATTAGTTAAGGACGGTATGATTAAGTGGGGACAAAATTTTGGACAACCAATCATGATGGAAACTTGGGAGAGGATCTGGGTGAAAAATGTAAGATTTACACAAGCGCAACATCTAAGGGAAAATTTTTATAAAATGTTTTATAGATGGCATTTGGATCCGAAAAAATTATCTTATATGTACCCCAATTTACAATCTAAGTGCTGGAGATGTGAATGTATGGACGCTACTTATTTTCACGTATGGTGGACTTGTAGAGAAATCAAGGCCTTTTGGATAAAAATATGGTGGATACTTCAAAATATTTTGAAAAAACGGATTGAATTTTCACCACAGTTGTTTTTGTTAGGCATTATAAAAGACTGCACCACCATAGAGATGAACTTAATTTTGCACTTGATTACAGCAGCAAGATTGTTGGTGGGACAATATTGGAAGAAGCCAGAATTACCATCTATCGAGGAATGGACTTTGAAAGTGATAAACTTGGCAGAAATGGCTAAAATATCCGCATATTTGAAGGATCACTCAAATGAAAAATATATGTCGGACTGGAAAAAATTGATAGAGTATATACAAGGGAAATATCAATCTAAGAAATTGCATTTAGCATATAGCTAAATTTTTATATGTTGGATTGAAAAATATAATCAAATTTCTATTAGGATTTACAATAATTTGGTTTAGTTTAGTGGGTTTTCTTGTGCTTTACCCTGTAATCACTCTGGGAAGTCGGGGTGGGTGGGTGGGTAGGGGGCTGTTACAATGTACTCAACTGCAATATTGGTATTACATATAGAATGATATACTTTTTGATAAAACAAGGGTTGCTCGGGCAGTACCTCGGAACCACATCTGGAGGGGGCGGAGATTGAGGAGTGAAGGTTTGGAGGGATGTAGGGAGGTACTATGAGGAGGGTGGAGAGAGAGGAGAGGAGGGAGAGAGGGTGGGGGGATAGAAGTAGGAGGTAGGGAGGAAGGAAGAGAGGGATGTGGTGGAGGGGTGCTGCTGAGCAATACCCATAGTTATTTTAATTATTTCATGTAAGTTTTTTTTGCTTTGTTGTGTGTTGGAAAAAGTTCTTAACGATTGTATTTAGTTGAGTTGTATTCAATTTGATTTTTTTTGTTTATTTATAACTATAAAACTAATAAAAAAAATTTTAAAAATTAAAATTAAAATTTCTTAAATTAGATTAAAGGCAACCTAGAACTATGGACTGATCTAAGGACTGAGATTATGAGTTTGAAGTAAAAAGATGTCTTACAGTTGGTCTGAATTAATAATTAATTGAATGTTAATTACATATTGAAATGATTTAAGATCTGATATTAATTTGTTAACTTAAAGAGATTGATTAAGCGAAGGATTAGATATTTAGAGAACAGTTTGATAAATATATACATTTAGATGTGTCTAGGATAGACTAATATGTTTGTTTAATGACGAGATATTTTTCTGTATAAGGGATTAAAGACAATTTAGAATACTAGGAATGTTCCTTTTAGAATGTTAGGTTTATTTCTATGAAAATTATGATGTAATGGAATGATGAAAACTGAAGAGAGGCTTCAGATTTGAAGTACTAATAGTTAATTGAAATTTAATACGATGATATGATTTTCTGATGATATGGATGTTATTAGTTATGATAATTAACTGGAGACTTAAACTTTGCTTAACGGAATGACATGATTTAAGGTATGATATTATTATTTTTCTTTAGCTTGAAGAGATGGATCAGCTGATAGACTTGATAGGTATAGGATAGATTAATATTTTACTCTAAATAAGGGCGATTAATGGAAGAAGAAACAAATAAGATTTTGATAAAATTAAAAAAGTAGAACATATGTGGAAGGGATATTTGAACTGAAAATGTTTTTATTTAAAGTTAATTTGATTATGGTAGAAATTGATGAAGCTTAAAAACAAGCTCAGGTTGAATACAATTAAGCTAGAATTGGATATTCTAAATATACTATGTTATTTGAGGGAAAAAGAGGGAATATTTGACGTATTGATTATATTATGTATATATGTCTGGTTTTAAGATGTTTGATTACCCCAGCACCACGGCGTGTCCTGAAAATTCTTTAAGAATAAAAAAAAAACAATAAAATTTGTTTTTTTAAAAAAATAAATAAAGTACATGATTTTTCTGTGGAATTATGATACAATGTGGTGATGGCCACTAACTTGGATGGCTTTGAAAGAGGATTGGATAAATTTGTGGAAAATAGGCTTATCAAGGGTTAATAATCTTGAAGACTCAGTGTTAATTTCAGTTAAGGAGTAACTTGTCTCTAAATATGAATTCCAAGGGAACAGCAATAGGAGACAAATATATCTCCATCTCCTTGTGACCACCCTGCAAGCATCTGTTCAGCCTCTCTAAACAAAATGCTGGATTAAGATGGGCTTTGGCTGTATCTGACAGGGTTGTTCTTATGTATGTTCTTATGAAACTAAGGAAAGTTTTATACTTATTCAGAAACATTAGTATTAATATTCAATATTAGAAAATTACCTGTTTTTATGTATTTATTTGGTCAATGACCAGCAACATAAAATGATAAGGAAAATAAAAGACAACAATTACAATCAGGATTGACAGGGAGAATTGGGTGCAATTATATATTGGCAACTATAAAATAAAATCAAATATGGTATACTCTGAATATCTCTATTATAATAATAACATAACAATCTGATATAATAAAACTATGCACTACAATGTCTTCTAAAAATTATTAAAAATAATAACTAAACAAAGTGTTGATAAAAATAAAAGTCTTTAGTTCTTTAACCCGTTTTACCTTATTATCTTTACAGCAACACAAAATTTGGCTACTGCACGAGTGGTGGCTAGATTTGAGTCTTAGAGAAGATGGTTCAAATAGAAATTATCTGCTCTCCCTAGACATCAAATAGAGGGAGGATGTACGTTGATCTGACCTGAACTCTCAATAAGACATGTGAGATGTCTTCAGCTTCCCCACTGCCACATGTACACGTCCGCTGTGTTTTATCGTACCTGCCCTGCAGGAGTGCTGAGGGGAGGATATTAAATCTGGCTCTAAAAATGTTCTTCTACTCTCAGGAAAGGTCAGGTCTTTCAAGATACCTTGCTGGTTCCCACACACCCCATTTAATCTGATTTCTGCTGTGGAAAGGTATCCTATTAACTTCTAGCTGAAACTTCATGTCTCTTATTCCATTGATAACCACTGGCTTGGCTTGATCATAGCCTAGGGAGATTAAGAACAATGGGGAAACCCATAGAAGGCCATCTTGTGCTCTATCACCTGTTTCCAGAGAGAGAAGTTATCTATCAGGACTAAAGTGGTCAAGTCTGTTGGGAAGAATTGAATTTTCAACCAGTAAGTTATCATCATCTTCCAAGCCCTAACCTGAATTTGAGGCATTCCTTTCTGAATTCTCAACTGGGCATGTGATGTCCCGTTAGGTGCAGATAAAATTGATTGCAGGAATTTTCTTTGTACGGTTTCCAGAGACTCTTTAAAAAAAAAAATCCTGTTTGTGTCCTGTAAAGAATTTGTGTCAGTGATCTGGCCTCAAAAAGTTTTAAGGCTGCGGGGACTTAATTGTCCTCCGCCTGTATAAAAAAAGTTTGATGGCATTTGATGACCTAAGGGCTGGTTGAATTGTGCGGTCCAGATGTGCCTCCCAAGTACCTTCCATATGGAAGACTACCCCAAGGTATTTAAATACATTGACCTGTTCTAGGTTATGCCCTTCTACTCTCCAGGAGTATTGAATAGCTCTTTTAGCAAAAACTAGAATTTTCAATTTATAGAAATTGAGGACCAGAAGATTTTGTCTGCAGTACTTTAATATTGCTGCAATAGCTCTCTTCAATCCAATTGGTATTTGTAAGATAACAGTGGCATAGTCTGCATAAAGAAGTATCAGGATTCTGCATTGTGCTAAGTTTGGAGGATGAAAGTCTGAGGTATACAAAAAGTCAATCAAGGAATTAACGTAGAGATTGAAAAGGAAAGGGGCCAGAATACATTCCTGGTGTACTCCTTTTTGTATGCTTACTGAGCCAAATAAAGTCCCTTGGGGACTACACCTCACTTTTGTTGTGAAAAATGTCCATTTCTCCTTTAAGAAATCCTTCTCTGCCTGGATGGGCTTCTCTCTCCCTCCCTTACAGGCTGTCAGCTGATAGCTGTACTAAGGGGGTGGAGGAGAAAGCAGGGAAAAGTTTCGTTTCTTGAAAAAGACGTCATGCTTTCAAAGTGTATGTTTTAACTATCTGTGTAATGTAATTGGCTGTAAATCAATAGGGTGACAATTTGTGGGAAGAGACCTTTGATGTGGAATAAAAGGGAATGGCTGGCTTCGGCCGAGGCTTCCATCCCGACAGAAACTCAAGTCTCTGTCATTAATCATGGTTGCCGGGACGCCACGAACACACTTTCGAACACACAAGTTATGACAGGTGGTGACCCCGACGTGATAACCCTGAGAGGTTATACGTCCCTGGACCCTCATACTTACCGCCCGGACGTGGCAAAGCGCGCTTCATCAGTTCATCGCTGGACGAGGACTGATCCCTCGTAAGTATGTGGGGATATCTCTCAAAAAGGCAAGAAACACCTTTGACTAAGCTCACAGAGATAACCAGGAAGAATTATGTTCGTTTTACAGCTCAGAAGCTGACAGAAGGAGATTTAAGATCTCTCCTTGAATTTATTTGGAAACACATTCCTTTCTACCCAGAGGCAGGCTGCCTTACAGTTGAAACTTGGAGGAGAGTGGAGGAGTTGTTACAAAACTTCTAGGGCCCCCGCTTCTATTTTAACATCTTGCAGAGTAGTGTTAAAAGCTTTGGAGACACAGGAGCAGCTCCTACTAAAAATATTACTGAATCCATTGAATTATAATGAAGTTCAACTTCTTCTCCCTGCCAGTGAAACTTCAGTAACAATTAAAAATCACAGCAAGTTTTTTCCTAGCAATGTTGAGTTGTGTGATCCTCCAGCTCTGACCAAAACAAGTAATTTTATTCAGGAAACGTTACAGAATGATTATGAAATAGGTGAATTGAATGTGGAGGAAATGACAATTTTATACCCTGTAACTGTGGGCATGGATGCAGAAATTGATAATGGATTTGCTCACAAAATGATTCCAGCAGATTGGAAGGCATTAATGCAAATGATTTTAACACTTGCGCAGTATGCAGTTTGGGACTCCCAGTATCATATTCAAGCTATTCAGAGAGGCACTGCTCAATTAGTGCCAGACCAAATTTATGGCTCTGGACAGTTCACTGCTGTTGGACAACAGCCAGATGCAGCTATAACATGGTGTAATTTTACAGGCTTTTTTTGCGGCTTTAAAGGTTCTTTAAAAGTGGAAAATTTGGCAAAAGTTTTACTCAAATTAAACAGGGAACTACTGAGCCCTATGATGAATTTATAAATAGACTAAAAGATAGTATTGATAAAGAAATTGCTAATGAATTAACTACAAAAGAGATTTTGATGAAATTGGCTGTTGAAAATGCTAATGCAGACTGCAAAAGAGTTCTGCAACCCTTAATTGGCACTGGTCAAAAGACACTTGCACCTACATTGGTTCAACTACAACAATATTTAGGAAATATTAATTGGTTAAGGCCATATATAGGTCTTTCTACCTCGACTCTTTCTCCCTTATTTATGGCATTAAAAGGCCTCAAAAAACCCACAGACGTGGTGACATTGACCTCCGACCAGCTATTGGTCGTTGAGAAAGTCCAAACAGCCCTCAACACCCAGTGGACTGATTGGTGTGTTGACAATCACCCTGTGCATTTGAATGTGATTTTTGATCGACCACCCACAGTGGCAATTACTCAATCTAATGAACCTTCAGAAAATTGTTTTCACTCCAGCTATGACTTTGGCTGAAATTACACATCGTGGCCACACGATGGCGCCAGATTTTTGGAATTGAATTTGCAATTATTTTTATCCTATTTTCCTTAAAATTGTGGGAAACTTTGATTCAAAATAATTTGGTTTTGCAATTATTGATTGGTGATTGGCCTGGTCAGTTTTGTTTTGTTTTGTTTTTTTTGTCATTTTTCAGCAGATTCCAGATTTTTGGCCATAAAAAATTTACCTTTTGCTTATATCTCTCCTAGTTTGGATGAGACTTTGTTGACACTATTTTTGACATTGCAAAAATCTATTGAGACAAGATATTGTCCTTATTTTATTGCACATATCCGAAGTCATCAAAATTTTTCAGGAATTCTCAGTGAAGGGAATTCCCAGACGGATATGGCAACACACACGTTATGACTATGCAACAACTTACTCCCTGGGATAGTCATAGCTCTTTTCATCAAAACGCCAAGGCTTTGGCTAAACAATTTGGCATAACCCCCGGGGAGGCAACAGCTATCATTCAACAGTGCCCCAACTGTTCACAAGGACTGTCTATTCCAATGGGTGTGAATCCCCGTGGACTTGAGGCATGTCAAATTTGGCAAATGGACGTTACTCAATATGCATCTTTTAGTCCATGGAAATATATACATGTGACTATTGATACATATTCTGGGTTCATCCTTGCTACTCCACAGCATGGAGAGGCAACTAAACATGTCATCAATCATTGTATTCGAACTTTTAGCACTCTGGGTACTCCTAAAGAATTAAAAACTGATAATGGACCTGCATATTGTAGTCATGCCTTTGCTCAGTTCTGCAATCGGTGGGACATTATTCATAAATTCGGCATTCCTTACAATTCACAGGGGCAAAAAGTAGTGGAATGGGCCAACTCCACTCTTAAGCACATGCTTGACAAATTAAAAATGAAAAATGGGGAAAAATACCCCCGGACTACCTGGAGTGCAAAATCATCTTAATTTGGCTTTATATACTCTCAATTTTCTAAACCACCTGGCACAACACCTAATACACCTGCGAGCAGGCATTTTTCTCCCCTTCCAGATGCAGCAACCACGGTTCGACCGCTAGTTTGGTATCGTAAGCTACCAGACCCCCAGTGGAAAGGACCAGCTGAACTTATTACCTGGGGTCGTGGATATGCTGCGGTGCAACATGAAGGCAATACGATATGGGTTCCTGGCCGCAATATTCGCCCTTACAGTGTATAGCCAAAAGATTGCAAAGACTCTGGTGAGCCCAAAGTGGATGGACAATGAATTTTGGAAGGACAATAAAAAGTTAGTGCCTTAACAAACCATACTGACTGCTGGATGTGTATGATGTCACCATCGGATGCCAGTCAAGGATTTTTTTTAGTTGGACTTCCTTTGAACAACACTGGAGCCAGCGAAAGTTTTGTACATATTAATGAGGCAGGGCATTATACGCTGCCACTTAGGGTTTATTATGTAGATTTTGTATTAGTGTGTTTTAATTTTTCTAAGGGAATTATTCTTTTAAGTATATATCTCTCTTGTAATATCACCTTTAATATGCCTGATCATTGTGATCAAAGTAATAACAAAGTGTATGCAAAATGTGAGGATGGAGAGTACAATGCAAGTGTATTGGGTTTGTAGCTATTTGAATGGCGCACGGAATTGGACTGCAGCCAATGACAGTGATGGCCATTGAAATGCTTAATGAAGAACAAGGACAAATCCCTCCACCAATATCCGGAGATCATAAGCATTGGGGATATTTGGAATGCATTCTGGTTTTGGTTACAAAATTTTCAATGGTTAAGAAATTTGATAAGTATTATTTTGTATTGTTATATTATTCCATTGTGGATGCTTTTATATACAATGTTTGCCTGATATTTTTACTATGATGAAATCTTTTATACCAAAGAAAAAATTGTCTCAACAAGTGAACATTAGTCAACAAGGATTCGAGCGGATGCCAATGGATAAACAGCCACCTCAGTTGGATGAAATCGAATACATGGACTGAAAGCCTTTGCTTCTAAACAAAAACAAAAAAGGATGAGATGTTGTGAAAAATGTCCATTTCTCCTTTAAGAAATCCTTCTCTGCCTGGATGGGCTTCTCTCTCCCTCCCTTACAGGCTGTCAGCTGATAGCTGTACTAAGGGGGTGGAGGAGAAAGCAGGGAAAAGTTTCGTTTCTTGAAAAAGACGTCATGCTTTCAAAGTGTATGTTTTAACTATCTGTGTAATGTAATTGGCTGTAAATCAATAGGGTGACAATTTGTGGGAAGAGACCTTTGATGTGGAATAAAAGGGAATGGCTGGCTTCGGCCGAGGCTTCCATCCCGACAGAAACTCAAGTCTCTGTCATTAATCATGGTTGCCGGGACGCCACGAACACACTTTCGAACACACAAGTTATGACACACTTTTAAGGTGAAGTTGGAATACAATTTTTGTATGAGATATTCTGTCTCCACTGTTGTTCAATATCTACTCTGAGTCAATCTTCAACGAGGCACTGGAGAACATTAATGCTGGCATCAAAGTAAATGGTTTGGATCAACAACTTAAGATATGCTGACGATGCAGTTCTGCTTGCCAGTAAGCATGAAGACCTTCAGCTCCTCATCAACAGAGTCACAGAAATATCTGCAAAATACGGCTTGAGGCTTAACACCTCAAAAACCAAGTTCATGGTCGTCAGCAAACAACCCGTTAATTTACCACCAATAAATTCAGCAGGAATACCACTAGAAAAAGTTGAAAGGATCACGCCCCTCAGTTCTAATGTACATGAAAGCTGGGACGTGACCGTTGAAGTAAAGACCGTTGAAGGGTAGAAAAAGCCCAAACAGTAATCTTCAAAATGAAAAAGATCGTCTGTAGTCATGACATAAGCCTAAGACTGAAAATCAGGCTTGTCAGATGCTATATTTTTTCTATCCTGCTCTATGGAGTAGAGAGTTGGTCTCTGACAGAAGGCCACCTGAAGAGACTAGAAGCATTTGAAATGTGGATTTACAGGCGGCTGTTACATATAAGCTGGGTTGACAAGATCAGAAATGAGGATG
Source organism: Bothrops alternatus (assembly GCA_034064705.1). Classification (NCBI taxonomy): domain Eukaryota; kingdom Metazoa; phylum Chordata; class Lepidosauria; order Squamata; family Viperidae; genus Bothrops; species Bothrops alternatus. The sequence continues at coordinate 3,284,738 of JARGCV010000137.1, read as the reverse complement.
TGATAAGCCGCCTGGGAAAGCCAAGGGAAATCATCAAAACAATTAAAAAACAAAAATTAGAATATTTTGGACATGTGATGCGACACCCAGAAAAATACGGCATACTTCATTTAATCCTCCAGGGAAAGATTGAAGGCAAACGAGGTCCAGGCAGAAGAAGAAGATCGTGGCTTCAAAATCTAAGGGATTGGTTTGGACAAAACTCAGCAGCACTTTTTCGTGCGGCTGCTGATAAAAACAGGATCGCCAACATGAGTGCCAACGTCTGATAACAGATATGGCACAAGAAGAAGAAGAAGTATGAGATAGAGAAGGCATGTATCAATAGTGGTACTTTTTCATTTTTCCCAGAGGACACTTCTGGATATTGAGTCAAAGGCTTGTTTAAAATTGAGGAAGGCCACAAAAAGAGATTTCTTTTTATATGTATATTTTTGTACAAGGTGATAAAGCTCCAAGATATGGTAATTGTTAATCTCCCTTTCCTGAATCCAGCCTATTCATCTTTCATTATGCCCTCTGAGATTATTCGGTCTTGAAGTTTGTAATTTAGGTGCTAAGCGTATAACTTACTAATGACACTCAGTAGACTAATGTGCCTATAGTTACATGGGTCATTTTTATTGCCTTTTTTATAGATTGGTACAATAATTACCATTCCCTAATCTCTTGGCATATAACCTGTCTGCTCTATAAATGTGAAGAGAGATGCTAATAAGGGTGCCCACCAGCTACAGTTTTTTTTTAATTATTTCTGGTAGAACACAATCAGCACTGGGAGCCTTATTAACCTTAAGGGATTCAATCAACCAGGATACCTCTTGTGATGTAACTGGAGTCCAATAAGGGGTTTGGTCCAGATTAATCTGGTTCTCATTCATTTCATAGGCAGGGTCTGTATACAATCCTCTAAAACAAGACATGTCAAACTCGCGACATCATGTGACGTCGCGCAACGTATCAGGACAGTTTCGCCATTGCCGGCAATGGGGTGGGCGTGGCTTCCACGTGATGCATCCGGCCCATGGGCCGGCAGTTTGATACCCCTGCTCTAAAGTATTCCTCCTGAGCATGAGTTGGTACTTGATTAGTTGAGGGAGGGAGTGATTTTCCCAGTCCTCTAGTAATATGCCAAGACAGGGATCTGTCTTTTATCCTAACTGATTGAATTAATTTGTGCCAGGAGTCCTTCAATGTCCCACTTTTCTTTTAAAGGGGCCTTATATCGGGCCTTTAAACATTTTAGGTAGTGAATCTGATCCTCAGAAGGACAGTTTTTTTGACTTCCGGTTCCAGAATGCGGTGACGCCGGTCGTGCCTGGAGACTTGTCTCTGCGCCGTCTGGAGTTTTCTTCGCCAGTAGACCCCCCCTAGGGGGTCAAAAGTCGCCCTGGAGGGGCGACCACCGAGGAGGAGGCTTCCTGGTAGATAGGGGAGGGCGGCTCCAGCTATCTCCTCAGAGCTGACGGAGTAAAGATCGGCCTGCAAGATGGCCGACCACCCTGCTGCACCAGCCGAAAGTCACACTGACATCTAAGCATAACAGATCCACCACGGATGATCCAGGTGAGACCCCTTTTGTTCCTCTCTTCACCCTATGTTGTTTTTGCCTGTAAAAGCTTCGTTGGAATTACTTCCCCATCTGAAAAAAGCGGCTTTTGTATGCGTGGGAACAAAGGCGTTTTATAAAAGGACAGATTAAAACTTTTTTTTAAACATAATTTTATTGATTTTTAAAATTTTACCAAAAAAAAGAGAAAAGAACCCATAATAACTCAACTGAAAACAATCATATACCACATTTGCCAAACAATTAATATAACTGCTCGGTACCCCCCCACCACATCCCCCTAACCCTAACCATCCCCCCTCTCTTACCATCTATCTACTTTCCTCACTCCTCCTCTATTCTCCACCCACCTCTATCCCCGCTCTTCCCCCTCTTACCAACTTCCTACTTACCTCTACCTTCACTCCTCCTTCCTCTTTCCAACAGATGTGGTGCCAAGAGGCCACCCAAGCAACCCCTTAATACCTATTGTTACATATTCTTACATCGACCCCGATTACAGTTGAGAAAACATAGTGTATAAATTATAAATACCTTCCCACCCCCCCCTCCCCGACTTCCCAGAGTGAATACAGGGTAAGAACGCAAGAAGCCCCACTAAACTACTTATTATATAAATATTTAACTATATACTAAATATAATTTCTTCAATTGATATTTCCCTTGTATATAGTCTATCTATTTTTTCCAATCCATCATAAATTTTTCATTTGAGTGATTCTTCAAATATGCGGATATCTTAGCCATTTCTGCCATATTTATAACTTTTAATGTCCATTCTTCAATAGGTGGTAATTCAGACGTTCCAAAATTATGTTCCCACTTAATCATACAGTCTTTAACTAATTCAGTTCCAGAATCAATTTCAATTAATGCATTATATAATCTTTTAATATGCATAGTTCTTTGATCTCTAACTTGTTTAATTAATTTATCATCCTTTGAGGAAAAACCCATCTTAACATCTTTTTGCCATCTAGTCTGAAGTTGTACATGTGAATACCAATTATGAGCTATTCCTTCTTCCCTTAACCTATGTAATGATTTCAATACTAAAATATTCCCTTCTTTAGTTAAGAGTTTCTCATAGGACACCACATCTTGAATTTGTTGTCTATTTACGCTCTCTATTGCATGCCTGGGAACTGTCCAAAGGGGAATCTTTCCATTTAACTTGTAATGAAACTTTTTCCAGACACGCAACAGAGCATTTCTCAATAAGTGCTCTTTAAAACTCCTGTCCAACTTTTTATCATAAACTAAGTACGCATGCAACCCATACAATAACCCGTACCCTTCTATATTCAATATTCTCTCGTTAGTTAAGTTAATCCAATCACTTTTTGCTACTAAAACTGCAGCATAATAATATAACTTAAAATTGGGCATTTTCAGACCACCTCTCTCCCTTGTATCTTGAATAATTTTTAATTTGACCCTTGGTTTAAAAGATTAAAACTTTTTTAAAGACTTTATATCTCTATTCATGTTGAGGTATAGAAAAAAATGTTTGTTTGTTTTGTTTTTTTTGGAGTGGTATTTTATTGGTAATTTCTTTTTCCATTCTTCCTTTAAAAAATAGAAAAAAGGAAAAAATGGCATTTGAAGAAGTCTTTTTAGCTTACTGAGGACATCTACTGGTCAAAAGTTAATATTGGAATTGTTGACAATTTGGAGATGAGATGGCTTTGGCCTTCAAACTATTTATCAAGAGAAAAGATAATTTGAGCCAGCTGTATGATCTGTGGGGGTGGATAACGTTCAATTGTAGCCTTCACTAAAAAAGAAAAAGAAAAAAGGATTTTTCTTCAACTATTGCTAAAATGGAGAAGCCTCAATCACATTTAAACTGTAGACTTATACTGGAAAAGATCTATGAGGCTAAAGAAGAAATATGTACTACAATAAAAAAGTTTACTACAGAATTAAGAGCCAGAACTCATACTTTAAACCTTAAAACTGACTCTCAGATTACACTTGACTACTCTACAAAACAGATTATACAAGAAGAGGACTTAACTGAGAATAAAGAGAATTTTACCTTACCCTATAAGCAAGACCAGGAAAAGCAAAGACTGATTTTTGAACTTCTCAAGCAACGAGGCTTTATGGACAAGAGAAACAGAGGGCCAATGCAGAGACCAAGATGGTTTCCATCGAATCAAATTACACTACAAGCAATAAAAAGAGATTCATCATCTGGAAGGGAAGCTTTGCTATGGAAACCTGCCTAGCATAAGAGGAAACCTAGAATAAGATTGAAAAATGAACTTTAAAATTTCATATATTGGATTAAAGCAGCGGTTCTCAACCTGTGGGTCGCAACCCCTTTGGGGGTCGAACGACACTTTCACAGGGGTCGCCTAGGACCATCGGAAAACACATATTTCCGATGGTCTTAGGAACCAAGACACCGCTCCTCTATCCGTCCGCCGCCCTCGTCCTCTTCTTCCGTTGGCTCCTCCACCTCCAGAGCACCCTTCTCCAACAGCTCCTGCTCCTGTCATCGCAGCGCCATCGTGCGCGCCCCCAACACTGCCCCGGGCCGGCTCAGCTGCGTGGGCGGCTGGGCCGAGCCGAGCCAGGTCTGGGCCACTGCTGGTGCTGCCGCTGGGCTGCTCTGCCACTGCCACCACTGCTGGCTGAGCTGAGCTGCAGTGCCGAGCCAGTCCCCACGCCTCCTGGTTGCCCGGCCGCATTCCGCCCCCGGCCACCCTCTGCGCCGTGCTGGAGCCTCCCCCATGCCGCCCAGCCCACCTCCCTTGCCGTTGGAGGCCACCTCGGCCCTCTGATGCCTGGCATGGCCCTGGGGCTAGTGGGCAGGAGCGGCTCCTTCCCGGCTCGCCGGGCTCTGGGCCTTGGAAGCGGCCAGGCGGCAGCGATGCCCACATGTGCGCCCAGCTGGCCGAGCCGGGAGGAGAGAAGTGGCAGCTTCCGAGCAGGAGCTGGCGCTCCGGCCGCACCCCTCTCACGTGTGACAAGTTGGGGAAGGATCGTGGTGGTAAAGGGCTGCACGGCATGGAAAGGGGCTCCCACGACCCCACTGCTGCGATGGCACTCAGGAGGCTGGAGGGGCGGGCAGGTCCCGGGGGTGGCTGGGAGAGGGCAAGAGGTGCCGGGATGAGGATGGGGGGGCTGCAGGTTGGCGGGCGCGAGAGGGCGGCCGGCGGCTCTGAGGCGCGCGGATCCTCCGCGCGGCTTCCAAGGCCCTGGAGGTGACGCCGCTTGGCTCTCTGCCAGGCTCTCCGCCAGAGCCTGCCCCCCTCCCCGGGCAATTGTGCGGAGCTGCTTGTGCGTCCTTGCCTGCGGGCAAGGCTGTGTGCCCAGGCCGAAACGCAGCGCTTTTCCTACTGCTTCTCCTCCCATTGGTCAAAGAGGCAGATGCAATTTCCCTTTCCCTGGTTCTTTTCATCTGCGCTGGAAAGGACAATTTGGGCTATTTCATTCCTTTTGCCTCCTGGCTTTCTATCAATCGAGGCAGATTATAGAGCCGCGATCCACTCCTGCGAGCCGGCAACGGGGCGCCGAAATCAAAGGAGAAAACTCGTTTTGGAGCTGTAAGAAAAGATCCCTCTCCCCCACCCCAACCCCCACCGCAAGCAGCGCCAGAGTTTGGAAAGGCGCTGGTCCGGGACCCTTGGCTTCTGTACTCTTTATTATTTGCCCTCTTTAACTGTACACAATCCTGATCAAAGCATTTTTATTCTTTTTAACCCGATTTCTGGAGTTAGGCTGCATTCCATTAAAGGGAACTGTTTTCAGATTTTCAATTAAGGTTTCAATCCCATCTAGATATGATCCATGAGGTTTGCTTTCTAGGAGATGTGCATGAATTTCTATAAAGTTTCTGGGGCTAGCATCCAATTAGTGACTTAAATTGCATTTTTCTCAGAACATTTAATTCTCACCTGGGTATTATAATTATCGAGCCTTGGTGGGTAGATTGAGTTTGAGTTTGAGTTAGAAGTTTACCTGTTTTTTAAACTGTTGGCATTCTTCAGGTGTGAGTGTATCAGCCTTGGCAATAAGTGGAATTATATTCACTTTTTCATGCAGGCGGTTCATAAACTCAATATCCAAAGGCTTAAGCCTAAAATAAATAAAAAATTAAAATGTTATTTTGCAAATTTGGCTTCCAAACAAATGCAGCCAAAACGTGGGCCATATACAATACTAAAAGTAAAATGATCTCTTCTGAACATAATCATTGCAAAAATGTATACAATGAAACCTCTACACCAAAAAGCTGTGTGTGCTTCTGAAAATGGTTCAGAGGAACTATTTCAAAACTCGCACAAAGTACCTTTCTACTGCTAATTAAAGTATATTTTTCAAGCCTGCAGCTCTATTTAACAGCTATGCTTGTTAGAGAAAAGGAAACCAAGTCACTTTCCAAACATTATTCCTATTATCCTCTTAGACTTAGGACAATATTTAATATTGATTTCAAAAACAATGGACTATGTAGGAAATTACGGGTATCACAAATTCTTGTTCTGTATAATAGAGGCAGTCCTCGAGTTACGACTGGTCGCATGGCGACCAAAGTTATGGCAGATACTGAAAAAGGGACTTATGACCCAGATTTGAAGTATCGATATCTGCCCCCCCCGCCCCCACCCAGATGAAGTAAGTGCATTTGGGTGCTCAGCAGCCAGTCTGAATTCATGGCTATTTGTAGTGCCCCATGGTCATGTAACCACGATTTACAACATTTTTGCAAGAAACTGGCATTTACTTCCAGTTTCTGGCAAAACCTGATCCATAGCAAACAATGTGTTCGCTTAACAACTGCTGCAAAAAAGGTAAAATTGGGCGTGGTCACGTGGTGACCCACTTTACCATCATGACTTACAAACAAAATTGTGGTCTAAATTACAGTTGTAAGTTGAGAACTACCTGTATGTAGTAATCAGAACAATTAAAAGAAAAATTATCTTGTAATTATGCATTTTTAAGATCAAGCATTAGGATGCTGAAATATCTAAAACTCTGAAATACAGTATATTTGCTTTTACAACTTGCTTTTCAAAATATTTAGTTTAAATACAGCCAAGAATTACTTATTTATCATCCTTTATTGTTATACTGTAAACAAAACATGCAAAACTGTACTCTCTATTCAATCAGAAAAATCCAGAGAACAAAGCCATTAATAGCATACAATCCCAATCCTGCTCTTCTGGATTTTGTACAAAATACTTTTGCTAATATTAGAGAAGGAAAATTATTTAAATTAGAATTTAATTCCTTACAATTCCTATGTTCAGACATATCTAACAGTGTATTTTAAATGCTTCTGACTGGAGAAATTGAAAAGTAGGAGCAAAAGCATTTATTTTTAATACTGACCCATGTCCTGAAGGAGCAATGAAATACAAGCAACACTGGACCCTGTTATCTGGCATCTGACGTCTGTTCACACGTGATTCTGCATTGAGATAGTCTTCAAATTTACTGTCAATGTAATCAATAACTGGCTGCCAGCTATAATGTACAAACACATTTTTAAAAAAGCTGATTAACTTGGAACATTTACTGTAACAGTGCAAGCTGCACACCATAATATTAAATATGACATGTAAGTATCACTGATACAATTTTCATAAGCAAATTTGGTTAGGTTGCTATAAGAGAAAAGGCATGTCCATTCTTATAGATGAAACGAGGGCAACAAGCAGAAGAATGTGCAGTAGTAAAACGAGGAGTCATAAAAATGGTGTGAAAGGACCCAAACATACATCCCAAAGCTATTTTGTAAATAGTCTTAATCAAAGTTCATATATTAATGTCAACTATCTACAATAATTAACAAACTGAATATTTGTTCACTACATTAGTATTAAAATAAAACTTTTATAATAACCAAAGACATATTCTTGACATCAGGAAAATTCTGATGTAGTGCAGCAGACTACTGTGGACCCTCTTCTCCTGCAGGGGCCCCTCTGCCTTCCTTTCCATGGCCATGGGCAGAACCAGAGGTGGATTGGGGGAGGGGGAAAGGTTGTATGGGATGAGAACCTCTGGCAGCTGGTGGAAGCAGCAGGGGAGGGGGTCCTTGGATGGGAGTGGGTGTGTGTTCACTCCTCCTGAGAGTCAGTCAGTGGAGGAACTGATGAGTGAATGGTGAATGATTACTCTGTCTGTGGGTGAGAGCAGTGGCGGGAGGCACCTTACTTGGAGTGTAGGGAGGTGGTTGCTGGGTACCCCATTGGCACTGAGAGCTGGTAAAGCTATAGTGCCTTGGGGTAGTTGGCTTCTCTTCCCAAGGATGTTTGGTGAGGACAGTAGGTGGCTTCCAGGTCTGGGAATGGGGGAGTGGCCTGGGTCATGGGGATGTGGCTATTGTTTGGGGGAAAGAGGCAGGTCAGAATATCATGGTGGTGACGGCCATGGGCAGACATAGTGGGAGACAAGGAGCAGGATGTTCTCAGGGATTGAAGAAATGTTGTATTATAATGGTTCTATGTTCTAGCTCCTTGATCTCAGCCCTAATGCCTAGTTGGTGGACCTTCAGTGGCCCCGGCCTCCAGTTGCTGCTACTGAATGCCAGGTTGAACTGTAATAACGTTCCTGTAATCTGTGATTTGATTGTGGATGAGAGGGGTGACTTGGCATGTATCACTGAGACCTGGCTTGGCCCTGAAGGTGTGTGTCTTTCTGAAATTTGCCCAGCTGGGGTTTGGGTGTGGCATCAGTACAAACGCCAGAGCAGGGGTGGGGTGTGGAAATTGTTTTCAGGGAATCCCTTATGGCTTTCAGGGGTCCTGCTCCACAGGTCCCTGGTTGTGAAACCCTGTTTCTTAAGTTGGACTCTAGGGATCAGTTGGGATTGTTGCTGTTGTACCAACCTCTCTGCTGCATAGCAACATCCCTGCCTGAGCTCCCTAATGCCATTTCCAGTTTGCTGGTGAAGTTCTGCAGACTTATGGTTCTGGGGGACTTTAATCTTCCTTTCCTGGGAATGGGGCCCGAGGTAGCATGGGAGTTCATGGGTACCATGAAAACCATGGGCTTATCCCAGGTCAACCAAAGCCTGACTTGGGACAGTGGTCACACTCTAGATTTGGTGTTCCTGTTGGAGCAGTGGCAAAGTGATCTAAAATTGGGGAAGATTTTGGTGTCTTCTTTGTCATGGACTGATCACTCCCTAATTTCCATGGGATTCGCTAGTGCCACTACCCAGTGCAGGGAAGTTGGACCTATTAAGATTGGTCCACCTCCAGTGACTTGATGGATCCAGAGTAGTTTCAGAAGGAGCCGGGGGTTGTCTCTGTTGGTCTGCTGTATAGTCCATGCCTTGGTCGCCACCTGGAATCAGGGAGCAGCCAAGGCCTTGGATCAGAGTGCACCCATGTGACCTCTCTCCTCTTGAGGATCCTGGCACTCCCTGTGGTTTACAGAGAAACTGAGGGGGATGAAATGGGAGAAGAGATGTCTCTGAACATGGGTCAGAGTCACTATTAAGGCCTACCTTGTGACAGTAATGGCAGTCAAGCATCAGTACTTCTCTGCCATTATTGCATCTGCAGACTGCCACCCTGCAACCCTGTTTTGGGTCGCACGGGCCCTCCTTGGTAAGGGGTGTGTGGACATACTCTTACAGCAGCATGCAGAGGAATTTGCACAGTATCTGTCAAATAAAGTCACTTGGATTTGTTCTCAGTTGGACCCTGGCCTTGTTGCAGGACCAGAGGGGATGCCTGGGGTGCTTGTCCAGTTATCGGTCTTGTCCGGTTATCTGGGAATGGATTGAACCTGTTGGGCCCAAGGAGGTGGACAGCATCCTCAGGACTGTTAGCTCAGCCACCTACCCCTTAGATCCATGCCTCTCCTGCCTAGTTAAAGCGGCCAGGGGTGGGGTCACATTGAGTGGGTTCTGGCAATGGTTATTTTTTCTGAGTGCACTGTCTCTTTACCTCTTAAAGAGGCAGTGGTTTGCCCCCTTCTCAAGAAGCTATTGATGAATCTTCACTATACTGGACAATTTTCATCCAGTATTTCACCTCCCTTTTGGGGGGAAGGTGGTAGAGAAGGCAGTTGCACAATAGCGGGTCTAGGACGACTCACAGCGGCCAGATTGACTTGGATGGGTGGGCGTGGCCAGGTGGACACAACAAGTCGCACTGGCTAACTGGACATGGGGACAACTCGGCACCCCACCAGCTCACCTCCCCAAACTACCGGCAGCCAATTGCGCGCGCACACACACACACACCATTCCAGGTTTGGGGACTTTTATCCGGATCCCTGCTGGGAAGCTGCCAATTGCGCCCTGGTGTTGTGATTCCTCGCCAGCCAGTGGATCCAGCAGCTGAGTCTGAGGACTCAAATGAGGAGGAGGGGCCTGGAATGACATTAGAGCCAGAGGAAGGCTCTGAGGAGCTCCAAGACTTACAGTCAGACGAGGAGCCTGGCCCCTCTAATCACGCTCAGGCTGAGACACAGCTATGCTGGAAGACTGAGTTGGACAGTGATGAAGAAGAGCTGGGACAAATCCCAGATGCATGAATGCGCAGACAGGAGAAGCAAGTGGGACAGAGGAATGCAATGGGGCGGCTCCAAAGGCAAAGGAGAAGGCATTAGGAAGCCATGCCTTGGCTGAATTATAAAAGGGAAGGTGTGGGAGGTGCTGGTTGCCAAAGGCAACCGTTCATGTTGAGGATCGAGTTTCTGTGGACTGTGTTTGTTTGCCTTGGACATTGACTCAGGTCTGTGAGAATAAAAGGGATTGGTTTTTCTTGCGGTTCCTGCCTGTGTCTTGGAAGAGGGGTTGCTCCTTGTGAGTACAACAAGGACTCACGTAGGCTGGGACAGAACACCGGGCTTGGGGAGGAGGACCTTTCTTTTGGGGTGCTGGGTGCTCACGCACAAACACATGCACCCCATTCAAAGTTTGGGGACTTTTATAAACTGTTTTCCTTCCCCACCTTGATTAGCAAGCTGGAGGCTCCGCTTTGAAGCACAGATTTTCAATTCTGCAATTAGGGACTTCATTGTTCATTTTTTCCTTTAGTGTTGCTTTTGCAGTGCCTCCTTTTGCAACCTTCCTCCAGACCAAACTTTAAGTGTCCTGTGATGGCTCTCAGCTACTCCCTTCTGGTCCATGTTCTGCATCTTACTGCCAACTTGTGATGCCAGAATGAGGCAAGTCCCCAAGCTCAGAATGGTGTGTGTGCATGCATGCAGCACAGCAAAGGAAAGGTCCTTCTCCCCAAGCCTGGGTGCAATTGGCAGCTTCCTAGCACGGATCCAGATAAAAGTCCCCAAACTCAGAATGGTGTGTGTGTGTGTGTGTGTGTGTGTGTGTGTGTATGTACACTCACAAGCCCATGCTTGGCTGTCAGCAGTTCAAGGAGCTGGTGGGATGCCAAGTTGTCCCCACATCTAGTTAGACAGTGCGACTTGTTGTGTGCCGACCAAGCCACGCCCACCCATTGTGCCCACCCGACCGCATCCACTTGGCTATGCCCACTCATCCCCGCCCACCTGGCTGTGCCAAGTCAGCGGCACCGAGTCAGCGGCACTGAGCCAGTTGCGCCAACCCAGCTGTGTCCATCCGTCTATGCCCACCCATCCACATTGACCTGGCCACTGTGAGTTGTTCCATTCCACACAACAGCTCCAGAGGGTTTTGGAGGAAGCGGATTATCTGGAACCTTTTCAGTCAGGATTCAGACCCAGGTATAAGACAGAAATGACATTGAACGCACTTTTGGATGACTTCTGATATGGATGGGATGGGGATAGTGTGTCTATCCTTGTCCTGCTTGATCTCTCAGCAGTTTTCAATACCATCAACCGTGGTATTCTAGGTCCAATTCAAGGTGCTGTTTATAACCTTTAAAGCCCTTCATGGCATGGGACTGGGTTATCTGAGGGACTGTCTCTCCCCAGTTACATCAGCAGCCTGCCCCATCAGATCTCACAGAGAAGGCATGCTATGGGCAATTTTCCCCCTGAAATTAGATTGAATCCATTCCTTTTGATTTTTCATAAGGTCCTCAAGACCTGCTTATGCTGCAAGGCCTGGTGCTCCTAGGGGCCCAGAGACTGGATGCTAAAACATATAAGGAACGGTTACTGGAATTGGGTATGTCTAGTTTAATGAAGAGAAGGATGAGGGGTGACATTATAGCAGTGTTCCAATATCTCAGGGGCTACCACAAAGAAGAGGGAGTCAAGCTATTCTCCAAAGCACCTGAAGGCAAATCAAGAAGCAATGAATGGAAACTAACCAAAGAGAGAAGTTAGAACAATTAATCAGTGGAACAACCTGCCTCCAGAAGCGGTGAATGCTCCAACACTGGAAGTTTTTAAGAAGAGACTGGAGAGCCATTTGTCTGAAATGGTATTGTAGGGTTTCCTGCCTGAGCAGGGGGTTTGACTAGATGACCTCCAAGGTCCCTCCCAACTGTTATTCTGATATTCTTATCACCTGGCATCCTGGGGGGGGGGCCTGGAGCAGGCCAATAGGGAGTTAAAAACCTTACTAGGCAAATTGTGCCAGAAAATGCATTTATCGTGGCCTCAGGTTGTTGTTGTTATTATCTGTCCTGATGACTCCATTGCTGAGGGAGCCATTTTTATCCTCCTTTCTCTCAGGGTTAATGTTTTTGTTTTTATTCTATTTATTACTGTGACTGTGAAAATTTTCATCAATATTATTGGCTGATTTGTTTATTGTTATTTGCCACCCAGAGTCCCCTTTGGAGGAGTTGGGCAGCTGTATAAATTTGATTAATAAATAATTTATCTCACAGTACCAATAGTACTAAGTCTTTTGACTTTTCTCCATAATAACTGAACATTTATCTCAGAACTAATCACTGAGAAACTAAAATGTTTGATAACTGATTTTGGAAAATTATGTTTTTATTTCATTTCTGGCAAATAGTAGTAAAAGTGTCATGAAAAGAAAAAAAATCCTGATTCTACTTTAAATACATGCAGGTGTTTCAAGATAATAGCCACTACTGAGTAATATTAGAATGTACCTACCAATTGCTATTATCCACTGCATCACCAAATCCTGGTGTATCAACTATTGTTAGTAGCAACTGAACACCACCTTCTTTAATTAGAACCTTAGACTGTTCTACCTGCAAATTAGAAAAAGAAAATAAATAGTGCATATACTTAACATATGAAAGTATTGCTTTGCTAAATAAAAAACTCAAACATAATTAGGTTTTTTAAAAAGAAATATTACAGTAGTACAACTGCTTCCAAAAATGTTGCTCAAAAATATGGGCATAAATGAAGATTATTGGTTTGGATCCCAAACTGCTCTTCTATAAATGGAAGGATTATTTTGTTTCAGAGAAACAATTTTGATTCCGTGGGGAATCCCACTGCTGGAAGGAAAGGAAGAAGCATCGGCCAAAACCATCTTCCCAACCCTTCAGGAGAGGTTAGGTGTGAAATAGCATGCATGAAGAAGCAGAAGAAAAATGCCTTTTGTTTTGCTAGAAAAAGAATCCTACATGTAGAGTTCTGGTGACATCAATTGAGAATCTAAGTCATGTATCTTTCTTTAGTTGTCAGTTCATTTTTGCCATCTCTAGGGAAAAGATTTTAAGATCTAGACAAAACATTACATGGCTTAACAGCACAAACCAAAAGTGAAGGTGGGTTTTCAATGCCTCTGCTTAACACTTTGTGTTTTAATCCATTATCATTCCTTTTTTTCTCCTTCATTCTCATGGCAGAAATGTTTGTCCCAATTTCCTGGAGGACAGACAGAAGTTAAAGTTATTTGGGAAAGTTTCAAATTAAGTACCTACTTTGTGGATATGAGGACATGTTTTAAGTTCTGGAAAGCACATTTTTTAAAAAAACCAATAAAAAGGAATGTACAAATTTTTAAAAGCATAAACTATTCTGTGCATAGAACAATTAGTTTTGGGCGATCAGTATCCAGATCAAAAACCATGTATAGTAGATATAAAAAGTCTGCACACCTGTTAATAAGCCACATTTTTGAGATGTAAAAAAATCACACCAAGATAAATCACTTCAGAATTTTTCCACCTTTAATATAACCTATAAGCTGTACAAATATTTTAGAGAGAAAAAAATAAAAAACTTACAATAATGTGGTTGCATAAGCATGCACACCCTTAAACTAATACTTTGTTAAAGCACCTTTTGATTTTATGACAGCATTCAGTTTTTTGGGGTAGAAGCCTATCAGCATGGCACATCTTGCCTTGGGAATCTTTGTCCTCTCTTCTTTGCAAAAGCGCTCCAAATCTATCAGATTGTGAGGGTATCTCCTATGCACAGACCTCTTCAGGTCACCCCACAGATTTTCAATTGAATTCAAGTCCGGGGTTTGGCTGGGCCATTCCAAAATTGTGATATTCTTCTGGTGAATCTGTTGTTTTGTTGATTTGGAGATATGCTTTGGGTCACTGTCATGTTGAAAGGTGAAATTCCTCTTCATCTTCAGTTTAGCAGAGGCCTGAAGGTTTTGTGCCAAAATTGACTGATACTCAGAACTGTTCATAATTCCCTCCACCGTGACTAAAGCCCCAGTTCCAGCTGAAGCAGCCCCAAAGCATAATGCTGTCATCACTATGCTTCACTGTGGGTATGGTGTACTTTTGGTGATGCAGTGTTGTTTTTATGCCAAACATAAGTTTCTGGAATGACAGCCAAAAAGTTCAACCTTGGTCTCATCAGACCATAACACATTTTCCCACATGCTTTTGTCAGATTGGATGTAGGTATTTACAAAATGTAGCCGGGCTTGGATGTTTTTCTTTGTAAGAAAAGGCTTCTGTCTTGCCACCCTACACTACAGTCCAGACATATGAAGAATATGTGAGACTATTGTCACATGTATTACACAACCAGTACTTGCCAGAAATTCCTGAAGCTCCTTTAATGTTGCTGTACGCCTCTTGGCAAGCCTCTTGGACCAGTTTTCTTCTTTTTTTCATCAATTTTGGAGGGACATGCAGTTCTTGGTAATGTCACTGTTGTGCCATATTTTCTCCGTTTGCTGATTACTGTCTTCACTGTGTTCCATGGTATATGAAATGCCTGGAAAGTTTTTGGTATCCTTCTCCGGACTGATAGCTTCCAATGAGATCCCTTTGATGCTTTTTAAGCTCTTTGCAGACCATGGCTTTTGCTGCAAGAGGCAACTGAGTAAATGTCAGAACAATCCTACTGGAACAGCTGAACTTTATATGGGCTTGATCTGAGTCACTTTAATTGATGGCAGGTGTGTACCAACTAGTAGTTACCATCAGTTTGAATGTGATTGGTTAATTCTGAACACAACCACATCCCTACTTAGAAGAGGGTGTGCACACTTATGCAACCACATTATTGTAAGTTATATTCTTACAATATTCTTATATCCACTATATTCTAGGCATAAGTGTTGGAGAGGAGGAAAAAGCCGTTATCTGGTGATGACATACAGAGGCTAAGGGGAGGTAAGAAAGGAAGATGAAGGGAAGATAGGGTGAAGGAGAAGGTGGGATGGTTGGATATCCTGAGCTTGAAGCCAAGGATTTCAGTGGTGATGGTGGCTATACCAAAGTAATGAAAGAATGGCACTAGTTGGTTGGATAAAATGTGCTTAAAATTAAACTACCCATTACTGAAAATGGTGTTGGTTTCAAATGCAGCAAATCCATTTGCAAATCCAATATTATAATTTACAACCTCTAAGACTATATGCTCTGAATATATTTAGTAAATATCTTCACACAGCAAACATATGGTGAATATTATCAATGTCTAAATTCATTATTTCAGATTTAACTTCAGGGAAGAGACTAGAGGTATATAGTGGTTCGATACAAAGTAGGCAAACGTGCTTCAGCATGGGTACACTTACTGCACTTGCTGGTGACTCTGTACATAAGACCAGGAAAATGCATGGCTGTTGAAGAACCATTCCTATGCCAGATTCAAAGCACATTTACCTGCTTCAGATCTGAATACAGCACAACTCTAAGAAAGACCTTGCAAATGTGGTAATTCAAGTCACTAAGTTAACATTATTGACTTGATTTATATGCCACTTTTCTGTTAAAAATACATAAAATAACATCACTTAATAATACACTCCCCAGAAAAAGTACAAACACTATGAACAATAAAGTACAAGTAACCTAAGATATTGTAGAGCTAGCAAATATGCAAAAAAGCTATCAAAGCAATCAAATGGCTGAAGCAACTCTACTTATAAGATTATAATGTTGTGGAAGACTTCAACTTAGAGTAAGAAAATAAAATGGAGGGATGACTGTGGTATAAAATTATGCATTGTGTGGGGGAAATGCAGAGGGATATATTTTTCTTCTCTCATAAAAATGGGACCCAGAATTATCCATTCAAACTTATAATAGAAAATTCAGCACAAATAACGGGGCACACTTTTTCACACAATAAAAATTAAATTACTAAATTTAATGGCCACTGTAAATTTTAAACATTCTAAAACAGTTTAGACCAATTTTTGAATAGACTAGCCATTGATTTCTAGCAATGACAGCTGTATATTAATCCAGTATCAGAAGCAGTACTTTCAGAGAAATACTTAACTCTATTATTATGAACACAGAATCTAGCTAGTCCTTTGGTCTGATCCAATGCCAGCAGGGTTGGGACCATGATAATATCAGGAGGGAGAATGTTCTAGAAGGCAGGCACTACACCAAAAAAAGGCATGCCTTCTGCTCCCAACCAGCCAACATTCCCTGGCTGAAGGGACTCAGAACATGCCATCCTGCTGGAATGGATTGGATTGGTACAAATGACTGAAAGAAGACTCAGTACCAAGCCATGAAGGGCTTTAAAGGTGACAATCAGCACCTCGAATTGCACCTGGAAACACACTGGCAACCAATGCAGCTCCAGAAGCAATGGTGTTACGTGTTGAATACCTAACATCCTTTACTACCCATGCAGCTGCATTTTATACCAGTTGAAGCTTCTGAATACTCTTCAAAGACAGTCTCATGTAGAGCACATTGCAGTACTCCAGATGAGAAGTCACAAGGGCATGAGTGACTATAAGCAAAGCCTCCTGATCCAGGAACAGGTGCAACTGGCCACCACCCTAAGGTAGAAAAAGTGCCACCCCATCCAGGACTAGTGATAGAAAAACCTTGTCACCAGGAGGACCAAGTACCCAAAGCCACTCTGTCTTGCTTGGGTTGATTCAAAGCTCATTGCACCCCATCCAGACTCTTACAGCAGAGTTCCCCAACCTTTCTAGGTTGGTGGCCTGGAGGGGGGAGGGGAAAAAGAAGGCATGGTTTTGTGGGGGAGGGGTGAATGCATGCGCACGTGTGTGCTCGCATTAATACCCGTTGCTCACACAAGTGGGGCCGTGAACACCTATGACACTTGTGAGAGTGGGGCTTGCGTGTGCGTGCACCAGTCAGCCACTCACATGGCCCGGTGACCAATAGGCCATGGTCCAGTAGTGAGCCACGGCCCACAGGTTGGGGACCCCTGCCTTACAGTCTCCAGGCACTGAGATAGGACGTCTACAGTGCATCACTCAGGCAGCCTGGGGTGGAGATATAAAGCCCCAAACTGTCAGA
Organism: Bothrops alternatus; assembly: GCA_034064705.1. Lineage (NCBI taxonomy): Eukaryota > Metazoa > Chordata > Lepidosauria > Squamata > Viperidae > Bothrops > Bothrops alternatus. The sequence continues at coordinate 3,267,590 of JARGCV010000137.1, read as the reverse complement.
TCACCTCATCCAGCAGCCTCATGTAGATGTTAATAGGAGAGAAGAGAGAATTGAGCCCTGGGGCACCCCACAAAGTAAGCACTGTGGACTGGATCTCTCTCCCGCCCAACTTCAACTGAAACCGATCCTGGAGGAAGGAGGAGAACCAGCACAACACAGTGCCACCTAACCCTCAACACCTGAAGCCAATGCAGAAGGATACCATGACTGATGGTATCAAAGGCCACTGTGATGGAATTTAGTCTGGATTTCCAGAAGGGAGGGAGTGCATTCCAGTGGAGTAAGAGGGAGCTCAGTTCAGGTAGTTTGTGTGAGCGAAAGAGGGTGAAGACAGCCCCTCCCTAATAGTTCTCAGAGTATATGCTTGTTATAGATAGCAGGGTGTTTCAGTTTGGCAAGATTTTGTCTATACATCAGAACAATAAATAAATCATCTTCGAAGAATTGTCATGTCTCTTTTTTTTTATTTTGGAACCTGACATCCACTGAGAGGTCAAGAAAAGCAGGGATGGTTACACTGCACCCATCCCGCTCCCACCAGAGGTCATCTAAGAGCACAATCATTGCCTTTTCAGTCCCATAACCGGGCCTGAACCCTGACTGAAAAGGGTCCAGATAATCTACTTTATCCAGGATCTGCTGCAACTACCATGTGACCACCTTCTCCACAACTGTCCCCAGAAAGGGAAGGTTGAAGACTGGACAAAAGCTGTCTAGACTGGTTGGGACATGTGATGGCCCTTTCAGGAGACAGCACACCACTGCCTCCTTAAGAGCCAACAGAACCACCTTCTACCTCAAGGAGTTATTAAATACCACCTGCACACAATCATATGTCCCCTCCCTGGCAGCCTTAATCAGCCAGGAGGGGCACAGTTCTAACACAGAGGCGACCAAACTAGTCGCCACAAGAGCCCTGTCCACTTCCTCAGGTGCAACAGGATCAAACTACCCTCTCCCCAGATAACCTTGGAAGACTTCACCCCCATAGCCTCTACAGACACTGCCATAAACCTGGAGTCTAATGTAGAGTGAATGCAAGTGACTTTATTTGTTAAGTACGCAGCATATTCCTCATAGCGACTATGCAGGTAAGACCCAATATTACTGCCTCTGAGGAGGGACTGGGTCACCCAAAATAGGGCTTCTGGGCAACTATCTGTGGATGTAATAAGGGCAGAGAAATAATTACATTTTGTCACCCTTATTGTCATAAGATAACCTCTAACAGCAGCTGTAGCTTGTGTTTGATTGTCTTCACTGTCTGTTGTTAGCTAGTGGCGCTCTAGGCATTTCTTAGTCCTCTTTAGCTCCTTCAACTACTCTGTATACCATGGAGAGTGCCGGAAACCATAGGAACAGAGGCAACTCAGATGCAAGTAGGACTGTGTAGCAGACATCCCGAAACAACCTCAAGCTCCCTCTGAAATGCAACTGGATCCATTAGTCGCCTGGGGCAGGCTGCTCTAATAAGGTTCAGTCTCCCTAAAAAGGGGGTTGGCACCAGAGAATTGAAGGTTCATCAGGGAGTGGTCTGACCATGACAGGGGAGAAACCAGAATCTCCTCCAATTTTAGAGCACCCTGTCACTACTCTGACAGAAAAAAATGTCAGGTGTATATCCACTATTGTGTTGGGCTCTGGATGATTTGGGACAGGCCCATGGCTGTCATGGTGGCTCTGAACTCACAAGCTACCTCAGACCACGTGCCCAGGGATGGCAAGTTGAAGTCCCCCAAGACCATAAGCCTGGGGAACTCCACCACCAACCAGCACTGAGTTGAGCTCAGGCAGGGAACTTGTTATGTAACAGGGAGGCTGATACAATAGCAACAATCCCAACTGATCCCTCTTAGTGCTCAACTTAATAAATAGGGTCTTGCACCCGTCAATCTGAGAAGTAGGGCGCCTGGATGCTTCCCAAGTATCTTGGATGACCACTGCCACCTAACTACCTCTACTCTGGGGTCTTGGCTGGTGCAAGACCCAGAACCCCACTGGGCATATCTCAGAGAGATGGACCCTCCCTTTTTTGTCCCAGCCACATTTCAGTGATGCATGGCAGGTCAGCCTTTTCATCAACAATCAACTCGTGAATAATCATGGCCTTATTGCAAACTGACCTGGCATTCAACAGCAGCAGCCAACAACCAAGGGCCTTGAATGTCTGCCATCCAGGACCCAGGAATGAATTTGGAGTCCGGAATGTCGCATAGGAACAATATACTTGTAGCCCATTTCCCATGAACATCTTGCTCAGCATGTTCCATTATATCTCTCCTTGTCATTACTAGAATGTTACAACCTGTCCTCACCCTTTCAGAGCCCTCCCACTTCCCCTGTACATAAAGATCCATGTCCAGGCCCACACATCTCACCTCATAAACACAACTTCAATCTTCCAATAAATACCCAAGGTGCTTCTGTAGCATGTAGCACTCAGCACCTCCAGTTAATTAGGCATCACCTCACCCATCTACCAACTATACAATGCAGTCAGTCCCCTCTCACCAGACTGCTGCAGCCCCAATTACACAACCTGATGTCTCAAAAAACCCCAAAAACCCTCCCTGGCTCTCACCCACAGAAAAGGTAAGTAGAGTCACAACCACCACCAAAACCTTGTAACGTGACAACTATTCCCGTTCCAATTTAAATCCATCCACTCAAGTCCTTCTGGGTCATGACAGCAATAGCAATAGCACTTAAAACTTATATACAGTTTCACAGTGCTTTGCAGCCCTCTCTAAGCGGTTTACAGAGTCAGCATATTGCCCCCAACAATCTGGGTCATTTTACTGACCTCGGGAGGATGGAAGACTGAGTCATCCTTGAGCCAGTCAGGATTGAAGGAATCGAACTCCTGGCAGTGTAAGCAGAGTTAGCCTGCAATACTGCATTCTAACCACTGCGCCACCACGGTTCTTGCAATGACAACTGCTAATTAAACAGTTCACACAGATGGCTGTTCCCAATGCCTTCCAGATCTCACCCAGGGTAAAGACAATATGGCTACCCATCTGTGTGGGGGAAGGAGCTACAGCTACAGGACCCTGGTAGCCACAGCCAAGCTGGTCCAGCCTGCCTCCACCACAGCAAAATCCCTCACCTCTATACAAGCAGGCAGCCCTCATCTGCACTCCAAAAACATCGTCCTCCTTGCCCTGCAGCATACTCCTGTCCTCAAGCCGACAGGGGCTTTCCCCAGCACCGGCTTTCTTCCCACTGCTATGCCACTCATCGTTGAAAAATGCACTGAGCACTTCCAATGTGAAGCAGTTGATCCATGCAGCCCCTAGCCCCACGATCCAAGTGTCGCTGGTTCCAATTTCCCATGAAGCCTGCAATTCAGGTAAGGGAATGGGCCTTGGGTCTCACACACAATCTTGTCCCAAGGTGCCAAACAACTGGGCCTGAATTACAAACAGCATGGAGCAGATGAAAAACCAAAACATCTGCAAGAACTCTGTCCACTTCCTCAGGTTCAACATACTCAAACTCCTCCCAGATAACCATGCAAGACTCAGCCCCCGTAACCTCCACTAGCCCTGCTTTCAAGGCTGGAGTTGAATGCAGACCAAATCTGAACAACTTTACCACCAGATGTTCAGCATATTCCTCACAATGAACCAGGAAACAGACCACAAAATTACTCCCTCCTAGGAGGGTCAAGCTCACCAGAAATAAGGCCAGTGGGTTTGGGATCTTCCTGGACCTTGCAGTGCCTGCAGACCTTGGCAGAGTCCTACTGACAAGGCCCCAAGAACAGCTGAATGGCTGGTCCTGGGAACAGCTGAGTGGCGGCACTGATCAGATGAGCAGGACCAACTTAAGTGGTGGAACAGGGAGCAGCTGGGAAGAGTGGCTGGTTCAAAGAACAGCTAACTGGCTGGCCAGATGAGCAGCCGAGTGAATGGCCCAACGAACAGCTGAGTGGTGGACTTCAGGAGCTCTTGAACAGCAGCAATGGCCAACGGAGGAGCAGCTGAGCAAAGGACACCTGGAAGTGCAGCTGGTCGGCAGACTTCTGAGTGGTAGTCAAGCAGTGGAGCAGTCAGCTGGTGGAGCGGGCCTATGGTGGTGAACCAGGAGCACTTGGAGCCAGAAGCCAGCTGACGAGTGGGCCCCAGTTGGTGGGCACAGCCTCTCCAGCTCCAGTAGAGAACTGGCAGCCAAAGGTCCCCTATACAGTGGACTGGACAGGGAACTCAATGCCCTATGCCAGAGTTCCCCAACCTTTCAGGGTTGGCAGCCCGGAGCAGGGGGAGGAGGGAAAGAAGGGATGGTTTTTGGGGGGGGGAGGTGAATGCATGTGCACACACATGTGTGTGCACAAACATCCGTAGCTCACACGAGTGGGTCCATGAGCGCTCGCACAAGTGGAGCCGTGAACGCCCACAATGTGGCCCAGTGGCCAATAGGCCACTGCCCGGTAGTGGGCCATGGCCCACAGGTTGGGGACCCCTGCCCTATGCAGAAGCCAAGCTGTTGGGGAGGGGTCTTCTAGCATGTTAGAGTTTGGTCTTCCTTTCCCAGAGTAAGAGATGGGGAGGAAGTCCAAAGGTGGATGTTTTTCTGTGAGTGGAGTGGTTGGTTGTATGAGTGGATACTCTTTTCCTGAGTGAGAGTAGGGAAAAGAGGAGTTGGGTGCTCATCACTGGCCAGTGAGAGAGGGCAGGGAGGGTGATACGGATGGGTGAGGCATTAATGGTTAGGGTCCCAATTGTGCTGAGAGTGAGAGCTGAAGCAACGTGGGACCCGTCACAACCCCCAGATTGATTGTGAGGGACTGGGTTTGTGTGTTTGGATGGAAGGATCCCCAGGCAGGGATACCGGGAGGCCAGGATTAGGGGATAATGCAGTCTCCGGGAAGCTTGGGGTGGGTTGTAACATTCAAGTGGTAACAGGCAGGGGACATTTTGACAGGAGTCAGAGGGTGGGCCACTTTCAGGGAAGATGCCTCAGTGCTTAATACTGGTGGTGTGTTCTGGCTCTCTGTACTCAAGCCCAGGTCCTGGTCAGCAGACCAACAGGACCTGGTGTTTTCAACTGCTGCTACTTAATGTGAGATCAGTAAATAATAAGGCTCCTCCTACTGGGGATCTTATTATTGAGAAACAGGTCGATCTGGCATGTATCACTGAGACCTGGCTGGGCCCAGAAATGGGTGAGGATTGCCCTTTCTTCCCAGGCACTAGCAGACACCCCAGGGCAGGGCAGGAGGGGTAGCAGTTGTCATCCACAAATCTCTGGTAGCCTTCAGGGGCACTGCTTTACAAATTGCCTGTTGTGAGACCCTGTTCCTGAAGTTAGGCACAATGAAGCAGTTGGGACTGTTGCTATTGTACAAGCCTCCCTGCTGCATAGCAACCTCCCTGCCTCAGCTGTTGGAAGCCATCTCAGGGTTGGCTGTGGAGTTCCCCAGACTGATGGTCCTGGGGACTTCAACCTACTATCCCTTGTGGCAAGCCTCCAAAGTAGCCTGGGTGTTTATGGCCTCCATGACCACTTGGGACAGTGGCCACACACCAGGCATTGTTTTCTTGTCGGAGCAGTGACAATGTGGCCTGAGAGAAGAACTTCTATTGACCCCTCTGTCATAGTCAGATCACACCCTAATGACTTTGAGGTTCTCTTACACTATACCCTCCAAATGGAGGCTGGACCCATTCAACTGGGTCCAGTTCTGAAAGGTGTGAAAACATGGCTCTGCAGTCTTGCTTGAGGAGTACAGAGGAGCACACAACCATGGGGCTGGTTAGTGCTCTGAAAGTCCTCCTTTCACCTTTTAATTAATATTTAACATTGTTTGTAATTAACTTTGCCTCTTTTTCAATTTTAACTTTTATATACTGTTTCTATGTTTTGATATTTTATTATACATCACCCACAGTCTCTCTGTGAGGGGGATGGGTGGTTCCAAAATGTGGTTGATAAATACATAAAAAATTGCTGTGTTACAAAACACAGCAACCAGGAAGGAAATCTACTTTGTTGCCCCCTTCTATGAGGGTTGAATTAAAAGTTATGCCTCCAATGTTATGTCACTAATGGATGGCAGTACTGAGGTGCTAGAAGCTCTGATATGTTCTTTCACTTCAGTTGCTGTGAGAGAAGGTTGTGTTGCTATTGTTCATGAAAACCTACAATAAGTAAGAAACATACTGTAGAAACATTGAAAACTGACAGCAGAAAAAAACGTAGTGACTCCCTCTTCTTTGTGGCCTCTCTCTAGAAGACAATCAATTAGTCAATCATTCAATACAAGCTGATGCTAATTCAAATGCTTCAGTATCTTTGGTGTCATGCTTTGTATAATATCTCATCTGCACATTTGAGTTTTTTTCTTTTCTTTTTAATTTATTATTTTTATATTTTATTAATTTTTTAGTTTTTTATTTTTAATTTTTGTTGCATGATGGAAATATATTTATCGCAAGCATGTTTAAACTCAGTTACTAATGACTGACCCACTACCTCTGCTGGAAGTTGGTTCCAAGCTTCCATTAGTAATACTTTCTAACATTACTTCTGAATTTCCTTCCTGTCAGTTTGAGGTTATGCCCCCGTGTTCTTGATTTTTGCTTAAACTCATCAATGCACTTGAACCAATACCCCCATCATTCCAGAAGGCAGGCACTGCAAGAGAGAAGGCACATCTCCTGGGTTCCAGTAGATGACACAGCTTGATCAATGGGACCTGAACTGCACCCACTCTGCCTCACTGGATGGGCAGAAACAATCAGAGACAGGTTGGGCTATAGAATCCCCCAGAGTTCCATTTTATCACCTACGCTTTTTAATATCTACAAGAAACTGCTAGATGAGGTCATTCAGCCATGTCGGCTGAGGTGCCAACAATATGATCCCCAGTTCTACTTTGCCTTTTCATTTTAAGCAGGTGAGGTGGTTGATGTTTTATTTTTTTTGTAATATATTGTATTGATTTTTTAAACATAAATCACTTAATAATTGGTGAACAGTGTGTTATCTGGGTTTACATTTGTTAAACAATCACTAACAATTGATTTCTATAATCCATAATCCACATAAGGGTTTTAGTTGATTTCCTCTTTTCCCCAAAATGTCCTCTTTTGCAAACATAGAGTTAATACAATTCTTATTGTTTTGATAGATAACAATTAAATATATATATATATATATATATATTTCCAATATTCCTAAAAGTAATAATCATATCAATATAATATTTCGTTTCTATCCAATCATTCTGGTTGCCTTATCACAGATCCTGTTACAGTCCTTATTTAAATTTGTTTCTCCCACAAAATTCAAAGTATTCTTACTGGTTAAGATTTTCTCAAAAATGAATTACATTTAAAAATTTAAGTCTATTTTTTCCATATGAACCATCTCAGCACTTTTACATTTCTTAAGGAATAGATAAAACAGTAAAAAAAAGAAAGGAGAGCAAGAGTAAAGAAACATAAAAAATAACATACTACTTGAAATATATATCCCTCCTAAGCTAATATATGTTTCCAAGATGTCTTATTCTTTTTAACCATAATTAAAAATATGTTTAATCTTTAAATATTCCATTTAATACATCTAGTCCTCTAGTCCTTTAACTCTTATTCAAAACATTTTATCCATTATAATTTTCTTAAATTCAATCATATTTAAATATCTAAAACATTTCCTTTATCTAAGCCATTTCAACTTTTTTATATTACTCATATCAAGAAATAGAATAAAAAAGGGGAAAAAAGCATACTATATTATTTAAGTGATTCATTCCCCTTAGAATGATATATATAGTCCAAATCTTTTCTATTTCTTTAACCATATTCAAACAAATGTTTCTTTTTTAAGTATTCTCTCTGGTAGGTCCCATCATCTATTTTCTTGATTTCCACTTTAGTCTTTTTCCTTTGCCCAGTATCTTTCTTGATCAATGTGTTTTGCTGAGTCGAAAGGTCTTTCCATAATATAAAAAAGTAAATCAGATGAAGCGTCTTTGTACGAGGCTTCTGCCTTTCCATGTTTGTTGAAAATGTTTTTCTTTTTCTTTCTCTCCGCTTCTCTTATCATTTCCTTTCTCTCCGATGTTCCTGACATCTCTACAGTCCATTTTATTCAATCTGTTTTCTTGTCCTCAGATTTATTTTGTAGCGTTAAGGAAAAAGTTGTTTTTTCCTATTCTTGTGAATATTTTTCCACTAGGATTAAATCATGTTTCCTTGTTTTGTTAAGTTCCATCTTTAAGTCTCTATTCTCAATTTTGTATCCACTTATCTGTTTTATCTGCTCCTTCTCTGTTGTTGTTTTCTGGGATTTTTTTTGTTGTAGAGTTAACTTGGAAATAGATTGATTTATATTTTCAAAGTTATTTTGCATTTCTTTGTGGTTTAAAATCATGGTTGTTTGAATTAGTTGCAGTATACTATATATCTCCTCCTGTGGAGTATTTATATTTTCTTGATATTTTCTTTCTACATGTCTCTGATCCATAATGTCCAAGAATTTGAGTTTTTCTCTTTTCTTTTCTCTGCAAATAGCTTTAGAGTCCTGGTTAAATAGATATTTGTAATCCAAATAGTTCAAAAAAGATTCTTTTTAAAAAAATTATAATTCTCTCTTTGTCTACAGCCCAGATTATTGTCCCTTTTTTTGGTCACAGCTGTTCTTTGTTGTTAAAGCTTTGTAGGTCACAGACACAGATTAGCTTTTCCCAGGTTTTGCCAAGTCTTATATGAAAGTCATAGCTGTCATAGTCTTCATCCACCACTAGATGTCAGCATCTATTTGTTTTTCAATTTCCAAAATGAACAATTGTCTTTAGAATGAGAGTCTTAACCATTCAACAATATTAAATTTATCCAGATTTAAGTTTTAAATTTCAGATTTTATATTTATTTCACTTCCATATATTTTGATCCTCCATAAAAAATTAATTCACTGCTTCCGTTAGTATAAGGGTGGGGCGGAAATCCCCCTCCTTCCCTTTCAGAGGTATTTTGCTTCTTGGGGATCTTTTCCAGAAAATTAAATATAGAAAAGAGGAGATCAAATTCCTCACCCAGTTTCAAACACGCTGTTCACAGTTATGCTGGTTAGTACTTTTGGACTTCGGTTGCAAGTAGCTTGGGCTGGTCGATGAAGTATGGCCAGCCTTTCTCCTGTCGGGTTAGAAGGCTTTCCCCAAGTCGAACGGAACGACCGTCGTCGTTCCAGAGTCGCTGGGGTACCCTTCTTTCTTCGCCGCCTCTCCGGGGTGACTTAGACCCATTTAGGGTCCTCTGGCAGGGCAAAATTAGCTGCGGGGGTGCGGAGAATCCGCAAGCCCGCAACCAGTCGCTACCGCACAAAACTGGAAGTCCTGTTTGATGCTTAAACTAGTGCTGGGCAGGGTAACAGACTGGAATTTATGGAATTCCTTCCCCAAAACTCTACTGGTGCCCACATTAGCATCATTCTGGCATTTTTCTATTTTCCCAAGCTTTTTAATTGGCTTTTAACTGTATTTTAATTCTTAGTTTTTGAATCAGCAGTATGCTGCTGCTGGTAGTCCTTAACTTACAACCAGTTGCTTAGCATCCATTCCAAGTTAAAACAGAATGCCCCAGGGTTATTTACAACATGGATTCTAAGTTATGATGGCCACCCCCGCACCCCCTGCAGTCATTTAATCACATTTTGGGCACTTGGCAACTGGCTGGCATTTATGGCTGATTCTGGAAAATGGATTTGCTTAGCAAGCACCACAAAAAAGGTAGTAAAAGCAGGCAGTCACATGGTGACCCACTAAATGATCAGCACAACTTAGGACCATATTTCTGGGTTCAATTACAGTCGTAAAGTTGAGGACTACCTGTGTATGATATTTTTATTTTGTATCTGGTTTGGTTTTATCATATGTTTTTTCTTAGACTGTACTTTTTAGTCTGTTTTATAGTAAACGTCTCAGAAAGTTTTGGCTACTGGACAGTTTCAAAAAATTAATTAAATAAATAAAATGAAAGTGCTTCTCTTTCAGTCTAACATACAAAAGAACATAGTAGAAGCTATATTTTTACATGCAAACCTGTACAGTCTTTTTAATTCTATGTGAAGGTCCTGGGAATTCTGGAGAATACAGGTCTGTCAGGAATAATGAGTTGATTAGTGTTGATTTTCCCAATCCAGATTCACCTACCAAAACCAAAAAGAAACATTAATACAATTAGAGTGATCACATGACACTACTCACTAGCTGGATATGTTTTCTAGATCAATATATTTTAAAATATAAAAATGTTATTTTGCATTGTTCATAACTATTCTTTACCCTGACACATTTTACTGCGTTAGGGTCATAGTGGGATTACTTCATGCATTCAATCATTTGAAAATTACTGTCACATAGACAGTGAGATGGGTGTCTAACTTGATAAATAAAATAAATAAAAAGTTAATGTGGTTTGCAAAGCTTTTCCTTTTCAAAAGTCATTATTCTTTTTGCCAGAGTTCTTAGTAATATAGATGAATATGTTTTACTGTGATTTTAATGGACAAGTAATAGTTCTGGAGATTCAGCTAGTCCTCAAAACATGAACTTCCCTATATCAAAAATTTAAATGAACTTTTGAAGCTATAATCCAGATTGTTCTAAAACTGACTGGATTTTTTTCATTTTGTATTGAAATAAAAGAGGAACTATGGTTAGAAACATCCTGATTTTATCACAGCTACATGCATTATCAAAAGACTCGTGCCTATTAGGATATTATTTTTGTATGCGAAGGTAAGTCATTGTATTGCTCCCAAACTAGAAACAGAACCCTCAGATAGCACAAACTTGAAGTTTACACCTTGTGAAAAATTTGGTTTCATTAGGCTGTGTTCCCTAAAACACATCCCCATAATGATGATAATAATTCACAAGTTAGGAAGTTCAAAAACGTTAGAATTTGAAGTCAATTCTGCAACATTCCTGAATGCTGAAAGCAGCCAGATTTGTGCTCAAAACAGCTGTTTTGCACTTGAAAGGGGATGTTTCAAATTAAAAATAGCTTGATATTAAATATTTTGCATTTCATACCAAGTTGGAAGGGGAATGCCTGGGTCTAGAGCAGGAATTATTTTTGGTATACACCATGTAATACAATATTTAAAACATTATTTTACTTTGATAAATTAGGTTGATAGATTAAAGAGGATTTAATAATATAAACAGGTACAGGATTTATTTTACTGTTGTACTAAAACATAGAATACATGTTTGTCATTCAACCACAGAAGTAATGAGAATTTCCTTATGGAAAAACAATATATAGGTTTCAAATTAGTAATTAATCAGTAAAATGTGATCCATGTTTTGAGGACTAGCTGAATCTCCAGAACTATTACTTGTCCATTAAAATCACAGTAAAACATATTCATCTATATTACTAAGAACTCTGGCAAAAAGAATAATGACTTTTGAAAAGGAAAAGCTTTGCAAACCACATTAACTTTTTATTTATTTTATTTATCAAGTTAGACACCCATCTCACTGTCTATGTGACAGTAATTTTCAAATGATTGAATGCATGAAGTAATCCCACTATGACCCTAACGCAGTAAAATGTGTCAGGGTAAAAAAAAACCACTTTCATTTAAAATTATCTATTTTGTATAATGAAGTACAGCAAAGTTAACATTCTGTTCCATTAAACTGGAATGCATAATAGTATTTCCTGTGTATGTGTGGAAATTGACAGGAAACTTTTTTCCACTGTGCTTTATTTACATACATAATAATATATGTATAATACTCCTATAGAGGAAGGACACTTTTAGTTTGTTTAAGTTATGACAAATAGGCTATTTTATTCAACAGAATACAACCATATTGTCTGTTTAGAATGTACCGTTCCTTCAAATAAGCTAATTCGAATGTGGAAATCAGAGAAGAGGCACAACAGGGTAAGGCCTCAGTTTCACTGGTCTTAGAATAATGGGAGGTTCTGAATTCCATCCACTATAGGCAAGAAACCCAATAATTGTCTCTAGAGCCCAGGTAAACAAGCACAGGGTAGTTGTTGACTTACAACCACAATTGGGACTGGAATCTCAATGACTGAGTGAAGTGGTTATTAAACGTGATGCCCACATGACCACTCTGCTCAATGACTACAATCCCAGCTCTCCCACTTGTGGTCATTAAGCAGAGCAAAAGAGCTCTTTCCTGGAGGACAGGCAATTCTCCTCCACACATGGAAGAAAACTCATGAGCTGGGTTGGAGAAACAAGGCAGGGATTGCGAAGATCCCCATTTTGTGTCTCCAGCCCAGTGCATGAGTGCCTCTCCCTTCCATGTGTGTAAGGGAACTTGTGAGCTGGCCTGGAGAGATGAGGCAGGGAAATGCTCTGTGCTGCAACCTGCTCTGTGCCAAAATCCTGCTTGGATTTCGGCATGAACCTTTTTCAGCCAGCCCACAGAAAACAGAGGGAGAATTCTTGGCAGTCAGCAGCACCTTGCAACCTTCCCTGCTGGCTTCCCCACGGACTTTCTTGAGAAGTCAGCAATGGCGATCACATGATGAGGACTACCTGTAGCAGCTAAACATAGCAATCTTCAATAATTGTAGAAAAAATACTGGTGTAACATTCTGCCTTGTCTAAACCTAAATACAGGTAGTCCTCAATTTACAACAATTGAGCCCAAAATTTCTGTTGCTAAGCAAAACAGTTGTTAAGTGAGTTTTCCCCATTTTACGACCTTTATTATCATAGTTTTTAAGTGAATCACTGCAGTTGTTAAGTTAGTGATGTCAACGCTGTTAACATTGGATGTTCTTGCTTTGACAAAATATGAAGAGGCAGCCACTCTCTCTGTATAAGCTGTGTGGTACTTTTAGAGTTAAATTAGATGATGCTGGGAGGGGAGCAGAAAGAATGTGTGTGGGGATTAGTTAAGATAAACTGTGGGCTACAGAACGGAAGGGAAACTTTGCCCTTCAAACTGATTGGAGATTGTGATTTATGACTGCAAATTAGAGGAGGGAATTATGATTGAATATTATGTGCTCAAGGGAGGGGAATTCAGATCTTGGCATTCACCATGTTGTGCCGACACTTTGTTTCACGATTAAAGACCGTTTAGGATAAACTGCCTGGAAGTTCTTTGAAGTGTTTCGTTAGTCGGAACCCTGACATCATGCCAAGATCTACTTTCTTTTCAAACAACCTGGGGTCCTGAACTCCAGCCGCTGTCTCTAGGCGTGAGAGAAGCTGGCAAAGATTCAGGAGGAAATTTCATCATGGGAAAAGAGAACCTGCTTGAAGAGGGTGACCCAGCAGCTGCTGATACCCTAGAGGAGGAAGCAACAGACAGCATGCTGTGGGAGGATGTGTTTTTGCAGATGGTGGGACCCAAGCAGCTAGAAGAGCTTATCTGGCCGTCAGCCCGGGCCCAGCCCAGCGGAGACTCCAGATGCCTCGAGGCTGCCTTGCCACCTTCAAAGGCTTCAAAAGCACACCCGTGGAGAGCTATTACATTGTCTGCCACTGAAGATTCGGGTGAGTCACTGGAAAGATTTGAAAAGCTAGAGATGAGAAGCAGAAATCAACTCCTGATGAGAGGAGCCTACAGCCCCTCTATTACAGATCAGACAGCCTTCCAGACCCTGTCTTCCCCTGCCAGGGCCTCCAGCCCTACAGAGAGAGGGAACCCCAGTCTGAGGCCTCTGCAGCAATGGGGAGTTTGGCATCCCCCGCAGGTGGATGGTCAGCAACCTCTGAGCTTGCCACAGCTAATAGAGGCCTTGCAACAGTTTGGGGTGGTGCAGAAGCCAGGAGATCAGCAGCTGGTGGGAGGATGACCACAGCAAGGAGATTGGTCACCACCCCCGAACGTACAGCAACCGCTGAGGAGCCTACAGCAGCAGGGGGCATGGACACAGTCCCTGAATGTGCAACCCCTGGGAATGCAGCAGCAGTCAGGATGGGACCAGCAGCAACTGGGGGTGCAACAGAGACAGTGGGGGGGCAGCAGCTATTAATTGCTCCACCATTCAGAGCAACCTTCGATGGGGACCCAGAGAAGCTGACTTTCTTCCTCAATCAAGTGTGCTATCATTTGAACCGCTGGGCCTATCTCTACCCGGACCCAGGCACTATGGTCGATGTGATTGCATCCAGCCTAGAGGGAGAAGCATCTGAATGGCTGAACAATTTATATAATGAGCAAGCCCCCGAATTGGAGGACACCCACCTCTTCCTCCTAGGGCTGAAAGATTTGAGGACCCATCCATTGGCCTCAAAGCAGGAAAACAAATCCACAAAATAAAACAAGCCGGCAGGCCTGCCCTGGAGTATGTACAAAGAGTTTCGCAAGATAGCAAGTTGGATAGAGAAGTGGCCTGAGCAATCCCTAATCCATCACTTCATTGAGGGATTAGACGACCACCTTTCTCAGGCCTGTATCTATTGAGCAGTACCTCATCAGCTGCAAGAATGGTACCAGACAGCGTTGAGGCTAGACGTTCAGCTCGCCCGCTATAAGAAGTCTCCCCACCTGAATAAGAGCCGAAGCCAGAGCAACCCGAACGGCAATTACCCCCACGAAAATCTCCAACTACTGAGATGGCTGAAAGACCCAGGCCACCTGCAGGCCCATCAATTAAGTGTTTCCGGTGCGGACAGGAGGGACATCGAGCAGCAAACTGTCCAGTCCCATACCCTCAACAACAGAGCAGACCGGGACCCGCAGCGAGAAAGAAACCTGCCCAGCAGCTAACAAGAGAGAAATCCACCCGGATCACGCAGGAACCTGTTGCCCAGGTCACATCCCCCACACAGGAGGACGCTGAGACTCCGGGTGGACCTGCCCCCGCTCTACCCTCCTTTGACAGCAATGATGAAGGAGAGAACGACCCGATGGTGAGTCGACACATCCTGCCTTTTGCACTGCCTGCCAAATTTATAATCCCTAAGTCGGGGGCACAAATAGACTTAAACATACTAATCGATTTTGGATGCTCCCCGTGCATCATTAGCCTGCCATTTGCCATGAAAATGGGCCTACGGGCGAAACAGCTCTCCAAACCTGTGAGGTTTGAGCAAGCCGATGGCTCCCTGATGGGAGGGACTTTAGTCACGCAATTAACTGAACCCCTATGCCTAGAAATAGGTGAGCACTGGGAGTTAATTCGCTTCCTGGGGGCCCCGAAAATGACAGGCTGTGATCCTAGGATTAGCCTGGTTGGACAAATGGAAACCGTTTATCTGGTGGGAGAAAGGAATGAGAACTGCGCGACTACCTATAGGGCTTAAACCTCCCACTGATTCAACCGACATTGCAGGACACTTTAGGCCACCAAATGAGTGAGCGCACATGGCTGCCTCACCGCCACCAGGCGAGCCAATCATCCCCAGCGAGCACCGCCACCAGGCGAGCCAATCATCCCCAGCGAGTACCGGGACCTGGTGGAAGCATTCAGTGAGAAAGAATGCGATACCCTGCCCCTTCACAGACCCAATGATTGTTCAATCAAACTGTTGCCAGGAGCCAAACTCCCAAGACCGAGAATGTATGCTATGTCCCCCCTCGAAATGGAGGAGATGCAATGATAAGTGAATAAAAACCTAGCGAGGGGGTTCATTGAATGAGCCAAGTCTACTGTGGAGCCCCTGTGTTGTTCAAAGAAAAAAAAGATGGGTCTCTTCGTCTCTGAGTAGACTATAAGGGTCTCAACGCTGTGAGTGTGGAAAATAAATACCCCCTCCCCCTCCTAAAGGACTTATTAACCCATCTGGCTAAGGGGAGTATCTTCACTAAATTAGACCTGAGAGAGGCATATTACCAGGTGAGAATAAAGAAGGGAGACGAGTGGAAAACTGCCTTCAACTGCACCATGGGGCGCTATCAATTCAAAGTCATGCCATTTGGACTACAGGGGGGCCCAGCCGTATTCATGCAGTTGATTAATGAGGTCCTACATGATCACTTCTACAAAGGGGTTCTGGTGTATCTTGATGATATCCTGATATACAGCATGAATATGACTGATCACATAAAGCTGGTGAGAGAAGTGTTAAAGAAACTATTGAATGCCAAGCTTTATGCCAAATTGTCAAAATGTGAATTTCACCAGACCTGATTAGATTATCTTGTCTACAGAATTTCCAACGAGGGCATTGAAATGGATCCAGCCAAAGTGAAAGCTGTAATTGAATGGCAACCCCCAAAGACTCGCAAACAGCTCCAGAGCTTTTTGGGTTTTGCCAACTTCTATCGTTAATTCATCCCCTCCTTTGCCGAGATTGCCCTACCCCTTACAGAACTACTCAAAACAGGCAATGGAGGAGGAAAGCCGCAACCGGGCCAACCACTAGCATGGACGATGGGATGTGAAACAATTTTTGAGAATTTAAAAAGACTATTTGCTGCTGAGCCGGTCCTAAAGCACCCCTGCCCAGGGGAGCCCTTCGTAATTCAAGCTGACGCCAGCGACATGGCAGTCGGAGCTGTATTACTGCAAAAGAACAAAAGTGGGGTCCCGCAACCCTGTGCCTACACCTCCAAAAAATTCACTGAAAGCGAGAGGAGATGGGCAATCAGGGAGAAGGAGGCCTTCGTAATTAGGTAGGTCCTGTTAAACTGGCAACACTATCTAAAGGGGAGCAAGGTGCCTTTTGAAGTATGGACAGATCACAAAAATCTAGAAGCACTGAAAACTCCTCGCAAACTGTCCCCAAAGCAAGTGCGGAGGGCACAGTACTTTAACCATTTCAACTTCACTCTAAAATACATACCGGGAGGAAAAAACTTCCTAGCTGATGCGCTATCGAGATTGCCCCAGTACAAAAGCGAAGGGGTTAACGAGGCAATTATCTCCAGTCCACAAACTGCTGCCCAACTCATGCCTCACAGGGCCCCTAATCCTGATGACCCTGGGGCAAAGAAGATAAAACAAGAGCTCCTCACTGCTCAATGGTTCAAAGACAATCAAACCTCCCTGACATGTATGGATGGTTTGGCTTACAAGGGGGGTAAACTGTATTTGCCTGAAGCACTCCATCTCAAGGCTCTAAAACACAGCCATGACGTAATACAGGCTGGACACTTTGGATATCTAAAAACTCTACATCTCATTCGCCAGCAATTTTGGTGGCCGGGGCTAAAACGGGATGTGGAAAACTATGTCAAGAGTTGCGCTGTATGCGCCACCATGAAAAGAATTCCAGGGAAAAACCCCGGGTTGCTGCAGCCAGTGGCAGACCTTTCTCAACCATGGGAAGAAATAACTATGGACTTTATAGTAGACCTACCTGAAAGTAGAGGAACTGTGACTGTGATAGACCTGTTTTCAAAGCAGGCACATTTCATCGCCTGCAAAGGACTCCCATCTGCCCAACGACTGACTAAATTGTTCCTGAACCATATCTACTGACTGCATGGCGCCCCTAAGCAGATAATTTCAGACGGGGGGTGCAGTTCACAGCAAAGTTTTGGAGGAACTTTCTCAAATTAATTGGATCATCTCAAGGCCTATCGTCTGTTTTCCATCCGCCTACTAATGGGGCCACAGAAGCCACTAACAAGATGGTAGAACAATATCTCGGACGTTATGTTTCATACCAACAAACAAACTGAACCAACCTCCTCCCTTTCGCGGAGGTGGCTTACAATAATTCTGTTCACAGCAGCACTGGCTACACACCTTTCAGAGTAGCCACAGGAAAAGAATTCAACCCAATACCTGAATAACCTCAGGTGCCCTTCACCTCCCAGACACTTGATCAATGGGTGATGGGGTGGGAAGAAGTTTGGAGAAATATGAAGACTGCTTTAAAAAAGACTTCTGAGACCTATAAAAAACCAGGCTGATAAAAAGAGGGCTCCCCAAAGAACTTTCCAAGTTGGGGAAAAGGTTTATCTGTCGACTAAATATTTACGCCTTAAATTACCCAGTGAGAAATTAGGACCAAAATTCTTGGGGCCTTTCCCCATCGTGAGGATCATCAACCCGGTCACAGTAGAATTAAAACTGCCTAGGCTTTTAGGGAGAATTCACCCTGTCTTCCATTGCAGCTTGTTAAAACCTTGTCGGGGCTCCACTTTAAGACCTCCCCCTAAGAAGGCACCCAGGCCCCTTGTAGTAGCGGGTCAGACTCACTATGAAGTGAAATGTATTCTTGACTCTTGAATTTTTAAAGGGAAATTGCAGTACCTAGTACAATGGAAGGGGTACTTGTTATCCGAAGCCACTTGGGTGAAGTCTAGTGATGTGAAAGCTGACAAGATTCATTAAAAGGTTTTACAAGAAACACCCCAACAAACCGAGAGATAGTCCCTCACATATGCTTTGTTTACATACAGGATCTATCCTTTTTGTAAGGGGGGACGGATGTTAACGCTGCTAACATTGGATGTTCTTGCTTTGACAAAATATGAAGAGGCAGCCACTCTCTCCGTATAAGCTGTATGGTACTTTTAGAGTTAAATTAGATGGAGAAAGAATGTGTGTGGGGATTAGTTAAGATAAGAAACCACGGGCTAAAGAACGGAAGGGAAACTTTGCCCTTCAAACTGATTGGAGAATGTGATTTATGACTGCAAATTAGAGGAGAGAATTATGATTGAATATTATGTGCTCAGGGGAGGGGAATTCAGATCTTGGCATTCACCATGCTGTGCTGACTCTTTGTTTCACGATTAAAGACTTTTTAGGATAAACAACGCCTGGAAGTTCTTTGAAGTGTTTCGTTAGTCGGAACCCTGACAAGTAACATGGTTGTTAAGTGAACTGGCTTCCCCATTGACTTTGCTTGTCAGAAGGTCGCAAAAGGTGATAAATGACCTCAGGACACTCCAACTGTCATAAATACATGCCAGTTGCCAAGCTTCTGAATTTTGATCATGTGACCATGGAGATGCTGAAATGGTTGTAAATGTGAAAAATGGTCATAAGTCACTTTTTTCAGTGCCATTGTAACTTCGAACAGTCACTAAACAAATAGTTGTAAGTCGAGGACTACTTGTACACCCATATTGTTCCAATGGTTTGATCACAAAAATAAAGTATTTTTAACACAACTCATTGTCAAGCCCCTGGGCTTGACATGAACCGGTGGGGGGCAGGGAAGCAGCAGCCAGCGGCCAGCCAAGGTCCGGACGCCACTCCAGGGTGCCGCCCGACTCCCGAAGACCAGCTGGGAGTCGGCAAGCCAGCCGGACACCACCCGGCTCCCGAGGATCAGCTGGGAGCCGGTGAGGCTGCTGTGCACCACGGCCGCCTCCCTCCGTTGCCGCAGATGCCGGGTACGTCCCTACCGCCAGCTGGGCGTTGGAAGCAGGCCTGCCGGACACCAGGGGATTCTCTGCTCACTGCAGCCGCTCCTTGCTTGCACCAGACGCAGGGGAATCCCCGGAAAGCAACTGGGCGGCGGAGCCGGCTGGCTGGATGTCGGGGGGCCGTCTCTCATCGTTGCCGCTCCTCTTGTAGGGCCAGTGGCCCGGGGAAGGCGCTGGTTGCTGGGGGAGGCCATGGCCTCATGGACGAGAGTGGAGCTACCTGTTGTGGAGCCACGCCGGAGCTGGGCATTGGATGGATGCCAGGCAGGACAGCTGGAGCTGCGGAGGCTGCGCTGATGCGTCTGAAGGGGGGAAGGCAGAACATGAGCTACGGATTTTATCCATACAGACCGGGTGCTGGCTTGCTGATTGGGGTGGGGATGGAGGGCGGAGCACGTTTATGTAAGGCACTGGGAGCAATTCACTCCCAGTGCTGACTTTTTCTTTGCATTAAATTTTGCTGGTCTCCTGTTCCTTCTGTGTCTGGAAATTGTCAGCAGCTAGCAGAGGACAGCTCACATTCATATTTAGTTTTTTTTACATGGGAGAATGTTTCCATCTACTCCAGTGGTGGCGAACCTATGGCATGCATGCCAGAGGCGGCACTCAGAGCCCTCTCTGTGGGCACGCACACTGTTGCCCCAGCCCTACCTCCCCCTGTGGCCCCTCCTCACCAGCAGCCCCCCTGGAGGAGAGTTGCCCCTGGGCACGGCCTACACAGAGCAGCGCAGCCAAGGACATAGCCAGGCAGCAGGGACAAGACTCCACCCTCATGCCCCATAGCATGAAGATGCTGCAGGGTGTGGGTGGAGGGCATGGCTGCCACGGCACTGCAGGGCTGCCTGGGTGATCTGCTGCAGTGGGCCATGGAGGCGGTGTGTGGCCCTGTGGGTAGGCGGGGCAGGCGGGGGTGGAGCAGGCAGGGTGGGAGACGGAGCAGGGGTGGGGGGGCAGTTTTTGGGCACTCGGTCTCTAAAAGGTTCGCCATCACTGATCTACTCCAACATTTTAAGTGTTCAGAAATGTAATAAGAAAATTGCTAAACATTAAATTTTGACTTGAAAGAAGATAAGAAGAGGACATTATTTTGGCAACATATTTGTAAGGATTCTTTTTTATTTAAATTAACTTTTTAAAAGTGACTGAATATACTATGGCTACCAGACAAACTAAAATTGTTTCTGTGAAGGTGGCAGTATTTTCCCTGGCTCATCCCTCTAAATTACAAGTAAGTACTCTTGTTGCTCCCCCAGCCTCTTTAACATCTACAGAATCTCAAGCCCCCTCGTCTACTCAATCTCCTCCAGAAATGTTTACCATGAAAGATTTGCAGGCTGCTTTTTCAACAACGGGGGAGGCCATGGCCTCATGGACGAGAGTGGAGCTACCTGTTGTGGAGCCACGCCGGAGCTGGGCATTGGATGGATGCCAGGCAGGACAGCTGGGGCTGCGTAGGCTGCGCTGATGCGTCTGAAGGGGGGAAGGCAGAACTTGAGCTACGGATTTTATCCATACAGACCGGGTGCTGGCTTGCTGATTAGGGTGGGGATGGAGGGTGGAGCACGTTTATGTAAGGCACTGGGAGCAATTCACTCCCAGTGCTGACTTTTTCTTTGCATTAAATTTTGCTGGTCACCTGTTCCTTCTGTGTCTGGAAATTGTCGGCAGCTAGCAGAGGACAGCTCACACTCATATTTAGTTTATTTTACATGGGAGAATGTTTCCATCTACTCCCGTGGTGGCGAACCTATGGCATGCGTGTCAGAGGTGGCACTCGGAGCCCTCTCTGTGGGCACGCACAATGTTGCCCTTGCCCCGCCTCCCCCCGTGGCCCCCTCCTCACCAGCAGCCCCCCTGGAGGAGAGTTGCCCCTGGGCACGGCCTGCACAGAGTAGCGCAGCCAAGGACATAGCTGGGCAGCAGGGACAAGACTCCACCCTCATGCCCCATAGCATGAAGATGCTGCAGGGTGTGGGTGGAGGGCGTGGCTGCCACGTCACTGCAGGGCTGCCTGGGTGATCTGCTGCAGTGGGCCATGGAGGCGGTGTGTGGCCCTGTGGGTAGGTGGGGCAGGCGGGGGCGGAGCAGGCAGGGTGGGAGACAGAGCGGGGGTGGGGGGCAGTTTTTGGGCACTCGGTCTCTAAAAGGTTCGCCATCACTGATCTACTCCAACATTTTAAGTGTTCAGAAATGTAATAAGAAAATTGCTAAACATTAAATTTTGACTTGAAAGAAGATAAGAAGAGGACATTATTTTGGCAACATATTTGTAAGGATTCTTTTTTATTTAAATTAACTTTTTAAAAGTGACTGAATATACTATGGCTACCAGACAAACTAAAATTGTTTCTGCGAAGGTGGCAGTATTTTCCCCGGCTCAGCCCTCTAAATTACAAGTAAGTACTCTTGTTGCTCCCCCAGCCTCTTTAACATCTACAGAATCTCAAGCCCCCTCGTCTACTCAATCTCCTCCAGAAATGTTTACCATGAAAGATTTGCAGGCTGCTTTTTCAACAATGACTGAAAAATTGGAGAGAAAGATTGAGGAACAAATTAAAGGCGTAACTGATGAATTGGAGACAATTAAAGAAACAATTGAGACTCACAATATTGTGATAAGAGAAGATATTGTGGATGCTATTAAGGGGGTTTGGGATTATACTTTGAGAGTTGAAGAAAAGGTGGAAGGGATTGAGCAACAAATTTGATGAAATTAAAAGCGATATACAAGATCAAGCAGTTATGGTACAATACAATCAAATGATGTTCGCTATTAGAATCAGAGGGCTGAAAGAAGTTGCAAATGAGAATCAGGATGACCTGAGAAGAATTTTTGAAGAGGCTTTGGCACAATTTTTAGAAGATGGAGTACAAAATGTCTCTTGGCAGATTGACAGGGTCTATAGAGTTAATTCATGGATTGCAAGACAAAGAAATTTACCTAGAGACATTTTGATTTATTTTGTTACAAGGAGATTCAGAAATTACGTTCTTACAACATCTTATAAGAAGAAATTAAGTGTTCCTGGCCAGGAGGTTGTGGTTTTGAAGGAGATTCCTCCGAAGATGTTAAGAGCAAGAAAAGATTATGCATATTTGGTGGTTGAACTTAAAAAATATGGTATACAATTTAGATGGGAGGCTCCAGCTGGACTGTCATTATTTTACCAGGGTAATAGATACCGCTTGAATTCTGTTGGGAAAGCGAAAGATTTTTTTTGAGAATGTCTTGAAGGCTGGTAAACCCCCATCTCCAACACCAAAAAGGGCAGATTTACCAAAAGAGAGAGATATGGAGTTAAAACAACAAATACAGTCTTCAGAGTCACAACCCCTTGCAGCATCAGGAGTTGACAAAGGAGTTTTCATGGAGCTGCCCGCGCAGAGCATTGATATTTTTCAGCCTCTGGAAGTAGAGAAGTCTAAAGATCAAAGGCAAACAAGAGCAACTACTAAACGCATGGAACAACAAGAAAAGGAACAACAATTACGTCCAATCCAAGCTGTATCTACACGTCTGGAAGCCATGGGAGCAAGACCAAAGAAGAAAATGGATGAAAAGTTGATTTGGCCTTGCAAAAGCTTTCTCAAGTTGGTCATGTCAAATAAATATTTGACATGGAATGTCAATGGTTTAAATTCTCCACAGAAAAGGAAGAAGATATTTCACTATTTGATGCAATGTAAAAATGATATAATCTGCTTACAAGAAACACATATTAGAATTACTGATCAGAAATATTTGATAAATAATAAATTAGGTTCACATTTTGTGGCAGCGGCTGCTGAGAAGAAGAATGGAATTGTTATCTATGTTAAAAACTATATAAGAGCTAAATTAATAGAATCAGATATTCAAGGTAGATTTTTAGCAATTGAAATTTTAATAGATGGGAAGAAAGTTCTTTTGATGGGTATATATGCACCAAATCAACAACAAGGAATATTTTACAAGTTATTACATAAAAAGTTAATACAATTTGATTATAGGTCTTGTATCTTAATGGGAGATTGGAATGGTGTTATAGATATTGGTTTAGATAAGAAGAAGACTTCATCAATTCCTCAAACACGTTCCATATTGCCTAAATCTTTTTTTGATATTAAGGATGATTTTGATTTGATAGATAAATGGAGAGAAAGACATGGTAAAGAGCAAGAATTTACTTTTTTCTCTGATAGACATCAGTCATTTTCTAGAATTGACTTCATATTAACTACAAGTGACTTTATTTTTAGATTAAAGAAGATGAAAATCCTACCCAAAGTTTTAACAGACCATAATCCGGTTTGGATGGAACTAATGGTAGGTCAGAGACCCAAAAGATCTTGGAGACTTAATGAAAATCTGTTTAAATACGATACAAATGTGAATGAATGTAAAAATGTTATGAAGGAATTTTTTATGTTAAATTTGCATAAGGATACAACAATAGAAATGGTATGGGATGCAAGCAAAGCGTTTATGCGTGGGGTTTTAATTGACATGAATAAAAGGTATAGACGTAAAAATGAGGAAAAAAAGGAAGGAATTAGAGGAGGAAATAAGACAGAAAGAGCAATTATTAATAAAGAGACCAGATGATAAAAACATTAAAGAGGGGATTAAGATTCTACGGAAACAATTTGATTTGTTGATGACCGACCAAGTTGCTAGGAATATACAATATGCTAAACATAATACATTTTTTAATTCTAATAAACCTGGAAGATGGTTGGCCTATACATTAAGGAAAAAACAAAAATCCCGTATAATTGATAAAATAGAATACAAAGGGAAGGAGGTGTTCCAACAAGAAATTATTTAAAAACTTTTTTTAGAATTTTATTCCAAGTTGTACGCTGAAGAGAAGATACAAGAGAATGAGATAGATACTTTGTTGCAAAATGAAAATGTATTGACAATTACCAATGAACAAAGAGATAGGTTAAATGCAATGATTACATCAGAAGAAATAATTTCAGTGATCAAACAATTGAAAATGGGAAAATCTCCTGGGACTGATGGGTTAACGGCAATTTATTATAAGCATCTTCAAATGGAAATGGTGGAACCTCTTAGAGAGCTATTTGTTAATATACAAGAGGGTGGTCAGGTTCCACCTTCATGGAAAACAGCCTATGTTTCTTTAATTCCCAAAGAGGGAAGAGACAATGCTCAACCAGAAAATTTTAGACCTATTTCATTGTTGAATACGGATTATAAGATTTTTGAAAAAATCATGGCTAATAGATTAATGACAGTTTTACAACAAATAATTCATTCAGAACAAACTGGTTTTTTACAAGGGAAACAGATGAAAACTAATGTTAGACAACTCATTAACATAATAGAATATTTGGATAAGCACATCCAGGTGCCTGCAGTTCTTATGTTTTTGGACGCGGAAAAAGCTTTTGATAGACTGAATTGGTTGTTTTTGAAAAAACTAATTGTTAGGATGGGAATGGGGGATCAGTTTATTAATTCTATACTAGCAGTTTACCAGAAACAAACAGGTCAGATCATTGTGAACGGGCATTTAACAGATTCATTTAATATAGAGAAAGGCACTAGACAGGGATGTCATTTATCCCCTTTGTTGTTTGTTCTAACTTTAGAGGTTTTATTGAATAGGATAAGAGTTTCAGATGACTTAAAAGGTATACAGATTAGACAACATGACTATAGATTATGTGCTTTTGCTGATGATTTACTTGTGACACTGACTCAACCAACACAGTCAGCTCAGACTTTGATGGAGATAATCAAAAATTATGGTAGGGTATCAGGCTTTAAATTAAATATATCTAAGACAAAGATGTTAGTCAAAAATTTAGATAATAATTCAAAACAAGATTTGGAAAGAATAACGGGTTGTGAGATAGTTAAGAAAGTTAAATATTTAGGAATTGATATTGAAGCTTCTAATGGGAAATTATATAAAAATAATTATGAAGTTTTGTGGAATAAGATACAAATAGAACTGGATAAATGGAAAAAATTACAATTATCTATGCTGGGTAGGATAGCGGCAGTTAAAATGAATGTATTGCCAAAATTTTTATTTCTTTTTCAAATGTTACCTATACTTAAAAAGGATGTGAATTTGGAGGAGTGGCAGAAGGATATTAATATATTTATTTGGAATGGCAATAAACCGAGGGTCAAATTAAAAATTATTCAGGATATAAGGGAAAGAGGTGGTTTGAAAATGCCCAATTTTAAGTTATATTACCACGCTGCTGTTTTAGTAGTGATAAGTGACTGGCTTAATCTAACTAATGATAGAATATTGAATATTGAAGGGTATGGTTTATTATATGGTTGGCATGCATATCTAGTTTATGATAAAAAGGTGGATAGGAGTTTCAAAGAGCACCTACTGAGAAATGCTTTGTTGCGTGTTTGGAAAAAGTATCAGTATATATTAAATGAAAAAATTCCTATGTGGACGGTTCCCAGACACGCAATAGAGAATATAAATAGAGTACAAGTTCAAGACGTGGTGCCCTATGAGAAACTCCTAATTAGAGAAGGGAATTCATTATTATTAAAGTCCTTGAACATGTTAAGTGAGGAAGGAATAGTCCATACTTGGTTTTCATATCTACAACTGCAGACTAGATGGCAAAAAGATTTGAAGATAGGTTTATCTCAAATAGATGAAAATTTAGTTAAACAAGTTAGAGACCAAAGGTCTATGCATATTAAAAGATTATATAACGTACTGATAGAAATTGATTCTGAAACTGAATTAGTTAAGGATTGTATGATAAAGTGGGGACAAAATTTTGGACAACCAATCATGATGGAAACTTGGGAGAGGATCTGGGTGAAAAATGTAAGATTCACACAAGCGCAACATTTAAGAGAAAATTTTTATAAAATGTTTTATAGATGGCATTTGGATCCGAAAAAATTATCATATATGTACCCTAACTTACAATCTAAGTGCTGGAGATGTGAATGTACGGACACTACTTATTTTCATGTATGGTGGACTTGTAGAAAAATTAAGGCCTTTTGGATAAAAAATATGGTGGATACTTCAAAATATTTTGAAAAAACGTATTGAATTTTCACCACAGTTGTTTTTGCTAGGTATTATAAAAGACTGCACCACCTTAGAGACGAACTTAATTTTGAACTTGATTACAGCAGGAAGACTGTTGGTGGGACAATATTGGAAGAAGCCAGAAATACCATCTATTGAAGAAAGTTATAAATTTGGCAGAAATGGCCAAAATATCTGCATACTTGAAGGATCATTCAAATGAAAAATATATGTTGGACTGGAAAAAATGGATAGAGTATATACAAGGGAAATATCAATTTAAGAAATTGTATTTACTATATAGTTAAATTTTTATATGTTGGATTGAAAATATAGTTAAATTGTTATTAGGATTTATATAATAGTTTTGTTTAGTTTAGTGGGTTTTCTTGTGTTTTACCCTGTATTCACTTTGGGAAGTCGGGGGGGCTGGGTAGGGGGGTGTAATGGTCTACTCAACTGCAATATTGGTAATATATAAGAACGATATATTTAATAGATACAAGAGGGGTTGCTCGGACAGTACCTCTGGACCACATCTGGAGGGGGTAGATTGAGGAGTGAAGGTGAAGGGAAGTAGGTAGGTAGGAGAGGAGGGTGGAGAGTGAGGGAGGGATAGAGAGGGGGGGATTGTAGTAGGTAGGGAGGAAGAAAGAGGGGGATGTGGTGAAGGGGGTGCTGCAGAGCAACACCCATAGTTATAACAAATATTTTAAAAGAATGTACGCTTTGTTTTTTAAGAGAGAAAGTTGTAAAAGATTGTATTAAGTTGAGTGGTATTCCATTTGTTTTTCTTTTTTGTTTATAATTATAAAATTAATAAAACTTTTTCAAAAAAAAAAAGAAAGAAAGAAAATTGCTAAACTCACATTTGAGGACATGGATTTTTCACCGAGTCATTTGTAATTTAAAATGCTGGTAGAAAACACCAAATAGGGAATAAATCATAACCCTCTGTCCTTAATTAAAATTAGGTTTCTTATTCTACAGTCCATTACCATTGGTTACCAGTTTGTTTCTGGGTTCAATTCAAGTTGTTGGTTTTTACCTTTAAAGCCCTTTATGGCCTGGTCCCAGGGTATCTGAGAAGCCATCTCACCCCAATGGGACTAGCCCACCCCACTCCAGCAAAAGAGGCCTGTTCTGGACCTCATCTGCTATTCCCGCTGGTAGGATCAAGGAGAAGAGTCTTTTCTGTTGTGGACCCCGCCCTGTGGAACATTCTACCATTGGGAGTGAGAATTGCTCCCACACTTTTGGCCTTCCAGAAGGGTAGCAAAACCTGCTTTTGCTGGTTGGCTTGGGATCCTGAGCAGAGCGCTCACCACAGCAGTTGGTTGAGGGAGTAAGAAGATCTCATCCCTCTGCTGTCCATCTCCTTGGTTCCAGTTTTTCATATAGCTTTTTAAACTTTTAATTGATTTTATATTTATCTTTTTACTGTTTGTAAGCCTCCCAGAGTCGCCTTATCAGTGAGAGGGGTGGCATATAAATTTAATAAATAAATAAATAAATTACAGAAGGTTTCTTTCATCATTTCAAACATCTTCCCATGTTCAATATTGTGGTAAGAGAAAGAACGGGGTAAAAGCCTCTGAGTCCCAATATGTATATATTAAATAAATCATAATCCAAGAAGTCATGTTTTATTGATAATAATATATTGGTGACATATTAATTTTTAATTTCAATTTACTTTCCTCTACCTAGATGGCACCCAAGGAAACTCATGTGCAATAAATGCGTACACAACGGAATTTTCTGTCAACAGATGTGATAACTACCAATTCAAATTATTTTTAAAAAGAATTAAACAGAGACTGCTAATCTTGGTATTTGTTAATTTCAGAATCATGGATGAATACCATGTTGCCAGTAAACAACACTAGAGACGGTAATTCATAACTACACCTGGCTGATTGTGTGACACAGTGTGATGGACTAAATTAACATTGCCCTTAACCCAGAAATAGTCTTTTACGCTCTTACAAGTTTACAAGAAATACAGGTGGCATAGGATTGTTATTCAGAACAATTTATTAGGGGAACATAATCAGAATTAAGGATACTGAACACAATATAATCCCACTATGCAATACACTCAAAAGTAGAGGTTCAGAAATAAAATGGAATCCCACAATGGGATTCCTGGCATTAAGGACTGAATTTAAGACATGTAATATTTATCCATTTTTGAAAAGGCATTTTTTCCACCAAAAAAAAAGAATGGCCATAACTTTGGGGATTGGGCATAACTACCATTTGTTCAGCACCACCATAACTACAAATGGTCTCTGAACAAATGGTTGAGGACTCCCTGTATATGTAAAACTAGAATCTACTGAGAACAATGAGGTCTGGTCTCTAATTAAATGTAGGTGTGCAAATGGCTAACAGAGCTGTGGATAACAAGGCGCACTTGTATATAATTATTGGAAATAAATGGAACATATGTATATGAGGAGATACCATAACGCAGTACTAGAACATATACTTTGATAGAAAAGATGCCACATTTAATCCCTGGCATCTCCAGTTAGATCAGCGGTTCTCAACCTGTGGGTCGCGACCCTTTTGGGGGTCTCACGAGCCTTTCACAGGGGTCGCCTAAGACCATCGGAAAACACATATTTCTGATGGTCTTAGGCAGGGCTTGTCAACTGCCTTCTCTCCCTCCCCCCCACCTCACTTGTTTGTGGAAAATATGCTGCTTGGCGGCAGTCTGCATGAAGTCTACCAAATGTGCCCTGCAGGGGGCGCATGAAGAGCGCAGGCGCAGAGCAAGGCCCCGCCCTCCCCAGAGACTCATTGTGCAGCAACCAGATTGACTTCTTCTCGTGCACGAAGGTCAGTGAAGGGGAGGCCGAGAGAGGGAGGGAAGGAGGAAGGGACTCCTCCTCCTCTCCTAAGCTTCAAAGCACGATCGGCTTCCCAAAGGCGCCACAATCCTCATGAAAGGGGGGGAAGCAAAGGGGGCGAGAAAGCTCGTGGCAGGCTCGAAGGAGCCCCTGTCAGCGTTGGTGAGGAGAAATTCTCCACAAACCCAGGGAGGGGGTGGAGAAAAGGAGCCCCCTTTGGGAGGAAACCGCCACCTTCTTCTCCTTGGCTTTGCGCTCTTCTCTTCCTCGGCAGCCGGGCTGGCAAGCCTCTCCTGGCTGGAACTTTTTTCCTTCCCTCCCTCTTGGTCTCTTCCTCTTTCCCTCCCTCTCCCATTGTCCCTCCCTCCCTTCCTTCCTTTCCTTCGCCACCCTCTTTGTCCCTCCTTCCCTCCCTCTTTCCCCTTGTCCCTTCCATCCTTCCTTCCCTCTTGTCCAGGATCGGGGCGAGCCTCTACAGCTGATCCGTGCTTCTGCAGCTGTAGCTGCTCTCCTTGTCTCCTGCCCAGCAAACTTGCTCGAGCTTTGCTAATTTAGCAGAAGCGCGAATCAGCTGTAGCCCGGCGCTTGCTAACTTAGCAAGCTGCAAGTCTTTCGGGGAAGCTAAGTGAGCTGGGCGGAGCTTTCTTCTGTCTCTGCACAGGCAGGTTTGCCGGCAGCAAAGCCCCCAGCCACGCTGGCAGCCTATCCCCCTCCCCTTGTCCCTTCCTGGGCACAGAGGGGGGAGGAAGGAAAGGGCGAAGAGGGAGGGAAGTAAATAAGGAACAATGAGAGACAGAAGGAAGGAAGGAACAATGGAAGGGAGGGAAGGAAGGAAGGGACAAAGAGGAAAGGAAGGAAACAAGGAAGGGACAAGGGGAGAGAGGGAGGGAAGGAGGAAGAGACTAAGGGAGGGGAAGGAAAAGAAGAAAGGAAGGGAGGGAGGGAGGGAGGGACAAGGGGAGAGGGAGGGAAGGAGGAAGAGACTAAGCAGGAGGTGAAGGAAAGGAAGGAAGGAAGGAAGGGACAATGGGAGAGAGGGAGGGAAGGAGGAAGGGACTAAGGGAGGGGAAGAAAAGGAAGGAAAGAAGGAAGGAAGGAAGGGACAAGGGGAGAGAGGAAGGGAAGGAGGAAGAGACTAAGGGAGGGGAAGGAAAGGAAGGACGGAAAGAAGGAAGGAAGGAAGGCAGGAAGGAAGGAAGGAAGGAAGGAAGGAAGGAAGGAAGGGACAATGGGAGAGGGTGGGAAGAAGGAAGAGACTAAGAAGGAGGTGAAGGAAAGAAGGAAGGAAGGGACAAGGGGAGGGAAGGAAGGCAGGCACCCACCCCAGTCCCATCCCAGAGACCCACAGATTCCCCCCACAGGCACTCTGCAACCTGAGTGATCAGCTGGCCACGCCCCCTGGCCATTGATCACGTGACCCTGGGACACTGTGAATGTCATAAGTATGAATCAGTTGTCAAGCATCCGAATATAAATCACATGACCCTGGGGATGCTGCAACAATCTTAAGTGTGAAAAAAGATCATAATTCACTTTTTCAGTGCTGTTGTAACTTCAAACAGTCACTAAGCGAATTGTTGTAAGTCGAGGACTACCTGTACTTTCCCATTTTTTCCTCTTTTTTTGGTCAAGTTTTTGATACCCCCCGGCCAGCTGGATGGGGGGTTGGGGGTCACCACAACATGAGGAACTGAATTAAAGGGTCGCAGCATTAGGAAGGTTGAGAACCACTGAGTTAGATGGACCAAGTTGATCGAGAGTACTGTCACACAGACATTATGGTAGACAAAAAGGCCAATTTAGTTTGTAACTGACTCCTAACTTCCCAGAACACTTAAAATTTCAAGAGATGTTCCCAAGAATGGAGATAATATTTCCTGGTGAACACCTGCATAGAGGGGGCAATACAGAATAATGTGTTCCATCATTTCAACCATTCTTCTACCACATGGACACAGTCTCTGTTCAAAGGGGATCTTTCATTATCTCCCTTAAGTAACAGCTGCTGGGAGGACACTGGATAAATTTTAGGATCGTTACGCAACTAAGATATGTAGCTGGTTGGAGAAGGTATGCCGAGTGGGTCAAGAAGGCATTTCTAGGTAGAACTGGAAAGTCTACTTGCAGTTCTAAATCAATGGCCCACTATTTGAGATCAGCTAGTGCACATTCATACCCCATCAAAGTGATGGCTTGATGTGAAATGCCATAAAATTGCAGTTCGGCATGTATTGCCTGGCACCAGGAAAACTGAAACTTGATGATGTGTTGCTAAAAGAGTGGTGTAAAGGAGAAGGTGTCAAGCTATGAACCCAGCTGCCTTTAACACCACTGCGTGCCTTTAGCTTGCCTACAGAGCGGGGATGGGGGATGGAGAAACAGAGTGGAATCCACAGGTGGCTTATCGTGAGAAAGCAGAGAAGTGAAAGATCTGTTTTGGAGAACAGAGAATGCTTTTCACAATGAATAGTTGTGATTCAATTGGACATTGTGACCTGACCAGTCAGAGGAAAGAGGAGGAGAATGATTCATTTAATTAACTGCTTCCCGCCTTTTTGTTAGAGCCAGCTTTTGCTTTCTAACTTGCCACTCTGATTCAACCCATTAAAGACAACATTAGAGGATATTTCGACTCCAGTGTGTTTCTTTGTGGGGATTTCAAGCAGAGGTTGACAGAAGGCTTTGGTTATATTACCCACAATGTCTGCAGCTGGTCCAATGAAAAACTGTACAAAAGAGATGGTTTGCATCCATCAAAGAAAGGGACTGAGTTATTTGGCATTAAATTCACAGATTTTCTGGAGAAACCATTAACCTAAACAATGGGAACAGTGAGTTAATTGATATAGAACAATTATGTCCCCAGCAATCTAAAACTAATAAGGTTATCAATGCATGTAACGTAGATGTTTGTGCAGGTAAGAATATCAACTTTGCTGTCAAGCAAAATCAAGCTTTTAATAGTGAGTGCCATACCAAGAGCACTAATCAAACAGGTGGTAAGGAAGACAATTATCTTTGTTGGGAAAGATAGCTGCAGTTAAAATGAATGTATTAACCAAATTTTTATTTCTTTTTCAAATGATACCCATACTTAAAAAGGATGCAAATTTGGAGGAGTGGCAGAAGGGTATTAATAGATTTATTTGGAATGGGAAGAAACCAAGGGTTAAATTAAAAATAATCCAGGATACAAGGGAAAGAGGCGGTTTGAAAATGCCTAACTTGAAGTTATATTATGATGCAGCTGTTTTAGTAGCAATAAGTGATTGGGTTAATTTAACTAATGGTAGAGTATTGAATATTGAAGGGTATGATTTATTATATGGTTGGCATGCATATTTAGTTTATGATAAAAAGGTGGACAGGAGTTTCAAAGAGCACCTACTGAGAAATGCTCTGCTGCCTGTCTGGAAAAAATACCAGTATAAATTAAATGATAAGATTCCTGTCTGGACAGTTCCCAGACACGCAATAGAGAATATAAATAGAGAACAATTATATGATGTGGTGCCATATGAGAAACTCCTGTTTAAAGAAGGGAATGTCTTACAATTGAAGTCCCTGAACATGTTAAGGGAGGAAGGAATAATTTTTACTTGGTTTCAATATTTACAACTGCAGACCAGATGGAAAAAAGATCAGAAGATTGGTTTATCTCAAATAGATGAAAACTTAATTAAACAAATTAGAGATCAAAGGTTAATGCATATTAAAAGATTGTATAATGTATTGATAGAAATTGATTCGGAAACTGAATTAGTTAAGGATTGTATGATAAAGTGGGCTCAAAATTTTGGACAACCAATTATGATGGAAAGTTGGGAGAGAATTTGGGTGAAAAATGTAAAATTTACACAAGCGCAACATTTAAGAGAAAATTTTTATAAAATGTTTTATAGGTGGCATTTGGATCCGAAAAAAATTATCATGTATGTATCCTAATTTACAATCTAAATGTTGGAGATGTGATTGTATGGATGCTACTTATTTTCATGTATGGTGGACTTGTAAAAAAATGAAAGCTTTTTGGATAAAAATTTGGTGGATACTTCAAAATATTTTGAAAAAACGTATTGAATTTTCACCACAGTTGTTTTTATTAGGTATTATAAAAGATTGTACTACCATTGAGACGAACTTGATTTTGAATTTGATTACAGCAGCGAGACTGTTGGTGGGTCAATATTGGAAGAAGGCAGAATTACCATCTACTACAGAATGGACTTTGAAAGTTATAAATTTGGTGGAAATGGCCAAAGTATCTGCATATTTGAAAGATCATTCAAATGAAAAATATATGTTGGAATGGAAAAAATGGATTGAGTATATTCAAGGGAAATATCAATCCAAGAAATTGTATTTAGCATATAGTTAAATTTGTATTAGGATTTCTTTTTTAAACTACCCTGTTTTCACTCCGGGAAGGTGGGGGGTAGGTTGGGGGGGGGTTAGATGGTTTTGTATATCTGTAATATTAGGGGTGTTGCTCGGACACCACCTCTGCACCACACCTGAAGGGGGAAGAGTGTAAGAGGGGAGAAGGAAGTAGGAAGGTTGGAGGAGAAGAGGAAGTGGAGAGAGAGGGAAGGAGAGAGGTGGAGTAGAGGGAAGTAGGATGAGAAGATAGGGAGGAAGAGAGAGGGTGGATATGGTGGGGGGTGATGTTCGAGCAGCACCTATAGTCAAGTCTAGGTATTTGTTTTA
The DNA here is from genome assembly GCA_034064705.1 of Bothrops alternatus. NCBI lineage: Eukaryota > Metazoa > Chordata > Lepidosauria > Squamata > Viperidae > Bothrops > Bothrops alternatus. The sequence continues at coordinate 3,233,703 of JARGCV010000137.1, read as the reverse complement.
TTTTATTTATATGAATTTAAATGAATGTTTGTTGATTTTTGTTATTGTTAAAATTATAAAATTAATAAAATATATTTAAAAAAACAGGTGGTAAGGAAGTAGGGGAACTCAGGCAACACACAGGTTATGTATAAACACAGGATCAGTCAAAAAGGACTCAAATGTCTATATACCAATGCACAGAATATGAGGAACAAACAGGGTGAAATAGAAATTCAAGTAAATAAGGGAAGATATTATACTGGTGCCATTACAGAAACTTGGTGGGATGAAACCCATAAATGGAACATACAGCTAGAGGGATTTAAATTATTTAAAAGAAACAGACCACATAAAAGAGCAGGTAGAGTTGCACTATATATAAGAAATAACTACATCTCTACAGAAGTAGAACACAACAATGATGAAAACTGTCTTGAATGCATTTGGGTCAATATAAAAGGGGGAAAAAACGACATTACCATAGGTGTATACTATAGGCCACCCAACCAAACACAGGAAATAGATGAACTTTTTGCTAGTCAGCTAACTAAGGTATGTAGGAAGCACATCGCAATAGTAATGGAGGACTTTAACTACCCTGACATCAACTGGGAGACAAACTCTGCACCAAGTGGAAGATCAAACAGATTCCTGACAAACCTAGCAGACAACTTTGTCTCCCAAAAAGTAGAGAAGGGAACTAGGGGATTAGCCATATTGGACTTAATTCTCACTAACGGAGATGAAATGATAGAAGGTGTTCAAGCCACAAGAACCTTGGGGGGGAGTGATCATGCAATATTGGAATTCAACATTATGCAAGCACAAGCAATAGAACACAGTCAAACTAGAATCTTGGACTTTAAGAGAGCTAATTTCAATAAACTTAGACAGAACTTCGGAAGGATTCCATGGATGAGAATCCTCAAAGGGAAAACAACTCAAGAAGCTTGGGAAATTTTGAAAAGTGAGATTATAAAAGCCCAGTCTAGCACAATACCAACGAAGAAGAAAAATAACAGCTCTCAAAAAAAACAAGCATGGCTGTATAAAGAACTCTCTGATAAATTGAAAGACAAAAAGGACAAGTATAAAAAGTGGAAAGAGGGACACATAACTAATGCAGAATATCAGCAGATAGCCCGAGCCTGCAAAGATGAAGTGAGGAAAGCTAAGGCTCAAAATGAACTAAGGCTTGTGACAAAAGTCAAAAATAACAAAAAAAGCTTCTTTCAACATGTAAAAAACAAGAAAAAAGTCAAGGAAATGATTGGTCCATTAGTGGGAGAAAGTGGCAAGAAGGTGACAAGCAACAGGGAGAAAGCAGAACTAAACTCATTTTTTTGCATCTGTCTTTACACAAAGGGAAAAAACAGTCCAACCTATCAAAAACAGTACCGTAAAAAACAGATTAGAAACACAAGTTAAGTCAGGCAAGAAAATGGTAAGTGAGCACCTGTCCAGCCTAGACGAGTTCAAATCGCCAGGACAAGATGGATTACACCCCAAGGTTCTGAAGGAACTGGCAGATGTGATCTCAGAACCACTGAACTATATTTTTCAAAGATCCTGGACCACCGGGGAACTACCAGAGGACTGGAAAAGAGCTGATGTAGTTCCCATCTTCAAAAAAGGAAAAAAATGGATCCAGGAAACTACAGACCTATCAGCCTGACCTCAATACCAGGGAAGATTCTGGAAAAGATAATCAAGCAACAAATCAGCGAACACCTAGAGGCAAACAAAGTCATTACAAAAAGCCAACATGGGTTTGTCAAAAATAGATCATGCCAGACAAATCTTATTGCATTCTTTGACCAGGTGTCAAATGTTTCCCCATCACTGATTGTATCTTGATTCTGATTGTATGTTGTATGAATGTGTTTTAGATTAAATGAAATGTGTTTTAGATTAAATGGTTAATTGTTATTGTTAAATTTCTTATCTGTTATTGCACTATTGCTGTAAGCCACCCTGGGTCCCAGGAGAAGGGCGGCATAGAAATTTAATAAATAAATAAATAAGTAAGTAAATAAGGTGTCAAAATTAGTGGACCAGAGGAACGCTGTGGATATAATTTACTTGGTCTTCAGTAAGGCATTTGATAATGTACACCACAACCTACTACTTGATAAGATAGAAAAATGTGGGTTAGACAGCATCACCACCAGATGAATTCGTAACTGGCTGACCAACCGCACTCAACATGTAGTCCTCAATGGAACTGCATCTACATGCAGTGGGATACCCCAAGGCTCTGTTTTAGGCCCGGTACTCTTCAACATCTTCATCAATGATTTGGATGAGGGGATAGATGGGGAACTCATCAAATTTGCAGACAACACCAAACTGGCAGGAATAGCCAACACTCCAGAATATAGGCTTAAGATACAGAAGGATCTTGGCAGACTTGAACATTGGGTGCTATCTAACAAAATGAAATTTAATTGTGAAAAAAGTAAGGTTCTACATTTAGGCAAGAAAAACCAGTTGCACAGGTACAGTATAGGTGGTACCTTGCTCAATAGTAGTAACTTTGAGAGCGATCTTGGAGTCCTACTGGACAATCACTTAAATATGAGCCAGCAATGTGCTGCAGCTGCCAAAAAAGCCAACCCAGTTCTAAGCTACATTAACAGAGGGCTAAAATCAAGGTATTTTGTACTGCATCCAGTTTTGGTCACCACAATGTAAAAAAGTTGTTGAGACTCTAGAAAGAGTGCAGAGAAGAGCAACGAAGATGGTTAGGGAACTGGAGGCTAAAACAGATAAAGAACAGTTGCTGAAATTGGGTATGTTTAGTTTAATGAAAAGAAGGACTAGGGTGACATGATAGCAATGTTCCAATATCTCAGGGGTTGCCACAGAGAAGAGGGAGTCAAGCTATTCTCCAAAGCACCTGAAGGCAAGACAAGAAGCAATGGATAGAAACTAATCAAGGAGAGAAGCAACCTAGAACTAGGAAGAAATTTCCTGACAGTCAGTACAATTAACCAGTGGAACAACTTGCCTCCAGAAGTTGTGAATGCTCAAACACTGGAAGTGTTTAAGAAGAGACTGGACAAGCGTTTGTCTGAAATGATATAGGGTTTCCTTCGTGAGCAGGGGGTTGGACTAGAAGATCTCCAAGGTCGCTTCCAAATCTATTATTGTATTATATTATTGTATTGATCATAATTAAAGGGGCCAAGCTGGCTGAAAAAAAGGAAAGCTTAAGTCAATAGGAGTAGATGAAAATCCAGGCAAAAGTTTCTATTTTAAGTAGGCCAGCTTCATGGTGAACAAGCACATTCAAAATCGAATAAAATGCTTGAAAAATTGTTCTCAAAAACTTGAATTGAACTCCTTCAAAGGAAGGAATGACTAGTAGGGGCCCAACTGAACTCCAAAAAGGACCTGGCCTTAGTTCTTAGCTGAGAAGACTTTAATTGCTGCAGGTATATGCTAAGCTCCTTTGGAGAAGTAGAAGGCTTGTAACGCCGACACTGTTTTCTGTGCATTTACAGTGAGGAAAAAAATTATTTGATCCCCTACTGATTTTGTACGTTTGCCCACTGACAAAGAAATGATTGGTCAATAATTCTAATGGTAGGTTTATTTTAACAGTGAGAGACAGAATAACAACAAAAATCCAGAAAAACGCATTTCAAAAAAGTTATAAATTGATTTGCATTTTAATGAGTGAAATAAGTATTTGATCCCCTATCAATCAGCAAGAGTTCTGGCTCCCAGGTGTCTTTTATACAGGTAACGAGCTGAGATTAGGAGCACTCTCTTAAAGGGAGTGCTCCTAATCTCAGTTTGTTACCTGTATAAAAGACACCTGTCCACAGAAGCAATCAATCAGATTCCAAACTCTCCACCATGGCCAAGACGAAAGAGCTGTCCAAGGATGCCAGCGACAAGATTGTAGACCTACACAAGGCTGGAATGGGCTACAAGACTATCGCCAAGCAGATTGGTGACAAGGTGACAACAGTTGGTGAGATTATTCACAAATGGAAGAAACACAAAATAACTGTCAATCTCCCTTGGTCTGGGGCTCCATGCAAGATCTCACCTCGTGGAGTTTCAATGATCATGAGAATGATGAGGAATCAGCCCAGAACTACACTGGAGCATCTTGTCAAGATCTCAAGGCAACTGGGACCACAGTCACCAAGAAAACAATTGGTAACACACTACACCGTGAAAAACTGCAATCCTGCAGTGCCCGCAAGATCCCCCTGCTCAGGAAAGCACATGTACAAACCCGTCTGAAGTTTGCCAATGAACATCTGAATGATTCAGAGGAGAACTGGGTGAAAGTGTTGTGGTCAGATGAGACCAAAATAGAGCTCTTTGGCATCAACTCAACTTGCCATGTTTGGAGGAGGAGGAATGCTGCTTGTGACCCCAAAAACACCATCCCCACCGTCAAACATGGAGGTGGAAACATTATGATATGGGGGTGTTTTTCTTCTAAGGGGACAGGACAACTTCACTGCATCAAAGGGATGATGGATGGGGCCATGTACCGTCAAATCTTGGGTGAGAACCTCCTTCCCTCAGCCAGGGCATTGAAAATGGGTCGTGGGTGGGTATTCCAGCATGGCAATGACCGAAAACACATGGCCAAGGCAACAAAGGAGTGACTCAAGAAGAAGCACATTAAGGTCCTGGAGTGGCCTAGCCAGTCTCCAGACTTTAATCCCATAGAAAATCTGTGGAGGGAGCTGAAGGTTCGAGCTGCCAAACATCAGCCTTGAAACCTTAATGACTTGGAGAGGATCTGCAAAGAGGAGTGGGACAAAATCCCTCCTGAGATGTGTGCAAACCTGGTGGCCAAGTACAAGAAACATCAGACCTCTGTGATTGCCAAGAAGGGTTTTGCCACCAAATAGTAAGTCATGTTTTGCGAAGGGGATCAATTTTTTTCACCTCACTGTAAAATAACACAGTCGGCATGAGATTTACAAATGCCCATAGTATGAAAAACAATCCCCAGATATTTAAATGACTTGACTTGCTCCATTGAATGGTTAGTAAGTTGCCAGATGTGTGCCTTAGGGCAATAAGCAAAAACCATGACCTTGGTGTCAAACCTTCAAATGATCATGGCCACAGCCATCTTTGGCTCGTTTTCAGTTGCCACAGCAATGGTAGGAGGGAGATGTGTTCTCTTAGTTTAGTCATAACAAATACTTTCTTGTGGGAACCAAGGTCAAGCTACCTAAGTTTTGGCAGGCTGGAGTTTCTGTTAGAAAGCCCGCCAAAGTAGATAATTGGGGATTGTGATTTATGATATATTATAGGGGTGGGAAGTTCAACTTGTTATTTTGTAACCTTGGGGGGAGGGAACCTTCATTGTTGGTTTCACCTTTGACTGTGCCGATACTATGTAGCCATTAAAAGTATTCTTTGAGGAATGTAATTGCCTCAAGAGTTATTATTTTCTTCTGGTCTCATCTATCGGAACCATGACATTAAACCAAGACTCCAAAGTTCAATAATTCAAGGGGTCCTGAGCCCCGGTCGCCTACCTAAACCTTGGGAGGACAACAAAGACTCAGGGAAGACGCAGAGATGGAAAAGAAAGGGGAGTCAATCTCGAGCCTCAGATCAGCCGCAGTGGATGGAGCGCAGGCTGCTGCTCTAATGGAGAGTGTGGTCCCAGCAGCTGGAGCGAGACCAAAGGCCCGTGAAGTCCTGTTGGAGAAGCTAACACAGAAGGAGGAAGCAATCGTCCTCGGGGGGACCTGGAGGTCCGACGCTGCCCTGCCACTAAAGATCATGCTGGAAGCTGCAGAAGTTGAGTTCCCACTGATCTCGTCGCAAGGCTTTCATTCCCCCATAGTGATGAAAGCAAAATGGCCGGCTGCATCAGATGAATACGGGGAGTGGAAGTATTTGACAGCAATCCACAGCCACTCAGTGGAGCATCTAAGGGAGAAGTTTGACACGCTGGAGATGGGCGAAGGAAAACAGGACATATGCCAGATGGGCGAAGGAAAACAGGCCATACGCCAGGTGGGCAAGGAGACGAGTGTTCCCGTGAGCCTCCACTAGCCTGGCGAAGTCCCAGCCCTATAGTGATTGAGCGGGCTGCCTCCCCATTGCCGAAGCCTGACGTCAAACCCAGTGCACTGGCGGAGCCCTGACCACTACCAGCGCCACGCCAGTCCAAAGCGACCCCAACGATAGTTTAGTCCCGAATATTACCGGCAGTCTGCCAGCCCCGATCAGCACAGGCGTCCTGTTAGCCCATATCGATGACGCCATTCTCCTAGCGCTGATCGTTACCGGTGCCTGGTAAGCCCTGACCACCATTGACGCCATGCCAGCCCCGATCGCCGATGGCACCCAGTCAGCCCAGATCGCTACCAACACCCAGCTGATCCCGATCTGATGGTGAGTCAGCCTATCCCACCTTTTGCCCTTTCTGCCAAACTATTGGTGTCTAAATCAGGGGCTCAGATGGACTTTAACATTTTAGTTGATTTGGGATGCACCCGGTGCTTAACCAACCTCCCTACCATACTAAAGCTGCGCATTAGAGCAAAATTACTGCCTTCACCCATGAGGTTTGAGCAGGCCGATGGGTCTCTCATAGGAGGAGCCCCGGCTACTCACCTAACTGAACTAGTGCACCTAGAGATAAGCGAGCATTGGGAGCTAATCTGTTTTGTGGTGATCCCCAAAATGACAGAAGCAGTGATTCTGGGGCTGGACTGGCTTGACAAATGGAGCCCCATGATCTGGTGGGAGAACAGAGTGAGGACTTTGAGGTTAGCAACCGGACCGTCGCATCCTATCCCAATCTGTAGCTCGGTTGAGAGCCAAGGGCAGCCCCTGGAAACCTTGAAATCTGTTGTGAGTGCCCCACCGGGAGAGCAAATAATCCCAAGTGAATATAGAGATTTAGCAGAAGCATTCAGCGAAGCGGAATGTGATGTTCTGCCTCCCCACCGAACTACTGACTGCGCTATCGAGATTTTACCGGGGATCAAACTACCTAAGCCAAAAATGTATTCAATGACCCCTCGCGAGCTGAAAGAATTGAGAGCATACATTGATAAGAACTTAGCCAAAGGATTTATCCAGCCAGCAAAATCCTGGGTAGCTGCCCCGGTGCTGTTTAAAGAGAAGAAAGATGGGTCGATGAGATTGTGCGTAGACTATAAAGTGTTAAACTGTGTCAGCATAGAAAATATGTACCCCCTCCCCTTGATAAAGGACATGTTAGCTCATTTGGCAAAAGGAAAAGTTTTTACCAAATTAGACCTAAGAGAGGCATGTTGCCGAGTAAGAATCAAGGAAGGAGACAAGTGGAAAACGGCTTTTAACAGTCCCCTGGGGAGTTTCCAGTTCAATGTCATGCCTTTTGGTTTGCAAGGGGCCCCTACTGTGTTCATGCAATTGATAAATCAACTAATTGCATAGTCACCTGTACAAGAGGGTTTTAGTTTACCTTGACGACATCCTAATCTACATAGAGACCATAGAGGAACATGTCAAATTAGTACGTGAGGTGCTCAGAAAACTACTGAGTGCTAAACTTTACGCTAAGCTCTCAAAATGTGAGTTCCACCAGTCACGTCTGGATTACCTAGGATATAGGATTTCCAGTGAGGGCGTTAAGATGGATCCGGCTAAAGTGAAAGCGGTGCTAGAATGGCAACCTCCTCGAACCCGTAAACAACTCCACAGTTTTTTGGGATTCGCAAACTTCTACCAGCAATTTATCCCCTCCCTTGCCAAGATTGCCTTGCCAATTACCAAACTGTTAAAAATGGGGGAAAACGGGGGGAAGCTGCAACCCTGCCAGCCCCTGCCATGGTCTATTGAATGCCAGACAGCTTTTGAGAACTTAAAGAGACTGTATGCAGCAGAACCCATTCTTAAACATCCTAATCCTGAAAAACAATCCATCATCCAGGCTGGTGCCAGCGATGTGGCGGTAGGAGCCGTTCTCTTGCAGAAGAACGAGGGATGGGATTTACAGCCCTGCGCCTATACCTCCAAAAAGTTAACAGATACTGAATGAAGATGGGCAGTTTGGGAGAAAGAGGCTTACGCGGTAAGGTGGGCGCTGCTTACATGGCGTCATTTTCTTGAAGGGAACAACCTGCCTTTTTAAGTATGGACTGATCACAAAAACCTTGAGGCTCTGAAAACTCCCCGTAGGGAATCTCCTAAGCAAGTTTGATGGGCACACTACTTTAACCACTTTAACTTTACACTAAAATACATCCCAGGGGAAACAATTTCCTAGCTGACTCCTTATCCAGATTGCCCCAATACAAAAGCCCTCGAGAGGAGATTGTGAACTCCATTATTCCGCAATCCGACTCGATCTCTCAAGTAACAACAGGGGGGCTATCACAGGCAAGATCAATAGAACCTGATAGCCCATTAACAAAGAGGCTAAAGAAAGAATTGAAAACCGATTCCTGCTTCCTGGCAAATAAAGCCGTACTGACTTATCGGGACAGGTTAGCTTGGAAGGGGTCAAAACTGTATCTACCAGAGACCCTCAGCGTTCAGTCCCTACAGCGCAGCGATAGTAAGCAAGCGGGTCACTTTGTACCTAAAAACTTTGCATTTAATTCGACAGCAGTTTTGGTGGTCAGGGCTAAAGAAAGATGTTGAGAACTATGTGAAAAGCTGTGCGACTTGTGCTACAATGAAAAAATGGCCAGGTAAGCCTCCTGGATTGTTGCAACAAGTCACAGACCTTTCCCAACCCTGGGAAGAAATTGCTATGGATTTTATTGTGGAATTACCGGAAAGTAGAGGAAATACGGTAATATGGACTGTGATTGACCTTTTTTCTAAGCAAGCTCACTTCATTGCCTGCACCGGTCTTCCCTCCGCAAAGAGACTGGCAAGAATGTTTCTTAAACATATCTATCGGCTCCATGGAGCTCCAAAGCGGATTATTTCGGATGGCGGGTGTAATTCACTGCCAAGTTCTGGAGAGGCTTTCTGAAACTGATTGGGTCCTTGCAGGGGTTGTCATCGGCTTTTCATCCATCTACTAATGGAGCTGCTGAAAAAGCTAACTCTATGGTGGAACAATATATTAGGTGTTATGTTGATTACCAATGAACAACGTGGGCTGACCTCCTCCCTTTTGCTGAGAATTTCTTTGGTGCAGTGTCCTTGCACATTACATCACAATGTCATCCAGAAGTTTTCATATAGCTTGTATATAAGAAGAAGTGATCTTTTATTAGTTGAGGAAGACTTCAGTTTCTCCCATAGTTTGGATCTAGAGATGAGATCAAAAACACATCTAAGATCAATAAACACTGCATAGAATGTTATAACCAAATCCAGGAGCTTGTTATACAAGTGTCAAGCACACAGGTCGGCAACCTGTGGCTCCGGAGCCGCATACGGCTCTTTGAGCCTTCTCCTGTTGCTCCCAGCCTCCTCTGCCATTTGCAGAGAGAGAGACAGAGACAGAGAGAGGTACTGACAAGGTTATTGGGTGGGGCTCCTCCCTTTGCTGCGTCTCTGCAGGAAACAGGAAGGTCAGGAGAGAGCCAGCCCAATAAGAATGTGTGTCAGCTTGTTGGAGAACAGCTTGAAGCCAGCTTGCCAGGTGAGCAGAAGATTGGAGAGAGGGAGAGGAGAGAGAGAGAGAGGAGGGGGACAGGAAAGAGAGAGAGAGGGAGAGGAAAGAGAGGGGGAGAGAGAGGAAAGAGAGAGGGAGAGAAGGAGAGAGAGAAAAAGAGAGGGAAAGAGAAAAAGAGAGGGAAAGAGAGAAAGAGATAGGGGAGAGGAAAGAGAAAGAGAGAGGGAGAGGAAAGAGAAAGAGAAGAGAGTAAGAGACAAAGAGAGAGAGGGAGAGGAGAGAGAGAAAGAGAGAGGGAGAGAGAGAGAAAAAGAGAGGGAGAGAGAGAAAAAGGAGAGGAAGAGAGAAAGAGGGAGGGAGGGAGAGAGAGGAAAGAGAGAGGGAGAGAAGGAGAGAGAGAAAAAGAGAGGGAGAGAGAGAAAAAGAGAGGGAAAGAGAGGGAGAGAGAGAAAGAGATAGGGGAGAGGAAAGAGAAAGAGAGAGGGAGAGAGAGAAAGAGAGAAAAAGAGAGGGACAGGAGAGAGAGGGAGGGACAGGAGAGAGAGAAGGGGAGAAAAAGAGAGAAAGAGAGAGGGGGGAGAGGAAAGAGAAAGAGAAAGAGAGAAAGAGAAAAAAAGAGAGGGAGAGGAGAAAGAGTGAGGGAGAGGAGAGAGGGGGGAAAGAAAGAGAGAGAAAGATAGGCGGAGAGGAAAGAGAAAGAGAGAGGGAGAGAACTCATGCACAGCAGCCTCTATTTCTTTTTAATTAAACTCTTCAATCAAGCTTTCCCCCCCTCACACACGCGCACAAGTTTTGTGGCTCCCAGTGTTTTCTTTTCTCTGGGAAACGGGTCCAAGTGGCTCTTTGAGTCTTTAAGGTTGCAGACCCCTGGTCTAGCATATAATTTACTGACCACACTGAGAAGGGTAATGGATGGCAATTGGTGGATAAATCTCCACCTCCTTTTTTGTAGATCACGATCACCAAAGCTAGGCCCTAATCATCAGGGACCTTAGCATGATTATCAGTGTAAGTGAATAGGGAAGCCAGAACAGTTTTAATCAACTTAAATTGTTTCTAATCTAAATTGGCCTCTGCTGAAATAAAGTCATATCCTGGAGCGTTGTTTGATTTCAGGTGTTTAATCAGTTTTGTAATTTCAGAGCCTGACACAAGGGGCTAGGAGGGGAGCAGAAGAACTTCATAGTCTAATTCCCTCTTTGGGTGGAGTAATTCCACCTGTGTGTACAGCAAACTGAAGTGGTCTTCCCAAACTGAAGCGGGAATGAAAGACTAAATTTGTAGGTGAGAGGAAGCAGATTGAAGCATTTCCAGAATAGAGCTGGATTCTTAGAAGCAGCAGCAGATTAGTTGATTACAGGACTGTCACAGAGCCTGCCTCTTCTTTGCCTGTAATAACTGTTTCTATTTCCTTTTGAAGAGCAGAAGACCCTGGGTTGAGTAAGAGAGAAGCTCCTTTTGATATTCCTTAAAGCAGCAAATTAGTTGTTTCTTGGCTGCATGGCATTTACTATTGAACCAACTCTGGTTAAAAGATCGCTGATTCCTGTTAAAACAAGATGGACGAGTAGAGAGAATTGGCTGAAGAGGCTGAACTATCGCCAGGACCAGATGGATTACATGCCAAGGTTCTGAAGGGATTAGTAGACATGATCTCAGAACCACTGAACCATATCTTTCCAAGATCCTGGAGCACTGGGGAACTACCAGATAACTGCAAAGGGGTTGATGTGGTTCCCATCCCATCTTCAAAAAAGGAAAAAAAATGATTGCTGGAAACTACAGACCAATCAGCCATCAATACCTGGTAAGATACTGGAAAAGATAACCAAAAAACAGATCTGAGAACATCTAGAAACAAATAAAGTTATAACTAGAAGCCAGCATGGGTTTGTTAGAAACAGATCATGCCAAAACAAACTTATTTCATTCTTTGACAAAGTGACTAAATTAGTAGACCAGAGAAACGCTGTGGACGTAGTATACCTAGATTTCAGTAAGGCATTCAACAAAGTAGACCACATCCTACTTCTTGGTAAGGTAGAAAAATGTGGGATAAAGAGCATCACCAACAAATGGATTTGTAACTGGCTGACAAATCGTACTCAACGAGCAGTTCTTAATAGTACTATATCTACATGGAGGGAAGTAAGCAGTGGGGTACCACAAGGTTCCACGATCTGCAAACACCTAGAGGCAAGTAAAGTTATAACCAGAAGCCAACATGGGTTTGTCAAGAACAGATCATGCCAAACAAAACTTATTGCATTATTTGACAACATGACTAAATTAGTGGACCAGCGAAATGCTGTGGAGATAATTTACTTGGATTTCAGTAAGGCATTTGATAAAGTAGACCACAACGTACTACTAGATAAGATAGAAAAATGTGGATTAGACAGCATCACCACCAGATGGATTCGTAACTGGCTGACCAACTGCACTCAACGTGTATTCCTCAATGGAACTACATCTACATGGAGGAAAGTATGCAGTGGGGTACAAGGCTCTTAGATGAGAGGATAGAATGTGAACACATCAAATTTGCAGACAACACCAAGATCGCAGGAATAGCCAACACTCCAGAAGATAGGCTCAAAATACAGAAGGATCTCTCGACTTCCAAGAAAATGGTGCCTTAAGCAGCAATATCTTTTGTTTGGGATTTTTTGCACTGCTGGTGACAGCTGGCTGTGCTGCCAAAGCTGGAATCTTTGCTTGTTTGATGTATGAGCATCTTGGAATCACCCCATGAGGCTTCCTGAACAATTTGCAGGCTTACCAGGATGAGAGATCCTGTGGTTTGCAACTGTCAGGTAAGACCAAGCTGGAGAGCGGGAGGAGGAACATGACAGACTGTTGTCTGCATTTTTAGAGGCAGCCCCCTCTGCTAATTAACTTTTAACTTTCACTTATAACTTGTTTGTTTTGCCTTCTACTTTGAATGAGTGGATTTACCACATGGAATGACAATAGCAAACTTCAGTCTTTTCCTTTGAGGTGAAGTGATTTTAGTCTTTTTTGGCTTTTTGGTTACTTATTGAAAAGGCTGCATGTAATATAAACTTTAAAGAACTTTAGTATTTTATTCCATTTCTCCTTGTACATACCTTACCTACTGTTTATTAATTCAAGAAGGGGAAATTTTTTCTTTCATTTTCCTCCTTCTCTCATTGTGAGAACAGCTCAGTATTGTTTGGGAACACTTTGAAATACTCTTGACCTTGAACATTACTTAGAGATTATTTACTTGGTGTGCTGTATAATTGGCTATGAGAGGATGCTAAAGTTTATTCAGAAACAGAGAACTTTAACCAAGTATTTTTAGAACTATATATTAAGTAAAAGACCTCCAAAAAGGAGCAAGGAGGCAAGAAGATAATCAGAGGATTTTAATGTCCAACTTTTTATGGAGAGTTTTGAGCAGAAAATGCTCTTGAATCTACAAACCACAAAAAATTAGCTGTCTGATAAATTTGATGCAATGGCTAAAACCCTAAATGAACAGCTGGACCAAAAACTTGAAGAATTTGCAACAGGGTTAACTCAAATAAAAGAAGTTGTTGGAGGTTCTGGTGACGTCACTGGTAATAGACCCTGCGGAATGACTCTCCATTCACAGGGTCTGAATTTCTTTTGCTGGCGGGCCCATTCGGGCTGAATGCCACCCTGGATGGGTGGCCACCGAGGGGTGAAATTTGAAGGAACGGGAGCCGGTGGGAGCTGGCTCTCCGAACTCAAAACAGCCCCTGGAACCGGTAAGAGAAAGGTGGAGAGCTTCCGTGTTTGCCACCATCATCAGCAGATCGTCGGAGACAAAACACAGCTGATTGGGAAAACAAGCAACCAGTCTGGGTGAGAAAATGTTGGCGCTTGCTGCAAAGTGGCCTCTCTTGAAATAATTTTCCTGCCTCTGAGCTGAAGCTGGAAGTTTGAGGAAGGGAGGAGGAGGGATTTTCGTCTCCCCCCCTCCCGTAAAGCGGCGGTTTAAGTGTTACTTTAAAACTTTGGAAACTGTCTGATTGAAGTTAAACTGAAGGAGTTATTTTGTTCCACTATAGAAGGAAAAGCAAGACATTTTTTTTATATTTTAATTGGAAAAGCCACCTTAATTGTTTCACTTTAGAATTTTACTTCTGTGTATTTACTTTTTGACTTTTTTTCCCTCGCCCTATTCAAACAGTGGGGGGGAAAGACAGTGTACCCTGGTGGTTACATTTTAACTTTCCTTTTTTTGTTTTTGTTTTGCTAACCTTGTGTATTCAGCTGCAGAGTTTGGCTCAATGCCCAGACACTTGGCTGTGTGCCCAGACATTCTTATCTCTCTTAGAGGCCTCTAAGAGAGACTTTTTCCCCCTTCCTGTGTCTGGCTCCTTTTTTTTGACTTGCTACATATTTTTTTTTACAACAAGGAAAATTACAAAAGAAGATTTGTAAGCTTGTAAACCTGCAATTGGATTATAATTTGGACACTGTCCTCTTTTATTTATTTATTTTTTTGAGCTTGCCTTGCCTCTTGGATATAAATATATTTTTACCTCTTTTTCTTTTGCCTCATTTTATTTTATTTTTTTCTTTTTTTAGAGATCTTGCCTTTTTTACATTTTTCTTTTTGGTTTTTTGATAATCTCTATTGGATATTTTTACTTGTATTTTTACTCCTTTTCTTCTGTTCCTCTCTGCTTTTAAATCATGTTTGGCCTTGTCTCCTGATTATAGGAGGGCACTAGATTATAATTTATTTATTTTTTCTCCTTCCCTGAGCTATTTGGTGGATTACAACTGGCCATTGGGCCTTTTTTATTGGATTACAAATAAATTGGCTATCGGGCCTGTTATTGGATTATAAATAAATAAATACAACAATTAGAAGATGAGTGCTTCAAACTTGGTGAAAGGGGTAAAAAAGGGCTCTTCGGCCCCTGCCTCAACCTCGGTGAGCCTGGCTCCTCAAAAATCTATTACAACATTCTTACAGCAGGAAGCCCAAAAAAAGGATACGCAAACTATTCTCCAGGCAATTGCAGATTCTAAAATGGAAATGAAAAAAGATTTGGAGAAAAAATTATGAAGATCTGAAAAATGATCTGCTCAAGATGGACCAAAGAATTGAAGCCTTCCAGCAGGCGATGACAGATACCCAACAAAGAATGCAAAAAATAGAAGACAAATCAGTAATGGTGGATCAAAAATTAGAAACTTTGCAAGATGAAAATCAGAGACTGGCACAAACCAATGCGCAACTGGAGGAAAATATGGCCATCATGGATATAGAAAGGGCATCATATTTCCTAAGATTTCAAAATATCGTAGAAGAGAAGGATGAGAATTTGTTAGAACTGATGAGTGGATTATTGGCGGATCTACTTGGAATGGAAATGGACCAAATAAAAAGAGAATTGGATCAAGTTTTTAGAGTCAACTCAAACTATGCAAGAAGAAATAGAGTGCCTAGGGAGGTCCATGTTAGAATCCTTAAAAGAGCTATACGAGATGAGATCCTGAGAGCAGTAAGGGATCAACCACTGAAATAGAAAGACAAAGAACTTGTAGTTCTTAAACAGATTCCTAGAAGAATAAGAGAAGCCCAAAGAGAATATCAATTTTTAACAAGGAAACTGGTTAACAGAGGAGTGAATTTTAGATGGCTGATCCCAGAAGGGTTATTAATCTTTTGGGACTCAAAAAGATATAGGTTGGATACTCCATGTCAAGCAGAGGAATTTTTCAACGATCATAGAGCTTTTCTGGAAAAAGGCGATGTGGAGCCTAAGAAACCAGAGGGAGCGACTGCCGCAGAAACATCAAAGCAAACAGAGGAACTACCTAAAAAGACCCAATCAGAGGAAGATGTTAGACCCAAAGACCAGAGACAGACAAGTTCTCCCAGAAGACTGAGGTCCCTATATAATTGAAATTATGGAGGAAATTGCAATACTTTCAATAAATATAAATGGTCTTAACTCCCCATCAAAAAGGAGTAAAACATTTACTAGGTTACAAAAGCTAAAAATGGACATAATCTGTCTCCAAGAGACACATATTAAGAGACAACACTCTAGAACTTTGGAACAACCAAAATTAGGTAAACTCTATTCTTCTTTGGCACTACAAAAGAAAAGAGGGATAGCTTTATACATAAAAGAAAAGATGAAATCAAAACAAATTTATGTCGATGAAGAGGGAAGAATATTAATGGTGGAAATTACTTGGAACCAAAAACAAATATTGATGGTTGCAATATGTGCTCCCAATGAGAAACAAGATCATTTTTTCCAGCAATTATATGATAAACTTGTGGACTTAAATTATCATAATCTTTGTATACTTGGAGACTTTAATGCAATTGCCGATGCAGTACGAGACTACAAAAGTCATAAACAAGGGAAAAAAGGAAGTAATACTTTACCTAAACCCTTCTTAAAAATGAAAGATGAATTTTGTCTACAGGATATATGGAGAGAGATGAATCCAGAAAAAGCACAATATATTTTTTATTCCAACAGACATAAATCATGGTCAAGAATCGATATGATATGGACTTCTTATGATTTAAAGACTATGATACAAGAAGTTGAAATAGAACCAAATATTTGGGCAGACCATAATTCAATTAAAATGGCCTGGAAAGGAGCTAGGAAAAGATTAAGATGGTTTTTGAATAAATCTATATTGAAGGAAAAAGAATTCCTACAATTAGCAACAAAAGAAATTGACTTTTTAAAAAACATAATAAAAAAGAAGAAACTTCTATTCAAAATGTATGGGACACGGCAAAAGCATATTTCAGAGGTCTGGCTATAACTTATGCTGCCAAAAAGAACAAAGAAAAAAGACAAACACAGTGTAGATTGAAAGAACAGCTTAGCATCTTAGAATCTGAGTTACAAACTGATCCACAAAAGAAAAATTTGAAGAAACAAATGGACTTAATAAAACACAAATTAAACTTACTTGAGATGGATATAATGGCACAACAGATCAAATGAGCCAAACAGAACTTTTTTGAAAATGCTAATAAACCAGGAAGATGGCTTGCATATAGATTGAAAAAAGAAAGAGAAAAAAGATTAATAAGTAAACTGCAGGACTCAAAGGGAGAGTTACATTGCCATAATGATGTAATGAAAAAAATCATTAAGGCCTACTATGAGACACTTTATAAGGCAGAGGTGATTTCTAAAGAGGCAATCCAAGATTATTTAAAAGAAGCAAATCTCCCAAAGGTTCCTGAGAATATGCGACAGAGGTTAAATGAGAAGATATCAATGATGGAAATTACAGAGGCAATAAAAAGACAAAACAAAGATAAAACACCGGGGCCTGATGGACTACCTGCAGAATTTTATGTAGCCTTACAAGATACTGTAACTCCAATTTTGAAAGACTTGTGTAATGAAATTTTTATACAGACAAAAATACCGAATTCATGGACGGAAGCCAATATTACTCTGATACCCAAGGAAGATACTGACCTTACACAAATTAAAAACTATAGACCAATATTGTTATTAAATGTGGATTATAAAATCTTTGCGGCAATAATGGCAGAAAGAATGAAAAATTTTCTAACTGAATTTATTCATCCAGATCAAAACTGCTTTCTCCCTAGAAGACAGATAAAGAACAACTTAAGGATTATTTTAAATGCTTTGGAATACTATGAAAATTATCCAGGGAATCACATGGCACTTATATTTCTTGATGCACAAAAAGCTTTTGATAATTTAAATTGGCAATTCATGTTTCAACAGTTACAGGAAATGGATTTTGGTGAGAACTTTATTAAAGCAATTCAAGCAATTTACAAGAAACAAACAGCAAGAATACTCTTAAATGGAGATTATACAGATGGATTTGATATTTAAAAAGGCACGAGACAGGGATGTCCACTATCCCCCTTGTTATTTATTCTTACATTGGAGGTATTGGCTAGAAATATTAGACAAGACAAGGAAATTAAAGGTTTAGAGATTAAAGACCAGAAATATAAATTACAGGCTTTTGCGGATGATTTGGTCTTTATTTTAGAGGAGCCACTGGAAACAGCTCCTAAACCTTTGCAGAAAATCGAGGAATTTGGGGAAGTGGCTGGACCGAAAATAAATAGGGAAAAGACTAAAGTTTTAACAAAAAACTTAACTGATAAACAGAAAACTCAACTTGCCAAAAAGACAAATCTTCAAATAGCTAAAAAAAGTCAAATACCTAGGTATTTACCTAACTGCAAAATATACAACACTAAAAGAGGACAACTATGAGATTAATAAAACAAATAAAAGTAGATTTGGAAAAGTGGGAAAATCTTCAATTATCACTGCTAGGAAGAATAGCGACGGTTAAGATGAACATTTTACTAAAGTTAATTTTTCTCTTTCAAACAGTCCCTGTTAAATTGAGCAAGAAATTTTTTGACGATTTAAATGCAATAATACTAAGATTTATATGGCAAAGAAAGAAAGCAAGAATTAAATGTAAACTTTTAAAAGAATCCAAAGACAGAGGGGGCTTTGGACTTCCGGATTGGAGACTTTATTATCAAGCAGCTATTTTGCTTTGGCTTAAAGAATGGATTACACTGAGAAATAAATGACTTCTTTACTTAGAGGGACATGACCTCCAATTAGGTTGGCATGCTTTTTTATGGTATGAGAAAACTAAAACACATAAATATTTTCAAAATCATGCCATAAGAAACGTATTGCTAAAAAAAAAAAAAGAAAAAAAAAAAAGAAACGTATTGCTTTCAGAATGGGAGAGAATTAGACACAAAATTTCCATGAAAATAACTGAGTGGCTCTCAACAATGGAAGCATTGCAAGATGGCGGACGTACCTCTGTGGGAGTAGCCGGCGTCTGATGGGGGGGATGGCTAGAGACTTCCCCTGGGGGTCTAAAAACATCTAGGACCCCGGGGATTCTGGCAGCGGAACATCTTGGCTGTCCCGAGATATATCTGTTGATTTTCCTCCTTCCGGAATGAGCAAAGGAAGCAAATGAAGTCAGGGGATTGTGACGGCGTGCTCCACCCCTCTCGGCTTTGATGGAGTGTGGAGCCGGCTTGGATGAGAGTCCGTTGCAAGGGAGAAGAGTTTGGCGGCGGCTCCCCTATCCCCCCTCCTTCCTCCTATTGTGTGAGCGAGTGATCTACGGAGGGGTGAGAGGACCGTTTGAGAGGCTTTGTATCTCCTGCTGGGAGGCTTCTGTTTTTCGGAGAGACTATCTGAGATGGGAATGGGGAATGGCTTGGTTCCTTCCCCTCCTCTTCCCATCTCCCTCCCATTTACCACCATGTGAACGTGTGACTTTGGTGGAGCAGCTGAGAGGTGTTGGTGGCCGTCAAAAAAAGGGAACAGCTCGGCAGCCCCCCTCCCCCCTCCTCATTTTGCCGGCCGGCAGTTTCTGGGAAGACAGCTGGAGGCTGTGGGTGACGGAGGGGGGCAGCATGGAGCTTGGACTGTGGTCTATGGTGAGGGAAACAGCGTTTCATGCCTCCCCCTCCTTGATGAAGCGGGATTAACTATGAGGTCAAATCAAAGAATCGTAGTGGCCTCCCCCGTCCTGTCTGCTTATATACGAAATAGGAAAGTGGAATCACTTTTGGAACTCTGGAATTTTGGTCCTTACCTTAGATCGAACTGCCTGGTTCTCGCCGGACCCCATCAATGTATCTTATCTGACTGGCTCCCTATCAGAGATTAACTCTTCTTGCATTGCGAGATTTCCCCCTCTCGCAATCATGGCCCTCCACTCTATCAAGGGCCTATCTCGAGGATGGACTTTGGAGTCCTGAGAGATGGAATGCGTTAAATAAGAGGCTTTGGGGTTTTTTAAACCGTTTTTTAACGAAAGTTTTAAGGGAGGGTAGAGGTGGGGAAGGGGCGCTTAGGGTGGGGGAAGGAATTGTTGGAGGGGAGCTAGAAGATAGGCCCGACAACGGAAGGGGACGTAATCCTGTGGGTTCGGATGGGGAGCTGATTAAGACTGATTTAGTTCCAATTAGTACTGTAAGCGGGAGGGGCAGATATGGTGGGAGCAGGGGGCCGTATCATAATAGGGGAGCGCGTACCCACTGTTTATGAGTGGTCATGCGCTCCGACCCCCAAGGCTCTACCTGTTCTCGGGGTTATTCAGAACCACAAGGCCCTGGCTGTAGGCTGATGTTGTGCAATGCCAGGTCTGTGGTAAACAAGGCACCCCTCATCCAAGATTTAATTTCAGAGGGGGGAGCAGACCTGGCAGGTATTATGGAGACCTGGTTAGGACCGGAGGGCGGTGTCCCTCTGGTGGAAATGTGCCCACCGGGTTTCCTTGCATTCCATCGGCCGAGAGCACAGGGCAGGGGTGGGGGAGTGGCGGTCGTGATTAGGGAAGATTACAGGCCGAGGGAGGTCACTGTTCCTCAGACGGCAGGCTGTGAATCTCTCCTGGTGAAGTGGGACCTTGGGGGTCCGAGGGCGGTGTTGATTATGTATCTGGCTCCCTGCCACGTGTCAACCGCCCTGCTCGAGCTCCTGGACGTTGTCGCCGCAGTGGCGGTTGAGGTTCCCAGGCTAATAGTTATGGGTGACTTCAACCTGCCATCTGTGGGCGGGACGTCCGGGGGAGCTCGAGAGTTCATGGCTTCCATGGCAGCCATGGACCTGACCCAGGTAATTCAAGGCCCCACACATACAGGGGGGAACATGCTTGACCTGGTTTTTGTCTCTGGACAGTGGCTGAGTGGTCAGAATATAGGGGATATAGTTATTGAGCCCCTGTCATGGTCTGACCACTCTCTCCCTCGCTTGGACTTTCTGACCGCTGCACCCCGCCGCAGGGAGGTGGCACCAGTGAGATGGTACCGCCCCAGGCGGCTGATGGAACCCGAGCGGTTCCAGATGGAGCTTGGGCCAATTCCTGAGGTTCGGATACACAACTCGGTCGAAGAGTTGGCGGCAGCCTGGGATAGGGCTGCGGCCGGTGCTCTAGATCGGGTCGTGCCTTTGCGGCCTCTGATTCGACGTATGTCTCGATCGGCCCCTTGGTTCACTGAGGGGCTGAGAGAGATGAAACGCCGGAAAAGACGCCTAGAGAGCAGTTGGAGATCGAGCCGTGCCGAATCTGACCGAACACTAGTAAGAGACCATATTAGGTCCTACCTAGCGGCGATAAAAGCAGAGAAGTGTTCTTACCTCACTGCTCTTATCGCGTCATCAGATAACCGCCCAGCCTCCTTGTTTAGGGTGACCCGCTCCCTCCTTCATCAGGAGGTGAGAGGAGACCCCTTGGAGGGTACAGCTGAGGATTTTGGAAAATATCTGCATGATAAAATCGCTCAGATACGGGAAGGCTTTGATTTCAACTGGGTATGTCCGGTGGGAGAGACGGAGTATGGTCTTGAGACTGCTATCTGGGCTGAGTTTGACCCCGTGAATCCCGAGGACGTGGACAGGTTGCTCGGGGGACTTAGGGCGACCACTTGTTTATTGGACCCGTGCCCCTCCTGGCTGGTGTTGGCATCCCGGGAGGTGGTACGAGGCTGGTTCCAGGCAATTATTAATGCTTCGTTAAGTGAGGGTGTCTTCCCTGCCGCCTTGAAAGAGGCGATAGTGAGGCCCCTCCTTAAGAAGCCTACCCTGGATCCAGCTGTTTTATCAAATTATCGTCCTGTCTCCAACCTTTGCTTTCTTGCAAAGGTTGTCGAGAGCGTGGTTGCCCGACAGTTCCCGCGACACCTGGAGGAATCGTTATACTTGGATCCATACCAGTCGGGCTTCAGGCCTGGTTATAGCACGGAAACAGCATTGGTCGCGTTGGTGGATGACCTCTGGCAGGCCCGGGACAGAGGTTGTTCCTCTGCTCTGGTGCTATTCGACCTCTCGGCGGCTTTTGATACCATCGATCATGGTATCATACTGCAACGGTTGGAGGGGCTAGGTATGGGGGGCACTGTTTTGCGGTGGTTCTCCTCCTTCCTCTCCGGCCGGATGCAGTCTGTGTTGACAGGGGGCCAGAGGTCGACTCCGAGACCCCTCATATGTGGGGTACCTCAGGGATTGGTCCTCTCGCCCCTACTGTTCAACTTTTATGTAAAACCGCTGGGTGAGATCATCCGTGGTTTTGGTATGGAGTACCATCTGTACGCTGATGATACTCAGCTGTACATTTCCACGCCGAACCACCCCAACGATGCTCTTGCCGTGCTGACCCAGTGCCTGGAGGCCGTGTGGGTTTGGATGGGGAAGAACGGACTCAAGCTCAACCCTTCCAAGACCGAGTGGCTGTGGCTACCGTCGTCCCGGTTTAGTCAATTGACTCCTTCGTTGTCCATTGGGGGCGAAACAGTGGCCCCCGTGGAAAGGGTTGGCAATTTGGGAGTCCTCCTGGATTCACGGCTGTCTTTAGAGGACCATTTGACGGCCGTGGCCGGGAGGATGTTCTATCAGGTTCGCCTGGTACGCCAGTTGCGTCCCTTCCTAGACCGGGACTCGCTATGCACAGTTACTCATGCCTTCGTCACTTCCAGGCTGGACTACTGTAATGCTCTCTACATGGGGCTCCCCTTGAGGTGCACCCGGAGGCTTCAGCTGGCCCAGAATGCGGCCGCGCGGGTAGTGACCGGAGCGCCATGGCGCTCCCATGTAACATCGCTCCTGCGTGAGCTGCACTGGTTGCTGGTGGCCTTCCGGGTGCGTTTCAAGGTGTTAGTGACCATCTTTAAAACGCTCCATGGCATCGGACCCAGATATCTACAGGACCGCCTTCTGCCAGCAAATACCTCCCACCGTCCGGTACGCTCCCACAGAGAGGGTCTCATCAGGGTGCCGTCGGCCAAACAATGTCGGCTGGCGACCCCCAGGGGGAGGGCCTTCTCTGTGGGAGCTCCAACGCTTTGGAACGAGCTCCCCCCCGAACTCCGTACGATGACAGAATTGCGTTCCTTCCGTCGAGAATTAAAAACATACTTATTCCGACAAGCCGGCCTGGGATAATAGCTCCAGCTCCAACAATGGCCATAATTGTTTTTAGGGGATTGTGTTTTTAGATTATGTATTGGGTTTTTAAATATCAGGCCAAATTATTTAATTTATTTTTAATAATTTTAATTTTTGTATGTTGTTGTTTTAATTGGGCTGTACACCGCCCCGAGTCCTTCGGGAGGGGGGCGGTATAAAAATCATAAAATAAAAAAAAAATTAACTATGATAAACTTGTTAGCTATAAAGATATCTTGGATAAAGATGGAAAACTTAAAAGACAGACAAACTCTTCAACAACAAGGTATTGAGTTAACATGGTGGTCCTATTTGCAAATTCAAACAAGTTATGAAAAAGATATAAAATCAATGGAATTTTACAAAGAGCAGAGTCCACTTGATAAAATACTCTTAAAAACAGACGAGAACTTGATTAAGAAACTTTATAAATGTCTGCTAAGCTGGAAGATGGAAGAAGAACAAGTAAAAGAAACAATGATAATATGGGCAAATAATTTTGGATACTCTATAGACTTAGAAGACTGGCAAAATCTTTGGGATAAAAATATTAAACTTACTAAATCAGCAACATATAAAGAAAATTTATATAAGATGTTTTATAGTTGGCATATGACACCAGTTCGAGTAGCAAAAATGTTTAAAAATGTATCAAATACTTGCTGGAAATGTAAACAAAACCCAGGCACTTATTACCATGCCTGGTGGATATGCCCTAACGCAAAGAAATATTGGCTCAAGTTTCATAGATGGCTGGAAAAGATGATGAAAGTACAGATAGAAATTAAACCGGAGTTGTTTTTGCTAGGAATAGTAAGATCTAGCTATGGTAAAGAGAATGACTATTTAATATTACATGTATTAACAGCTGCAAGAATAGTATTTGCCCAAGTTTGGAAAAATGAAAATCTACCACCTGACCAGGCTATAATTTTGAAAATCTTAGACTGTGCAGAAATGGACAGATTAACTTTGGAGATGAAGGAGAAAGAAGATTCAATTTATTTTAAAACCTGGGAAAAATTTTATCGATGGTTAGAAACACATTAGAACATGAACAGAGCTTAAAACTGAATTGAATTTTAAAATTGAACAGAATGATAGACTTTTAACTAAGTTCTATTTTGTTAGATTAATAACATCTTTATTACTAGTGACTTTAAATATTAATGGTGATGATTAGAATTAGTTGATAAGTTATTAAGTATGGATATCTATTTAGAGGAATTTTACTTATTCATCAAATTTTAGTTACGTGATTATAGTTAATTTTATCTTTACAACTGTTTAGTATTATATAAATTATGTTTATTCAATATTTAGATCTGGACGGTAGCTTGTTTGTTAAAGCTTGG